>JAULUF010000015.1:11215000-12445000 GCA_031834385.1 Semotilus atromaculatus
CAACTCGTTTTGGTGCGGTCTCTTTAAATCCAAATGAGACACTTCATACCCTGCACCCTCTCCAGGTTGCAGAGGAGACACTCGGGCTGCGTTCCAGTCCAAAATTGTTATGCCCTTCACTCGCTAACTTCCCTCCGTCTCGTTCACTCGGATGTACGTAATTGCTTACGTTGCACGAGTGCCCACTACTGGCGGAAACCGCAATGAGCTGAACTGGAACGTCCTAAGCCCTTGATCACTTTGTATCAGCTATGAGTTGATTTATTATTTACTTTTTTTCCCTTTAAGAATTTGTTTAATGCAGCATCCACATGTAGATAGGTGTATTTGGGTTGTTTTAAATAAATAATAATTAATATATCATAGAGTGGTTTGGTGTGGTGGTGATTAGACGATCTGTGGTTACGTCACAATCGTACTGTATTGTGGGACATATCATGCCTGAAGTGTACATATGAAGTAGACTCGCTCCCTCGGTCTAAATCGAGGGAACGAGGGTCTGTCCATATAAACTTCCCTCGTCCACTTCACGAAGTGGAACGCACTTCAAAATGGCGCCGGGATTCCCCCGAGGGGAAGTGCTTAGGGAAGTTCGCAAGTGCGTGTCTAAAAGTGGACTGGAATGCAGCCTCGGTTCTTTACTTCGAAGAGGTTCTGATGCTGGGAGACGGTGTAATGAAGCGTGTGGGTTACTACATCCAACAACCGAACATTTTGACGTACCCTCTAGTAACTTCTGCATCCTTGAACTTGGACTACAAAATTGCAGCGAGAAATAAAAATGGCGGATTGCTCGAAGTGTTTGGCCGGAAGTCGATGTCCTTATTTGGCAGTTCCGCAGTTCCAATACTGTGACGTAATAGTTCAAAAAAACGTCATAGATTACAGAAAAATCGAAACAGGTTGAAAAAATGTGACCTAAACAGAATATAAAGATATCAACGAAGCCCTTGAAGAGACTAATTTAAACTTTTACTTATAAACACTCCAAATATACAACAAAAGGCATTTAAGGGCTAAAAAAGTATATTTAGCATGATATGTCCCCTTTAATAAATACTTTAAGCAAAACTAAAATAATGTTCTTTTCCTGACTTAATATGGCTTCAGAAAACTCATATAATTCACATAATATAATATGGGATAAGATATATGGAGTACTTTTTATGGTTTTATGATGCTTATTTTATCCTTTTTGGAGCTTGATGGCCCATGATGTACACCAAAATGCTTTCAGTATATGGACAAGAACAGCAAAAACATTCACCTTTTTTGCTTTACTGAAAGACATGACATCAAAAATGACATTTTTAAATCTATAATTGTCCAAGATAAATTGCTAAACTATTAAACATTATGAATGATTTATGTTTTTAAAAATCTGTTCAAATTGAATGAACTAATACTGATTCATTAATCAAAAAGGGTATTTGAATAAAGAACGATTATACATTCATAAAAATGCTCATGACACTATTTATTTATTTATTATATAGATGTCCATGTGGAACCACATAAAAAGCAGCTTCATTTGACTCTAGCCTATCACTTCCCGACCAATCATTTTTCTTCCTTGGAAAAGTTGGCAAGAGGGATTGAGGTGAAGCTGGGTTGTGACTGGCTAGCTGCCCTCTTTTCACGGGACATACGATTTGCAAATCATGAGGTGAGGCCCAATTGAGCCAATATCCTACTATTAGTCTCATTCGTGCAGTTTTATTGTTTTACTAGCACATGCAAATCCACTTTAATGCACACTAACCTCTGTTTCACTGTCAGACTTTGCGAGTGATGTACCCCTACACTCCTCAGAATGACGATGAGCTGGAACTGGTGCCAGGAGACTTTATCTTCTCATCTACAGTGGAGCAAATGAGTACCAGTGAGGGCTGGGTGCACGGCACATCTCTGGGAACAGGAATCTCTGCACTGCTGCCTGAGAATTATGTGAGCCCTGCTGATGAGTCTGACACGTGGGTTTTCCACGGGTAAGTTCTTCAAATGCTACGATCAGTTCTCAGCAAGACTCTTTCACATTGCTTGATTCTCAAGGGAAAGTTCACCTAAAACATACTTACCGGATGCATCCGAAATCGCATACTTCCCGAGTAGGTACTTCTTTTGAATAAGAAATCACTTTGTTTGCATTCATCAAACAATCATGTTCTCTATAGTATAAGAGGGACTGTGAAACGAATTAATGCAGGCATGCAAGGAAATTTGAAACTTTACTGGCTACTTTTATTTGTCAGAGCTCATATAGGGAGACACACACTGCAAAAACGCTCGTTTCACCTACCTGCTCTCTATACTATTCTTTTTTCCGTCATACATACATACATACATGTGCATTTCCCTTTTCACACATAGCAATAACTGCGCATGTCAGCTCGCCAATTCCCCATACCTATCCAGAATGTCTCAATTGCATCACCCATGAACAGCAAACCAAATTAGTATGAATGTGTGTAGTATGAATGTTATGCAGACATTCTACATTCGCCATGTTTTCACTGTCATGTGACCTACCAGCGTCAGTTGCGTCATATCGCTGCCATTCAGAAATCCTCTCCTGTGGCCTTATGGGATAGAAAAGTGTCCATTGGATCCGCACTTCAGAATCTCGACAGAAGTAGTAGGTCATCCGGGTACTTTTTATAAATACTGTGAATTCGGACATAGTGCTTTTTTCACCTATTAAGGAAGTATGCAATATGGGATGCAGCCATTCTCATATCATTCCTACACTATATGACTTACTTTCTTCTGTGGAACACAAAAGAAGATACTTTGAGAAATGTCTCAAGTGTTGTTGTTTTTTATCCATACAATGGAAGTACATTTTTTGTGAGCGTTCAGCGTTCCTCAGAAGAAAGAAAATCATACAAGTTTTGAATGACATGAGGGTGAATAAATGATGTCTGAATTTTCATTTATAAGTGAACTATCTCTTTAAGTATTTGAACAAACCCCAAAATTCATAGCAAAGACATAGAAACATGTCAGAAACTACTTGGCAAACTAGAGGCAATTTACATGACAGTTTTCAACTAAAACAGTAAACTTTTGATGCTATGTTTATTTAGGGTCATTTACATTTTTACACTCATTTACATTTTGGGGGCCTGAAAACGCAAACTTCTAAAAATGGGATTTAAAGTGTGCAAGTTTTTGAAAACGATACCATTGTTGTCTCTGTGTAAACTACAAAAATGCGAATTCATGAAAACTGTGACATCATGCGCATGTGTATTATGTGTTCAGTCTATACATGTGAAGTGTTTCTTAACAAAGTGACATCGCTACTGGCGTTTTTTAGTTTTTAGTAGTTTTTTCGCAAATCCATGTGAACGGGATTGTTTGACAATGTTGTTGTCTATACACGAAAACGTTTCCGTTTTTAGTACATCGTTGTCGTGTAAACCAACCTACCCTTAGAAAACCTAGTTCAACCACGTTCATGCATTAATGTAAAAATGTAATCTAATTTTCAGTCTGACTGAGTGTTAAATGTGTTAAATGTTAACAAAGACAATGTTTTGCAGTGCGTTTAACTCTTCTCATGCTCCTTGAACAGATCGCACTCCTTCTTTTGTACTTTTCCTTCGGAAAAGTGTTCCAAAGAGAGCAAAGCATTGGATGGGCTGCTCAGCCTTCGATGCTTTGAAAACTCAAAGCTGGGAGAGTCTGCCATCTTGAGTGTTATTTGCCAACCTATGCAGGTGCCTAATTATTTATGAGTACAAATTTTTTTTACTTTTGAGTTCAAAATAAACTTTGTGTTTGTGCAGTTACTAATGATTTGAGTAATTTTGTGCTGTTGATGGTAGGTGCTTCGCTCCAACATGCAGTCTCGGACCCCTAAAAGGACCCTGTTTGTATGTCGGCATGGAGAGAGAATGGATGTTGTGTTTGGGAAAAACTGGATCTCACAGTGTTCTGACTCCAAAGGTAATGTGAACGGACAGGTCGTGGCACCTCGCTCACATGGTGCTGTTAGTTTGCCAGCTCAGTTTGTCTTCCTGTAGGCAGGTATGTGAGGAGGAACCTAAATATGCCTGCTGCACTGCCCGCCTGGGGTGGAGCGCACAGGGACTATGAAATGGATGCTCCTATCACAGTGGTTGGGTCTACACAGGCTAAGACAGTGGGTATGTCTGCTCAGTGTTTTAATGTGCACATGCAATTTCACCAATTGAATTGTCCATCATGCTCTTTTTATGTCATCTGTCTGATTTCCAGGTGAGGCTCTGCTGGAAAGTAATACCAGTATTGATTTTGTGTACTGCTCGCCCAGCCTCCGATGTGTCCAGACAGCTCATGAAATTCTCAGAGGTACGTACTGCAGTCAGGAATATGGAGGCAGCAGTGCTGTAATGGATAAGAATGCCAACATGACATAAAGAAGGGGAATATTGTTTTACATGACCTACATTTGGAAGAATCACACTCTAATATCTTGTTAACGATCTAAATGAGAACTAATGAGCTGATTCAATTACTGTCAAAAATTACACCTGTGCAGTGTGAACAAATCTATTCATGTCTACAGGAAAATTCCAATAGGTGTATGTAAATGTCTTTTAGACAAGTTTTTAAAAAAAATCTTTTAGATGCCATGGACCCTCAAATGATAATGATAATCCCTTTGTGAGAGACCCCCTTCCTAAACTATAAACGGTAGCAATACATTTGCATGTATAAAGATCCAATTTATACTGTGAAAAATAAAAATTCTATAAATAGACAAACACAACCGTTCAGTCTGTAAGATTTTTGAAAGACATTTTGTATTAATTGATAAACAGTGACTAAATACATGAACAATGTAACAAATCATTGGCATCTTGGTTTCCACAAAAATATTAAGCAGTACAACGGGTTTCAACATTGATAATTATAAGAAATGTTTCTTGAGCAGCAAATAAGCATATAAGAATAATTTCTGAATGTTCATGTGACACTGAAGACTGCTGAAAATTCTGCTTTTCTATCACAGGAATAAATTACATTTTAAAATATATTCAAACAGAAAACAGTTATTTTAAATTGTAATAATGTTTCACAATATTACTGTATTACTCTATTTTTAATCAAATTAATGCAGCCTTGTTGAGCATAAGAGACTTCTTTTAGAACATTAAAAGTCTTACAAAACTGCTGAAAAATATTAGCTGGAATATTTAATGGGTATTGATTGAATATTTCGATCTATTTATGTATATTTAGTTAGTTCTATTAAGTTGCACTTTTCTTCCACCCACCAATAGATAGTTAGAATTTCCTTGTGGCTCCCTTGGAGTCCCTGGAGCCCAATTTGAAAACCCCTGTTTTAGAGAATCACAATTATATTAGATTTGTACTTATAATATCATAAATGTGAAAGAATGACACTCTGTTGTGCTACATCTTTATTGACATTGTCACTTTATTTTTAATTAAAAATGTTATATTTAAATGCTCTGTGACATGTACTACTTTAGGAATGCAGCAAGGTGGCACAATAAGCATTCGAGTTGAGCCTGGGCTTTTTGAGTGGACTAAATGGGTGTCAGGGACATCTTTGCCTGCTTGGATACCCCCCACAGATCTTGCTGCGGCCAACCTTAATGTAGACACAACGTACAGGTAACAACTGGAGTGATCATGTACTGTGGCCTACATAGGAGCTATTTACATTTCAAATTCAGTCCTCATCAACAGCTGCCTTTCCTCAGACCCCACATCCCCATTAGCAAGCTGACCGTCTCGGAGGCGTATGACACGTACTTAAGTCGCAGCCACCAGGTGACCAAAGACATTTTGGCATACTGCAAAAATAAGGGTGAGTGATCAAAATGCTGCCTTCTGTATGTATGTATTCTGCCTCACATATTCTTACCATAGACTGTAAAAAATCTGGATGACGCGTCTCCACCACTTCCCTCCACTGTCGAAAAATTAAGCCAAAATATACCAGAAATGGTTGTTGCCGATTACGTCCTTCGGAGCCCGATTCTGCGTAGTAGTGATCCTGAGGTGGAGACGCGTTATCAAGGTCTAGCCATATTCCTGCTCACGCAAGCACAGCTGTCAATTTTGATGTTTTTATCGTATCAAAGAACTAAAACCAAATTAGTGTAAAAACACTTGAACATACGCTGAGAATAAGTGTGATAAGAACTACAGTACCGAAAATGACAGAATTAAAAAATTATTTGAAGTGTAATTGGATTTTTTTGTGTGGATTTTTTAAAGTATGATTTGTGTCCCATTCCATTACATGGAGGGGGTGGGGTTTATGACCTATACTGCAGCCAGCCACCAGGGGGTGATCAAAATGCTTGGGCTTCACTTTTCAGGACGTGTGCGGCACACTTGTTCTTCTTTACTAATAATAATAACCCCCCTTCTCTTTTTTTATATCAGGAAAAAATATTCTGTTTGTGGGACATGCTTCCTCTTTGGAGGCCTGCACTCGCCAGATCCAGGGTCTTTCTCCCCAGAATCCTAAAGAATTTGTGCAAGTAGTCCGAAAGGTTAGTTTCACCCTTTTCCTTAAAAACATTTGAATTTTATACTTTAAAAAGTGATGCTTTATGGAAGCCGATCTTTCCTTCCAGATTCCATACCTGGGTCTCTGTGCCTGTGAGGAGCAGGGGGACTCGGGAGTCTGGCAGCTCGTGGATCCACCAATTCTTCCTTTAACTCATGGGCCCAACCACAGCTTCAGCTGGAGAGAGACCCTACAGCAAGAATGATCTTATCTGCAGGGTCATTCCACAAGAGACTGAAATGCTACCTGCACTGGAAGCACACAACTGAAAATATTTTTTAAACAGATCTAATCTGTCACGTCTTTAAGTTATGCAAATAAGATATTGATACAGGATGTGGCAGAGCTTTTGTTTGCAGGTAGAAGAGGAGATTGAACTGAAAAATTTACATTTGTGGTAGTGTTTACTGAGCCTTTAAAGAGGCTTTCTCAGGGTATTGGCTATCACTTTAACTGGTTCAAAATGCACAGTGGCATAATGCAGCACTTATTATAAAGATTAAAGATCATGTCCTGCCATGCAAATATGTACAATTCTGCAAGAGCTTAAATGCAGCCATGTCTCAATTATTTCTCTTGCAAATGTAACATTTGTTAAGTGTAAAAAGTGTAATATTTGTTTTAGCATAGCTGAATGGATATCAGATGCATTTGTAATATCTTTACATTAAAGCTGAAGCGTGTAATTTTTAAAACAAATAATTAATTTTGTAATTAATCTTTAAAAGGGTTCCTGTCCCATCTCAGAATAATATGATCAGATTAATATAAAGTAATTTGCAGGTTGATTTTCCTCTTTTCGCTCTTTGGCTCTATCACTGTTTGAGCAGCCGAAGACTGCAGCATTGCTCCCAGTACTGTCAATTTTTCGACCAATGATAGTCAAGGGGGAATGTTCTGGAAACCTGTTTGAAAACAAACCCTTTTCACAGACAGTTTTAATGGTCATCAGCATCGTAAATCCTCGAAGGTTTTATTTATTTATATTTTCATATTTTTGTAATGTATGTACATGTTATAACTCTATAATTTGTATTATATTACCTTTGCATCAAATTTAAAAATCACTTGAAATCCTATTCATAACCCACTTACAGCCAAACGGACAAGACTCGAAAAACTCCAGCCAATCATTTCCAAGACCACCTAGAATCATGGAAACCCAAATAGATGTAATGTTTTCTCTCAATTACCACTATAGAAGTTACCCAAATATGACGACTAGCGCTTCTGAGAAACCCGGAAATCTGAAAAGGGTTATAATTGTTGCAAATACCATTGTTGGTAAGTGGTATTTACACACTTCAGTTTTTTAACACCATCTCAACCAGACGAATCACGGTAATTAAGTTTCCAGCAGTAGCTTGTCAACACTGACACTAAAATGCAGCGTGATGCGGTACAACATTTTGATGTTTAATGTAGCCTACCACTAGGCTTATGTGAGACAGACGTCATGCTTATCTGTGTCATCTTAAATTGTGCGACCAGTGTTTGAGCACAAAATTATACAGAAACATTGGGCGTCTTTTTCCCTAAATGGAAGACTTGGGGTAAAATGCCCATATAATTAAAACTAGAGTTATGGCTAATGTAGTCCTATTTGGCCAGCTGAAAGGCTCCATTTAGCAGTAGCCTATCAACAATCAGAGACTAATTCAAATCGTTCTGTCAAATTAATAGCCTACCATATTCCAAAGCGACAACTCAGTCTGCAAAATTCTTCGACTATAGCCTAATATGGTATAGGATAGCCTACGTGGACAAATCAATATATTGTTTGAGTGTTTTTAAACATATTTGAGATGTTTCAAATTTGAACAGCTGCCTTTTTGTTATTATTAGTGACTTGTTTTTTCGAGAGAATGATCAAAGATTTTATACAAAGGGACTTTGGAATGATAACCTGAGATCCCTAAACGAATTTGAGTTGAATCATTTAATTAACGCGGTTGGGGCCACATGAAAGTATAGCTATACAATCAACACCCTCATAACCTGCTTAAAAACACACAATAGCAATATGTTCCTAGAAATGGCTTTATTTGTATGTTTTATTTAGAGCAATGTTCGAAAGAACCGATTCGCGGAAATGATTCGAACGACTGACAGCTGTATCGCCAGACAGACAGCGCCTCAACAACCACTCTAGCATGGGCAGTGTGGAACAACCTCCATCCCCACTTCAGAAAAGAAAAATACTGCAGAGATATCATCATTAAAGCTACACTGTGTAACTTTTTTAGTTTATTCTTAGCTAAAAACACTTAGTTCTTTCAAAAATATATGTGCTCATTAATGTATATTTACTTCGTTCAAGTAATAAAGTATTCTCGTGAGTGTATAATATGCCATTGAAAATACATACGGGTGAGGGGTTCTAATGTCGGCCGCCATGTTGCCCCTCCATCTTGAAAGTACATTAGCCAAAGAGGGACATCAAGCTTCGCCTTTCGCGTTTTAACACTCAATGGCACCGTGTCGAGGAGGTCGAACTGGAAGCCATGTTAATCTTGGACTACATTGGCCACCGTAGGAGTTAAAACGAAATCGGAATTGAGAGGAACAGAAACTAATATTCACTGGATGGTCATATACCTTTTCACCGCTAGATGGGGGTAAAAATCACACAGTGTAGCTTTAAAAAAGAGCGCCATAACAGGTACGAAGTAGGTAATTAATTTGTACGTCTTACGTCCAGTGCCAATTTGGGCCAGGATCCATTAAGAAAATCGGCTGTTAGTTTGAGAGCTCCGTTATCTCGTTGATCTGGAGATGAAAGTTTTGAGAAGACAGACAGTGTCTCACGCCTTTGTAAGCATAGGTTTGTATCAGGTATCTCATTTTCAGTCTGCTGGTTTCACGCCTTCGCAGGTGACGTGTTAGGCGCGAAACAAGTCGATTGAAAATATAATTTCTGTCAATTAGTTGCTTCGCGGAGTTCGCGCCTTTGTCAAGTAACATTACATAACCGTAAGTGTTGCCAACCCTTCCCTTTTTACAGTCAGTTTGCCGAAGTCAGTTAACAGTAGAGGATAGTTACAAAAAATGTGAGTATGTTTATAACAAATGATCAAATATCCAAGTGTGTGATAATGTTGACAGTTTAAACCATAATAACTGAAACTTAAGTATATAAACTATAACTGTTTGATTTATTATTATTATAATTATTATTTAGTTAGCTTCCGACTGAATAATTAAGGCCTTTATGCTACCACTATAAACGGCCTTGGTCAGGTTTCTAAAGGACAATAATATTAAATCTTTAATGTCCTGGTTTAACCTCAGGTATCTTGTCATATGGCTTCTTCATTTGACCTGTGATTTGTGGGCTAATCCGATCTATTAGACATATTTGCTCTCTTCGATAAAGATGGCCTCTAGCAGCATCCTGAAATTAGATTGAACAAATGCAGCATTGATGCATTTGTTCAATTACTGAGAGCCGGTCAGTTCAGGTCAGCTACTGTCAGAGATGCTCATGGCAGGGAGTGGTTTCGATAGCAAACTCCAGACATAGAAGTATCTTACATCTGTTGCGTTAGATGAGTGGCATTTTAAGCAAATACCTTTCAGTTTAGATCTCAGTGGCAGAATTAACATAAATGAGTCCCTGATTAGCATTTTAAGACTTAAGTTATTATTAAATACTTAAAACATACTTACCACATAGTGATGAACATGAAGCAGTCGACTCCATCTGTGTTAACGTCTTTTAATTACACAAGCTGTAAAGCAGCCTTTTCCCCCTTCTTTCTTTCTGTCTGGCACCTGCGCTCTTTCAGATGTGGACTGGTTGGACCTTCCCCTGATTAATGGACCTGATTGGCAATAGAGGAGACTGACAAACGATTGCAGGGGTTTCATTCCTCTAAAAATCCAAGTCATTATTGGAGAGCAGTGAATCTCTGCAATCTAATAATGCTCTCAGTGTTCTTTTCAAGCTTTTAAACTAATTCGTGATTGATCACTAATTATCGGTGACGGAGCCTCTCGAGACAGCACTTTCCAGCTCTGAACGTTTGTTCCATCTTAAAACAGTTTGAAAGGAGCTATAACTTCCAAATGGTTGACTCTGCTCCCTGGTGGAGAGTCAATAGACCGCCTTGAGACGTTTGAGTGAACATCGATGTTCTTTGCCAATATGCAGTATTGCCTCTCGACAGAATAAAACACCTGGAACTGGCCGTCTGGTTTTGATGGGACCGTAGTTGGCAATCAGCAGTGTTACTGCTCTTATTGAACTCCTTATTGGGTATTTGTATAGTGCTCCCCACACGCACTTTAACAGCCAGAAGTTGGTTGACAAATCCACATTCTGTAATTGCGTGACCATTGATTTCAGTTCCAGTCAAAAAGAGAGAAAAAAGGGAAGTGCCTTGTTAAAGACAAGACATATATTAGTGTAATGCCGTTGGCAAAGGCACGTAGCCTTAGCCTATATGTGGAGTGAAAGGAGCACACACACACACACACACACAGAGGTTGTAAAGACACTGAGCCCGTGGCTCCCCATAGACGTCTCACCGGAATAACGTTTGCTTTTCAGTGTTGATATTATAGTCTTTGCTTGTTCACTTTGCATGCAGAATGTGGAAATGAAGAGGTCTGAGTCTTTCAAGTGAAACTTCTGTTTCTACAAATTATGGACAGATGATTAATATTTATGCTGTTATAACCAGAACATTTGAGGTAAGATGTCAGTTTTCTTACTTTATGTTCATATATATACTATATATTTTTCATGTAGATTTTTTAATGGATATTTTTCATTTTAGGAACAGGATATTTTTGAGCAAACAAAGGAACACATTTAATTTAAAAGACAAAAGAAAAATGTATTTCTGTTGCATTTACACATCCTAATATATGGTCATTGAAGAGTAATCTTTGTGTTTAAATTTTAGATATATAAAAAAAACATTTAAAATATGTCTAAATGCCATAAGGGATTAAACAAACTGCAAACTGCAGCCTGCTACAACACTAATCAAGCTGTCTGACTGAAATCAAGTCCTCAGGAACTTCCATTTAGTTCCAAAAGGAGGCAATAGAGCTTCATATGGTGCGATGTAAGCTGCCGGTCCATTGCTTCATGCAGCAACAGTGTAAGACCTGTGAGTTTTCTACTTTTTGCTTGTTGTTAAGCCCTTTTATTTAAAGGTCTGCGCACAGGCATGCACACAAAGGTCCATTGTGGTGTTGTGCAGGTGTTACTAGTCTATTGAAAGAAAATTTGCTGTTTTATAGTTTACACAGATAACTTATAATAGATAAATAAAAAATAAAAATGTTATCATACATTTTTAGAAATCATTGTAATAAAAAAAAAAAAATCACAATGAAAGTCCCAAGTTTTCATAGCAAAAGGGTCAAATACTGCCATCTGCTGTCTCTGTATTGTTTTAAATGAGTTGCATGGTTTCATGATATTTTTGTGGCAGAAAGAATACTCAAATACATAAAATGTGTTACATATAATTTGTTTGTAGAACAGATTACCTGCACCGTAGCTGTTGCTTTTAGGACAGATCTTTTTTCCAGACTCTTGAGGTTAGTAGCTTTAATAATGTACACTGGGAGAGATTATGGTCTGATTTACTTACCATGATAAATGAAAATAGTCCATGCACTATTTGTTGAGATTTAGTTGTTTTCAATGCGCCCTTCCCTTTTTTATTTGCAGAGGAAACACAGATAACCATATGCTATTCAGCATCAATGGGGCAGGCAGCAGCTGCCTTTGAAACTCCGATTTAAACAACAATCTTATTTGTTTTCACTTTGTAAAGTCATAGGGTCAGTGTAGTGGCTTGCCGGTCAATGCTGCTGTGTTATGGTAAGGCGTGACCTGAGAAAGGCAGTAAATGTACCGCCTTTGTTCTTGATGTTGTTCTTATGTACGGACAATGTGAGCTGTTTGTCTGGCTATAAGTGGTCATTAAAACTGACAAATAGGACCAGGGCTAAGAGCCACTGGCTGAACCCACGCTAGGGTCTCTTAAAGCTTAATTGGCATTATTTTGGCTTTGAAGGGTCACAGGCTTAAACCTTTTATTGTGGCCACCGTAATGACAATGTTCCTCCCCCACTTCTGCACCTCTCTGTTTTGTTCTTGCCCAGTCAGACAACCACCTTCACCTCAGCACGAGTGCTCTTTTTACCTCCCTTTTTCCCATAACCTTTAACCTTATGGACTGATCTGCAATCATCTGGAGCAGTCTTCCCTTATTTAATTCTCTTTCTTGTAGTCACTCTGACACCCACCACAACTAATCGGCCGATTTGTTTACACAAAACATTGATGTTTTGTGTAAACTGTTTAAGTAATCTCAGCTAATTAATTTAATATAAAAATGAACTTGTGTTAAACTGAATAAACCATTTAGAATACTTTTTCTGGAATACTCTAGATTTGTTACTCTAGGTATGTTATTATGTTGTGAGATAAGAAGAGACACGGGAAAAGGGTAAAGCTCTTTTCATGCCAAGAAGATTGCAAAGGACTTTCTTCCTAAATTATGAAGGTTGTCGTAAA
Source organism: Semotilus atromaculatus (assembly GCA_031834385.1). Taxonomy (NCBI): domain Eukaryota; kingdom Metazoa; phylum Chordata; class Actinopteri; order Cypriniformes; family Leuciscidae; genus Semotilus; species Semotilus atromaculatus. The sequence goes on from JAULUF010000015.1 coordinate 11,228,077, forward strand.
AATTAAAAATAATTGCCATTTATGCATTTATTGTATTAAAGCTAAAGATATTAAATATTATCTGCAAGGTAAAATTTGTATTGAAAGAAACAAATATTTTTTAAATTCAATTCAGATTTACTTGTTACGGCACTTTTTACATTGCTATTTCTTCTTTGCCCGAGACCCCCTTGTTGCAAAAATTTTGAAAACCCCTTTTTTAGATACAATGAATAGAAACCATTTGAGGTAAGATGTTAACTTGGCATTTGTTTGGTGCCTACAGGGATATGGTATGATGGACAGGTATTAAGAGGGAAGGGAAATACAGAGAACGGGGTAGGGTTCTCATTGTAGGGTGGCAATCAGGAAAAGACAAAAAAAAAGTGAGGGGAGAGAAAGTGAGAGTGTGTGAAAGAAGAGAGAGCTAGAGGGAGGCTGAGAGAATGTCTCAAAGGACTAATGTCCTCATTGTACAACCTGGTTTGAATGCAGACAGATTCTCTGAGAAATTAGGGCAGGAGAGAGAATCGCCAGAGCGCGGCTGAAACACCCTGCACTGTGAATCTCACCGCCAGAACATGTCATTCCTGGTGTGAGATCCAGATTGTGTGATCAACCTGTTTCAATCAACCTTTTTTGTTTTGATGAATTAAAAAGCAGAAACACATTTGATTTGTATTTCTATTCTCTGAATAGAAGCTTGTTCCAGCGGAATCACGTTTTCTAGAATGAATCTGTTTGCTCTTCAGTCTTATCAGTTCAGTGTGTGTTTGTGAGAGCTGGAGAATATGAGCAGTGATTCCATGGGTCGTGTGTGTTTTTGTCTGCGATAGATAGAGCGGCATGTGATAAGTATGCATGTATGTGTGAAAACCGCAGTTGTTTGTTTTGCTACACTTGGTGAACAAAAGTCTCATCCGGCTGATCAGTGAAATGGCTAATAGATCTGCGTGTAGGCTGAGAGACAAGGCGCTTATCAGAGTTATCCAGACAGCGGCACACGGATAGAAGAGTGAAAACAGACGTGCACACACTGAAAAACACCATGGAAGGCGTGTCTCATTCTTCCCTTGGGTGGATATGCATATGAAACGGCATACTGTAAATGATAACAGTACTGGTGGATGAGATGGCGAACCGTTATCCATAACACATTTTTTGGACTATTTGACTAATGAATTGTCAACTTGGTTGCTTTTTTTTAGTTCTCTTTCATGAATTCTAGTTGTTTAGTTTGTGTTTAAGTGTTTTTATTGTAACAAGCATAATTTAACAGCATAATACATACAGCATGCAAACTTTGCTGCATAATTTCAGTCCTTTTCAGCTGTGTGGTTGTACAATCAGCCGGTCATTAACGCAAAATAAAATCTCTGTTAGGGTGATAAATGTAAGTTATTTTTTAGTTAATGACGTTATACTGTTTATTATATGACTACTTGACAAATAAATAAATACAGAGACCTAAAATGCTGAAATTGCTTTATTAGCATGTGTATAAAAAAAAGAAAGAAAAAAAGCAGTTTAATGAAACAGTTATACCGTTAATAGTGGCCAATATACAAACATTTTTGTAAGTAATTTTGGGCAGCAGTGGCTCAGTGGTTCATGTAGGTTGTCTACAAACTGGAAGGTTGGTGGTTATATCCCCGGTTCCACCTGACCAAGTGTCGAGGTGTCCATGAGCAAGACACCTAACCCCGGCTGCTCCCGATGAGCTGCCTTGCATGGCTGACACCGCCGTCGGTGTGTGAATGTGAGGCAATATGTAAAGCGCTTTGGTTGCCATTGGGTCTGTTGAAAGTGCTATACAGGTATAAATGCAGTCCATTTACCATAGTTAAAGTATAAATATACATTACCATTCAAAAGTTTGTGGTCAGTAATTTTTAAAAAAAATGTTTTAAAGAAATGTATCATTTAATTCAGCAACTTGATTAAATTTATTAAAAGTGACAGTAAAGACAACATTGATAATAATAAGAAATGTTTCTTGAGCAGCAAATCAGCATATTAGGATGATTGGATCACGTGGCACTAAAGACTGGAGTAATCACAGGAATAAATTAGTTTAAAATATTCTTATAGAAACCATTTATTTCAAATTGTAAAACTGTTTATCTGAATTTTTGATTAAGTAAATGCAGCATCGGAGCATGAGAGGCTTCCTTCAAAAACTTCTCGAAAAATCGTACAGGTCCCAAACATTCGACTGGTATTGAATAAAGAAATGGTTTAAGACCTGTTTAAGTTTCAAAAGAGGTCATGGGGTTGACTAAGGGAGGCGTGACTGTGATTTGTGAGAACTTGTACATAAGAGGGTATTTTACAACTTATTTAACCAGTTGAAAAGCTTTAGCTCAGGTGTCTTTTTACCTCACACATTCCTATTCTTAGTAGAAAATGCACTTTGTTGGGAAAGCCAGTCATTTTGGGATGCCCCTGGGGCAGATGAAGGGTCAGGGGGTTAGTCGGGTGCCATTCTCCCAGCACTGGGAACTGAGACCCTCCCATTTGTGGTACAGACCTCTGCCATTTAGCCACCTGCCTCCAATAAAGAAAAAGCAAGCGGCCGGTAAAATTCAGCGTTTGCCTCGGGCAGCTGGACGTGTTATTGATCCAGTGGGGGAGGCTCTCTCTTGCTCCTCTACTCCTGATGGAGGCCGGACTTTGGTCTGAGCCGCATTCCTGGGTTCTGTTCAGCTCGGAGGCAGAAGGGAGGGAGGATGTGGATGGGAGGAGGGACTGGAAATCACTTGTCATGTGCCTATAAAAGTGTGCCTTTTCGTTTCAGAGCATGCTCACTGAGGCACGCTCGTCTCCCACAAAATCCAGCCCCCAAATTTGAACTGGAGGGAGGGCAAGTTACGCTGCTGACTCTTGTGTTATACTCTTCTGTGTCTGTTTGGCTTCCACCCTGCATGGTTCCTTCTGCACCTATGGCTCTACGGTTGAAAAGGTGAACGTGGATTACACTGGAAAAGATGGAGACCATTGACAGAAAGACTTATGAGATGGGTGCGTGCACTTTTTCTTAAGCTAAAATTTTTTCTACCCCTGTACATTTTCTCTCTTAAGCAAGGAAAACTTCATCAGAAAGATAAGAAGCAGTCTGTATACAAATTTGAGAAATAATGAGGTCAAAGAAACTTGTAGTTTGAAGTGTTGTTAAGATCAAATGGAAAGCAACCAGTGAAGTATAAGAAAAGGTCAGGAGGTATGTTTACATGCTGGCAAAAAGGCGTTTGGAGGCTTGTACTTGTGTGTTATGATTGGGAAGACACGTGGACACATTCTGAGAACTGCTACATTGACACAGGCCTCAGAGTTTTACATAACTGCTTGAAGTGTCTCATCACCACTTCATGTGTGGCTGCTCTGATTCAGGGTGAATGTCTGTCTGGGATGTGACGGCAGGGCGGAAGGGATTTGTCTCAACTGCAGCCACGTGGGTACCATGAAAAAAGGCAGATTTCATAAAGTGCAAAACACGTGGTTGTGTTTTTTTTTAAATTCTACCTGCAACTTCTAGAGTTTCTGTAGTCATGTGTTTTTCAAAAAGTCTCAGGTTTTTGTGTGTTCTTGGGGGCACAGGCCGTTGTCAGATGTTGTGATTTCCCCTGCTGCATCTGAAGTAATACAGCAATACTATGAGCAGTAACGTATCATTTACGGTCACACTTATAAAAGCTAAAATTACAAGAAGTTACCTTGATGTACAAAAATATTTAACATTTAACCATTTCACTGTATGTAGTCTAATCGATGTATTTTTGGTAACACTTTACAATGTTTCATCAGGCAACATTATTAGTTAACTTAAACGAAGATTGAACAATACTTCTACACCATTTATTTATCTTAATTAATGTTAATTTCAGCATTATTAAATCAAAAGTTGTATTTGTTATCATTAGATAATGCACTGTGAATTAACATGAATAAACAATGAATAACTTATTTTAAACTAACGTTAGCGAAGATTAATAAATACTGTAACAAATGTAGTGCTCATTCATTGTTAGTTCATGGTAGTTAATACATTAACTATAAGGTAAAGTAAAGTGTTACCGTATCCTCTATGTTGAATCCACCAGTATGTGTTATTTTAATGTCAGACCAGGAAGTTGATTCAAGGCCTCTGGCTAAGATATATATATGTTTAGTTTGAAATCAAGAAGCTAGATCTTAATTGCGTACTGAACAACATATTTACACATTTGACACCACTGTATTGCCACCCACTTAGAGGGGCTGTAAAGTTTGTCTGCCTTTTAATTCTTTAAATCTAACTGTTAAATTAGTACACTGCATAGTTTGTGTCATTTGTCCTGTGAAACAGAAGTTTCTTTAGACGTGTCAAACTTTTTATTTTCTATGTATTTAGCATACTATGTACGTAGTCATACTAGTAATAGCATTATTAACACTATTTCAGTCCAGATTTTTGAGCACACACAGTTTTATTCCAACACAACTTCAGATTATATTTAATATTATCTATGCCATTTAGTATTTATGCTATTGTTGCAACTTTTGTGTTTGTTGTTTAATTTCTGAAAATAAAAGTTAAGCTGTTTTTCTCCCTCTCTTATTTTAATGTCCAGAAGGAAACCGTGACAGTCGATGAAATAATTTTCCCACTCAGCTGTTGTGCAGCTCCCTTCTCCAGCAGGAGATGTAAAGATAAACTGTGTTTTCCGACAGCCTGTTTGTTTTGTCATAAAGGTTCACCAGACATAACACTTACTCCCATGCTTTGATACTTGGATTTCACATCTGGGAAGTGCTGCTTGGCAACAAACAGCAGTATGAAAATCCCATAACCCACTAATATGGTTTATTTTCATTGCACCCTTTGGCACTGTTTGTAAGTAACTTACACAATACTACATATGAAAAGTGTGTTTGCACTCTAAATCATTGACTCGTCTCTTAGGTACTTGTTTTAGCACTTAGATAATTACATACATTCATCGCCTTCAAAAAAACCCTCATAAACTTAAGGAAGAGTGTAATTTTATGGACCCAAACACTCTTGGTCAGTGGGCAGTTTTTATGTTTCCATTGAATAAAAGTAAATATGTCTTCCGATGGAAATGTGCGCATGGTTTTCTTGTAAAGCAATTTTTTCTACCCTATCACAATATATATTTTAAAATTAATTTTAAAATGTTAAAATAATTGTTAACATTTTTAATTAATTTCTAGCTAACCAGAAGCATTCAGTAAATTAATTTATTTGCTGAAGATCCTTGAACCGTTCTTGATAATAGATGCAGACAGCTTAAGATCATTTTCTTTGTCCTGAATCAGCCAGTCTAAATCTTCAATTCATAGAGCATCGCACTCAATGTGCCAGAGGCCATGATAGCTTTTTTGGTTTACTGTCCAATGCCAACACTTTTTCCTATTGTGTTTAGTATCTGAACTGTCATGGTCAAAAATGATGTCTACTTGCCTTGCTGTGTCCTTCAAAGTTGCAAAAATAGAGGGACAGATGCTGTAAAAAATCTTTTACAAGTTTAATTGCTGCCTTATCTAAGAGATTTTTCACACTTGTATTTTGGTTCTTTTGGTCTGGATGAAAAATAAAGAAAATAATGTTCACACTTGCCAGGTTTGGTTCGATTAAAATAAACCCTGGTGTAATTGCTCTGTTAGTGCAGTTCATTTGATTAAGTGTGAACTCTGCCCTCCCAACCCTGGTGCGCACCAAACAAGCGGGCAGAGACTGCTGAAAATATGGGTCTCTGTTCACTTCCAAATGAGCTCTGGTGCGGTTCGAATGAAATATGAATGCAACACGGACAAAAGATATGATGTCACAAGATACGACTCTAAAAAAGAATGCTCAAGCATACCTGTTTTTCCTTTCATAGTCACAATGTTGCCGTAATATTTCAGCAAAGGCATCAGAACTGTGTCTCCTCCCATCAGATCTTCTTTGTCTGTGTGAAGGAGGGATTCCTCTGCTGTTTTGACTCCTTTACTCATTTTAGAAGCTCTTCACGTGTTGTCAGCTCAGTCATATACCATCATATGTACGCATTTAGCCCAACACACAGCATTGTTTTGGATGTTGGACATGCTCCGTCTCTCAAAATACACATCATAAAAGCCGTTTTTTGTTTTGTGTCTTAAAAAAAAAACCATGTTTTGTGACAGAGCTTAACGAACATCCAAAACAATGCTGTGTGCTGGGCTAAATGCACTCGCTATGTGTGTACATGGTATATGATGGAGCTGACAACACGTGAAGAGCTTATACAATGTGTAAAGAAGACAAAACAGCGTCAGGAAATCCTCATTTCTGCAGATCTTCGTTTGTGTGCAACGGAGACGGGTTGATATGAGACGCGAGTCACGGGACGTCTTTTTTGGGTGTTTTTGGTTCATTTAGATGTCTGTGGTGGTCCGTGTTGCGTTCATATTTCAGCTGAATCGCAGAGTTATTTTGGATGTGAACCGAGACCCACCTTTTCAGGGGTCTTGGTTTGCTTGATTGGTGCGCACAAGGTTTTTGAGGGCTGCGTTCACGCTTAATCAATTGAACACAATCATCAAATGACAGATTGCATGACATGCTTTCATCCTTAAAAAAAAACATGAGCAAAATGATTTTAATGTAGAAGAATATTTGACCCAGACTATTACAGAGTTCACTTGCAATGAGGATAAACATGTTTGTCCAGTGAATTATTAAATGCTGAGATTTTTTTAATAAGTTTGATTTTTAAAGATAATATTAAACAGTAAATAGCATAGCATAGCTTAACAGCTGTAGCTTTGTTACAGGGCAACCTCAACCTGTTGTTATGAAGTCTTAGCTCACTCTGCTTTGGGCCAAAGTACATTGAATGTGTCAGATCTTTTGTTTGGTCTGGCAGACACACGTCATTGCTCACGCAACGTTATCATACTTGACATCAGCTGTGTGTTTTGAGTAAAGGGTGAAAGAGTTCAGTTGTTATCACAACACTAAAAGTATACAGCAGAAGGCCACTGAGCCTTAAAGGAAAGCAGTCATTTTCCGACTTTTAAGAATGTACTGAGTTTTATATGAGGTGTTTCCTTTCCCACAATAGCAGGACACTGTGGTTACCCTTGGAAGCAATATTATTTCTGAGCTCTTTGTTTTCTTAGCTATCTTACTTGTCCCTGTGATTGATTTGAAGGCTGAGTGTGAAATGAGATCAGCTGATAACAGCAGCAAATGCTGTAGTGGAAGCTGGAATTGTTCACATGTGAGTTTCTATAAGGTTTATGGGCAGCAACTGATAGCAATTTTGCTGTCGATATTTGAATGTGGGTGTTGTTTTAAACATTTGACATATTTGCTGTAAGTTTAAATGCTGCAACGCATATTATCCACTAATGGCTGTCGTGTAGCCAGACCATCAGACTGACGGCATAAGTTCTGGACTCAATTGCAGCTTTCATTGGCCAAAAACATGTAAAGCAAGCAACCAATCACAGTCCATTTTGTTCCGTGTCATGTTTAGGGGTGTGAAAATGTAACGGCCAATAAGAGATGTTTAAGTTAGTCAGAATCTGCTCAACACCGCTCAAAACGGCAGAGTTTTCATTCACCTCGCACTTTAGAGTTCTGTATTAAAAAAACTGAGTTTTCTCATAAATCCTTTCATTATTACCAACAAAGTGTAAACACTATGTAAATGATAGATGTATTGTGCACTGTAGTCTGCTTTTTGGATTTTAGCAGGAGGTGAGTTTGTCTTCATGGCAGGGGTTTGGGGGGTGGGCACCCACTGGTGGAAACATAAATTGGCGCCTATGTTGACAGTGATATGACCATAGCAACAGATGGGACAAAACAAACTGATACTGAGTCTTGGAGTGTAAATGCAAACTAATACGGCATTTCAGAATGTTTGTAAACAATAGGCACCAAGATACTTCCGGGTGGCAGAATGCGAGCAGCTTCTACTGACTAACTGAGGAGATCCAGCCGGCTACTGTAACAGTTACAGTTACATAGTTAAAAACATTGTTGTTGATCAAAGTGGAAACGATGATGAAAACGTGTTGTGTTTGGGGTTGCGCTGCCAGACATACAGCAAAAGGTGTGGGGGTTTTATCGATTTCCTTTGGGTGAGGAGGTTATAGCGAGTGGACGTTGTGTCGTCAAAAGTAGGAAATCCCCTTATTCATCCAACGTTTACATTTCTGCTGCCAACTCTGCTTGCCCTTCATCTCTGCTTAAGTGTATTCCCAAAATCTGGAGAACAATTATGTCACATAACATTTACCTCAGGAAATCCATTTAATGACCATGATAGGCTATATAGCATGTTATTTTGGCTAGAAACAAGAGCTAGAGAGTATTTTGCTAATTATATGTAGGCCTACTATATTACATATTTATTTTTTTACTTATATCATTGAACACAGGTGTCATTATGCTAAAAAACGCATTTTATTTAATACAATTTTTATTACATTTTTACTGTCGACGGTGGGTCTCCCTTCCTAGCAATTTTCTAGCGTTGCCATAGAAACGCTTGTTGTGACGTCATGGTGAATTGTCGTATAAACCTATCCATAATTTTGTACTTATTTTACATATTGCTATAATAAAAGATTTACACAGTAAGAGCAACTTAAAGTTTAATTAATTTGGTAGTTTGGGGTCTTTAGGATTTTTTTTTATTCAGAATTAAATTGATCAAAAGTGACAGTAAAGACTTTTACATTGTTACAGAAGGTTTCTGTTTCAAATAAATGCTGTACTTTTGAACTTTCTTTTAATGAAAGAATGCTGAAAAAAATTTGAAGCACAACTGTTTTGAACATTGAAAATAAGACATTTTCTTGAGCACCAAATTTATTTAATGTATAAGCAAAATGGACTGAAATATACCCAAATGAATCAAGGAAAGTCCTGTTGCTCTTACGACTGGAATGGACACTGTGTTAGTTTAAACTACCTAGCACTTACACGACAATTCAATTTATTGTACGAGTATGTATTGTTGTTATCATTTTTGAAAACTGATAATACCAAGTTTCTGTTTTTCCATCTCCGTTTACTCATCAGTAGCAGCAGTAAACACTGTCATAGAGTCCGCTGGGCTTTTGCACAAGTGGAGTTTGTCATTAGTCAGGTTAACAGCTCCCGTGGTTCTCCTTCTTTCTTTCTGTCTCGATCTCTCCTTCTCCACGGGGTGTTCGGAGTGCCAGACACTCACAGGTTGCCATTTTATGGGACTCTGCAGAACCAGATTTATGGGAATGATAAAAGCTGTGTAGAGCAATAATGACACAGGCAGCTGCTCTGAGCCTCGCTCCCATCTTGTACTGCAGCGTCCCCAGTTCTCTGCAAACTCAGAGAGAAAGACAAATAAAAATGTATAAATGATGTCCTGTGTAGGACATTAGACAATATGATCCCCTTACATGTGTGGTGCTTATCTCGATTGCTGTCACAATGAAGAGCTTTGTGGCTATGTGCTTTGATCTAATGCTCCTGGCCTCTTGTAGTGTGGTAGTTTTTGGTCATGTACAGAAGTAATCCATGCTTGTAAAAGCCTGTCTCTTAGTCTGCGATAACATCCATCATTCATCACTATAAAATAAGAGGGAACAGGGAACAAAAAGCTGATGGGACTTGGGCAGAGAGAGAGAGTGGGGTAGCGACCGCCACCATCATTAATGGCCTGACAGAAGTGGAGATTGATGCCGCTTTGTGTTGTGTAATGGTCCAGCAGACTACCAATGATAAAAACAGATCATAAATCTACAACTATCTGCTTGGTACAACAATTTTATGTGTGCTGTCTTGCATTTATTGGATTCATTCGGAACATATTCCATGACCCTTGATAGTGGTAGAACGATATGGGGTTTTCAGTGGCCGATGCCATTGCTTATCTCTTGAGAGCAGGCTAAAATGACTGCAATTACTCACGCATTCACTAATCCCTATAAAGTACATGTTTTTTATATTTTTTTAAGCGCTATATGAACAAGGAATTGACCAACTGTAGCCAAGAATTCAGATAGCATGGTGGAAATCGTTCTTGGGGTGGGGTACCGTCAACATATGAGAAGTGCTGGTAGTATGCAAGAAAAAGTGAGGGTACGGTACAGATTACAATATAAAAGTGTCGGTACTACGTTCCGGTGCTTACTTCGCGCACTGTACGCAGTTAGAAAAATGGTTTAAAAGTGCGGTTTTAAATGGCCTTGTGTACAGGGTCGCTGGCTCAGGATGCTTTAATAACAAGGATTTTTTACATTTCTGGATATCCTTTGACTCATAATGACCTGTATAACCAATTTTTGAAAGACATTTTACTCAAACACTTATCATGAATCATTTTGGGTGTCACAAGGGTCCACATCAATTTGTTCTGTGTGTATTTTCTCTTGTTCTGCTTTGCTGACAGTGGTGTTTCTCTGTCCACAGCTGGAGAGGAGAAGAACAAGTATGGGGCCCTTTGTTTGCCATGCTGAGAGAGACGGATCGGGTCAGTGCAACTGTTGTCATTTCTTCCCCCCATCGTATATCCCCCAGCAACACCCCAGCTAGACCCATCAGATCAACCCTGAAGAATGGGGTCAACCTTGGGTTTGCCGGCAGATTAGCTGCTCAGCCAATAAATGATCTGAGGATGAAACCCTGGCCAAATAGCATTTATAACCTTCTTTCAAAACCCTTTCAGAGCTAGTTCCAGATGGGCACATTTACCTGCACAAACAGTGAGTGCACTAAGGTCTAGTTCAAGCATCTCTTGTATGTTTTCAAATGGATACCTTTATATTCATTAAAGAATATTTAAAATGGCAGCATTACCTGTCGTACATTGTGTACAAGTGTCGTACAAGGTTTACAAGTATGTAAACCTTGCAAAAAGAATTGCTAAAAAAAAGCGTAATGCCCAAAGAACAAAGCATATTTGAAAAAGCACAAAAGAACATAATTTGTGCCTATTTGTCAAAAAAAAAAAGGAAGAAAAAGAATCTTGTCTGAGATTTTAACTTAGTTTTGGGCACACTTTTTGCCTTCTGTTCAGTCATTCTCCTATGTCTTCCCGTTCCTCTTTCCTTTCCATCATTTTGCCAGAGGATTCATATGCTAATAGGGTTCAGGAGATGAGGTGGTTCTCACGTTCAACTTGAAACTCAGGCTTTTGTGTGCCTAAAGCACAAGCTGCAGAACAGAAGCTAGAAGTGAAATTAAAATCTGCTGAATGCCCCAGCGGGACTGGGAGGGTAGTGAAGGGGAGGGCAGGGGCGGTCCAGCAGCTGCTGATATTGGATAAATGTGAGATGCCCACTGTAGCGTTTCTTGCTCTCCTAGGGGACCGGCTAAACGAGGCATGGCTGTGTGTTTCTTTAATCTTACTGGCCTGTTCCTGGTCTACTGATCAGTTCCTTTCTGGGGATGGTTATTTAGCAAATGGTACTGGACCCCGATGCATACCCCTGAAATTCCATGGCATTGTTTAACTATTCTAGAAGTTCCTCACACCACTTATAATACAAGTCTGACTCTGTTACCCCTTTTCCACCAGCAAGAACCTGGTGCTAGTTCATAGCTAGTGCTAGAGCCGGTTCGGAGTTGGTTTGACTGACGAGCTTTCAAAGAACCGGTTTGCCTTTCCACAGGCCAGAGAGCCACCACAGAGCCAGGTCTTACGTCACTGTATACGTCTCATGTTGCCCAGCAACGCTAGCGCGGCAGCGCCAAACACACCAGGTTTGTTCCAGATGCATTGGCTTCTCGCAGACCGATTGGTGCATGACATCAAAGAACTGCAAAAGCGACCCAAAAGCACAAGGAGTCGTATGCTCTCCACACACTCCCGCAGCTCCGATCGGCCCGCGCTGCTCCGATGCATCTCGAACAAGCCTTCTATCAACAATGGGGGCAGTTGCGTTACTATTGATGCTCATAGCTTTGCGAACCTAACGTACATTGGCATCCAAACACGGCGAATACAACGTGTTCGTGCAGCTCGCCGTAACTTGCATAAACGGAGATTACAATCGAGCTGCTATTAGCTCGATTAGCTGCTAATTCAAAAATGGCTGTCACAAGTTTCTGTGTTGTTGGCCACGGTAACCCCGGCCCCAGACGCTGACGTAAGCGGTTCTTACTTCTAGACCAGCAATGATTTGGTTCTACTAAAGAACCACTTTTACTGGTTCGGAGCTGGTGCTTTGGTGGTCGAAAACCAAAGAACCGATTTGAAACTAGGCTCTGGCTCCGAACCAGCACCAGCTCTGCCTTGGTGGAAAAGTGTTCACTCCTACTCTTTAGTTATGCCATGCCATTTCTGAAAGTGGTACCATTTAGTACCATTTAGTACCGTTTTTAGTTATTCACCCTCATGTCATTACAAACCTGTATGACATTCTTCTTCTATGGAACACACTTAAAATTATATTTTGAAGAATGTCTTTTTTTGTCCATATAATGGGTTCAATGTTGTTTTGGACACCATTGTATCTGTATGTTCAAAAACTGTTCTTCAAAATCTCTTCTTGGTCCGCAAAAAAAAGACAGGATTGAAATGTAATTTTTCGTTTTTTGATTGAACTACCCCGTAAAATTTCAAATAATAGCCGAGTCCCAAATAGACGCCTGTCTCTTTTACACGTCTGGTGTGGCGACAGGTTTGGATAAATAAAGGCCGGTCTCAAATAGAGGCCTGATCTGTTTTTTAGTTTCGGGTTGTATTTAATCTTCTAAAACCCGTCAGATCGTCTGTTTAAGCCAGTTCTATGGTGCAGATGCCCTGCACATCTGGGCGGGAGCTGTTAGCGCAAGCAGGGAGAGTTAGCGGAGGCCGGAGAGGGAGAAGAGGAGGAATTCACCAATGAACTTGTAGTTGAGGATCGCGGTGATGATGATAGTGATGAATAGGGTCAGTATCACATTATTGCAGTTGTTTATAGCCTTCATTCACACCGGACGAGAAGCGTGACACTAAGAGTGTCTTTGACAACTCGAGGTATGATATTCTCAATTCATCCGTTAACTGACGGTCTGAGGTAAAGTGTTCAGACTGCAGACTTAGCAACGATTGTTTTTAATTGTACAGTACAATCATAATATAGTACAGACATTATCTTAATTTCATAATGTAACATAACAATATTGCTGGCCATAAACTGAGAAAGTGTGCGTCCGGTGTGCGATACCTCGAGCTGTCCTAGACGCGCTTCTCGTCCGGTGTACGACCCCTTAATTCTTGCATTAACTTTGTTAAACACATTCGAATTATAAATAAAACGTAATATAATGTGGTAACCTCCTAGTGTCATGCTTTCCGTCTATCAGCATATGCTATTTGGATCGTTATCTCTAGACTTGACGTTACACTCAATGAACAACATCTCAACACTAAATTAGAGGCCCGTCTCATATAGACGCCTGTCTCATATACAAGCCGGTGCAGTTCGGCGATTTGGGAAAATAAAAGCCTGGGCTATTATTTGAAGTTTTACGGTATTCCTTTAATGGTGTTTGGACCGGTTTGCAGTTGCTGTTCAAAGAGAGGCCATTTTTTCAGGAGTTACTCTCACAATGTGCAATCACTAGGGCAACCACAAATCTTCTGTGCTTGCTGATGCAGAATGCACACAATCCGGGCTTTAATGATTAATATAGCCTTTTTTCCTTTAGCTCCAAAAGGTGGGACTTGCATAAACATAGGACGAACCTTAAAATAACTCGAGCCTGCAATTATGAACAATTTTGAGAAAATGTGTGATAATTGTACAGTATAGTCCTACAAGTTTATTATTCCTGTCACCCATAGCAGATAAAATATATGTAGCACTTTATGACCAATCAGAGCAGCTCTGTGATTGGTATATGGAATAGTTTTATTTGATTGCAATTTAGCATTAGACCCACTTCAGTGTGCGTTTGCTTTCTCTGCTGGGATGATTGTCTTGGGTTTCATCTGTCATCAACTATACAGCCTGGTCTGTGTTTGTGTAAAGACTGAGAAATGGAATAGAAAAGACATGATCTCCAGACACTGACGGGAATGCACAACCACAGAACCACAAGATTGAATGCAGTTTATTCTTGTTAATCATCACCTCCAGACCCTGGAATGCTCACATGTCAGCCCAGTCTGAGAGGATCCTACAACTCCCTGTTGTTATAAATGATGTAACATTAGCCGGGTCAGATTAGAGTCACGGGTGTATGTCTAGTGTCCATGCCAGGGTTTTATTTTTGCTTTATTATTTCCATTTATGACTATTTATTATACAGCGTAATAATAAATTTGGATGCTTATATCGCACTTAAAGTCTAAATGTGCAAACAAATGAATAGAATCACAATTAACTTTTTCTGAGCCATTTCTACAGTTTCTATTAACTGTGATTTTTAGTGGCTGTAATAAATTAGATTCCCTCAAGTTCGCACATGTGTCCTAACAGGGTAACCACAGGTGCAATTTATCACCTACAGTCCGTAGTTTTTCCTCTTTGTCGCCATCTTTGTTTGAAATCTGCAATTGTTCCAATGTTTTGAGGAGAATGTGTGGCTGTCAGTCACCGCGCTGTCACGTTGTAAATACTGTCATTCGGAATCACAGATTCTACTTTTTGGAAGTATGACCAACATAATAATTTTCACCGGAAAATGTCATCTGAACATCCACTTTTTTTCTGACCATCTAAGGGGAAATTGTGCTGATTAAATCTAACGATCGCTTATCATATCACGTCAAACCGTGCAAATTACACTCTATCAAATTATTAATGTTAACAACATCAGCATTGCGTGACTACATTTAATGCCCTTCCGATATTTATCCTTGTTTTCGCATGGGCCCGGTTGCAGTTCTTTTATTCTGTAGCCACTCCGAAGTCTTTTGCATTTTACAATGGGTGAATCTCCAGTTGTCACTGGTGTTTGTTGTTTGAACCTTTCTGGATCCGCTATCAAATTGATAAGTTTAATTATATCAAGTGCTGTGAGAAAAGGCTATAAATCTCCACCTCCAACATCCTCACACGCAATATAGCCTACTAGCTGAGACACTTTCTTTATGTGTACAGATGTCGCAAAGTCATGCTCGAAGTTCCCGCATAAATCCACCAGTACCACTGGAATTAAAAACATTATTACAAGCTTACCGTTTTGAATCGAGCTAAGGCAAGCAGATAGTTTTGAACACTGGCTGGTGCTCAAATCTATAATTTTTTAACCCCAAAAAGTTACGAAATGCAGCTTTAACTATGAGCATGTTCCATCAATGTCTGTTTGGGGTTGGTAAGATTTTATATATATATATATATATATATATATATATAATTCTTATTCTCACCCAGGCTTAATTTTTTTAATAAAAATATTGTACAAAGGTATTACTGTGGAAAAATTACAATTTAAAGGAGCATTGCGTAGGTTTTTACTTGATAGAGTTTTCATTTGTACATTTATGAGCCAACCATAATGTAATAGAAAGAATGACACCTTGAATGTCCACCACGGTTGCCTCTATCAGCCTGTAGGCTCAATTGTATGTGGAGGAGTCGGGTTCGAATTGGCGCGAAAATTCAAAAATGTGTCGTCATGCGCGTTCTCGTCTACTTGGGCTTACATCCGTATCCGTACATACAGTCATTAGTAAGTTTCAAATGGACTCTGCGGACGGAAAGAAGCGACCAGCCTCCAGCATAATACAGACACCCACGGAAACTCCTCGTAAATGTAAAAAAAATTTTTTACAATAAGTAGGGCAAAAGTTCATGTGGTATTCTGAATGAAAATAAAGTATGACAAGTTCATACATCAAGGTTAGCGTTCCTTTACCTTACCATAATGTTATTGCTATTCAACAAATAGTATAGTAGTACAACTGAGTTATATAATTTAGAGTTACTCCACAATAGTCAAAATAAGAGGTCTGTGAGTGTCGGGAGTGTGTTAGTGTAACGTTAGTGTTACAAAACTTTTAGAAGTAGACTTCAGTTGATAATATAAAGTAGCACTGCAACATTTTACTAAAATATGGTCTGTCAAACAATAACCTTACAGTACTGTAACTTTTCTTACCTCTGTAAACATGTGGTGAATGAATCTCGATGCGGCGTCTGTGGTTGCTGCGGCAACTGTCTGTTTGCTGTGGTCGTGCTCGTACGAGCGTGCGCAGGAGACCGAGCATGAGACTGGCTGCAGTTTCTCTAACGGCCACTGGTGTCAGTAACGGTTAGAAATAACAGAATCTACACAATGCTCCTTTAACCGAACTGTTTTCTATTTTAATATATTTTAAAATGTAATTTATTCTTCTGATGGTACATGATATTTATATACTGTATATACAATCACCTGTCATTTCATAGGTACACCTTGTTAGTACGGGGTTCGACCCCCTTTTGCCTTCAGAACTGCCTTAATTCATCACTACCACATTAATTAACTTCACCAAACACATCCTATATGAGATAAATCGGATAATAAACATAATATTGCAACTTACAATTGCACAAAAGGCTGTGTGTAACTCCTGTTGTGGATGTGATCTTCACACAACAACGTGGCAACTAAACCAAATTAATTTTATTAAACATTTTATTAAAATAACGTTCTCATTATAATGTTATGTAATATGACAGTCCCAATCGTAGTTATTAATGTCATGTATTGCTGTTTGAACTGCATGCACTGAATCTAAAGATGATCACCGGTACACTGAAGCGATTTACTATCGCATTATTTAACTTAACCAAACGCATCCTATATACTGTATATATATATGAGTATAGTGAACTCATTGTCATGTTCAAGAAACCAGTTTGAAATGATTTGAGCTTTGTGACTTGGCACATTATCCTGTTGGAAGTAGCCATCAGAGGATGGGTACACTATGGTCATAAAAGGATGGACATGATCAGCAACAATACTCATATGGCGTGCTGACAATGCTGAGTTGGTACTAAGGGGCTAAAAATTTGCCAAGAAAATTTACCAGCATAATGGTTCCATGCTTTCATGTTGTTTATGGCCAATTCTGACCCTACCATCTGGATGGCAGATATCAAGACTCATCAGACCAGGCAATGTTAATAACCTTTCTTCTCCATTTTGATGCTCACTTTAAATTTCAAAAGATTGTCTTTGTCCATATCTGCATGCCTAGTAAATACATTGAGTCGACCATATCTGCATGCCTAAATGCATTAATTTGCGTTAACGGGTAGTTGAACAGGCGTACCTAACAAAATGGCTGATGAGTATATTTAACAATATAGTGGAATTTAAGCTGTATCAATCCCTACTTTTGTCCATAACAGATCAGATGCTTCCCAGTTGCTGTACTATGCAATGCAAAACTGTTATTTAAAAATCACTGATCCAAATTTCTCAGGAGACATGAAATGGCCAAAATGTTTGACAGTCAGTACAGAGCGGGACAATTCACTGCATCCTCAGGAGAAATATGGGAACAATTAGATGACTGTATGCTTACAACTTGTAGAGATGGGCACATTCTGTCCAACAGGTTAAAGGGCTGGAGCCCAGCCCTGCTCTATATGGTTCGTTTATTAATTTAATTTGCTAGCCCGCCATGAGAGGAGTCAGAGGGTGCGTGACTCTCCTGGGCCCTAATAGCTTTTAGGCAAGATGACGAGGGTTGATGGAGGGAGATTTATTTATTATTTTTTTCGCCTAAAAGCTGGCCGTGCTCCAATCATCACATATCTTGTTTGTTTTGTCACTGGGTGTGATGGCTGCATGCGTCTCTGAGGGAGTTGAAGAATGACTGCAGCTCTCCATGCGGTCGGGGTCCCACAGCTGCTCTGGACACCACACCTCAACTCAGCCTGGCTAAATTCAGCTCAACACGCCTGCAGCAACAGCCGCTGCTTTTTTCTGCTTTTTTTTGTTTGCATAAAATATACATAAGCAACAGAGCACAGTGATTGGAAAGTATTTCATGTAGATTTTGTTTTTACATTTATAGCTCCTGACACGGATTTGTAATATACTTCATCATTTCTACATGAAGTTTTGGGTAACGCGTTATAATTAATATGTACTGTATAATAATGTAACGGATCTGACGTTTGCCGAGGCACCGCGTTGATTAAAGGTCTGCACTGCAATACATAATCTATAGTGGCTCGGATCTCGCGTTTGCCGAGACAGCGCGTAGATTACGGGTCTACCTTGCAATAAAGATTCTGTGGCTGGATCTCGCGTTTGCAGAGACAGCGCGTTGATTAAAGATCTGCACTGTAATACAGAATCTATAGTTGCTTGGATCTCGTGTTTGCCGAGACAGCTCGAGAGATGAAAGCCAAATATATTGTGAACGACTCGAATCTCGCTTTTGCCGAGGCAGCGCATATATTACGGGTCTGCAATAAAAGGGACACACACGATCTGTGAAATAATACTGTTTGGGTGCGAGGCATTCACAGTCAGCTCCTGAGGGTGCTGGCAGTGTTCATTGAGAAATATCTCGATGCGTACATACGTGCGCTGTCGGATGTTTTAGCCTTGCAGCTGTTGACTTTCTTCTCTAGGGATGAAAGGCAAATATATTGTAATGGTTTGAATCTCGCGTTTGCCTAAGCAGCGTGTAGATTACGAGACCGTAAATAATATTAAGACAGTTTTGTTTGGTGATTATGGAAATTAATTATGGGAAAACCCAGACAACTTCCGGCAAATTTAGATTTGCTCTGAAAGTTAGTCTGGCAAAGAGCTCATTCAAGGCCATTTCCAGTCCGTCGAAATCGAGGCACCAATCAGAAACGTTGGGGCAGGCTTTACACGATGACGACAGTGCTGGGATTTTGAAGCAGATTTTGTAGCCTACATTACAAAGATGGATGCCGCCGACAAACATCACTCGTTCGAATCAGCTATCGCGTCTGTTTTAAGCGATTTGAACGTTTCCTTTTTGTTAAAAACCGAGCAAAGAACAACACTCTGAGATGTTTCTCCGTCGCTCTGCATACGTCATCTCCTTCATCACTCTGATTGGTTTTAGGTCTATCCGCGACGTCCGTTGGTGACGCCCCTCTGGAAATGATTTGTCTATGACGCTTTGCCAGACCCTAACTCAGTTACAACTGAGAATGGTCTGGTTTTAACCAGGCTAGAAATGAATAATTCTATGAAATTAAAATGATGAAATATCTGACTTTCAGAAGTAAGATATTTTAATTCAGCCTACCATCCAGACCGTGTTTCACTTATCCAGTGTTTATGGCTGCATTTCATTTTGAGGAATTAAAATGATGAGCAGCGAACATCGAAAATAGCAGGGCTGTCCCCCCCGTGGAGGGATGAGTGAGAATCATTCCTCCACGTAGCCCTCAGGAAATCGATGTTTGTTCGCGTCCGCACATTGAAATTTTTCGATTACGAAATAAATGTTAAATTTTCGAAATCAATCGACATTTTCGATTATTCCCTGCCGGTCTTCTGCTTCAGGGTGTCAAGAACGAAACCGAAAGAGCCTCCCATCTGGGGAGCCCTCAGGAAATCGATGTCTGTATCCCGCCGTAAAGTGCGCTTCGGGACACATCGGTTTCCAGCGAACGGACGCAGCTCTGTCTGCCCCACAGGCTTGCGGCCAGGCAGCGCTTGTGTCCGCACATCGAGAATCGCTTCGACCAAACCGGAGAGCCGCTTCAAGGGATCGAGAACAAATCTCGAATGATACTCGTTGAGCCTCGAGAGGCTGGTTCCCTTGGGGTACAGATTGCAGTTCGATTTCCGCCCACCAAATTTCAATGGGATGGTCTGGACTGTAGTTGACCCAAAGCAGGTTCGGGTATTGGAACAAGAAGTAAACTCCTTACTGGTAAAGGAGGCTATAGAACGTATTCCTCCGCCAGACAGGGAATCCGGGCTTTACAGTCGCTACTTCATAGTTCCCAACAAGGATGGGGGGTTGTGTCCAATAATAGATCTCAGGCACTTGAATCGATCTCTGAGGAGGTTCAGATTCAAGATGCTCACCATCGTGAATCAAATTCAATCTGAGGATTGGTTTGTCACGACAGATCTGAAGGACGCATACTTCCACATATCCATCCTTCCATCTCACAGGAAGTTCCTGAGGTTAGCTTTTGGGGGCGAAGTGTACCAATATCGGGTTCTTCCGTTAGGCCTAGCTCTCTCCCCTCGCACTGAGGCTTCAGGGTGACCGGCTGATTTTGGCCCAGTCACAAGAGCTGGCAGTTGCCCACATCACATTTCGTGTCCTTGCCCACATCCAGAGCTTTGGGTTGAGTCTCAACACAAAAAAGAGCGTGTTGGCAGTTGGCACCAGCCCAGAGAACCACGGTCACGATGCAGGCACAATTGTCTCCTGCATGGATCGAGTCCATCCTGGCCATTGGTGACCAGGAGAAAGCTAGGCCAAGCCATCACTGTCAAACACTTTCAGAGAGTGTTAGGACTCATGGCAGCAGCGTCCAACATCATTCCATTCGGCCTGCTGCACATGAGGACCCTACAGTGGTGGTTGAAAACCAAGGGGTTCTCCCCGAAGGGTAACCCATTCCGCATGATCAGGGTTACGTGCAGATGCCTTCGTTCCCTATCTATGTGGAAGAAATCTATGTTGGTTTCTGTCCCAAGGCCCCGTGCTGGGAGCGTCATGTCACCGGAAATCCGTCTCGACAGACGGGCTGGTGCGCGGTCAGGCAGGGCTCTGAGGAGCTTCCTCCCAGACCTCAGGGGTCACCATACAGACAATGTGTCGGTGGTCTTCTACTTGATTCAGCATTGGGTTCTGAGATTGCGCCCTCTATCCAGATTGGCGCATCAGATCCTCTTGTGGTCCCAGGGGAAACTGTTATCTCTCAGAGCAATGCAAAGTCCCTAGGGGACCAGAATCAGAGAGTGCTGACATCCTGTCGAGGCAGGGGCTGAGGCCCGGAGAATGGAGACTTCACACAGAGGTGGTGAAGTCAATATGCGAGGGGTTCGGCCCAGTAGAAGTTGATTTGTTTGGGTCTTGAGGGGACGTCCCACTGTCCACTGTGGTTTTCTCTCTCCCATCCAGCCACATTGGGGTTGGATGCCATGGTACAGACGTACCTAGAGGCTGGCCTGTCGGCTGGAGTGGTTGAGACAATACTCAGTTCCAGAGCTCCTTCCATGAGGATATTGTACAGCCTAAAGTGGAGTGTGTTTCCACCTGGTGTAGAGAGTGTGAGGTGGACCCAGTTAACTGCCCAGTTGGCTTCAGTGCTGTAGCTCCTCCAAGATCGCTTCTCAGCTGGTCTTACCCCATCCACACTCAAGGTGTACGTGGCTGCCATTGCGGCTTTCCACGCTCCTCTGGGTGATGGGCCTCTGTTTAGACATCAGCTGGTCATACGTTTCCTCCGTGAGGCTCGGAGGAGGAGACTTGTGGCTCGTACCAGAGTTCCCACATGGGACCTGGCAGTGGTTCTCAAAGGGCTGGTCGAGGCCCCCTTCAAACCTCTGGAGTCGGCTGAGGCCAAGAACCTTCCCTCAAGGTAGCTGTTTTATTAGCCATTACTTCTCTGAGGAGAGTAGGAGATCTGCTCTTTTGTCTGGAAAATGTATGTACATTCAAAAAACGTCTCGGGTTACGACTGTAACCCCTGTTCCCTGAGAAAGGGAACGAAAACTGCATCCCTTCGCCACGCCTTCCCCTGCCTGGGAGCGACTTGCTTCATTGCAGAAGCTAACTCTGTTGTGTGCCGGCGTCTCTTTGTAGCTTCTGTGTATGCCGTCACACATTACATCATGACAGTTCTCGTTCCCTTTCTCAGGGAACAAGGGCTACAGTCGTAACCCGAGACGTTTTTTGAATGTACATACATTTTCCAGACACTTTTATTCAAAGCACCTTTCATTACATTCAAAGTATACATTTGCATAGTTCAAATATTCCCTAGATATCAAACCTATGACATGGTTTTATACTATATCATTACTTTTTAAAATACATCACTGAAAAAAACTTAAACCAGCTTAATGTGGTTGGCTGGTCTCCTAGTCTGGCCAAGCTGGTTAATATGATTAGTTTTGTAGGTTTTGTAGAGTTTTTACTTTTAATTTTCTCAAGCTTAGAGATCAGCTGCACAACCAGCATTTTCATTATTATTTTTTTTTTTATATAATAATAATTACTATTATTTTATTTTATAGTTTTTCATGTTATTTTAATAAGTTCATTTATTTTGTATTCATAATAAAATGTGTTACTAATATTCTATTTAAAATATTATATTTACAAAATAAATCATAATATTTTATTTATTTACTTGGTTTATTAAAGCAAAGTCTTTCCAAAACAACCCTGTAACCAGCTTAAGTATTCCTGGGTACACACACACCCCTGGCTAAGAATCACTGCTCCTGATCTACATTCTTTGTAGTCAAGGTCTGCAGTATTTTTGTTCTTGCTGTGCCTTTTCTCTGTTTGGTAATCACTATTTGCTCAGAATTCGCTGTGTGTAGACAATGCTAGGCAGAGAGAGATTTGTCCAGCAGTGGGGAAAAAGTTGGATAGACAGGAAACTATTAATCTTTCCATATTATTTCACAGGGAAAAACGTGTCTGCCGGTCACACTGTTTCTAGTGTGACAGGGAATTATTTAGGCTTAGTGCTGGCACCCTGTGCTCTCGATTTCCCTCTCTCTCTTGGCCTTTTCTGCCAAACGACTTTCTGTTTTGCCGCCCCAGATAAGTTAGAGGAATGTGGGCCATCCAGTGCTTTTAGCTGTTGGGCCTTCAGCATCCCTTTCCTTTCTGGTCCTCCTCCTCCTCCTCCTCCTCCTCTCTCTGCCAGATCTGTCTGCTGTCTGGGGCAGTGAGCATCTTTACCTGGTGTTTTATGACATGAGCAGGACAGCCATATTTTGGGGGGAGGGTGGCTCTTGATGACTCTTGTACGTGGAGACAGGGCTTGTAAATCACCTGGGCCGGTTTGTACAGCTCCACGTCCTGAAGAATCAGACGTGTGGAGGGGACAGACAGGTCTGTAAATCAGTCTGCTTTGATTTATGATTATAAATATGAAATATGATGCCGTTTTGAGTGTGGTTGTAATCTAGAAATGTTCGAAAATAGCCGCTGATCCGATCTTTGTAGGTATTTCTAGATTTACTCATACATAAGAAGAGCAATATGTTCAAAGTCTCAGATTAGCCCAGGCTTTGTGTAAGTGGCTCCCCACTGCTGTCAGATGAGTTGTGAAAGCTGAATCAACAGGACTGTATTTACTGAGGACAGGCTACACCCTCACATTTGACAGCCTCACCTTATTTTCCAGATCAGATTTCCTTACACACCATAAAGCCGAGCTCCTGTTGCTTAAGTGGGGACAGGTGCACACTTCAGATGGGCTCTGACCACCAAGGACATGGGCCGATCTTTAGGAGAAGGTTGTCTTAACTCTACCCAGAGGAAAAAAATATTGTTCAGTGGTTGCTTTTCCTAAGTTCATGAGACTTACAATAGTTGGGATTCTTATATAACACTCATTTTAGTATCAATAGAGTTTAAGATATGTCTGCTAAAATTCCTTAGGAGAAATAAGAGTAGACACAACTGAGACATGAGAAATATCTGAGAGAAAAGAAAACTGAGAATGTTTTGGAAGAAACATAGAACATCTCTTTATTGTCTTGCTGCAATCTCTTTCAAGACTCTTTCAAGAGTTTGCTCTTTTTAAGCTCAGGAGACTTAGTTTTGATTCTCATATATCTTGCATTGTAGTATCAACAGTGTCTCATATGTTTCTCTTAAAATTCCTTAGGAGAAATAAAAGTAGACACAACTGAGACATGAGAAAGTTCTGAGATGAATGAGAAACGAGAAACATACGAGATATCTTTCAAGACTCCATTGTAAAATTATTTTCAGAGGTTGCTTTTTTTTCATGACATTGGTGCCACCTTTAATGGACAGGACTGTATAGGAAACAATGGGAAAGGAGAGAATGGGACAGGAGCAAGAAAGTACCTTTAGCTGGAACTTGTATTGTCAGAGGTGCAGTAGTGTCTTGATGTCAATGTGCTGCCCTGACAGAGATTTCTCTAAGCTCAGGATACTAAGGGCTGATTATTATCTCATGTCTCATTTAGGTATCAGCTTTGTCTTCTGGTGCCAGTTGGTTGCATAGTAACTTAAGAACTAGTTTGACTAAGTATCAGTTAACCAAAGGGCAATCAGTGTCTTTTCCAATTCAAATTAAACAGATCTAAATTTTTATGTAAATGACTAAAAGTTTTTACCAGACTTTAGGAAAAACATACACACAAATACAGTCGGCTATAGATATAGACCCCTATAGACCCCTCTGCAAAAGAACATGGGCACTCTGTGCTGAAAGAAAGCTTTGTTTTGGTTTGCCCTGATTTTCAGTGTGACAGGAAACTTAGTTAAAAATGTAGTATGAAAAGATTTTTTAAAAATCCATAAAAGCCAACTGTATTTACAGTAAAACGCACAGATATTCTTTGCTCTAATGTTAACATTGAATGACAGTTTGATGCAGTGTTTTTTTTCAGGAGCTTAACAAAGTAATAAGTCCAGACTTTTCTTTGAGCACATCTCATCTATTGCCACACTGACTTTCACAGAAACGGATCTGAATAGAATGTTTTGTTCTGTCTGCTTTCCTCTGTGCTGTAATGTAAGTACTCGAGTGGCCCAGGTCTTCCACTCATTTACCCTACAGCATAAATCACCCACTAGAGTCGTGTTTCCATTCATGTGAAATACACTACCCAGATGTTGAGTTTAGAGTTGGAGAAAAGTTCTATTTAAAATGAGCTCTCTTGAGCACACCAAAAATTTTAGGTGGGAAAATTCACTGCATTATATTCTCTAAAAAAAAATCTGCAGTGCTAATTTGGGCGTAAAGTTATTCACCTCTCAGAGATGTTTGGCCTGCTTTTAGCAGCTATAATTTGACCTTAGTAATTAGGATGGAACCATTTGTCATTGGTGAATCGGGAATACATTTGACAAGACACACGCAACAAAATGGGAACACACACAGCTACACACAAGCTTTCTTAAATTCTCCCATCCTTTAGCATTTTATGTCAGATATCAATAGAATTGTAAACTCTGTGCCGCTGTTACAACATTTTTATGTTTGTTTGAGCATCCTTACCAGCCCTACAACAACAACATTGGCTAAACCAATAGAGTGAGTTTGTTCGACCAGTAGCACACTGAATATGTTCACTCAACTTGTTTAGCAATATTATTTTTGCAATAGCAATATTATTTTTGCAATTCTAGTCAATGATGCTAGTGAGACAGCAGTGAGATTAAGGGGGCTTTTACACTGGGCTCGTTTGCTGCGGTCCGAGCCCGATTGTTCCCGGGGCCCCCTCAGCGTTGGTCTGGTTTCACACTCAACTTGATTCTATGGAACCCTGGTGCATTTGCGTGCATCTTACGTAATCGCAAACGTGCACGGCGCATGATAGAAAGCAGAACGCGGTCAAATTCGGTGTTATTATGCGCAGCTGAGTGAACAACACAGGTTTACTGTCTTTATCTGTGTTTATCTTTATCTTTTACCTGTTTATATCTTTTAATTTTGAAAGCCCCCTAAATGGATAGAAAAATAATCATATTTAAAATGATCTTATATGAAAAAAAAACTAGTTTCATAAATCAGAAACTGTTCTCAGATTTGCCAAGTTGCTGAAATTTACAATTAAATATCAAAGATCTCAAAATTAACATTTCTCATCAAATTCTTTCTAAGGCACCTTTGTCTCTAGTTTTGACACAAATTTGATACTTCAGTGAAATATGACTGAGAACATTAAGTCTCATGAAAGAACAACTTCTGAGCAATAAAAATGCAGAAACGTTCCAGAAAAGGCCAGTCTACTCTGCTCTTTGACGTCCATCGATCTAACTGCAGTGACGTGTGTAACTGTGTGTCTGAGTTTGCTCGTTTATGTGCAGCTGAGATGCCGGCTTTTGACGGATGGCTGTATGGAGCGGAGGCACGGGGCCGTGATGTTCTTGACGTTCTTTTACAGCTCTGGCACTCTGTGCAGCCCACAACAGCCTTGCTGACATCTACATTTAACACGCTGCCCAATGACACCATTCCAGTTGCAGCGATCTCGATAATTACCACAGCTGGGTTCTGCTGGTTAGAATCCAACCTGGCTAGAAAGTGCTGAATCCTTGTTGCTGTCATGATAATCACTGCAGCACCTGATACTGAGTCTCCTGTAAAAGTCATATTTTTATGATTTTCACATAGTGGAACATTTTT
Source organism: Semotilus atromaculatus (assembly GCA_031834385.1). Lineage (NCBI taxonomy): Eukaryota > Metazoa > Chordata > Actinopteri > Cypriniformes > Leuciscidae > Semotilus > Semotilus atromaculatus. The sequence goes on from JAULUF010000015.1 coordinate 11,254,315, forward strand.
ATCTACTCCCTCTACTGTCTGCTGATGTATGACAAATATGCCAATTTATTTATTATTTTTATTTATTTTACCAACGTATTGCAGAGATCATTTTTATGCACAGATGAAATGTTACCTGGACTAGACAGGTCATCTAGTTCAGCAGTGCTAAGAGAAGTGCAGTATTTAATATTATTTATAATGTAATAGTATTTCAATGTACGCATCATGTTTTTCCCAATTATCCTGCAACAGAGATGTTCACGAGTCTTTAGTCACGATTTTGAGTCGAGTCTCAAGTCATTTCATGCATTACACAAATTTTTATTTTTATTCTAGCTGTATTATATAGGCAAAGTATATGATCTTTCTATGTCTGTTTTGTTTGTAATAAAGGTCCTAAGATGTAAGGGATAATGTAAATCCAGCTTGTTACTTTATAATCCATAACAATGTGCAAAACAATCACCCTGGAAACAAGACGAGTAGTCATTTTCAATACAATTGCTAAGGAGACGCAAGATGGCGCCAGTCCCGGTTTGTTATACAGTGGCGTTGTTATTGACAACAGTCATTATCAGAAAAAAAAAATCAATCCTCGGAATGTTTAAGTCAATAGACAACTACGCATGCTGGTTGACGATACGTTGAAATATGCGCTTTAAGTAATAAATGGATTGACATCTTTTTCTCATGGACACACATTAAGAGGGAGAAAAGCTGCATATACTACGAAAAGATTGATAAAACATAGTGCTAGGTTTCAGTGCTAGGAGCCATGCAGCTACACCACAGTATTATAGATGTGAGTTAATGTGACAAACCTTTTTGGATGCAATGTCTAATAAAATTTGATGTTTACAATTCCGGTGTCTTTAATTGTTTTCTCAGATTCTTTGCATCTAGTCGATTTGACATGTTAATAAACCATGTGAGAACAAATGGCACGGTGGCTCCCGTCATGTTTCATTGGACTTTCATTATGACATTTCAGAGTTTACGCGCAATACACTGACATACGTAATCAAATTCTGTGATAAGGGTCTGAACTACCACGACACGTAGGGAAATATGTGTGATGCAGATATTATAAAACTATTCAAATAAAATACAAATTCTTTATTATGACATCAGTAGTTAAGGATAAAAGACGAGTTGTTTTTAAAATATTCAAGAGTCTTTCGAGTCTGAAATCTATTCAAACTCGAGTGCCAATCTCTGGCCTGAAAGCATTTTTATAAATTTTTTTGTAGGGTTGAATGATTTAAAAAAATTATTAAAATTAAAATTCATTCTGAAATATGGCAGAATTTAAATAAAAAAATTTGATAAAAATTAAAAGCATTTGAGAAAATTTGAAAATTGCTAAACTTTACACTTAAAGGATTAGTTCACTTTTTAAAAAACTTTTGCTGATAATTTACTCACCCCCATGTCATCCAAGATGTCCATGTCTTTCTTTCTTCAGTCGAAAAGAAATTAAGGTTTTTGATGAAAACATTCTAGGATTTTTCTCCATATAATGGACTTTACTGGTAGCCAAACCGTCCAAGGTCCATATGACAGTTTCAGTGCAGCTTCAAATGGCTTTAAACGACAACAGACGATGCATAAGGGTCTTATCTAGCAAAACGATCGGTTATTTCTAAAATAAATAAATAAAAAACGAAGTTATATGCCTTGCTCTGTTCTGTGATCCGCGGTTGTGACTCTCCTGTTCGAACTCGTTCATCAAAATGAACGAATCTTTTTTTCGAGTCATTTCGTTCATTATGTTCGTTGAATGAATGAAATGATTAAAAAAAAGATTTGTTCATTTTGATGAACGAGTTCGAACAGGAGAACAGAGCAAGCCGAGCATTTGTGCTAATAAAACTTAAACATTTTTATTTCTTTTAGAAATAACCGATCGTTTTGCTAGATAAGACCCTTATGCATCGTCTGTTGTCGTTTAAAGCCATTTGAAGCTGCACTGAAACTGTCATATGGACCTTGGACGGTTTGGCTACCAGTAAAGTCCATTATATGGAGAAAAATCCTAGAATGTTTTCATCAAAAACCTTAATTTCTTTTCGACTGAAGAAAGAAAGACATGGACATCTTGGATGACATGGGGGTGAGTAAATTATCAGCAAAAGTTTTTTAAAAAGTGAACTAATCCTTTAACTGTAATTAAATTATTAATGTTTTTAAAGATTAAAATTAGTGTGTATAGCAGATAACAGATCAACGCTTAATTCCAATGCAGTTAACCTCACAGGTTTTTTTTTTTTTTTTTTTTTGAACAGTTGATTGTTTTACATCCAGGTTTGCATGGGTGTGATGGGATGACCCTGTGGGTGTGATGATAAATTAGAAAAAGAATGTGGGATGTGGATGACCAGTAATTTGAATGACTTTGAATAAATGATGTGCTGTGCAATAGCAAGGCATTTGTGTAAGTTCAGGGCTTGCTGAATGACTCCTCGGCATAATGCTTGTGTCTGTGTCTGTATCTGCCGTGAAGGTACGTCTCAATCTGCCGGTGACACAACTGCAGAGCGGAATGAATAATGCATTTAGTACAACTGAAAGCCTTAGAAGTATCGAGCAGCACCATTCCTGTGGGTATGTGCTCCAGTCCAGACACCTCATTTCATGCTGTTTCTCCTTCCCCTCTCTTCTCTTATTTAAATGTCCTCCTCCGTCTACTTCCCTTTTTTTTTATTTCGTCCACATTTAGCATTTTGTCAACATAACAATAAAAAGTTATGACCACAGTATTGTAGCAAAACAATTAAAAAAATTTTTTTACATGGCTGTTGAGTGGTTGCCAGGGCATTCCTACTGCAATACTATGTGCAAGGTGTTCTGAAGGGTGTTCATTGCGGTTTCTAGGGTGTTTGCTAACAGGCACAATTCAAAACAGCCACCATATACATAACCTTATATAGACCATTTTCTGGTCTATTGATATGGCTGGAGTTATTCAATGTAAGTTTAAGGGATTGATTTTACCTGTTTATCTAGTAATAGCACACCTCTCCTGAACAAGTCACATGATTTGAGGAATCATTTGGGTCCGTAGCACACCACTGCGGTGTGCTCAATTTGAATGCTTTTGGGTTAAATTTTGATTCTAGAATTTTGAAGAAAAACTATTTATTGAAATCAACAAAGCCATAACAACATGTTTGTCTGTGTTTTTGAGAATTGTCATGGGTTCTTTTTGTCATACAATTACATGAACTTTGAAAGTTCAATTCATTCAAGAACTAACCAAGCCAAACCTTGCTTGGCGTCCAAGATTAGGAGCGTGCATGTTTGTACGATTGTTAGCAGTAACTCAGTCAGACTAAAGCAATAGTTTGTCCTTTTAGGTGTTCATGTATATGCTTTAATTGAACTGAAATTGTACCATACATTTTTTGCACAGTCAGATTAGCAGACCTAGATAATGTGATTGTAGCTTGACTAGCTTGACTCGTCCAGCATTTATGCATGTTAATCTGACTTCAATTGGCCTTGATGTTTCTTCTTGCTCTGATAAAGAGAGGTGACGGGCAGCATTTATTTAGTCTTTCAAATATTTAATTTTGTTTTGTTACAGATAAAACCTTAGAGCTTGATTATGCAAAAACCCTCTGTATCTCAGTTATACTCAGGCCCGCCCACAGAAATTACTGGGCCCCTGAAAAGGTCCAGTGAATGGGCCCTCCCCAAATTTGCTAGGCTACTCATATCATGCGTGTGCTCAACCTCTCTCTCTCTCTCTCTCTCTCTCTCTCTCTCTCTCTCTCTCACACACACACACACACACACACACACACACACACACACTCAACACACACACACACACACACACACACACACACACACACACACACACACACACACACACACATACATTAACATACCGTAGACTCAGTGGGGCTACATAGACACATAGTAGGCTCAAACTCAAAACAAGTAAAGGGGTGGTTGAATATGATTTCACTTAACTTTAGTTAGTGTGTAATGTTGCTGTTTGAGGATAAACAACATCTGTAAAGTTACAAATGAAGCATGAACACATGTTACAGTGCACCCCACAAACACAATCAAGCCTTCAAAAAAGGTGTGTTTCCAAGACGAGTTCCCACGCCACCGTGCAATACACACAAACAACCGTGTGATGGCGGGTTAATAAACTGTGAACAATGGCAGCTTATTTAATGTATAAATTAATATGTCCAAAAAACGGGTGATGTCATAATTTGTAGTAGTGCTATCGTGGCGTAATAATCTGTTTGGTTGTAAAATGTATTACCTGAATGAAATGAAATCGTTTGTATCGTCCTGGGGAATCATTAATTCACAGACAGCATAAGAAGATGTTTAACTAATAAAGATCTTCATCGCTGACGCTGGCAAACAATATGATGCATTTTAAGATTTGCTCTCACTTGACTGTACTGTACTGTAGGTCGACGGCTACTTCATCCAACGCTTGCAATGTTCTTAAATCTTCCAGACGACTTCGAGTCGAGTGTGAATTGAAAGCGCTTCAGACGATTCAGTGCGTGCAGGAACTGAACAGATCATTAACTAATTCGCAAAACGATTTAGACAGATCTGCCAACTTGTTTGATGAAGTATTTGAACAGAATCGACTCAAAAGAGTGATTCATTTGTGAATTGAGCGTCGCTCATGCCCAGAAAAAAAAGATACTGCGCTTATATTTGGGTCTAAACTAAGCCCTTGCCAGCTCCCTCTTCTTCTTCTTTCTATTCTGGCACCCTGATTTATTAGTAGGCCCTGGCATACCAACTAAATGTACTACAATATTAAGCTAATAATTATTTTGGTTATGTCACTTTGCTGCTGACCGCAAACTGGCGCGATTGGCGTTTTTGACCATTGACCTACTAGACCATTTTCAGGAGAGGGGTGTTTTATTATGACACTGGCTACATTTTACTCAAGCAGCATTAAATAAAATGCATTTTTTTCCTCACCTTTTCAATAATTAATGGCGCTTTTTTGGTTCAAAATAAAATATGGTAACCTGCTTATATTTAGGAAGAACATATTATTGCTGGACTGTATGGGCCCCCCCTAACGGCTGGGCCCCAGAAAGCGTTCCCCTTTATCCCCCCTTATGAACGGCCCTGGTTATACTTGTACATGTTAATGTACTTACTCCCTCTGCATGTGGATTTTCTTTACTTAGTAAAAGTTGTTTCTTTCCTCTCGATCTGATAAATCTGCATCTTTGTTGTCATTAGGTTTGTTTATTTAAGTTCACCCATGGCCATTTTGGTGCAAAACACTTCCTCTCGCAGACTGAACGAGGGAGTCACTGGCACAGACGGACTAATAATGATCTACGGGACTGTTCTTAGAGAAATGCGTTCTTTTCCATCACACTTTTGTTCCACCTCTTTGTCTTCTGAACTCTAGATTAGTGTGAGAACTGTTAATGAGCTTCTAAAAAGGGCTCTGCTAATGAGACATTGTGAAACTCAGGTTCATGCAAACACAGGCAGTCGAACATACCTGAACATTGTATTTACACACACACACATAGTTGAGAGGACATTCACACACACAGGCTACTCACATGCACATATCATTTCTGTTTTTTATACTTTTGTCGACTCTTTCTCATGCTGGTGGTATTATGGGAGGTGGGGTGGGGGTGTATAAATGTGTGCAGGAGGGATATCTAAAGGAGTGCAGATACAACACCAAAACACTCACAGCTGACTTTCCACGCCGCTCTAGTCTCTACTCTAATAGCAGTGCGAGGCTTGACCGGACTAAGCGATTCGTGAGAGACGCTTACTGTCCAAAACTGAGAAGCGAGTGCAAGGCAGGCAGATAAAAGTGTTCTCAGCACCCGCTCTGTCCTTCAAACTTCCTGATGGATTACTATGAAAGACGAGAGAAAAATAATCTGAGGATGAATTAAACGCGTAAAAAGAGAGTGCGAGACGGGACAAAAGGTGAGCGATCTAACCCATTCCATTCATCCTCTTTTTCTTCATCATCCCTTGTTAGTTCACGCTTTCGCACCCCCCCCCCCCCCCCCCTTTTTTTTTTGCACTTGCACTTGCCTTTGTCCTTGTCCTCCCTGTCTGTCTGGCTGTCTGAATGCGGGTGTCATGGAGAGAGAGCAAAGGTCTCTGCACTGAGAGGGCGGGAGCGCGATGAAGCCATTGTCAAAGCCACGGCTAGCTATTGTGTTCATGTCCAGCCCACTGCCCCCCAAAACTGGGCCTCTCTCTCTCTCTGAGCCCCGATGCTGCAGATGGAGAGGGGTTGAGCGGCTGCGGCATGGAGGTACGGCAGCTGTTTGCTGCTCCGCTGCGCCCCGTCCTGCAAGCCGGGGTGCTATCCAGCGCCGAGCAATGCTAAAGGAGCTACGTCACACAGTGAAGCCCTTTTTGAAGAGGATTCTTCTTCTCAGTTCTTATGCTCTTTCATCTCATACATCCCCATCCGGTCTGTGGACGTCTTATGGTTGTGTTGTGGATCTTTCCTTCGTTCATGTGCCCATGTTAGGCTGTCAGCTACTACACTGACTGCAATCTGAGGGTAGTGAGAGGATGTGTGTGTGTGTGTGTGTGTGTGTGTGTATGTGTGCTCATGTTTATATTACATTGTGGGGACCAAATGTCCCCACAAGTATAGTAAAACCTGAGATCACCTACATTGTGGGGACCAGCCAGCGGTCCCCATGAGGAGAACAGCTGTGTGTGTGTGTGTGTGTGTGTGTGTGTGTGTATATACGCATTCGCACAAAGGGAATTTTTTTTAGCAAGAAATGTGTCAAAAATAAGACCTAAATGTGTGTATGGAGGATTTGGGGCATATATGTGTAAAAGTTTAAAAGACCTCCTGACCTCCATCTGAGATATCAGAAAGAAAAAAGGACCAGACAGATAACATTAAAGACATGTCAAACCAGTTTATTAGGGCTGAAGAAAATACATAATATATGATGTGATTGTGTTGCAGTTACATTTTTTAGAGACTGTAGACTTTTTAAAACTTTAAATTAAAAAAATGTCCTTGTCGCTCTTCATGTTGTTCTAAACCCGTATGACTTAATAAACAATATATTTTGAATGTTTCAAGTGTTTTTGTCAATACACTGGAATTCAGTGTGTCCAAAACAACATTTCAGACATTCTTTAAAATATCCCCTTTTGTTACACAGAACAAAGTAATACATATTTGGAATTAAATTAGGGTGAATAAACAACAACAGATTTTTCTTTTTTGGGTGAATTTAAGTCTAAATCTTTAAAGTCGACAGGAAATCAATTCCCTTTTCGGCTGACATCACTAAGCCCTATGGGCAAGTATTGAAGCTTGCAAACTGGACAAGTAATTTTTTATTCTTTAATTCTTTATTGACTCTACAAAGCTACAGATGTTAGATGTTTCGCTTTTCTGCTGGTCTACACGTTATTCAATGTATTGCAGCGTGTCCACTTAGATTTCATGTGGTCACTGTGCAGTTTTCATCTTTGACCAGGAGAGGGAGGAAACTGTACGCCTTTGCACAAATCAGGAAGATTCACCCCCCCATCCCCGGCCGTGAGTAAAAGTGGTTCCGATCCAGATTGCTTTGCTTTGTTGCATTTGATATGATAATATAAAAAGATTAGGAGTTACAGTTCTAATCTTTCGTGGCGGGATCTCTTAGTTTTATGTGCATACTCCTTTCCAAATTCAGACTCAGCACTTCATAAATGACTGTAGCTTTTAATCTTATCTCATCTGGTTCTCTAAAGATCCATTATGTTTTTGAAATACAGATGAAGATAAAAGATTATATCTTCACTATTTTATTTTATTAATAAATAAGCTTTGTGTGTATATATATATATATATATATATATATATATATATATATATATATATAGGCCTATATATATATATATATATACACACACACACTGTATATCAATTTTTTACATAGTTTTTATAGTTTGTAAAATACAATGAATGTGATCATTATCATAATTCATCCAGTATCTGTGAGAAGCATCTTTTTGAATCCAAAGATTAATCATATCTAATAACGGATATCTTGTACAGCTTTGGGCAGGAATCAATTTTGTTGGCTGGCTGCCTGCCTTTTAACCAAAACAATAGACAGAACTTTTTCTTTTTTTAAAATCTCATTAACCTGGCAGAATAATGCTAATTTAATAAAGATAAAAATCGAATCCATTCCCAACAATAAGCCTTTGAGCCTGGAAATATTCTGGAGCGTATCGAAGCCTCCCAGAAAAATAACTTGATTTGTTTGGTTTAATTCATTTTATTAAAATTATATTTGAAACTATTTATTTAGTTTAACGCTGACCTTATTTAAAATCAGTAAACCGTCAACAGATTAAATGAAAATAGCTTCTGATTAAAGTTTTATTTTTTAATAAAGGTATGTTTTTTAAGAATAATTAAAAAATAAAATTGTATGCTTTTTCTCTTCCAATAAAAAAAACAAAGCAAACGTCCGACTACGAGATCTCTGTGTTGTGCGCACCACTCCTTAACTGCCAGCAAATTTATAAAGCTACTGTGAATTACACTCGACTCCCATGTTTTAAGTGCAGGATAAGATTACAGAAAACTAGGTTGTGATATACTGTATGTGCTGTCCTGGCTGTCCTAGCAGATGAGCGCTTATAGTGATTTAATAAGCGATGGGGTCCAGCCGGCAGGTAGAAGCGCATACAGTGCAACCGGGACTTGATTTGTTTCCTTTCCTGTAAGCCCCTCTTGCTCCCCCCTTGCCATCCCCCCTCTCGGAGCAGTGTAAACACACAGCTCCAGAGGAATGTTGGACTCTCTGACCTCACAGCAAACGCTCTTCTGCAGTTCATTCGGTTCAGCCTGGCCGCGCTGTGCTCCGAGAGAGTGCGCACACACACACACACACAAACACACATACACTGCCAGATTTCTTCCTGCTCTCACTGCTGCTGCTGCTGCCATTGTGCACACGAGCTACAGTGCTATTTCGCTGCATGCAGCTGTGCCAATTCAGCTATTTATGCCCACCGCGTATGCTTTCAAGTCTGACGGTTTCACCTATGGGTGCTGTTGGTTTGAATGAATTCCAATCACCCCCCCCCCCTCCTCTCGTTGGATGCACGCCTCATGCACGGCTCGACCGTGCGGTGCCATTGGGCATAGGAGAGGCAGCGAGTTCTAAGCGGCTTTCCGGACAGAGGCCCACAGATAGGTGCGGATTGGCTAAAGATAGATCAAAGCAGACAGCATCTGTCAGTGTGTGTAAAGGCAGAGTAAAATGAATGTTTGACCTCCTCTCTCTTGCTCCGGCTGCTTTTAGAGCAGCCTCTAGTGTGTCTGAGCTCTGATGAGATGTGTCAGGCTTCGGTCAGAACCCTCCAGACGTGTAGTTATGACCAAAATACGAGGCCGTGTCGGCTCGGCTCTGACGGCTCGCAGCACACGTTGAGTGATTTTGGTGCAGTATTGAATGCATTAGTGCCTGCTTACTTTTTCAGCGATGTTGGTTCCGGAAGTATTTTTTCCAATAATTTTCCCATAGGGATAAAAAAATAAAATAAAAAGTCAGCTCACATTACAAAAATATTTGAAAATCGAACAAAAAATGTTTTTTGTACTTAATAGCTTTTAATAAGGGAAAGAACTACAATCTAATGATGCATTGTGAATAGCATAAATTAAAACGATGACAACATTTATTTGCATTAAAAAAAAAAAAATTTTTAAATAAGCTGAAATAATGAGAACAGATGACTTCAACAAAGGCATATACAATCATTAACAACCTTGGAGCTCACAACGAGGGTTATGCGTAACAAATTTCCATGCTCTGTTATCGGCGGTATACCGTTATCGATAGAAATATTTTCCGATATAACGCTTTATAGCTTCACTTAAAGTTCCCCTGTAGTGAACCGTTTTATCCCTTAAAACTCATCTTTGATCACCACAATTACATATTTAAACATTTTTTTCTGTAAAAAAAAACTTCATGCCTTAGAATAGCTTGAATGGAACTCTACATCCTTGCTTCATTTAGTATACTCGGATCCATGAATATGCTAATTAGCCACACCTCCATTCACTCACTCCAGCTCAGAAATTCACTCGGTCAACTTACTGTTGTAAACACTGCTCAATGGTATCACTCTTTACAACGTCGAACACATAAAGGTAATTAATATGATTAGCCTTTTGCTTGACTACGTTATCAAACAGCTAATAATGTGTTGCTAATGTTACACAAAGCATATTCCCATTCGCCATCTCAAAGTCGGACAGCTGCAGTAAAATGTAAATAGATCTGAAACCACATAACAAGTTTGGTTGCATGCCATGAACAACCCTCAAGCGTGCTCTGTCCCTGCATCATAAACAGCCTATCATATGCCTTGATAAATTGCTACAAGTGACAAGTCAACAGCCAATAATTGAACAAGTTGCTTTGCTGCAGGGTTTTGTTGCATCTGAATTTGAAGAGTCTGTAATTCTTAAATTAATAATAATTTTATTATTTTGAATATTCAAGCAAGATATTTTTTCACCCGTTTTAATTTATACAGTTCTGTTTGTTTTGTTGTAAATAAATTGTTGGAAAACATTTCCTTCCCCATTAATGGTAAATAAATTTCGTGATAAATATCGATACCGTATTGTATGGGAAAAAATATTGTGATAATATTTTTGGCCATATCGCCCAGCCCTGATGTCTATCGCATATGCAGATTTAAAGTTTAAACATTTAGATATTTAAATCGGATAAAATGGCAACAATAACTAGCTAGGTTAGCCGATTACCTAACCAGTATCTAGTCCATAGATATTGCCGTCAGTTCATATTGCCAGTAACACTTTCTCCGACAAGCGGATGCAATGAGACCTGGTTTCCTGTTTGTTCATAGTTTCTCTATGGAGAAAAACAATTGACTTTTTATTTCCGGAACCCAACTGTTGCCCTCTACTACCTGCTGCATGAGAGTAGTCATGACGGCGGGCCCGGGGCAGGTTTGCAGGACCCCTAATTAAAGCTCTAGTGGCTAGCAAACTGGGCGGGAAGTGGGTTGTTGGCGGTGGGTTGAGATAACGGCAAGGAATTTCACCTGAACAAAGACGCTGGTTGTGTTGGCTCCCCACCAGGGGCTTGATCTACAAAAGCTGTAATTTTCACAAAAAAGAGACCCTGTTCGGACCCTGTACATTCAACTCAGTCAGCTTATCACCCCTTGCAATAGCCTATGCTACAACCCGCTTCCACCTTTTATGTAAATGCTGGCTGAGGATATTAATGTGGATTGTGTTTATTTATCTGTACCGTCCTGATGACATGTTATTGAAATAGGCATAATTACAGTACTAGGACTTTGAAATGGCATATTATTTTCTTCATGCATACACTATAATCAAAAGCTGCCCGTCCTGATGTAGTTTGATTAAACATTGTTAAATAAAATTGAGACACACACCAGAGGGGTATGCTGTGGAACTGTAGTTTGCCCCTGTTGGTAGTTGAAGCATAATGCTGTTATTGAGATAGTTGTTACAGAGATCACTTATTCACTTAATATACCTATTAAAGGGGCCATGACATGAGAAACCAAATTTGCCTTGATCTTTTGGTATTTAAGAGGTCTTTGTACCATTAAAACTTCCTGCAAGTTTCATAGCTTAAGACATCCTCCCCATTATAAACGAACAATTTATTTAATCAAGCTCTAAATACAGCTCGTTGTGGATCCATGGTATGAAGTGACATCACGGTACGAAGTGACGTAGCAGTCGTTTGCATATGACCGCCTCCAGCGCAGGACAACTACGCCTCATTTCGCATCATCGCATCGTTGTCGCGCGGCTCGCGCCCACAGGTGTTCAGTCGACGTGCAGCGAATGGGTCTGTTTACAAGAAGATTGCGATGCCACGCAGATGTGCTGTTCCTGGCTGTGAACAAACAACATGTTTGAATACGCTGACGTCAGGGAAAAATGGATGCAGTTTCTTTTTTGTGGACGTCCCAGTCACGGCAGACGGCAGTGTTAATTTAAGCGTGTGTTCTCTACATTTCAAGGATGACTATTTTGAGAACAAATCGCAGTATGATGCTGGCTTTGCCAGAAAACCTTTGCTTAAAGATCAGGCAGTTCCCACTATTCTGGGCCCAACAACGATGCCGCAAACTGTAAGTAATGTATTTCTTCTTAAAACTACTTTTTATGCATAAGCACTGACGTTAGCCAATCATAACAGTAGGCGTTAACACTGAACTCTTAAAGGGGAAACACCCCCAAAACAGACTTTGAATCAGAGGATGAGAAACAGGGTGGGAAAAGGTCATAAATCACTAAATGGTTTTTGTCCAAAAAACTATAGTAATACTATAATTGCACCTAAGTGAACATAATAAAACAAAAAACAAAAACCATATCATGACCCCTTAAATCTCTTATGACCTCTAGTAACATAAAAACTAGTTCATTATAGAAGGGTAAATATGAAATAACTACATGGCAATATTTCAGATCTTGTGATGATTATTAAACAAAAGTTTAACAACTAAACTAAAGTTTAGTTAAATAGAATTTATATTCTAAAATCATATGTTATTATAAATGTTGAAAACAGTAACAGTGCCGCTTAATAATTTTTGAGAAACAGTAATGCATTTTTGTCAGGATTTTTTTTAATAGAAAGCTCAAAAGAACAGCCTTTATTTGTAGAATTATACATTTCTTTACTGTCACTTTTTATCAATTTGCTTGCTAATTAAAACTATTAATTTATTCTTCTTTTTTTAAACTTGCTGCCCTCAAACTTTTGAACGGTAGCGTAATCTTCTCCCCAAGTGAGCTGTAAACCACTGCAGTTGGATCACTGGATCAGTTCAACTTGTAACTTTTATGAACTGGATTACTAATTCATCTAAAAAAATTATTTGTTCACATATCAGATATTGTTGCTTTTCTCATGAACCTAATGAACAAGCTAGGATGGATATCATAATTTTCAGTGAATACCAACTTAGATTTCGTTCTGTTCCTCTAACCTAGCTATCATATGACTCAAGAAGACTTGGAATATAGTGTATAATTCGTGTGGTCCTTAATTTGTGCAGTTATTGTGCTTTTAGGTCATTTTTGAAACTTCTAAGCCCCATTCGTGGCAACAGCATGGAAACGAGCAACTACTGTAGTATCATTCTTCCAGTACGATGAAAACAAGGAAGTCATACAGGTTTGGAACATCATGAGAGTGAGTAAATGATTTTTCACATTTTTGTGAGTACTATGACTTTCAAGCTCATTAATTAGTATAGCCTTCTAATGCAGTATTTGGACTAAAGTCACTGTTTGATGGCAAAGTGCAGTGAATGGGAACTTTTTGAGGAAGACTGATGTGTGGAAAAGATAAACAGATGGCTGCAAATATCGACTGCTAAATTATTCATCAGGGCTCCAGCTTTTGGTTAGTGACAGAGTGATAGAGTTTACTGGGATGATGAAAGCGATGGAGTGAGAGGGAGAAAGAAAGAAAAATAAAGAGAGCAACACCGGCATGAATATAATAGCCTCGCATCGAATTTGCAGAAGTGCCACCGCCTCATTGAAACACAGCCGTTATTCACGTCTGTTCTAGAATGTTGATGTTGTTGTTGAAATATTATCCTTAGATGTTTCCCAGATGTCAGTGCCTGCTGTGTCGGTCTTAGGTGCTGTCAAACATTGCTCTCTGATTGTGATTTGCAGCGGTGTTGAATAAAGGCCTGTCGAGAGGAGGATAATGTAGCATTAGCACTACTTGTGTCTACATGCTCATTACATGCGAGCATTTACACGGCTGGTGATTTAACAGCACTCTGACACATGATGTATTCACTACCGAGCATCATTGGTATCTCTTATACACATTTGCACTCACACAGGCACACTGTCTCACACTCACTTTCACACACACACATACATGCACCTCACTCTCTTCTGCGTTTAAGACTCCGGGGAAATAGAGCAGAGAGGAAACTACGTGCCTTAACCGAGCAAGGGCTGTCTGGTGTCATGGCAACCAGTGCGGATTACCCCACCCTCTTCCCACCCTCTTCCATCAACCTCGAGAGGGAGGAGGAGAAAAGGATGGAGAGAGTCAGGGAGGGCTGAGGACAGGCGGATACTAGGTGGTCGCAGTGCTGTTAACGTTAACTAAATAAAAATTATTAATATACAATATATCATATATAAAATGTATAAATATAATATAAAACATTAGAAAGATAAAATGAAAATAAATGATTAAAAAAACTTACATAAATAAATTAAATGGAACACGTTCCTTTTAGTTTTTAAAGCTCAATACAAAATTACAATAAATATAATAAAATATAATACATAGTGCTAATAGCGTTTAGAATTAATATATTATAATATATAGAATGAATAAAAAATTTATAATAATAATGCTTAATAACATAAGCATTATTATTTAGGAAAAACTGAAAATAAAATAAAATGTTACTTTTACCTTTTAAAACACATTAAATATAATTAAATATATTTTGTATTATTCCTTCATTATAAATTCTCTAGATAAAATGATAAAACTAGATGACCCAGAAGTATTTAATTGATGTTAGTTAAAATGAAAACTTTTGTTTTTATTAATTTTTTTAAAAAGGGTTTTAAGAAAACTAGTAAAAGATGAATGAAAATTAAACTAAATTGAAAGCACAAACTGAATTTTTATTTTATTTTTTAATTTAATTTAAAACATCAGAGATGTGTTTAGAAGAAATAAATAAGCGTTCAACGCTGCTGGAGGACAGTGGAGGTGAATGATGAATCATTTTTGGGGAGAAAAGGTGGATTCAGCCAGACAGACAGACAGACAGACAGAGAGAGAGAGAGAGTGACAGGGACAGAGCACAGGTCAAAGGGACGAGGAAACATTCAGAAAGCAAGGGGGCATGGAGGATGATTTGAGAGAGAAAAAGGAAGCAGTCTAGAGAGAAAGAGGGAGGGAGGGAGGCAAATGGGACTGCGGGTCATTTAAGGACACTCACAAAAAATTGCCATCTCTCAGGGGCCGCTGATGACTGCAGAGGGAAACAGAGAGAGGACTGCAGTACGATGACGCCCAGTTACTGTCATAAACCACCACAAAATACAGCAGAGCTCCATCAGCACCACAGATGTTCAGAAAATAATACGAAATTATATTTTCCTTCCTCTTTGGTTTACAAAAATATATATTTTTAATTCATCACACAAAACACATTTTAGGTGACACAAACCATGTTTGTCCTCCAGCAGATGTAAGTAAACGCATTTTTAATCTACCTATTTTTAAATTTCATTTTATTGCATAGTTTTCTCCATGTTTTATGTATAAAGGCATAATTTGGCTAGCTCATACCAAGAAATACATTTTCGCTGTATATTTTGTTTGGACGGATGGCCTTTAATAGATAAAAGATATGGTATGTTTATTTTCTCCTCCCTTTTAAAAACTAAAAAGTTTTAAAAGATATATAAAAAAGTTTTATTTATATTTTATTTTTATACTATATTTATATTTAATGATTTCTGTCCTAACTATCTATGATTAAATGCTCAGTTGCATTTGATTCACTACATTATCATCCATGACCTGTGACCCACTAGGGAGGAGGAATGGTCTGTAAACTGGTGTAAAGCCCTGTTCAGACTGGACTAGTTTTCACAGTTTCTAGTTTCATACTGTAGCTATACTTGAATTTTGATGCCATCCGAATCAAACACATCTGTGTTTTTCTTATTCAGCCTTGGTTAAATTGATGTTGCTAAATTACTTACTTTTACCTAAGTTTTTTGGCTAACTCAGGGGGTCCTCTGGAAAACTTCAACTCTGGATAGAAATGTCCATGATTGCAGTATATTATTTTTCATCTAATTTATTTTGACCTTCACGGATACTGCAACTGTAGCTAAGTGTATGATTGCACTGCCTGGTGAACCTTGATTGTGTATTTAGAACTTATGCCAACTTTCTTGATAAAATAACAATTGGTGGCTCTGCTTTCATCTAATTTGACATAAAATGAAAATTAAATCAATAAACCGAGTCTGATCCCGGAAACTGCTAAGAGTGGCTACTGTAGTATGATCCTCACCTTAATGAATTCCTTCCCATAATTACATACATAATGTTTAATAATTAATCACATATCAAGTCTGGTTTATTTCAGTGGGTTTTGTGATGGGATCCAGACCAAATAATGATCCCAAAAAAGACAAAAAGCACTCGACAAAAATCTACACAGAACCCAATCTGAATCAGTACATAAAATCACAGATGCCCCATGTGAAAGGGATATTTCATCCAAAGCATGGCAATTCTGACTATTTCTTCTGAGAAACACTAAATAAGTTGTTTTGGAACATGTTACTAACCAAACAGTTGGATTGACCATTTACTTCCATTGCATAGACTAAAAATACTGAGACTTTTTTTATCTTCCACAGAAGAAAGAAAGTCACAGGTTTGGAATGACACGAGTGTGAAACAATTATGACTGAATATTACGACTTTGAGTGAAATATTCCATTAATATTTGTTGCTCAAACATTGTTTAGAAAATGAATCCTGTTTGAATACCACAAGTTTCAATAATTCAATTCAATTCAATTCAAATTTATTTGTATAGCGCTTTTCACAATACACATTGTTTCAAAGCAGCTTTACAGAAAGTGCCCCCCCCCCCCCCCCTTTTTTTTGGGTGGATACTTTTTTTTGTTTCATAGTAAATGAACATTTAAATATTGTTACTCTAAAAAGAAATCACAATGTTAGAAATGTAAAAATTTATCAATTAAATTCAATATAAAATACATTTAAAAAAAAAAAAGTATTTTGGACTATTGAGGCTAAATCATTGTGGGGAATAAGCCTTGTCTATACATTCTGAATTCTGCGTTTTGAAAGGTTTTGGGGGATCCCACCATTCATGCTGCAGGCAAGTCTATCCTTGAGAGATTTTTGCCATCATCAAGGTAGTTTTTTTTAATAACTGAAATGGATCATGGCCACTTTTCTAATCCATCATAATCAGCAAGGCTTTTGCTGTAATATGAGCACCCCAGAGGAAATATTTGAATGATGAGAGAAAGATAAAGTTACAACTACATGCAACAGACAACATTGCATTGTTCTTTCAGTAGCCAATTAAGTATGGTTTATATTTTCACAGCATGCATGATCACAGTATATGCACCCAATCTACTGCGACATCAGATGCTATTAAAGTTGACAGCGTATGTCTTTGATTAGGAAGTATCTTGTGTATGCATGTCCTTCAGATTGTTGAAATATTGTATTTGCATACCGCACACGCACACAGTAGTTCAATATTTTGAATTAAATAGTCATTTATGGAAACCTGGTTTAATTACCAGTGTGTCATATTCCATTTATGCAATAATTTCCTCGCGCTGCAGTCATTAATTGCTTTTTATGCACATTAAAATGTATACCGCCCATTAATAAGCTAGTGACAGTCCGTTTTTGCATAGCTTGTTCCTTATTTCTTGTGCCTCGTAGTCAAACAGGGTTGAACCAAGAGCTGCTCACCATGACCTGCCAACACTAAAGAAATTAAAGGCCTTAACTCAGAAGACAAATAGACTGCCTAAAAGGCTGCTTTCAAGCTTGCTGTGAACAGGTAGGGAAGGAGAGACAGTAGCCTGCCTGGATGCATGTTGTTTAATAGGCATACAGGAGCCACATGCTAATAGCTCTCTGCTTACTTTACCATCGCTTGGAACCCAAGGTCATAATTAAGGCCATTTACCGTAAAAGCCAACAGAATTAAAAAATATTCAAGTGCAATAAAAAGAAAACGGTGAGCTAATGCAGCAGGAGCGTGTGTGTCGGAGAAAACCTTTTTTTTTTTCATCTCCCATTGTTTGACTGCATGCCCGGAATTGGCTGCTTGTCTTAAAAATGCAAGGAAAAAATGAGAAATCTGTCTTTGAAGGAATCCAGGTTTCAACCAATAGTGCACAGGCCAGGAATGGGTGGAATGTGTTTGCACTGGCAAAGGGGAATAACAGTAAAGATAATGGTAACTAAGAGTGTGCATGTTTCTAGTGAGTACTGATGCAGGCCTTCTTAAGGGAAGTTGGCATACTAGAGAGTATTTATTTACCACACTTTTAAGGCAGTAGTTTTCTTTAGTGTGTTTGCAAGAGGCAGTTGCCATATAATTACAGGTGTTAAAAGCATTGAGTTAAAACTATTTTTTTTTACCTAGAATAACAAAGTGTTCACTGAAAATCTATACAGCTCTCTATAATTTAGAGTGTGATTTAATGACCATTAAAGTTGAATCACACTTTAATGAGTGTGATTTAATGAGTTAAGACCATTCTGAAGTAATTTTTTGTTTTTGTTTTGTTTTCAGGGGTTAATTGAAATTTGCACCCACAAGTTTTATGACACGAAGCACAAAGTCATCATTCAAATGTAAGTATATGCTTTTTGTGCCCATCCATTACTGATATTTGCAGGCATCATTTGGATGCCTTTAATAGCTGTGCGTGTAAACAAATATTTGGCACATGGATAGAATACAAAACTTGTGTTTGCGTGCAGCTGTTTATATTCTCTACTCATCAGCCTTGAAACACAGCAGCTGACCCACCACTAGCAGCTCAAAACACACACACACACATGCTGACTGCTGACCTACAAACTTTAAGACCATTAAAGGGATAGTTCACCCAAAATTGAAAATGTTGTCATCAATTACTCACACTCATGTCGTTCCAAACCTGTAAGACTTTCATTCATCTTCAGAACACAAATGAAGATATTTTTGTTGAAATCTGAGAGCTTTCTGTACTCTCCATAGACAGCTACGCAACTACCACTTTGACTCTTCAAAAAGTTCATAAAGAAATTGTAAAACTAGTCTATATGAATTGAGCTCTTTAGTTCAAATTTTAATGGACTTTATATGATGAACAGATTTAATTTAGGCTTTTATTCACATTTAAACATTGATCTGCGAACATAAACTGAAGATCAACTGAACCTGCTTGATGCGTGAGAACAAACCATTTGCTGAAGCTCAAACGTGCTTCGTAACACATGAGAAAGAACCTCATTGGTTCTTGCACAGCTAGCGAACATGCTTGAGCTTCCATTTACCACGGCTGATGTGTCATGTCGTGTGAGATCATGAAAGCTTGAAAACTTGAAGTCTGTTCATCATATAAAGCGATCGTGTCTCTTCAGAAAATTTGGACTAAACCGTTCAATTCACATGGATTAGCTTCACGATCTCTTTGTGTTGTAGAAGCTAAAAAATACTAAAGCTTTTTTAAACAAGGATGCATTCAATTGATTGAAAGTGACAGTAAAGCCAATTTTAATGTTACAAAAAATTAATCAAAGAATCCTGAAAAAAAAGTGATTTCCACCAAAATATTAAGCTGCTTTCAATATTGATACTAGCCTGGCTAACGTCAGACCTAGTCTCATTGAGACGTGGGTCTGGGAACCACATTTTAATTTTCTCGTATTTGAGGCGTGGTTTACGAATGCCCAGAGCCGTTTATTGGGTGCTACGAATGTCTATCAAATGCGCCTGTACGTAGCTCATAGCCAATCATTTCAATTATACCAGATAACGTATGTAGAGCGACAGAAATTAGACGAGGAAACTAAAATTGAAATTGCGTTCTAAACTACTTAGAACAATATCTTAGGCTGCATCGAAAGGTGACTTCGTGTCTGCTGCCATGTTGGATCCATAGATATAAACAAACTGCTTCGGTGTGTCGCATAGACATCGTCATCCTCTTGCTGCTCCCTCCCCATTCTGTGATTGGTTCCCTAGCTGAGGCGCAAATCTGGTCCATGGAATCCAGGCTGCCTAGCAGCGTGAATAAAATCATGGGGAAACCCAGGCTACATTGATACAGTAATTATAGGAAATGTTTCTTGAGCACCAAATCAGCATATTAGAATGATTTCTGAAGGATCATGTGACACTGAAGACTGGAGTAAGTAGAAAACAAAATCAACTTTATTACAGTATTTCACAATATTACAGTTTTACTGTATTGTTGATCAAATAAATGCAGTCTTAATGAGCAATAGAGATTTCTTTCAAAATCATTTAAAAATCTTACCGACCCCAAACCAATTCAGTGAATCAGAGCTGGCTGCATATTTCATTGTTCTGAATTATATTTTACTCCGCTGTAAAGCAGTGGCTGCACTGCTACTTGTTAGGGAAAAAATCATTTGATAATGGAAAAGCTACACTTTCTATAACATCTTAGCTACTTTTACTAGTTTCTAAGTTCTCAACATTGGTCTGTTTAATTGCTCATGACACACACAGAAAGAACAAACCCCTAATGTTTCTCCACACGGCTACTCTCGTCAGTGCCACAAGCCCGGTGCACTCATTCAGAAAACAGCAGCTTGTGGGCTGACCTTGAGTCAGGAGCTCCTTTTGATGAGCACGAGTAGAGGAAAGAGAGAGCCTTATTTTAATTGTAGCAGGGTCACGGGTTCAGTGCAGAAAGCTGAACCGCTCACACAGACAAGGTCTCCTCTCAGGCTGGAGGCCCACAAGGTGTGCAGAATGTGTGATGAGAGACAGAGCTACAAAATCCAACTTCTACAAATATTACAGACAATTTGTGTTAATGACAGGCAGGCGTTTGCACTAAGCACTTCCATCTGCAAATCATCTGAAGGTCTCGCCAAATTAAGGACTGTTAAAAATATACCGCTGGATCGTCATAAAAGGTTGTCTACTTTCATCTATGAACAGTGGAATCTTAAAATAAATAACAAAAAGACAATGGATCTGCTGTGAAATCATCTTCAAGCTCTAGGTTCAGACCACAGCATTTTTGAACTTGCTGAATCCTGAAGCTGTTTGATGTCAATTATGCTGTTTTCACACTTGGTTTGATCGCTTCCACCTCCCTCCAGCGTCCCCCGCAGGTCTCTTTTCATATTGTATTATTCGCCTCAGAACATTCGCTTCATCTATGTGAATAACACTTTCAGTCAGCTGTTTACCACTGTACTTACTGTAGACTGACCATGATTTTGGTAGGGTGAGTTTCTTTTTGGTTTTGGATCAGCATTACTATCAGGTTCATCTTAAGATTGGTTGTAGAGCTAATTAGAGTTAACAGTTAGAGTTTGCCAAAAGATGTTTATCCAGGATCACACCACACATGCATTTCTAATCATTATAATGGGGGGAGGGTGCTTCAGACCAGCAGCATTTTCACAAAATGATTTATTTATTGAATAGCAAAAACGTCTTGGTTACGTATGTAACCCTCGTTCCCTGAGTAGGGAACGGAGACGTTCCGTCGTGACGACGAATGGGGGTTTTGCTCAGAAAGCCTATCAACTTCGAATGCCATGGGTCTGCGGAATTTGCATAACGCAACTCTGCCCCACCTCGTGGGTGTAAAAGGAGGACGCCGCCAACATGCAGATATGTTTCTTCGCTGAGGAGCCAAGATGGTCCCCGTGGTACAGCAGAAGTGTCAGGAAGACAGAACTTCCATCGTGACGACGAATGGGGGATCAGTCTAATCATGCCACCTTCACAGCTGTCTTCCAGTGCACTGCGTAAGTCTGAGATCCCTGTCGTGAGACTAGCACGGACGAAGGACTCCTACTTAACAGGAATACCAAGGTACACTGCGAAGCATATCTCAGTGGAAATATGCAATCAGTGCCAGCCCGAAGGGGGTGGACTTAAGAAAACACATATGACCAGAGGGATGCATATGGAAAAACACTGGGGTGTCCAGCCCGCAGGGTGGAATGTTTCAACCCCAGGGGTGGCAAGGTGGCTTGCCAAGGGAAAGACACATGCTCTGAGAGGCTTACAGTGGAAATACACATGTGGGGGTCGCCCTTAGGGGGTACCATGCACACGGAGGCACCTAGCCAACGCGCAGGCAATAGACACTGGCGTCGACGTCAGCAGTGTTGGAGGAACTCAGGGCTTATGGGGAAGCTCACCTGAGGAAAAATCGCACGTATCCAGTCCGTGGAGTGGAATGGCGAACAAGCAAAGACACCTGAGCGGATCCTAGTACTGGCTGGTTGAAGCGAGTACACGAGAGGACACAGGCTCCACTCGGAGATTGTAGAATCTGGCGAATGTGTTAGGTGTCCCAGCTCACCAGGGTAGACAAAAACCTACAGGCCTTGGACAGGTGCTTAGGATCACCACGAGAAGAAGCACTCTGAGGACACAGTTGCATCGCAACAGAGCGTTCGACCGGGGGGACCCCAGTGTACCCATGGGCAGCGGTCCCATCGGGGGGAGGAAAGGCGGATGAGATCAGCATGCGATCGCGGGAAGACATGGGGGTCTTCCAGAATTTCGAGATCTCATCATGCAAGTCCGGGAAGAAAGGTATTGGGGTTGGACGCCGACGAGGGTCGCGAGCGCTCGGGACAGGGTGGAGGGTTCCACTCTAACAATTAAGGACTGTTAAAAATATACCGCTGGATCGTCATAAAAGGTTGTCGTCCTGCCCGGGAAAGCATGGCCGTCATCTCAGGATCCGACTCGACGAACGCCCGAAGGTGGCAGCGCTGACGAGTCTTCACTTCCTGATGAATCTTGCCCGCCCATCAGCACCAAAGGAAACTCGCGGGGCATCCGAGGATGGACCCGTGGGAATCCCCTGAACACTAACGGGTTACGTCACTGAAGAGGGGGGTGTGAGCCATGGACAGATAGTCGCCGCCTTGTTCCACCGTCACCCTCAGGTCACCCTGGCCAACAGCCGAAGTACTACCTCTCGAGGAGTGAGTAGATCGAGGTGTGGATGAGCGGACTCTCACTCTTGGGAGATCACTGAGTCTCGACCGTAATGACGCAATGCTCATGTTCCCGCAGAGAGAACATGAGTCATCCACGAGCGCTGCTCTAGCGTGCTCAATGCCCAAACACGTAGAACAGTGATCGTGCCCATTAGAAATTAGTCTACCGCAACCAGAAGTGCAACGGGCGAGTCATCTTTAAAAGACGCGCCGCGTGCGAAGCTGTGAGAGGAAAACCCAGCGGATGTTGAAGCGCCCAGGGAGAACACACTCACTGGCAGACCACTGCACAGATCAGCAGGCAGTGTGCACTCGCTGGAGAACGCCGTCACACCAACACCAGAGAGTCGCTTGTCTCGTAACTGACAGTTGATCAGAGATTGCTTGTGGAGTGAAGAAAGCTCTTGGCTCCGAAGCGAAAACATATCTGCATGTTGCCGGCTTTATACCTACGAGGTGGGGCGGAGTTGCGGCATGCAAATTCCACAGACCCATGGCATTTCTTTGCCATTGGCTCGTTTTGTATACTCGAAGGTGATAGGCTTTCTAAGCGAAACCCCCATTCGTCGTCACGACGGAACTTGTAGTGACAACGAAAGGGAACTGTATTTTTTCATTCCGGTTTCAGAGTTCTGAGGTCTAATAATAAGAGTATATTGAAAGCTTTAAAAATAACAATATTAAAGTCAATCACTGTTGTTGCAGATGCAGTTGTAACCTAAACATTTTATTTGAGGTTTTAACATTTGTAGATGGTCTACACATGAAGTGCGGGTGGCATGACTTCAGTTGAAGGATACCACCTTTAGCCTCAGATAAAAAATCTAAAAATCTTTTAGAGTTCCTTGGATTCAAGTTATTTTCATCATCCGTTTGAAAAAAATTGTTATACTCATTGATAAACTGTATATACAAAAAAATTCTCTAACTTACAAGTGTCGTTTTTATTTATCATGTAGGCTATAGTTTCTGACCATTAAATCAAATCAGACTTGTGATTTTATGATATCAATTACTGCTTTATTTATTCAGAAGCGGAAGTAACTTGTGTATTGCTAACTTGTGTATTTTTATTGTTGTGTATTTTATTTGCTTTTCATTTTATTAGTCTAACTATAGGCCAGCGACCCCCTAAATAAATAAAACTTAAAACTGACAATAAAACTTGTGTGCTCAAGTTCAAATTGACACTCCAAAACAGTGTATCTGATCACCATAGATGCAAAAGTTCACTTCAATAATGGCCACACTACTGACGTGATCTTATTGCTAGCACTCCTTGCACATGTGAGTTTTTGCAAGCGCATAATAAACGTTATCTTATCGGCAAGGCATATCTGCTAAATGTTTTCATATCGAGCGATGCCGATGACTACATTTTAAGCCTTTATAGGCTGATTCTGATGGTGTGCTGATAACAGTGTTGGGCAGTAGCGTCGCTACAAGTAGTGACGCTACTAGTTTAACTAAATTTTTTAGTAGCGTGGTGGTAGCGTCACTGTTTTCTGAATCAAATAGCTTTTCAGTAGTGAAGCTCTTTTTTTGATCAAGTAATGCGGTAGCGTCCACGCTACACACAAGCTACATTTCCCCAAGCATTTCTAAAGTTCAAGCTCAAATCGGAAATACAACTGCTAAGTATCACTGATCCTGAATAGGCCTAAGTGCCAATGACTTCATGTCTTTTACGGCGGTTGGCAACCATAGGACCATTTCATTCCCGCGATCTGGAAAACACGGACAGAATCGCGGAATCCAGGCATAAAAAACTGAATTTAGTGTATAACGCTGAAATTCACGGAATTGTCATATCTTGGATGAAAAGTAGGTCAGTAAATTTAAATAAAATCGCGATATGGACTAGTGTATGCGAATATTCACATAAAGAGTATTTAAATAGGAATCATGCATGTTCTGCGTGTCTCTGAATGAACCTTTGATGAAGTTTCATTTACCACAACACTCAAACACACACTGAGGCATGCATGACGCTCGCGATGTTTTCAGTTTATATGAGGACATTATTGCATGAACTTTATCTACACAGCCGCTCTGAGAGTCACTTCAGCAGCATTTCAGCTTGATTTGAGAAAAACTATCGTCATATCATAAAAACACAGAGACTCAAAGGTCTACACGTCAACCCGTCAAAGTAAAAGGTTGGTTTAACCTTTGAAGAAAGTTTTGCTTAAATCATTACATTTTAAATCATTGGTTATTATTACAATGTAATTAAACCATTAAAATGGAATCAAGAAAACAAAAACAAAATTTGCTATAAAAATAAATGTCATAGTGCCCTAAATTTAATTAATTTTTAATAGATGATTGTTAAATTGTATAAGTTTCATGGTTTCAATTAATTAGACATGCTTTTTGATTATTACAATTTAATTTAACCATTACAATGGGAGTCCAAAAATATTCAAACGGAGAAAAACAGAAAAATTAAAATGCATTACCACCACATTCTGTGACATGGATATGGACATCACGTACCAATCTCAATCTTTTGGCTGACACTTGAGAAATTTGCTTAATGGAAAGATGCACATGACACCTGGTTTTGTTTTAGTTTTATAATTATATGGTTTTATATAGTTATGTTTTTTTTTGGAACCATTTGTAAATAAACACTTGAACTGATAAATTATGCCTGCCTTTGACTGACATGATGTTTAAAAATTATAAAAATGAATTTAAAAAAATAGCTTAGATGTAGTAAGCTACTTTTGCCATTTTGCTGTAGCTTAGCTTGCTACATTTCCCAGGGGTGTAGCTTCAGTGTAGTGAAGCTGAATTTAATGTAGAGTAACTTCTAGCTTAGCTCACTACATTTTCCAAGTAGCTTGCCCAACACTGGCTGATAATATCTTGCATCCCTATACCAGATAGTTGATGGACCCCATTGACTTCATTTTCTTTCCTACAATGGAAGTCAATGGAGTCCATCAACTGTCTGGTTACTAACATTCTTTGAAATATCTTCTTTTGTGTTCAACAGAAGAAAGAAACTCATAAAGGTTTGGAACAACACGAGGATGAGTAAATGATGACAAAATTTTCATTTTTGGGTAAATTATCCCTTATGAAAAAGAAGTTTATTCAAGTGTGCCATTAGTATACTTCTTTTAAACTAAAAATAAGAACGTATTCTTTGTCTACATTTTAAGTACTTCTCAGAAATATACTTTATGTACTTCTCAGAAATATTCTTCAAATTGCACTTAAGTATACTTGACTTATACTGACAGAAATGTCTAAGTATATATAGCCTATACTTGTTGATCGAGATATACTTAAAAGTATAATTAAGTATTCCATTGGCTTGTACTTGTGTTTACTATTTTAATTGAGTAGCTTATTATACTTTTTTAAAAAACATAATATTACACACTGGGCCCTATTTTAACGACCCGAAACGCAAGTATCAAGCTTGAAGCGCAAGTAATGCCGAATTCAGACTGCACGATTTTAGCCCCGATTTTGGCTCGCCGACAAGTTTTGAGAAATCGCAGACAAATGCCCGAAATCACAGGCAAATCGGTGCTCGTTCACGCGAGTGACAATCATGCAGTGTGAATGAGCAAAGACGCGATCTGAGAGAATCACCGACGAGTCGCCGACGCCCGTGAGATATTTGGCATGCTAAATATCTGGACCTGTCGGCGATTCAAAATCCTGCAGTGTGAAAGTGTTCTGACTGAAAACTACATCGGCGATGACCGACAGCCAATGAGAGAGCAAGATACAGGACAGCGGGGAGTTCGGGAGGAGTTATAGACCAGAATATCAGTATTTTAATATTTACAATTATATCAAACAGAAACAATGTACCCACATCCATTATTTCTTTACCCCCAACTCTCTTTGTAGAACACACAATCCTTGCTCAGAGCTCAGCAAGTTGATCTCGTCTCCCAAACCATTTCCTCCTGCATAATCTTATTTTTTTTTTCTCCTTTTCGCTGCAAATCAGCTCACAGATTGGGATCGCAAGCTTCTTCCAGGCTATAATTTTGAATACCAATTTGAGTCTCGCGCGAGAACTCCGGTCTCACGCACGTGTGATCTTGCGTTATTTTCTTATCACTTCTCGCGTTTGTTTGGTTGTGAAACGTAGTTTGCATGCCAAACAGTTGTCGGCGATTCTTCCTCTTGTAAAGTCATGCAGTGTGAAACCTCCTGTCGCCGATCCATCGTTCAGTGTGAACACAGCAGCGACTGAATGCTGGCCAAGATAGTCATGCAGTGTGAAAAGAACAGTGACCCGACTACTTTGAAAATCGTGCAGTCTGAACTCGGCATAACTTTGTGGGCAGGTCTTGGGCGTTGTTGCTATTTTACCGACAGGAAAAATGACTCTTGCGCCCGACGCTAGTTTAAAAGGAGTTGGTCTGAAGTAGTTTAATTATTCATAGGTGTGGTTTGGGCGTAACGTGAAATAAACCAATCAGAGCGTCATATAACATTCCCTTTAAGAGCATGATGAACGAGGTGCGCTTGTTCCATGGCGCAATACTATTATAACGGCGCATTTACCAGGAGCGCTTCAGAATCGGTTCACAGCCGAGTAGATCGATGTTCTCGTCAGGGCCGTAAAAGAAAGAGAAGTGACATTGGGGATGGGACAAACCCACCCAAATTAGCTTCGGTTATACATGCATATAATAATTTGGGTAAATATGTAAGCTTTATGCCTATTTTACCCCTCTTCATGGACACAACAATGATTTCCCTCGTGTTTTAATATTTTTCCTTATAATAATGTATGATTTGCAAAAAGGAAAATGCATCTGTGTAGATGAGAGAATCATCTACAGTGTATGCGCGTTGTTCACACTCTGTATTATGACCAAGCATGCGTGCTTAAAATAGCATCTGAATGTACGCTCAACGCACCACTGACTTTAGACTAGGTTTTTTTTGGTCAGTGGCGCAATTGTTTTCTGGAACTGCAAAATAGCACCAGGGATTGTTTGCGCCGGAACATGCTTCCTTTTTCAGTCTGCCACGGGGTGGTTCAGGGACGACGGAAGCAGAAACTTTTAATTCGAAGACAGGTAAACAGGTGTAACACAAACAATACCGGACGCTGAACAGAAGACAGGCAGGAACTTAAATGCACAATGATAATGACATTAACGACAGGCAGCTGTGAGGAAGGTGATTAGTGTCCATGGGAACAGATTGTGGCGGGAAACAACTGACAGGGAAACACACATGAGAAATCAAAACAAACTGAAAGTCAAAAGAGCCTTATGGTGACAGTCTACATTTTATATACATTTATAAAATTATACTTTATGTACTTCTCAGAAATATACTTAAAATTACACTCAAGTATACTTAACAAGTATATTTGGCCTGTACTTTAATACAATCTTTTGATCGAGATATACTTAAAAGTATAATTAAGTATTCAAAGTATACTTGGCTTGTAGTGGGTTAACTCTTTTGATCGAGTAGCCTATTAAATATACTTTTTTTTTTTACATCGTTTTTCATATACAGTCTTATGAAACTTATAATGTTTGAAAATATTGATTAAAATATTGATTCTGCGTATCTGAATTTTTGTGTAGGCTAGTCCACTGGTAGTGCAGATAGGAATTTACTTTAATTATACTTTACTCTTTCCCCATCATTGACTGAATTTTCCAGCTATCCATGTTTTCACTGTTATACGATAAGGGTTACTATGACACATCTTCTGTACAGAATCTCCGGATCAAAACACATGTAAATCAAAACTGCTTAAAGGAGCTGTATGTAAGAAATATATGTCAATTAATCATAAAATGGCCCTGATATGTCACTAGACATTAAGAAATCATGTTCATTTCAAATACTTATATCACTGACAACAGTAGTCCGGCCAGGATATTGTCATTTAAAAAGTGAAGTTGCAGCCCTCAACTGATTGATGTTGTCATGTTGTGTTTTGGTCTGATGTTCCACCCTCCACTGATCTACCAATCACGAAGACAGTAGTGTTGCGGCATCTGGGTTGCCAGCTCTGCTCTAGTTACCACAGCTGGCAACCTCGAGTCAGGGGGAGGGGGAGGGGATACACCGCTCTACAGTAACTTGAAAGTGATTGCAGTACCAGTTTTGGCCACAATCTTACATACGTCTCCTTTAATGTTTCCAAATGAAATGAAGTGTAACCCATGAAGTGAAAATGACTGTGAAACTTTGGGGGTGTTCGACTCAATCTACTCCATTTGTGTTTTGATCATCGTTCTGAATCTGATCAAGGCGTAGTCGTTGACAAAAATGAGATATTCACAACTTTTTTGTTTAAAATGTTGCCTTTCTTTATGAAACTTACCAACATTCAAGTGTTGATAAAAAAGGATGCATCAAGCTAATTAAATGGTTTTAGAATTAATGTAAAAGGTATTTTTTTCCAAGTATAAAAAAATAACATTTGAACATAGTAGTATAGGCCTCCTGCAAGTGCAAAAAATAATATATAAATAGTAAACTATAAGTATAATGTTAAGTTCACTTAAAGAACTTAAACTAGTAGTTACTTAGAGTACACTAAAAGAAAACTTGCAAGTATACTTGCAGTATAGAACTACTAAACTAGTAGTTTACTGAGAGTATACTTCAAAGTGTACTTTCATAAACTAAAAATTTGCAACAAGTATTAAAATGGTAAACTACTAGTATACCCATAAGTTCACTTGCAGTACAAATGAGGAATGTAATTATGAGCTAGTTGTGCACTTAAAGTTTACTACTGTTACACTTATAGTACACTTAAACATATACTTTTATGTACTAAAAGTGGGCCAATTTAGTCCCAAGCGGTATTAAAATAGTACACTTACAAGTTTACTGCTAGTAAATATTTACATTAGTATACTTATTACTTACTACATAAAGTATACTTAAAAATGTACTTGAACATTACTTAAGTATCCTTCATAAAATTAACTTTTTTTCGTAAGGGTATCCCTTTAAATGCTCTTTGTCAGCGTGACATCATCTGCATTCACACTTTGTTGCAGTGTGGAGTTGGACGAGGTGATTTCAGAAACATTTTAATGGCTTTAATGAATCCCTCAAGCCGAGGCTGATAAAATGATATGCCAAAACGAGCTCTTAAATAGTGTCTGAAAGCTAATTAGAAGAGCAGATCAAACATGGTACAGGGATGGTGATAAATTTCACAGTTGAGCCTTCAGAAAATTGCACAAATAATCCCAGATCAACCATTCGCCCGCTCCCCCAGATGAATGATCTGCTCTGATGCACTCCTGCTCTCGTTTAGCTTTCTGCAAGGGACCCTGATAAGAGCAGAAGAGGCTGCAGGTCATTAGTACACCGGGCGAGCTGTCAGACACTCTCCCTCTAGTCGCCTTCTTTGGGTGTGAAGCTCTGCAGTATCTGTACATTAATGACTGCTGTTGAGACATCACCGGCTCTCCACCCTGAGCAGCCTGACCTTCGCTGTCCTTGGCATTCAGATGTGAATAAGGGAGAGCGAGCAGGCTGGGAAGACAAGAGCTGCTTGAATAAAGCTGTGAGGGAAGAAAGAGAGGTAATAAAGATAGAATGATAGAAAGAGGTGATAATATGAAGAAACAGACAGAACACCCCTCTTGACCCGGCAGATGGGTGCTAGGGTTGTCAGACGGTTCCTTATTTCGTCTGCTAATAAACAAGATTATTATAGCTTTTGAGTGGATGACCAGGGCTAATACAAGGTATGGAGTGACCTTCCCCGTGTGTGTGTGTGTGTGTGTGTGCTTGAGTTAGTGTCTGGACGCATGGTTATATTTGGCCCATGTCTGATTGTTTGGGTTGGTGTGTATGTTAGGGTTGTCCAAAACCCCTTGTTTGTAGAATGTATATTTGTGACTCTGCATGTGCATTTAAGTGCAGAGATGTATAGAGTATTTGGGAAGGAATGTTACTGGGGTCATCTAATGTAAAAATAGGAAGGAAAGAAAAATAGGATCTCTTTAAACAGAAGTCAGTCTGTCTTCCACTGTGTTTGTTGAGACATGTGTGGTATAAATGTTAAACAAGAGCACTGTGGGATTGAGAAACTATTTTGTATGCTTGCGGTTTAGGAGGCAAAACAGTCCCATGAACACTGATGGAATGTGGCCTGATTCCACTTCCATGCGCTTGGATCTGCTTTAGCGCCAGGATTTGTAATCATGCAAGTAAAGCCATCTATGTCCATGAGGACATAATAGACGCGGTGTGAGATGTCAGTCCATTTAGTTTTTCATACTCTTGTTATTCAGAGAGTGCGGGATAAATCCTCATTTTCCATTACCCCTGGTTTCCTCTTGGCCTTTTAGCTCGGAAAAATTCTCTCATCCTGCATTTGATCTTATCTATTCAATTAGTCGTTGGCCTCCGTTCTGCTTCTCATCCTGAGCCCGCCAAAGCAACATAAGCCATATATTTGCTAGACCCTCTCAGGATGTGACCTGCGCTTCTTTTCTCAAGGATTTCATTGTGTGTGTTTGTCTTAAACATATCCTCATCGGTCAGCGATCTGCGGCTGAAACATGAGCCGGACTCTGCCTGTGTGTCGGCGTGAAACATAATTCAGTGTCGGAACGCGTCCTGCAATGCACAAAGGTAAAAACTCTACAAATGATAAGCTCAAGTGGGATGAAACTTTAGAAGAGGGGCGGTGGGAGCAGCGGAGGCGTGTGGGGTCCGGGACAGGTTGCAGCGGCCCCGTACAGGCCCTGTACGGCTCAGTCTCAGAGCAGAGCGGCACAGAGGTGGCTGTGCAGGAACAATGGCTCTCTTTGTAAACCGGCCTGGCTTTGCAGAGCCACAAGATGTCTTCCCCATATGAAGCTGATCATTGTTCCCTCTCCTGCTTTCCTTTTTCTTCCTTTCACTGGTTTAAGCAGCCTGTCCTGCTTGCTGTCAGCCTGACATGTCTCTCTCCCCGGGCACCCCAACAACCATTCAACACAAATATAAAGAGAAGTCACTAACACTTCCATCCTGTGATCACACTTGTGTGTTGCTCCCTGTGTGTGTTTGTTTGTTTGTTTGTTCCCTTTGACTGCCATATGCTCAACCATGAGAAGAAGAGACACTTTCCCTGCTGTTCCCTAGTCTTGGCATGTTTAGTAGAAACAACAACAAACACAACTTAGGTGCTTATCTCATTCCATACCTTTTTTTCTTTTTCTTTTTTCTTTTTTTTTTTGACGGGGAGAGTTTGGCGCCCTGTTCCTGCAATGCATCTTTTAACACCTGACAGACAATGAATGTGAGGTCATTCGCAGGGTGGTGCTGTATTAGGTCTCGGATTCCTCCCGACATGCATCATCAGGTATGCAGCATTTTTTGGACGATCGTTGTATCCGTTTCATGGAAAGAGTCGTTGGGCGTGAGACAGAAGAGCGTACGGTTCGGTTTCAGCCTGCTTTCTAAACCTGGCCATATGCCCCCTTGTGCCTATTACCTTACTCCTCCCTGATCTGAGCGCTCAACAGATAATACTTATCCATATGGCAGAATATTACTTACAATGTTGCTTACAGGGGAATCTGAAGCACAGACCGTTGGGTCACAGTGGAACTCATTCAGAGGTCTAAAACTGGGGTCCGGTAATCCCAGGGTACCACAAGGCGGTGCTAGGGGGTCTGTAAAAATAAAATGGACTGAATTTTTTTTTATTCTTTAGAGCTGTCATAGTTAACGTTTATTACAAAGGACTGATCCGAGATTCTTAAATTAATTGTGATTATTTTGTTGTATTAACAGCACTAGCATTTTGTCATTAGACTAAAGCTAAAGCATATATATATATATGTGTGTGTGTGTGTGTGTTTGTGTGTGTGTGTGTGTGTGTGTGTGTGTGTGTGTGTGTGTGTGTGTGTGTGTGTGTGTGTATGTGTGTGTGTGTGTGTGTGTGTGTATGTATTACATTTGCATTCACCAAATTCGGTTATATTGTTAATTCGGTCTGCTTTCTAAACACTGGTCAGAAAACATAAGATTAATTGTGATTTATATATTTATTTTTTTATTATATTGACAAAAAAT
This sequence comes from Semotilus atromaculatus, assembly GCA_031834385.1. Classification (NCBI taxonomy): domain Eukaryota; kingdom Metazoa; phylum Chordata; class Actinopteri; order Cypriniformes; family Leuciscidae; genus Semotilus; species Semotilus atromaculatus. Next base: position 11,287,191 of record JAULUF010000015.1, read on the forward strand.
TTTAACAGTGCAAAGAAAAGAAATCTGTATATAATTTTGTGGGAGAGAAAAACTGTCAATAAAAAAAGTTAATATTTTCGAGATAATATTTTAATCATTCGCTTTAGTACAGTGACAATATGACCAATTCTAATTTAGGAAACATTTATTTAACTTTGTTGTATTTAATTCAAAATTCAATTCAATTCAAATTTATTTGTATAGCGCTTTTCACAATACACATTGTTTCAAAGCAGCTTTACAGAAAGTGCATTAAAAAATGTACATAGAAAATACAGTTAGTTCATCATGTATTAATTAAGGGCATAATATATCGCCGGCGTTGAGTCGTCTCTCCACAGGCGTTTAGTCGTCTCATCACAGGTGTTGGATCATCCGAAGTCTCCGTGAGAGGCTGGATACAAACTGGAGCTGACGAACGCTATTTACCTCGGGACTTGTGTCCCGAGATAACAGCAGAAAGGCAAATGAGAAATAATTAGCGTAGCTGATGTTCATAATATTAATGCATTCGATCTGATTCGGCAGTAGTATAGAAGGTAAGCATTATGTGAATGCGTGGTTAAAGAGATGCGTCTTTAATCTGGTTTTAAACTGGGACAGTGAGTCTGAGCCTCGAACAATATCAGGAAGGCTATTCCAGAGTTTAGGAGCTAAATGTGAGAACGCCCTCCCTCCTTTAGTGGACTTAGATATCCTAGGAATGACCAGAAGCCTCGAATTTAGTGATCTTAAAGAGCGCGACGGATTGTAGGGCGATAGAAGGTCCGTTAAATAGACTGGAGCTAAACCATTTAGGGCTTTATAGGTCAGTAGCAATACCTTGTAATTGATACGGAACTTAATAGGTAACCAATGTAGAGATGATAAAATTGGTGTTATATGATCATATTTTCTTGATCTAGTAAGAACTCTAGCGGCTGCATTTTGGACTAACTGTAGCTTGTTTATTGAGGATACAGGACAACCAGCTAATAAAGCATTACAGTAATCTAGTCTCGAGGTCATGAATGCATGAACTAACTTTTCTGCATCAGAAACGGATAGCATGTTACGTAGCTTAGCAATGTTTCTAAGGTGGAAAAAGGCTGTTCTTGTAACATACGAAATATGATTTTCGAAAGTCAAGTTGCGGTCAAGTATGACACCCAGGTCTTCTACTGAAGTGGATAAAGTAACAGGGCATCCTTCTAAATTAAAGTTGTATTGTAAGGGATTTTGTGGGTAGTTTTTTGGACCAATACGTAATACCTCTGTTTTATCTGAATTTAATAGCAGGAAATTACACGTCATCCAGTATTTTATATCTTTAAGACATTCTGTCAAGTTAGATAAGTTAGTGGTTTCATCTGGCCGTGATGAAATATATAATTGAGTGTCATCAGCATAACAGTGAAAATTAATTCCATGTTTTCTTATAATATTACCAAGTGGCAGCATATATATTGAGAATAGTAGAGGGCCTAACACAGATCCTTGCGGTACTCCATAATGTATTTAAGTTTTCTTTACACGTAATATTTTCCACACGGGTTAAGAAAATTCTATTTATTAAATTACATTTGCTGAAATGTATTTAATTGAAATGTATATATATTATACTGTCTTGTAAGGGGATCATCGTATGTTGAGAACCTCAAAACTAGTCATCAATTGATTAATGAGGTCATGTAGTTTTTTTGTTTTTTGTTTTTTGTTAGCGGCACTCTGCTTACTGTAGCTTTTCTGACAGCATCTTGTTAGGCGAATTTCTCACTAAAACCCTCTCAGAAAAGTTGCTGTTTTAAATACATCCTACTGCTCAGCCATGCACATTTAGATGTTTTTAACCATTGGATCGCATCTTGCAAAGTTTTTGAACATCCCACGGTATGCATTCTATTAAAGGCAAATGTAAAAATAGTCACAATTTTAAACACAAGACCCCTGCATGCGTTCTGTCCCATTTCTTAGTGCTCCATCTCTATTTTTGTACACAGGATGCATCTTATGTAAATGCCCCATAAGAAACACATCTGAGCAAGATCAGAAGGTCAACTAGTCATTTAGGCAACCCACTGACTAGTTGTTTTTGAAAATATGTAGTTTTGCACATCTCTGTGTACTTTTAGATTGGTCAGCTCTTGCTTTAATCAGCTTTTTCTCTTACCACAGAGTTCTTCTCTGCTCTTTATTAAGACATCACGCTGTCAGGATTTCATAGAAGCTTATTTTTACAATAGCTGTCTCTTAGCACCTTTTTTAGACTGCTCCGTCTCCTTTGTGCCTGTGGTAAGTGGCATATTTCTGGAAGAAGCGCTCATCCTGACTGCGTTGCTCTTTTAAGCCGGGCTTAAGGAAGTTATCACACACCTTCCTCCCACTGCAAAGAGACAACAGTTAAAAATAGATGGCACCAATGCTAGTTAATGCCTGTCGTCCCAGACACATGCATTTGCATATCTTTTATGTGTGTGTATTAGTGTTTGTGTGTGCACATTTTCCTTCGCCCGTTTCCCTTTTTCCCTCCCCTAATTTTTTCCCCTCTTGCATTGTGTCTTGTGTTTTGGATCCTCTTGGGGTTCAGTGTGCTTTTAGTAGGGTTTTTTAGTGGGCAGTCCAGAGATCACCAATGAAAAGCAACAGCAGACAGTTGGGTAATTAAAGTTTTGGAAAGGCTAGTCTTTTCTGCCTGTATTTTCTTTCAGGCCTTTTTGAAGAGTGTACCGGCCTGTCTGCTCTATCAAGAGCTAGGTATTGAGTCCAGAGCTTTAGGGGAGCCATCTGGCCCGAGACCACTCCTTTCGTCCTGTGAGAATGCTTCGACTTTTACTCTCTCTTTCTCTCTCTCTCTCTCTCTCCCAAACCGACTCAAACTGGGCTAGGCGACGCTTTGTCGATAGCAAAAGAGCAGAAAAAGGCCGCTGCTTATTTTCAACACTTGTGTCAGTGTCAGCTGCTGTAAAATAGCACTGTCTCAAGACTCTCTCATCCAATGGGCTCGCCGATAAGACGCGAAATCTTACAAACATTTATTTTACAAAAAAGTAATTTCTGCTGCCAGGACAGGGACTAACGTGTTATTTACTGTTGTAAAGACCCCCTGACCTGGTGCTTAGAGCTTTTCATTGGAAAATATCAGATGCCCGTGCTGTTGCTAAGATACTACAAAATGGTCAGCTCTGTTTTGCATGAAGCATTTGGACTTTTGAATCTATATTTAAAATGCATTTGAATGATGATATTAAGTGATGTTCTGTGCAATTAAAGCCTTTTGAGATGCTGACTGATGGCAGTGATGTGTGTGGCACATAAATGATCACTCAAGAACACAAATTCATGCAAACTGGAAGCACAACATTATTCTCTTCCTGTTATTGGGGCTTTTTACGATATAAAACATGAGGTTTTACTGTATGAGGATAAAAAGACAAGACCATTACTTGAGAACTTTTTGGTGAAGTGCGTTGATAGTTGATAATTAGCATCTGGAACATTTGAGTTTATGCAAAAACCCTTTTAACATTCAATGGTGAATGCTTAGCGATAAGAGGATGCTGTTTATTGTAAATCCAACTGCATCCATCAAAATGAGTGGTAAACAAAGCTCAAACTTGGCACAAATCAAAAATAAGGATTTATGTTTTCTCTTTAGATTCGTTTTAGACTAAATGATGAGGCAAATTGTGTCAAAGTTCATAAGTTTGTTATAGACCGGACCACTATGAGCAAAGCTCATGTCATAGCATCTACTAAAGCTTTTCATAATTAGATTAATAGACTATATTAATATTTTTCCGTATGTGGTCTATATGCTATTTGCCTTTTTGAAAACCATATCTAAATGTTATTTCTCTTGGCTTGTTTTTATTGAGGTCATAGTGAGAACATCACAAGATTCCATTAGGTCACTAAATGCATTACTCTAAATGAGATGCACTGTATATTTAAGTTATTAGCGGATGCTTTCTTATAGCAAAATCTAAATAATTATAGCAGTTCACATTTTTAGGGACTCTATCAGCATTTTGAGATGAACTTCTTTTGCTAGTGGTTTTACAATAACCAATACTGATCTCGCAGTAACAAAATATAATAGAAAGAATTGCTGTTCTTTTGAACTTTGTATTCATCAAAGAATCCTGAAAAAAGTATCACCAAAACATTAAGCAGCAGAACTGAGGGAAGAACAAAAGACTAAACTTGGTTAAGGTATACTAATAATAATACTATTAACAGGCAAACTACAGCAAAAATTGCATAGAAAAAAAACTCACAGGGAAACCCATAGTACATAGTACATAATCTGTTATTAATAAAATTATGTCTGTATAATTTGGTATGTTTCATTGCATTATTACAAATAAAACAATTGACTCCAAGCACAACTATGCAATACTTTTACAAAATCTTAAAATATAAATGCTCTCTAGTTAATATAGTTAATATAAATGCACTCTAAGGCATTAAATTAATGGTGAATCTATTAATCTGCATTAGGATTCACTTTAGTTTCACCTGGTGAAAAGTCAAAAACATCGATACTGGCTGACAACCCAGCCCACTTGTCCGTTTTAAAATATATTTAAAATATTAATATATATATATTAAAACGGACACGTGGGCTGGGTTGTCAGCCAGTATCAATGTTTTTGACTTTAGTTTCACCTTTTCACCAGGTGAAACATTTGTATCACCTTTTCAACATATTTATTTTATCAAGATGTCTAGCCTAAGGCATATTGAGCAGCCTCTGCATATCTAAACATCTTTAAATGCTAGCTGTTGAGTTGCCAGGATTGGCATCTCAAACCCGTTCCTCTTTGCGGTCAGGTTTATGGTTATGGATGAAGCACATTGTTGTACTCGGTCATTAATCTAATGCCTTAGAGTGCATTTATATTAACTCATCACATATAATACTTTTCATACCTTTCTTGAAAGTTCCCAATAGTTTGTTTAAAATTTATTTTTTTTAAGAGTTTAATGTAAATAGTGATCATGGTTGTTTTAACAGAAGGTCAGTCAGAAGATTGAGTTCAAGGCTAGCGCAGTTTGAAGCAGCTCTGCATCTTTGTCACGCAGCTGTATGGCTCTCATTCAGAGCTTAAGCGGGAGTTAGTAAACCATTGACACATCGTTTAAATGCATATGAGGGATTTGCCTAGCGGTCTTTTCCCTTTTTTGCTCAGGTTTATCAGTTTACACATGTAACTGAATGTTAAGGTTTTTTTTTTACACAGCAAATACTGTGCAAACAGAACAAATTGTATGCCGTCTGTGAATACACAAAAACATGAAAGCGAGTTAATTTGAATTATAGGAGCAGTCCACCTCAGAGGCAATTACCATTTAATGCCTTTATCTCACCCTTTTTATCCCTAACATTCCAGCTTTACACTGCTACAGCTACAGAAACAAGGCTGACGGCCTTGCAACGGACATCCACACATGCTGTCAATAATGTACAGATGAGATAATGGTGGCTGAGTACTAAAATACAAAGAAAGGGAGCATGTAAGTGTGTTGAGAAATGCAGGTTATTGAAGATGGCTTACAGTAATGTAAGTTCTCTTCAGTTAGATCTTTAGAGATGGAAGAATAGTTCACAAGTGAATCATTCAGCAGCTTGACTTTTACAGTAATTTAAATTAGGATTCGCTGACATATTAGGTTTGAGGTTGAAGCAGCAGTGCAAGCTTAAATATGAATATGGCTATTTGAGGCTTAAGGCCTCTTGTGCTGCTCTATATCAGGACAAAATTGGTTTGCGGTATTGTCCTACATTCACTACTGCAGGCTTACAGGAGATGATGTCATCCAATTTAAGATGTTTTTCATTTAATTGTTGCATACTACCGTTCAAAAGTTTGTGGTCAGTACGATTTTTTTAATGTTTTTGAAATAAGTCTCTTATGCTCACCAAGGCTGCATTTATTTGATCAAGAATAAAGTAAAAACTGTAATGGAAAATATTGTTACAGTTTAACTACAAACCAGTCAGGGCTGTTTTGCATCACATGCACATTTTCCAGAAATGTTATGGATTTACACTCTATCTGTGTAATTTACTGATTGTTGCAAATATTTTTTAGCAATTGAACAATTTTATTAAATAAAAAATAAAAAAGAATGAACAATTCTAATATTTCTAGCAATTACATTTTTTTTTTTTTTTTTGAATGGATCATTCCATGCTTTTTCATGGGTGGAGCTAGCTGCCACAACTCGTTTGGACGTTGAAGTTTAGAAGTGCTTTGCCCTGTTTGACAATTTTATTTACTATATTTGAACTCTTAAAGTTTTTTATTTGGAAATATTAAGTTGATTTATTTATTATGATGATGATGATGCATAAATCAGCTTTGTTGTCAATTCACAAACCTTGTTCGACTTTATTTTTGGGGTCTGTTTCTGAGCAAACCTCTCTTAAATGCCCTAAAATTAACAATAATGGAATATGGCTTCTGCAGCTTGTTGTAATTAACTTGTCCTGATAATGTCTGGTAACACTGAATCTACCCCAGTGAGCAGACCTCTCTCTTCTGATGGTCCACCAATGCTCCCGCTATGGCGGTAACACTAACCTGGCTCACACAGCCCGCACCCCAGCGTCGGCCCGCTTTCTACTTTATCAATCCAAGGCGATTATTTTGTTTCTCTATTTGTGAGTGTGAGAGGGAACAGGTTCACAATAGCTTCTCCAGAACCACTCTGTGTGTGTGTGTGTGTGTGTGTGTGTGTGTGTGTGTGTGTGTGTGTGTGTGTGTGTGTGTGTGTGTGTGTGTGTGTGTGTGTGTTAGAGGTACAAAGGCTCCTTACCTCAGAGCATTGGCATTCCCTGAGCGAATAAGCAGGATAGAGAAAGAGAGAGAGAGAGGGGTGCACAGAGGGGGTATTCATGGGCCCTGTCCCCATGGGAAGGAACCAAGGTCGAGTATTAGCCCCTATTAAAAAACAAAGCCAGCCCTGCAGGGGCCTGGCACTCACTGCATAGAGAAAGAAAGAGAAAGGCAGAATATTGGAAGACAGAGATGAGAAGGACATTAAGGTTTGGGCCCTCAGAACTACATCCTTAAACGTTTCCTTGAAACCTCCTGGATAAATTGTTGGACTGAACAATCATTCCTGTTTGGTTGTGTTGTTCAGCACAAGATGTGTCAAGAAATAGAAATAGAACTGCTAAAGCTGTAGTGTGTTATTTTTCCTCAAGTAGCGACACTGAATGGATTTGCAAAAATAATAAAAGGTAGTTAGATTGGTTGAGCCAATTTTGTCAAACCAAGGAAGGCCACAGGAAATGACATCATGACAAGGCTAACTGACTGGACGAACCACAAGAGCCCAAGCCCTTTACTGAGCTGTGATTTCTATATTACAATTTTAAGAGCCCGAAAAAACAATCAAGCACTGGCCATGTTATAAATATATATATATATATATATATATATATATATATATTTATAAATATGTCTGTATGTGTGTGTGTGTGTGTGTGTGTATATATATATATATGTATGTATGTATGTAAATAAAGTTAATTATATAATATTTAAATATATAATTAAAAAAATACTATTTAAAAGGTATTAAAGTCAGTGGGGTACAATGTGGTTTGGACCCCAAAGTTTTTCAAAATATCTTCTTTTTTTGTTCTACAGAAAGTCGCACAAGTTTGAAACAACACAAGGGTGAGTAAATAATTACAGGATTTTCAGTTTTGGGTGAACTGTGCCTTTAAGTGCTTTTGTAGAGGCCACATTATGCATGTTCTTTGTACACTGGATTGTGCTATGTAGATGTGCAGTATCTTACTGAAACAGTTTGCTTCATCGTTCACCAAAAGGTGAAGGTTTTATTATTTAGACAAATGCAGGCATGAGTTTCTAGATAAAACACCATAAAAAAACCCTGCTTTTAACTCAATCCTGAAATATTTTACAACTCCCTCCAGCTCTTCAAAAATGTTCCCATCTACTAGAAATGGAAAACATGTGTTTATATGTAAGTACAGCCAACCTCTCCTCTCCCGTGTAGCAGTTCACTTCTCCATGGCAACAGTAATTACTATGCATGTCTCTAACGATAAAGCGAAACATGCTTCTTTTTTTTTAAAATATGGACTTTAATGTGAGAAGAGATTCACTGTTTAGCTTGAGAATTAACCTTGAGAACAGTGTAATTTCAATGATGATTTTTTTGTGACTTTTTCTCAGTCTCGCTTATACAGTTAGACGTTTCGGTCCAGATAAAAAATATTGTTTGGATTGCAACAGACTTTGTTATCCTTATCTTTTAGACTTGTGTTCACATTCCATACATTGATATTTTATATTTTCTGTTCATAGCAGCTCAATACTTGAGTTAAACCTTTTTTTCCCTACAAGAGTATGTTTTTCTCCTGGATCATTGGTGGTGATTCACAGAGTCACAATGCTTCTCCCCTCTTGATTAAAAAGCCTAGGAAGGAAGTCTGGGCAACTTCACAGCAATCGCAACCACAATGGCTCGTTACCTCCAGAACAAAACACCCCATACACATCTCATGAAGTATATTTTGGATTTACTCTCTGTAATGAGTAATAAATCAAGCCACAAACAGTTATTTAGCAGCTCATTTGAAGTTAGACATTGTTGTTGTTCAGTCTTTGAGCTTAAGTAGAGGATGAAGCGATGTCGTAGTCCTTTTCCCTGTGTGGCCCTCAGCTATGTCTCATCCCACCTGCACTTTCCTCTCGGGCAGGTATCCTCCTCCCCTCACATCTGGCCCCCTTACCTCAGATTCCTGGCGTGCCTCTCCCACAAGCCTGGCATCTTACAGCCTGTCTTGCGTCAGGATCGAGTAACATAAATTAGAGTGTCCTCAGACAACCCGTATACATTTAGACTTGGGCCTCTCATGCTGGCAGGGACTTTAACTCTATCTGCCAGCGGTCTCCTTGCAGCTGCAGTGCACTCAGACTGTTTGTATGTACCAGCTATCCCCCCCAAATCGAATTCCATTCATATCCCCCAAAATAACTCTGCCTAATTGCCCACACTAGGCAACGATGAGAGGATTTATCACAGAGATTGATTTTAGGTGCAATGAGGCCATCGGTTAAAAGAATCAATTGACTGATATTGTTGAAGCTCACATTAGTGGGACAATTAGAGGCCTTGATGGGACACTCTATCCTCCAGTCTCTGCACACTCGAATCCATCTTTTGTCATAAGCATCACAACAACTTGATCGTATCACACAGTGTTTGCAGTTCATGGAAATTCATAATTGTGATACATTTTCTAGAGAATCAAATTAAGTTTGTACTTTGACAGATTCTGAGATGGTTGAATCATCTTGTCAATGGCCAGATCACGGGAATCTGGTATCAAACTGTGGCTGGCTCAGCCCGGGCATGGCTCTAGAGACCCAGTGTTTGTTTCATGGCATGTAACACCCGATGAGCAGCTCAGTGCTTTGCCAGATATGCAAAAGGAATCGGAAAGTTCATCATTCATAAGGTTTAGGGCATATCATAATTTTTTTTTATGGCCGATTCCCGATTTTCTACATGCAAATGGGCCAATACCGGATGCCAATTACTTTTTCTTTAAGCAGATGTATTTGTTGTTTATTTGCTCTATTACAGACCAAACTGGCCTTAAACCAAAAATACCTGTAGCCATTTGAAATTAAGGGCATCCACTGCATTTCTATCATGATCCAAACAAAGACGCTACATGTAGCTTGAGCAGTTGACCAAGTTTAAAGCAAAAACACAATGGTCAGAATTAAGCTTTGTAAAATGATTCTACATAAAACATGCACTAAACAAAAACAGCAGACGGACTGATTGAATATGCAAATTCACAAAAATGTCATAGTTCCTATAACTATTGGTGGGAGTTTTCCATTTTTTGCATATTTGCACCACAGGAACTGGGAACGATTTTAGTTTTAGGAACACATTTTGTGGGGACTAAATGAGCTATTTCAGTTTAGGGTCTAACCCAGCACAATAGGAACTAACAGTGACTCAAGTGTACTTTGATTGGCCGAAAGCATGTCATACACAGTGTTGGGAAGGATACTTTTCAAATGTATTTCGTTACAGAATACAGAATACATGCCCCAAAATGTAATTTGCAAGTTTTAACTGCAAATGTCGCGTCCATAACGCTGGAATTGCTCAATTTTAAAGTATTTATTTTGTGGTGTAGGTCTACATATTTTATAATGTCAACTTCAAATAATTCTTATAGTAATTTAAAGATGTGGTAGCATTGGATCTGGACGGGAAGGATAACTTACTTTAAGATGGTTCTTCAGGTTGGAGGTGGAGTCTTTGGACGCTGAAAGGAGCTGGTTGCTGGCAAGCAGAGGTTGCACTACACAGTTAGGCTATATTTCGTTCTCCCTTCTCTTTCTTTAATGTGAAATGCTGTTTGAATTTCCAAGATAGAAACGCATTCTTGCCCTGGCTCTGTTATTCCGGCTCCATCTCTACTCTAGCTCCCGCTGCTCCTCTTCCGACTCCATTGTGACTGATCACGCAAACCGCGCATTTTTTTTCGTTTTCACATTGGGGCTTCTGGGAAATGCTGAGTTGCCTTAATTTATTTAGAGAGTGAATATACTTGTGAAACAGAGAAGTATCGTAATGTAATGCATTGATTTCAACAATGTAACTGTATTCTAAATACCAACTATTTAAATTGTAACTGTAACGGAATACAGATAATTTGTATATAATTTGTATTCTGAATACGTAACGCCGGTACATGTATTCCGTTACTCCCCAACACTGGTCATACACACAGTTTACATACTACTCCACAAACTAAATCCACGAACATGGCAAAAAAGCGATAGATGGACCAACACTAAAGTCCAGGCACTTCTCAGCCTTTACGCTACGGAGTTGTTGACATTGTTGAATGGCAAACTTAAATGACGTCACTGTCGGCCGGCTTAGGTCACTTCAGAGTTCCTACTAGTGGTGCGAATGCAACCATCAAAATAGACCATGGGGAACATTTAGTTCTTTGGGAACCCCCTTGCTGGCTAGTTCCTATAACTGAGTTCTCATAACTACCCTGTGCAAAACCCCTTTATATTCAATAAACCATCAGCCCCAATTCAATATTTATATTTTTCTTCAAATATTTCAAGCATCGCAAACCGTGAGCAGTTGCCTGATACAGCAGTTTCTTTACTGGCGCACCTGTGCTCCCTTCTCCTCTTTGCATCTGTCTTCAGCGTGTACCGTCTCTGGCCTATGTTAACGTCCTGTTTACAGACTTTGTCATATTTCCGCCCAAATTACATTTTGGAAAATGATTGCAATGCAGTCTGTGTGCAAATGTGGAAAACAGATCGGCCAAAATAAAAAAAAACGTCTGGTTCCGATTGATGGTGTCTACCGGTGTATCTCTAATAAGGTTCTGCACATCTTCGTCCCTTGGTTGTTTGTTTATTAAATATTTAGGCCCTATTTGATTATGCTTTCAGCTACAAGTAACTGTAGAAACAAATTAACACATAAATCTGGTTGCAGAATTCTGCAAATTTTCCACAAAAAAAATCATGTATATTACTAGGATATTGGCTGTTTATTAGTACTTATTAAAGCACATATTAATGCCTTACAACTACCTTATTAACTATTAATAAGCAGTAATTAGGAGTTAATTACTAAAGTGTAAAGACACTAAAGTGTGACCAAATTTTTTTTTACACTAGCTTAAAACTTCTCAAAATATAAATGCTAGAAAACATCTTAAATAGTGTCAAAAAAATCTAAAATGTTTGCATATGAAGGTCCTAAAATGTGTTGGAATGGCTGGAGACACTTATAGTTAGATAACACTGAGCTATGTTTGAAGTATATGTATAAATAATAATAAGAAATGTTTTTGAGCGCCAAAACATTATAATTATTTCTGAAAGATCATGACGTTAAAGACTGTTTTAAAAATATTAATTTTGTCACAAATTGGCCTTAAATTCTTTCAAAATATGCATTTAAAGTCTCAATTGTAAAGTCTTGTAACCATTTATTCTTGCTTATTCTATTCTTGCTTATTCTCCTGTCTAACCAATTGGTCAGTTCTGTTCCAGACAGATCTTCCCCAATGCGCTCCTCAGGCCACATGTGCCAGATGTGAGTAGTCTTTGTGCTCGGAGTCAATCCCAGAACATGTGAAGTTCATTATGTCAACAAGTTGTCCATGTGTTACTTTTAACTCTTTTTTTCCTTCCCTCTTTAAAAATCAGATGACTTTGCAGCACATCTTGCAATTCAGATTGCAATTCATATCCAGAGATTAATCTTGTTGGCAGGGCTTCAGACAGATATGAGTATCCGCTCTTGATTAGAGTGTGAGGGGATAATCTCTTGACAACAATATTTGTTTAATATATATTTGAAGTGCAACAAATACTATGCCTAAGGCTTGGAGGATTTTGATACGGATACCTTAATGTCATTTAAAACAACTTGGCATGTTCTGTTAATTATTGTTAATACGTTTCCTTTTGTAATCATTCTGTTTACAAGAACTTGACATGTCAAGGGGCTTGTAAGTGTTTTCAACTTCAGGCAGATGTTTCTTTTTGTCATTATTAGATAAACAAAGACTTCCAGCCCAGAAAATCACTACAGTTTGAAATGACATATATCTCCATAAACGTATTTGTAACGTCTAACTCATGAGTTGTGCTGTATTTCTTTGTCTCATCACCCCATTTAGTACAAGCTACACCGGCTGAAGTATATTTGACAAATCTTAAACGTATATCATGTTTATAAATCAAATTATTTCAAGTTATTCTTCATTTCTGCCTATTTCATTATGTCACAATGAAGAACTGTGTCCGGTCTTCTCTGTTTAGAGCTTTAGAGGGAGAAAGAGTGTGAGTTTGTGTTTATTCTGTCTTTTTCTTTTGCAGCAGACAGACTGGGGATGTCAGGTGCATGATGGGAAGTGGGTTCGGCAGGGGACAGCAGTGTGGCGTAGGGCCAGAATCAATTGGCGGTGTAATGAGATGGCTTGGTGCCAGGTTTCCATGGAGCTCCCTTTTCCTGTCCTTCACTGGAGGATTTGTAAATTAAAGGGAGAGAGAAAGCTTAGGAGCGAGACAGGAGAGAAAAGGAAAGAGGCAAACAGAAAAGAAAGGAGGGAGTGGGTGGCAGAGGAGAAGCAAAAGGGCACAACCAAAGGAGGGGGCACAGAGCTAGACAGAGAAAGGTGCAGCGATTTACAAAAAAGAAAGAGGGGGGTGCGAGACAGAGCCTTGGACTGTTGTAGCTTCAGAGAGTTTGGCACAGTGCAATTCGCTGAAGATGTTGGGGCTTTGTAATGTGTGCTGATATCTTTCAGACATTTCAAAGATAAGGTGCACTTGGTATAGGGATAAAAAGAAGGTCTCTCCTTTCTATTTCTGTGTGCCGCACCGGTACACGATTTTCATTTCTGCCCCCTTGAGCCAAGAATCCGTCTGATAAAGCATAATGAAATCAATGCAGTGAAATGCCTCTCTTAACTCCAGCAGCGAAACAACTGCTGTGATGAGGCAAGAATTGGCAATTAGCATTATAAAACATTGCTTATTTCGAGAGTAATTCACTTTGCAACTCTATTACGAGTTTGATCCTATTTTGTTATTATCGTGGCCTTTGTCGAGTTCCAGGTGTACATTTCTTAATAGAGTATGCTTAAAATCTAAAGGTTTTCTCATGTACTGTACAAAGGACTCATCTTGTGCATTTCATAAGGGTTTTTTTGTTTGTACAAAAGGGAAATTCTTTCTTTTAGGAGCGGTATTCTTCCACTAAGAAGTTTTCCTTTTCACAAGATCCTCAGTTTGACCATTTTAAATTTACCACCAGCTCTCCAACAGGCACCGCAATATTTTTGGCATACCGTTTATTAATTTACATCATGATTTGTCTGTTTATCCAGACTCAGATAATCCTTTTTATTCTGATGACAAATTTATGGCTCTCATACTTTATAGGTTTTAAACTCTTTAAGCTGGTCATTTATTTTAAATTAAACAGTTTGCAGAAGCTAGAACTATCCTTGTTTGGGGGGAGTGGTGTGGAGATTGAGGGTGCTGACTGGGCCCATGTAAGATTAGAAGCCTAAAGTATATTGACAAAGCATTGAGGTCAGTTGGGGGCACACAAGACTGTAACCCTCTGAGAACCAGAGAGGAACTGGCTGAGTCATGGTCTCAAATCGGTTTCAACCAATCCTGAAGGGTGGATGCGACGATGGTGGAACAGAGTGGATAGTGTTGCAGTGGTTCATGGGTTGACGGGAACAAAGAGACTCTTCATGTCCTCTGAGCCTCACATGCATCATCTTGCATAAAGCTTGTTCTGGTTATATAGGGATACTATCCTCTTATTCCCCAATACTTTCTTAAGATGTGGAGCACAGATAATATAAAGCAAAGGAGAAGATGCTTGAACCTTACCGCAAATCAGAGCCAAATGACACTAATTGGTCCACCAACGCTGTTTTGCCTTGACTGCAGACTGCATTGTAATGAAAACAAAATGCCATTTCTTTCCCACGAGATTAACAGTAATTAACTAGTATCACTGCTGGGCAGCAGGTGATGTCTCAGTCAGGGACAAAGGGCTGAATAGTCACACTACATTTATGGATGTAATTGAGACACAGTTTACTTAGTATTTAACCTTTATCAACCATGTCCTTTTTTGACATGCTAATATTGATATTTTATTTAAAATGTTGTGTCTTAATCTAATGTAGAAGACTTGGTTTTATCAAATTAATATATATGGTGTAGGGTTGTGCCGATAGACGATAGTATCGTGTATCGACGATAGTCAGAGATTTCAGTTTAAAAAATAAATACAAAACCTGTACTGATTGAAAGAAAACAAGTTGACAAAAAGATTGACTCCAATATTTGGTGATCATATAGCATAACTAGAGATTTATTAGAGAAAACCTATCCTAATTGAAAGAAAACAAGTTGAGAAAATAATGTTTTCCAGTATTTGGTATTAATATAGAGTAATGAGAGATTTATAAGCAATTTTTTTAGGCTGGTTATTTTTTACCAAGAGCACAGTGAAGAAAAACACTAAACTTTACAAAACTTCTCAACAATTTTTGGGGAAGTATTTATACCCTGGGTGAGTAAAGTCAGTAAGTTTTAGTCCAATACGACAGTGTTAACTAGTATTTTTTGGGAAAAATAATATCCTCTCCGGGTCAAAATGACCCGAACACAACATGAGGAAATGTTAAAATATAACTTGTATTTATTTTTTTTTATTAAAAAAAACATCCTTGTTTGTTTTAATAAAAGCCACTCTCAAGCTACATCAAATGTGTAAAACCTGATGATCATGCATCCAGCATGATTTGATTTCTGCTTCAATGGTAACAAAAACATCTGATCTGACCATTTGTGCAAAGAAATTGATATGGTCACTGTCACAAATAATCTCATTCAATGTCAGAAACATTTTCTGAAACATTTCTTAATAATTTTACATCATAACTTTTCTTTGTAATTTTCCAGTTATAAATCCAAATTTTCAGTGTGATTTTTTGAGTTTTCGACCTTCAAATCCTACTCTGTCCGGAAATGGTCACCTTCTGTTGCAGTTTCTAGCTCTGGCTTTCTATCTGACTGGTCAGGAGTGAGACAGAGAGACCGATGGCCCGCTTGTCTGAGATTTTGGTTAATGCAACGGATTGGTGGAGCAGTGCCGCAGTTGTGCGTGAGTAGAATATCAGAGACAAAGAGGGAGAGGCATGGAATTTGGAGGGGTAAGACATGGTGGCTTCTTAACCGAGTCTGAAGGCATATGTTTATCACCGACACAGTGCACAATGTACACGACTCACCCTCCCTCCCTCCCATCATGCTGGGAGTAGAGTACGAGGCACTGGAGGTATTGCTTACAGTCAGTGCTCCAGGGGAAACACCACAGCATGTTCACATGGCTTCACCCCGTCCCCTGGGAAACGGCACATACCCGCCGGGCAATCAGGTCTATTAGGGTGTCAGCTTCAGTCTGCCAAGTAGAACCGGCATCTTAAAGTGTGAAAGTTTGAGATGATGTTTTAAAGTACTGTTTGGCCTTATGCTAACATCAGCGCTTAAAACATATTCCTTCTGCCGCTGCTGGTGTTATTTTGGTATATTTAGGTCTGTTGCTCTGATTTATGTACGTCTACATACCTAAGCGCTATATTTGCAGACTGCTGATCCTTAGAAGATGTGCCACAATAAGACCCTCTATTCTTGGCCGCCACACATTGATGCTCTTTGCTGTCGCCTATGGCTCACCTAGCGGTCAAGCTAACTGTACTTCGATTAAAAATGCTAATTCCACTGATGGTCTGTTAGATTGCTAGAGAGATATCAGTTAAAACAAAGGAAAGGAAACTCTTTTGCTTTCAGTCATGTACAGAAGGTGTCAGTGTTTGCCGAAATGGCAAGTCCACCACAAAACAATTTTGCCCCTAGCAAACAATGGCATGGGGCCAACAAGACTCTTTCAGACGCTAGACTGAACTGCAGATTAGTATTTATTTTTGGTGCAGAGAAGTCTTCCAAGAAGTGTGTGTGTGTGTGTGTGTGTGTGTGTGTGTTTTTGGGAGGTGTATGTGTGCGGGGGTGGGGGGTTTGCTTGGGCGGGCGGTCGGTCCGTCCGTCGGTCTGGGAGAGGGGAGCGTGAGGATTGCCGAGGAGTTGTTACCTGGGTTGCTCCTCTACAGCTGGGGGAGAGAGAGAGGCAAGCGGAGGAGATGAGGTTAAGGGGTGAAGGGACTGGTGCACAACTCCATTTTCATTTTTGCCGAATTTCCACAGTCGCTTCTTTCTTTTCTGTTTCGCTTCATTCAACAGAGTGAGTGAAAGAGAGGGAGAAGGCTATAGAGAGAGAGTGAAAGAAAATCAAGCCAATTTTTTTTAAGACTCGATCTTGGCTTTCTTACAAACAGATGTTGCCTGTCATTTGGTCGTTAAGCAGGCACATAGATCGTACAATACTGACTTGCTTTCTCTTATTTATGGTTTTATTACAAGGAAAATGTATCTCTCATGAACATGGGAATGTCTTTTTTCCAATTTGTTGGTTTTATTTTTATATTATTTTTATAATATTGTATTTTTCCCTCGGTTTATCTCATCCATTTGCTCGTTTCAACTTTTTTGAACAAAATTTTTTGTTGCACATTTGTGTTTTGCTCTTTTGTGGGCCACACTGGACATTCTCCATACCATCTGCCAGTACTGTAAGTACAGTGAGTTCAAAGAGACCTTTTGGAAACAGTAAACACAGTCGGTAAGCATTTGATTCTTTCTATTTGGTAGATTTGTTTACCACATTGATACGTTTTATTTTCTGTGCATAATATTTCGCATTTTTTTATTATTGTAGAAGTCAGTGTAGTTGCTCATGGTTGTGGCGTGCGGGTTGGTGAGGCCCTGGGCGTGTTGTTGTGTTGTTCTATGAAGTTGATCTGATGTTAAGTCCTGTATCAGTTCACTTCTCAACTGAAGTCTGGCCGTTCCTGATGCTTAGGAAACACGGGGTCATTCTCACTCCCCTATTCAGCTGATTTTGAGAAGTCTTTTCAACTTCTTGGCTTAGACCCACTAACATAGTTAAAGGATCTTGGCACCTACTTCAAAGTCAGTTTGTTAATTTGTATTCAAGTTGTGGGAAACGGGAAGGTAACACGAACTGTCAGAAGCTCTTCACCGGAGGTGCGGTGCCAGTCTAAATTGACCATCAAATAATTTCACACTGAGCCACATGTTATTAATGGCACTGGGTTTGGCTACGTGGGCCAGACTTACTTCACACATCTTTATTATGCTAAGGAAGGGGCCTAAAACAATTGGAAATGTTCAAAATGTTACAAAATTTTGAATTTTGAATGAAATGCTTGTTCAAGTAGATGAGACAATAATCAAATTTTAGGCAATGTAAATAATTATCTTAATGCATAGGTCTGTGTATGCATCATTTAATTTTTAAATAAATCAACAGGACAAC
Source organism: Semotilus atromaculatus (assembly GCA_031834385.1). NCBI lineage: Eukaryota > Metazoa > Chordata > Actinopteri > Cypriniformes > Leuciscidae > Semotilus > Semotilus atromaculatus. The sequence continues at coordinate 11,305,212 of JAULUF010000015.1, forward strand.
AGGATTTTTGTCAAAATTTTCTTAAAAAAATAATACATTATAAAAGTAAGTTTGACTTAAACCCCTTTTTATTTTTTTTTAATTATTATATGATGCTATGCTATTAAAGAAAGTTGTCCAGTAATCTGTATATAGAGTTTTGTGTGGTCAGCTCAGGGGTAATGCAGATGTTTAGCTTATAGATGTACTGACAGGTCTTTGATTTGACACTGTCCAGCTGTTGTCTGCAGATGCAGGCCTATATAACCTAAAGAAAGATGGTCTGATGGAAGGATCCTTGAATATAAAAGGTTTAGGCATGCTTTAGGAGTGGCATTCTTCGAATAATGTGTCTTTTTCTTTTATTGTAGATTTATTCAAGATATGCTGGTGCTTGATGTCTCTTAAATGCTTTAGCATTGCTGTGTGCTTGAGCAGCTTGTAGCTGTTTTGTTCATTTACAATTGATGTTTGCAATACAATATTTCACTGCTTTATGTATTTACCTTTACTTTCACCTTGTCAGCTACTTTGCCTCTTCAAAACATGTTACACTGGCAATAGAAAATCAACTTGTTTTTAGTTATTGTATTGCTTAGCTGTTTAATTATACCAAGCATATGGATGGATATGAATAATAAAAATAAAAAAAACAGTAATTCCAAGAGGGTCCTCCTCGCAACATTGGAGCTCGGGCCCTAATAATGATGACAATATTCTCATGTTCATTTTTCTGAATATGGCAAATATATCTTGCAAGAACAATTTAGTTTATATCAATATAATAATATAGTAGATAGATAATAATTCTGTTATCTATAATATAATACAAGTATTATCTTGTGGGGATTTTGTTTTATTTTGTTTTGCTGCCTTTTTCAATAAAGAAAATTCAAAAGTAGAACTTATTGGTGTAACTTATAGAACTTAAATTGCCAGGTCAGTATTTGATTGGTGATTTTTTTTGTTTTTGTTTCTTCTAGCTGGTGGTTATTAGAGCAGACACTGCTGATCCTTAGCTTATATCCGTCTAATATCGATGTTTCACTGTTCATACTTTTCTTTCTTTCTTTCTTTTCTTTCTGTATACATGCCTTTATTCTGTACTGCATTCCTAAGAGCATGCACTGATAAGACGTTTGATGAGATCTTTCAGAGGAGAGTTGGACGTTGGCCAGCTTGGACACAGCTTTGGTTTTCCTATTGTTTGAAAAATTTCTATCTGATGCCCTTCCTCTTTTGTCTGAATGCTTTTAGGGTGTACTTAGATTGCAAGGCAATGGTTTAATTGCCTGTCTGACTTGGAAATGGACAAGCAGATAATGATAAAACCTCTGTTGTCTAGGAGCTTGATTTAATGTAAACTAAAATCTATTATTTAAAATTAGCAGTATCTTGCAATAGAATAATGTCAGTGAGAGTGGGTGTGAATTCACAACTGCTGTCTGCTCGTGAAATCACTTTTGTACTAGCTTTTGTAATTAACTTAGCCTGCCGTATGTATTACAGTTGGTGACACATCTACAGTTTTTGACACATCTTGACTGTTCTTTTCACCATTTTCCTCTAAATTTGGCTTTGTTCTGTGTCTTCAGGCATTCTGCCTCCATTTTGAGAGCCTTTTCAAATGAAGCATGATTATTTATGATTATTTAAAATAATTTAATAAACATGCCAAAGTTATGAACCATAGTACATTATATGCTATACAGCATAGGTAAAAAACACAAATATGAAACCCTTTAAAAGAGCCATCATTTTGGATTTTGTATATTCATATGTTATGAGAGTTATTTCTCTCTCTTATCATTTTGTAATTGTCCAGATAATATCATAATAATGATATCACACTCATTTGTTGTAGTGCTGTTCTAATGTTGCCATTTGTATTTTTTCGTTAGACAAGGATTCTTTTTTTGTTTGTTTTTTTTTGTTTGCAAGCTGCTCTTGCACTGTTGACTTGGCTTTTAGATTCATAGCCCACTGGAGAGCAGACGCATGAAGACGCACCGGGAGTCATTTACAAGAATATAGTCAAATATCTCAGTGTGTGTTTGAATGTCTCAGATGATCTCGCCATTGTGGAGACATTTTCAATTGTATCCAATCAAAACAGAAAGGGAAGAATCAGTTTTCTTGATAGTTTGTTAGCTGAACCGTAAAACTGCAAATATGTTTTCCACCTCAGTGTATGTGCTGCCATTCCTATTTACATAAGTAGTAGTCTCAGAATTGCAATATGCAGTTTATAAACAGTATTACCTTTTATATGGTTGAAATTAATTTCCAGATTTAGAATTATTTGGTTTAGAATGGAATAACTGAAGCAGATGGATGACATTTGAACTGGTTTTTCTACAAGAAGAGACCTGCCTGCTGACACAAACCCGTAGATCCGAACTTGTGGTGACTGTCCACACAAGCTTGTATCTATAGGTATCTGTCTGTGTGGCCTTCACACCTACTATTCAGGGCCTCGTTGAATGTAGGATTTTAAACGTTTTTCTAAACCGTTTACAAGGAGTCTCATCAAAATGAACAGTCGAATTTCCTTCTCAGATTTATAGAGGGTCGACCCTGTTCCTCCCTCAGGGTCTCTGCAGTGCCCCCAGGCTGAGGTAGTAGGTTGTATAGTTTAGAGTAACATCACAGGAGATAACTGTACAACCTCCTAGCTTTCCCTGAGTTACACACACTCCTGCCTCAGCACCTCAACAAACAACCTTACTTTTGCTGACGTTTTCCACCTGTGTATAGTCTTTCTCACTAAGGAGCTACATAAACAAAATGCATATGAACACAACGGCATAAACAAAACATCAGATTTAGTTATTTCCTGTAAAATGACTGACCTGCAACAGTGCTCTGTAGAACCAAAATGAGTCACTGACACAGACCAGGCACACCAAAGACCTTGAGGTAAAACGCAGAAGTCTTTTCTTCAGAAATCACCTTTTATAGTCTCAGGTGAGAGGTGTAGTGTTTCTACTTAAACTTTATAATTTCCATTACGTTTCAGTAATGTTTTAAGTGTTTAAAAAAAAAAAAAAAAGCTCTCCAAGGCTGCATTTATTTAATTAAAATAACAGCTAAAACAGTTAAAAGTTATGGTGTTAAATATTATTATTTTAACGTATTTGAAAACTTCTCTTGTTGTAACCTAATGTAAAAAGGTTTATGAAGTTATAATTATATAATAATGTTTTTAGATTTTTACTTGAAAAAATGCTAATTGACTAAATTAGATGTTGGAGCACAGTTTTAGGCATTTTGACAAGATTTTTACATTATTTAGAGACATAGTTCTTCAAGAGTGCATGTTCAACAGCGTTTCACGTACATGGTACTGACATGGCGTTTAGTGATTATAGAAGGTTGATAAATGTCCGAGGTTATACCAACTTTGTCACTTTTATTTTCTTGCATTATCCCATTATAAAACTGCAGCTCATTTCATTTTTTGTATCATCAGTGTGATACACGCTGTAATAATTTCTGAAGACTTGTGAAGAATTACTTTGCTCAGTATTGAATTTCTTGTTAGCAAAATCTTTTGCCATAATGTGTTAGCAGATCAAATAAAAATAAAAATCTTTCTTTACTCCTAATTCCACTTTGAATGTTAATGAATCTTAAGGGTTTTCAAACGGTTCACAGTTTTATTTTAATTACCCAAGTACCCAATAATTTAGAATTACTTTAAATAGGCCTTTTTTTTTTCTTAACACTCCAAATGTGATGTATCTAACACTGACCATTAAAGGATTAGTTCACTTTTAAAAAAAACTTTTGCTGATAATTTACTCACCCTCATGTCTTTCTTTCTTCAGTCAAAAAGAAATGAAGGTTTTTGATGAAAAGATTCCAGGATTTTTCTCCATATAATGGACTTCATAGGACCCCAAACGGTTCAAGGTCCAAATGACAGTTTCAGTGCAGCTTCAAAGGGCTTTAAACGACACCAGACGATGAATAAGGGTCTTATCTAGCAAAACGATCGGTCATTAAAATAAAATAAAAAAGTTTACGTTTTATAAGCACAAATGCTCGCCTTGCTCTGTTCGGTGATGCGCGTTTCGTGACGTCACGTAATATGCAATTACATTGAAAAGGTCACGCTTCTGTCCTGATGAAAATTTTCTTTTAGCCTTTTTAATATTAAAACACCCAGGATACGCGCACGAAATGGGCATTTTAAACGATAAACTGACACTTGACATTTGAATATGTGTATATGGTCCTCACACATCACAGAACAGAGCAAGGCGAGCATTTGTGCTTATAAAACTTAAACTTTTTTTATTTATTTTTGAAATGACCGATTGTTTCGCTAGATAAGACCCTTATTCATCGTCTGGTATCATTTAAAGCCATTTGAAGCTTTGGACCTTGAACCGTTTGGGTTTATATGGAGAAAAATCCTGGAATCTTTTCATCTTAATTTCTTTTTGACTGAAGAAAGAAAGACATGCACATCTTGGATGACATGGGGGTGAGTAAATTATCAGCAAAAGTTTTTTTTAAAGTGAACTAATCCTTTAAGTAAATTTCTTGGTTCCGTTTAAAAATAGAAACGTGTTATGTTTTGGGATTGAAATTGCTTTGGGCCAAACTGCCCTTTATTTTAGTATCCTTAAAAAAACTATGATTTAATAAAGATATATAATTTATGATTACTGTCAGAGTAGTACAGAAAATTTGGATCTTAGTTAGAGAAATAGCATTAAACCAGAACATGTCTCTAGAATTTACTACTTTACTATTTTGATTCATCCCTGTAACTCAAATATTATTAATAATAATAATAATAATAATAATAATAAAAATGTATTTCTTCAGCACATTTAAACACAACACGAGTTGACCAAAGTGCTTTACAGATTCCACATTTCAAAAAACATAAAAAGGACAGACATAAAAAGGATACAAATCGTTCCGAGCCACAAAGACTAAGAGCAATTAAAAGCCACAGTAAATAGATAAGTCTTCAACGCAGAATAATCAACGCAATAATTTTATTATTATTCCTTTTACCTTATTTGTTCAGGTTTTTTTTTAGTTTTTTTTATTTACCCTACTGTTTGCTAAATGCAACAAATAAAATATCAACGTCAAAATCTTTGATATTTGATTGAAAAATGTTTTGGTCTTTTTAATTTACATGAATAATCAAAGGAACCGATTCAGTAAAACTGAATTACTTGAGACAAAGATGACTGTAATGCCAAGGAACATATAGTCACAACTTTTAATTAATTACTTTTTAACACTGGTCAAAATGACAGCCAAGTAATGGCAAAGAGTTTACAGTTGGTTTTTAATCTTGAGGTTGATGGATGGAGTTTAGCCATCAGTTTTACTAAGGAAGAGTGGTTTTCATGGGTACAAAGATGATACAAACATATAAAGACTGAAGTTTGTATTTATTGTTAAGTAGATTCTTAAAAGCACACTTTAGATGATAGCAGCATGCTTCATTCTCTGGAGCGAGAATAAAGTACCATATGCCACCTCTGATCCACGAACAATGGAGGCTGAAATAGATTTTTCTGTTTCTATTAATGCCCATGCTACTGCCGAACCTGTCCTCATCTTACACCAGTAGAATAGGCAGAAATTTCCTTTTTCTGAAAGATGTCAGCTATAGGACATCTACATTCTACACCGGACATACACCAGATGTACATTCTACTACATACATACACCGGACTACATTCACAACCATTTTTCCTATATATTCTTGTTTAATGATAATAACAGGTTTACACATATTGAAGTGATGAAAATGCTCACATGTATGTGCTTGTGTAATTTTGTTTGCAACAGCAGAGGCTGCCTGACTATACATTAAGAGCAACAGAGCGCATAGATGTACGTATGCTCAGCGCACAAAGCTTGAGCAAAATTGAGTGAGATGTTATCTTCATTGTAGATTTCACGTGAACACTCCCTCACAGCCTTTGCTGGAGTTCTGGAGCAAAAGGCTGCCCCCCAATGGTGCAGCTTTTCACTGCCCCACACACACACTGAAACAGACAGCTGTAGATTGCTTAGCATCTGATTCTAAGAATCCTTCCAGGGTTTATGTATAATCTGAAAATGTAGTCTTTGATGTTGATTTATTTCCCATTTTTCCATTCCTTTCTTCCGTGTCTCTGCGGCAATACAACTGCGATAACGCGTCTCATTCTGTGTGTGCCTTTAGTCGGCCAGGAGGTTCTGTGTGCTGCGTAATGTCAGCCTTGAAGCACGAATCCAAAGCAGATCAGAGAACTGAGAGGGTCCTAAGCACACAGAGGTTTGTAGCTCTCTCCACCTCTCCTTGATAATCCCTGACAAAGGAAAAGAGCTGTGACAAACAAACATATTTTTCAACTCACCAGTTTCACTCTGAGGCATTCATGAACATTAATTTGCTCGCTATTTTTTATGAAAGCTCTCGAAATGCTATGCGACCATGTTGCCTCGCTCTTGTGCCGACATTCTGAAATACATGCTTTTAACTTAATCGAAATGCTTTGTGTCTGCCTTATTAGCTTAATATTATGGACTTTTGCATTTGGTAATTGTGAGACGATGTTTTTTTTGTTTTTTTTTTTTTGTTTTTTTAAAACAGTAGACTTTATAAATCAGTTATGAGCTTGATTTGCAACTTGCTAGTCAATGGCAGATGTTATTGGGGCAGGGGCATTCTAATAGAGAGCTTTTGATTGGACAAAAATCTGTTTAGTGCAGAATGAGTCAGCAATATTTTTGCTCCTTTTTCCCGGAAGAGAAAGAAATTATGCTAGCATATAGCCTCAAAGATAAAACACACTGACTATACACTGTTTAATTTTATGAGGTCTTGATATACTACGTAATTACTCCAGTTGATAGTATGTAATGAGTATTATCATAGTCATGTATTATAAGTATCACTAAATCAAGGGTTTATTTGGGTCCTAAAGAAGTGCCTCTTCTCTCATTAGAACTTCAACCACAATGTTTGTTATGCAAGGTATGAAGCACTATAATTACAACGCTTTGCTAATGGCCTTATATTTTACTTATCTGGAGACACGTCTGCTAAACATAGCTATAGTCATAATCTTACAGTGAGCACTTAGCATTCTCTACAGCAGGAATGACTGGATTTAGCTTTGGAAATACTCTACAATTTTGCCATAAACAGTTTGTGGGTTGCCACAAAAAAAAAATAGCCATATCCTCTTGAAATAAAAAAAATCACAGTTGTCTGCTTGATCCAAAGACCCACACAGTAAATAAGTGCTGATCTCATTCTGTATAATTTTAACTGCTCTCTTTTTTTTTTTACGAGCAAACAATATAAAAAAATGGGAACAGATTTAAAGAGCTGGGATTTTTTTCTGAATATCCAATATAGAGGTGTATATGCATGCACACAATTACATGCATGCTAAGACCTCTAAATGAATAGTATGGCATATGGAGTTGTCTTGAATGTGTGTGTGCATGCACAGCTTTTTTCATGCACTTTCTGTTTGCATTACCCACCATGCATCCATCAAATATGCTTTGCAATACTTTTCCAGGTCTTTAGCATGCATATGTAATTGTGTGCATGTATATATGCATGTGCACGCGTGTCTGCTTGCTATAGGCTCTAGGCGGCAGCCGGCGCAGTCAAAGGCAGTCTAATATTAGCACCTCACTGATGGCTTGCTGTATCTGGACGAAAGAGGGTGATAAATGAGGATAGCAGTGGTGGGGGCCTTGGAGCCAAGGGGGGAATTTAAAAGGGATAGCATCTCTGTTTTACCGCCGAAGAGCCTGCATGCATGTCCCATCCACATCAGAGAGGATATAATGCTCAATCTACATGTGACGCCTAGAGATTAGACAGAGACAGCAAGATCATGATGTAAGTGAGGAAAAGAGAGGAAGAGGGCAGTGTGGTGCTGGTTTGCTTTCCCTCCTCTCTTGTCGCTGATTTTATCCCATGCACTGCTGTCCGTCGCTAGCCTCCCTACCTGCTCGGCTCATCCCTCCCCCATCGGCACGGGCTACTCTCCCCCCTCACTCTGCCCAAGCCTGGGGGAGCCAGTGGAGATTAAATGTAGCCTCTATAAGCCAAGCACATCATGTAGCTGTGTTTCTAGGGCCTCTCTCTCTCTGTCTTTCTCCCTCACTTTCATTCTCTTTTTAAAGGATAGTGTTTATGGACTTCTAGAATGTCAATGTCGTTGGGAATACCAAATGTACAGATATTTTAAAGCAATGAAGTAAAAATGAGTAAATCGTGAAACAATCATCATCAAATCATCAAGTCTCTCATTTTCTATATTATTTCTCTTTCTCCACCAACATCCTCCCCCTTCGGGTTGATACTCCGGAGAAGTGGGCCTCTGCCTTTAAATGATCACAGCTGTGCGTGCAAATTAATGGATATTTCTCGGTTTTCCCCCCTTCTCCAACTTTTTTGAACGTGGATTTATAAAGAGGGAAAGATGGACCAGGGGGTGTCACGCTTCTACGTCCCCCCCCCCCACACCTCTTTTCAGTTTTGCATGCATCTCAGTCTGCTCAACTCTGAGAGAGAGGAAGAGCGTGCATGTGTGTGTCCTGGGAGAGAGAGAGAGAGAGCGAGAGAGGTGGTGAGGGAGGGAGAAAATGAAATGTAAGACAGATACGGAGAGTGAAAGAGAAGAAGGGGGTGTGGAGAGAGCGAGCTAGCGAGAGTGGAGAGCCAGTAACGCGGTGCATTGATGCATTTGCTGCGTCTCAGTTGTGTTCTTTCAGCGGGAAGTAGCCCGGGGTTTTGGCAGCAGCAGGCTGCCTGTTTTCCATCATCCAATCGAGCCAGACCTGGAATAGGGATATACGCATGAACGGAGTTGCCGCGGCTGAGCAGTGCTGGACGAGTGAGGTGAAGTGAATGAGTGAGAGTCTCTGTGCTGTGTGTGCGCGTGTGTGTTTACCCCTCCTCTCCTGAGATCCAGCAGACTGGCATGATTTGCTGGTAGTGTGGCCCTTGCTGCTGCTCGGACTGTCTCTCATCCACAGTGCCATCACACCACCCTTCGGCTTTTCCTCATCGGCACGCTCTCCACCTCTGCCGCTTTTTCGACAAGCTATAATATGGACGTACGGACCTGTGCTTTAATATTACCATCCAACCATCTCCTCTCCTGTCCACCTCTCCTCATTTTCGTTCTTCCTCTTTCGTTTTACACGAACAGCCGTCCAGTCAACCTGACCGTATGACTCCTTTTTTTTCTAGCCTATCAAATTTGTACAATTTTGTCAGCGGGTCTAGCAACAAAAGTTGAAATATGAGATTTCTCTCTTTCTTTCTCTCACCCATTTTCTTTGTCAAGCAGGCTGCGAGAGAACTTCGATCGGCTTAATGCTCATCCTCGCGCCAGGGTGAGTTTAAAACCATTTTCTGCTTCTCCCCACCCACAGCTGTAGCATCTGTTAGTGTCTTCATTACCTTTGTCTGAAGCAGCTTGTGCTGGGCTTGCCAGTTAGCAGTAAGCTAAATTCTTGTATTAGTCTATAACACTTGGTTTAGCTAATGTTAAAATTTAGTGGTTTAGGGTAACCAGTGATGTATGTTGGGACACCAGTATTAAGTCACAGTGGCTAGACAGAGAGCTTTTTATGATTAACGTTGAATGCTTGTGAAGAGAGCTTAGCGAGACAAGAGCTGGTGAAGAGTTTACCTGGAGCCAGGGGCATTTTTCAAAGTGCCTTATTGTTCAGTGTTAGAGACGGAGTGGGGGTGATGGGAAGAGAGAGGGAGAGAGCTTGTGGGGGGAGGGAGAGATGGGTCAATGTTGTGTCTAGCTGAAGGTTGCACTTGTTGTGTCAGACAGACAGACAAACAAGTGTTGGGGGATTGGGGAATGCGCAAATGCTATAAGTAGATTGGCCTTTTATTGCCATTCATTCTTCTAATTTTTGTTGTGGTGGGACACATCAGAGTGTGACCTTGTGCTCGAATTTTGTTGCAGGTTGGCGGTCAATCTGCGAATGTGCCTCTCACAATCCCTGAGACCCTAACTTGTGACGTTTTCCTGTTATGTGCACGGGTTAGGTTCTTGGGAGCTGAGAGGGGCGCTCTGTCATCAGCCTGCCGGCATCGGAAACAAAGACATTTTAGTCAACGGTGAAGCACAACTGACAGAGGAGAGAGGAAGCAGCTAGTTGTGTGTATAAAGGGACAGTGTGCATGGGGGGGGGGGGGGGGGGGTTTGAAGAAATGCCGGCATAAGGGTCATGTGATGCGCTAGTGGGTAGGATCAGCTGAGGATTCATTGTTGTAGGGATAAGATTAAAAAGAGGATATTTGATTCCTTTGCACTTCTTGAGTTTGATGTCAAATGCTGCCGGGCCAGGGCCTGTTAAAGGGATATAATGAAACCTCTGTCATCATTTATTCACTCTCACGTTGCTCCAAACCTGAATGACTTTTTTATTCTGTGAAATATGCAAAAGAAGATCACTTGAAAAATGTCTTTATGTCTATACAGTGCAAGTCAATGGTACCCAAATTGTTTATTTTGGTTATTCTTCAAAATATCTTACATGTTCCGCAAAAGAAAGTCATATAGATTTGGAACAACATGAGGTGAGTAAATGATGACAGAAGTTTTCATATCTATCCCTTTATTGACCATATCATATATCATATATTTCAGATCTCTTTTCATTTGAGAGCAGCACAAAGTACTATGGAGAGCGTCATGCTAATGGCTCGGTACACTTGTGTTTGACCTCAGAGAGCCCTCAACCGCTCACCTTGTAGATGTGAATGTCATCTTTTTAATGTGTGCTGAGTCATGTGTGTGTGTTAAGTCCCTCATGCTTTCTGGTGTGGCTTTAGCATGTAGCATGGTTACTGTGTAACATAAGTGCTGACTAGGCCTCTTTTCTTTGGGTTGTTGACGAACCTTGAATTATATCCCTTTAACTAAACCTTAAGATTTAGACACTAAACCTTAAAGATCTGCAACTGGAAGACATCATCAGTTGTTGAGAGATCACTGATGCTCTTTTGTGGTTAGTTCCATTTTCTTAGTGTGTCAGTGGACCACTTGTCCATTCTTGTGGCACGTCTTGCTGCTGTTTAAAATGGCATTGCGGCAACATTTCTCCAAAGGAATGACTCAAAGCTATGCAAGAGCTACGGTGAGAGAAATTATTGCAGACTCTACACAAACACCTTTACTGTCTAAGACCTTTTTTGGCATTTGGAGAGACAGTGAGAGGCTTAACGAGATAAAGGCTTGCCCACAGTTCATGGACGGTGCAGTGTTGCGATTTAAGGCATCAGCCGTTGCATCGTACGTATAATGCATCGTGCCATCACGCCCACATCCCTGTCTGTCTTTCTTTCTCTACCCACCATTACACCCACAGGCTGTCTCTCCACTGTCACATTTAAAGAAAACTCTCTTCATCACAAACAGCATCGTTGCTCTAGCAGGCATTGAATGCTTTTGGGTTTGAGGTGTGATATGTGGCGGTTTTTGCTATAGGGAGAGCAAACAGCGAAGCTCTTCGTCTCGGTACATGTCGAGGTAGCCATGCTCTTGCTCTCTTAAGAGGATTTGTCTGATACACTCTGCTTAGATTGCTTACTGAATTTCTAATGGAAATCATCAAGCTTATGCACACATTTCTGAAATTTTTTCTAATGAAAACGAAAGGCTTGTAGTAGGCCAGTCTCTTATATGGCATAGCATGGTAATATATTGACTTTACCCCTGTCTCTGCAGTGCTATGCTTTGGCGTCTAGGCTGCAGCTCTATTGTTCACTCCTGTCTCTCTGCGCTCACGCTGCACTCCACTGACACTGGGACAGCCTCCCTGAGCCTGGCCCACTTTTAAGGTGGACTGATGAGCATGGAGGAAGCAGTACAACCGTGTTTAAGCCAGACTGCGACAGGTTTACTAACTTGGAACAAAGGCTGCCGCAGTGAGGAAGGTTGTGCAGGTGGAGTGTTAGACAGCGCCAGGGTGGGTGACGCCCATGGCTAAGCAGCACCGATCTATCTAACACACTTACAGCCAGAGCCATCGTCAGGTCCAATTGATCTGCTGAGACTTCATATTAAGACTCACCTTACCCCGGTGAGAGTTTTGCCCCAGTCTGCTGTAAGAGTTTCTGAAGACATCCTTCTGAATCACTAAAGCAGCTCAGGTCTAAAAACAGTGCAAAGGCAGCCTGTTTGACGGAACAAGACTATTACTCAGTGGTGGTTGAAAGGGTATGTGAATTTGGTTGGTAAAGTGACTATTCCTATTCCTTTTACAACCAGGCAATATAGATCACTTTGATTGGGTTTTCATAAAAAGAGACTGGAGCGTGATTTGTTTATCACAGTGTTCATTTATTTTTTTTAATAAATCATGGCAAGATGGTGTGGGAAGCACGTTGTCTGTAATAGACAAAATCATGCCCACAGTTGCTCAATATTTGGTCGACCTATAAATTGATCCAGATTCTATGCTAAGACCTAAATTAATGAAATGAAGTTTTGGCTGAGTGTCAGTCACATGGCGAAGGTATGTGCTTGTCCATGCTCTACAAGTGGGCAGGTTGAATGAGAATGTACTGTATAGTCAGTAGAGAATGATGCATCTCAGTGATTTGTATGTGAACATACAGTTGTTGCTGAGTTGACGATCGCGTGTGTCTGTCACACCTTCATCCTCATGCAACATTCCTGAATACTTTCCCCCTCGGGACAAGGGTAGGCTACAGCTACTGCAATGATTAATAATGCTAAAGAGCACAGCTGTGTGTGTGTGTACAGAGAGTGTAATGATATATCAGCCAGTTTAAATAAAGGACTTATAATTGACCATTTTGAGATTTTCAGCATCAACTGAATGCCCTATGGTTTCTAATTAACAGAAGTGGTACATTTGCAATTAGTCATTTAGATAAAAACAAAAGAAGAATCACAAGTAATTTAACATTGCAAAGCCCGTATTGGTTGACCACTAAGATTGTACCCGTATAATGGAGACTGCCTGCATATACATAGGTCCATAGTAGCGGCATATAGGCTCAGCTGCTCACTTCATAATGAGCGGTGAGAGAGTTCGCTGTCTGCTTGGCCATCTGCGCAGGCTGGCTGGAACCTCAGACCTCAGTACAGGTTAGAGCAGCTTAAGGATTACCAGCACAGGCATAGGAAGATTAATCAGCTCAAACCTAACCTAATTAAGCCAGCGGGGAAATGTCACCAGTGTATATCAACAAGCCTTTCTCTTACACTCAGCCCTGCCCAGCTCAGGAATGCAAGGATAGGTCAGTCCTCTCATCCTCTGGCCCGGACTATCCGTGGAGCTCACCGAGCAGAACAGTATTCCTTTCACTGCACTCAGGTCAGTTGGTTCATATGGAGACAGCCTGGAATTCCCCTTACTTACTGTGGGAATGTGCTGCTGGGTCGGACCTGTTCTGGCTCATCTAACTGGGCCTTACTGAACTCAATCGTTGCGGAAGCTAATGGTATGAGATCACTTGTTGCATTCGTATTTGTTCGATTTTTAGCTAGTTTTAAAAAAAAATAAATGATTAAACTCAGGGATGTAGGAATGATCTGATTAATTTAGCAGCCTGGTCCATGAATATTAATTAGGTGATGTAATGTTCCAACCATAATTACAGCTTTCCAGTTGCGCTTTTGCTCAACAACCGAGGCTTCTCTTTGGGTTTTTTACGTGTCTGGCTAAAAAGAAAAGATTTATGCTTTGATCAAATAAAACATAATGACAAGCTGTTAAACTATGATTATTGCTCAAAAAGGGGATAGAGACATCCTAGATTTTAGGATTTCATCCTATTTCTAATAAATAGAGGGAAATGTTGCAGCTCTAGCTAACTTTGCTGAAATTATAGATTCAATTGAGCTGATGAGTAATGTTAATTAATAAAATCCACTATTATAACTATTTTATGTTTGTGATTATCACTGATATATTCAATATATACACTACCTTTGGGGTTGGTAAGATTAATTAATGTAAAGACTGCATTTATTTGTTTTCCATTTCAAATGTGATTTATTCCTGTGATGGCAAAACTGGATTTTCAGCATCCTTACTCCAGGCCTCAGTGTCACATGATCCTCTCATATGCTGATTTGCTGCTCAAAAAACTTTTCTTATTTTCAGTGTTGAAAACAGTTGTGCTTAATTATATTTTTGTGTATAAAGTTCAAAATACCAGCAATTATTTGAAATACAAACATTCTAAATGTCATACTGTCACTTTGATCAAATAAATTCATCCTTTCTGAATAAAAGTATTTATTTATTTTAAAAGGTAGTGTACATTTAACACAAGGTCCCTGATCAAATAAGGCTGAAATAAACAAACTGTCATTTATTACCCTCATTCGTTCTTTTAATTTTTCACTCAATCAGAATTTCTAAGCATGATAATCAATCTTCGCCTCTATGTACGTAATTCTATCCGTAATCACTCTTGGTGACTGATTAATTTGTCATTAATAAACATTGTCTCTTTTGGCTGTGGCCCTGTTCCCTCGGGAGCCAGGAATTGTGTCGCTGTGGTGACTGTTGTCAGTGCGATTTGCATGACAGTGGTTGACGTTTGTTTCTCAGAGATTTGCCATGGGCAGCTAGTGGCCAGGTCTCAGAGTGCCGAGAAAAGCATGGTGGCAGCTCTGTCTCTCACTCTGTCATCATCAGCTGCATGTGTGTGTGTGTTCCTGTCAAATGAGGCACAAAGGAACTTTCAAATCATGTTTCTCACACCTCCAGCACCTTGAGGAAATAATGGCCCCAGTGCTGTAAAGGCCAATGCTCATTGGTAACGGGTTTTACAGATTGCCAGAGCTGTATCCTAAAGCCTCCCCAATTAAACGGCACATGTCATACACAGCCTTCATTCACACTGGATGTCTACACGTATTATAAATGTGTTGAACTGTCAAACGCATTAATTCTTTGGTGTAGTGCGATCATGCCCACATATTATGATATTATACATATTATATTATGAAGAGCTTGAGATGCTTTTTGGCCCTTTTTACACCTGGTATTAAAATGCGTTTTGGTCGATTAGATAAGGCTGACATACCCATTTACACCTGGTGTTTTAATCCCTCTCTTTTGTCCACTCTCGACCACTTCTGTCCTGGTTACTTCTAAGGGAGGGTTTAAGTTTTTTTTGTTTTTTGATCTTTGGATCTAATGGACAAAAATAAGCTTGCACAATTTACATATGAACGCGAAAGGAGATGACTGGAAAACACACGGAGAGCAACAGCTTTCGATTCAACTCTGAAAGCCTCAAGACTACATCGAACGCGATGAATGCGTGTTAGAAATCAAGAATTGTGAGAGATCGTTGTGCTTGATACGTTTTTTCATCTTCAAACTTGGGTCTCCAGCCGACAGTTGAAATCCCTTCTTGCTAGCGCGCTTCCCATAATGTTTACTCATTAGCTCAGTAGGCGGAGAGTAGGCGTTCTTTTGTGGCTGTTCGGACACATGAGCATCTACGCTAAGAAAGCAATCCGGTCTTTCCTCTGGAAGTGGTCAAAAGTGGACAAGCTCAAAACAATTTAGACCCCGTTTACACCTCAGGGCTCTAGACTGCAACAAAAATGGTTGAATACCGGTATGCTATTTTGCATATGCTACTCAATCGGTGTCTGCCTATCTGCATTTGCATTAGGGACTTATCTAATCTGTCATGTATTATCGACAACTTTAAGCCGGATATTCTCCTGTAGTTAGTCCCGTTGAAGATTTTCCCTTTTGCACCTCGCTTTTAAATCGCTAATTCGAATTTGGCCACATGGGCATTTTCAATTAATTCCTACTGAAGATGAGGTAACTCCTGCTGCTGATCTGTTTTGCGACTCTCGTTTGTCTCACGCTGAATTGACCAGACACATTCAGGTTTTAATTGAAGTGTCTGTTCTCTAACTGAACTAAATTATTTTTATTACTGTAAAAAAAAAATCAAAGTGACGGTGGGGCGCGGTTCCGCGGTGGGCAAGTGAAGTAACCGCTGTAGCGGCTGAACACCTGTAGCACCGCTGACACCGACTATCGCAGCAAGTGCATCAGTGCATCTTTTTACATCAGTGCAAAACTAGGGTATGCAGATTAAGACAACTATTCATCAGCATGCATTGATTAATCCCATGATGTAGCGAGGGGGAAACAAGTGCAACCAAATCCTGTGCTGGTGCGACCAATGGAGAACGTTACTCATATACCAGTGTGACCAGTGGGGAGAATGAGTCTAGAGCCCTGCACCTGTATTTAGCGTCGTCCGCTTGTGATCCGACCGACCAAAACGCATCTTAATACCAGGTGTAAACAGGGCCTTGGTTATTTTGTTGTTTCAGGACGCAGTTCATCCTCTCATATCTCAATCTCATTTGATGTTGAATTATTTTGGCATCAGCTTCACATAACCTGAGTAGAGCTGCCTTACTACTAAAGCAGAATATTGATAACAGATGTTCAAATGGCTTATCAGATCATTGTTCACATGCCAAAGTAATCTCTCATTATTATTTGAGTTATTGTTATTTTAAGCTGTTGTTTTTGTTTGGTACTTGTATGTTTTTCTGTTTTAAAGTTTATTCAAGATTTTAAAAGGGAGATTTCATATATTTAGATTTATGTATACTATCTGTATTGTTTAATAAATAGATATTGAAGTATTTTCACAAATATATTTCGTCAAAAAATATATATAGGGCAGGGAATGTATATTATATTATATTATACATACTGTCTAATAAAATGTGATTTAAAATATTTGAAAATAATTTCTATCCTATTGCCCTGTACCTGAATGTGTTTGAATGTGATGTCAAAACACATTTAATCACCTTTATTCTTTTATGACTGGTCCATCATGTTGTCGATTTATAGTTAAATCAGACTTGTTCAAATAAATAATTCAAACAAGCTCTTGAAAATAAATGAATCATGTTTAGTTTTTTAAAAATCTTTTATTAATTTTAATGAAGATCAAAAATGACTCGCGCGTGAGCGTCTCATGGGGAGATGGTGTGTGCTGTGGAGGCAGACTGTCACTGTCTGTGGTCTGTGTTTGTGACTATTGACCAACCTGAACAGAGAGAGAGGACAGGCTGGGTGTGAGCCATCGGCCTCAGACTGTCCTTCCTGTCCTCTGCTTACAAAACATGTCAGCCGTGCATCCATGGATGCCTGCTTTGGATGGACAGCACGTCTTCTCCTTTCCTCAACCTCCAGGACAACAGAATACACAGTGCTGGCTTGTCCTGATGTTAAGAAAACCCATGCAACCGAAAAAAACCAGACGTGTACTGTATAATAAAGCTCTTCAGTGAATGAGAGAACAATTATTATCATGACATTCAACACAATCTCTAGAGGTTTGGAGACGTCTAGACTTTACTCTGACATTTGTCCTAATGACAAATTTATATATTTTTTGTATCAGTTTTAAAGAAGACCGGGGATAGTTTGTTTTTTATAACCACTTTTTGGATAGACACATTAAGACAGTCTGACGCTTCTGATCATTTGTACTGATATTGCACAGGAAAGATACAATTTGATGTTTAGAAGAGCATGTTGTCACTAGTAAGTTGCCAATACAAAGCTTATTATTACCTTTCAGCTAATGTAAATGCTAAAACAATTATGAAACAGAAAAATCATGAAACAAAAATGTAAAATGTAGAATATAAAAATTGTATAAATGTATAACATTTAAAACATGTGACAACATGCCCTGTCATGATATTTGTGAAAATAAATTCAATCTAAAAAAAACTCTATTATAACACTTGGATCACTATGATTTCCGGTTTCACAGACAAGGTTTAAGCTAGTCCCAGACAAAAATGCATGTTTTAACTGAAAGGAACTTGTACTGATATATCTTAAAATATGTCAGTGCTATTGTTTTGTCTCAAGATGCACACCAGTAATGTTTATTTCTAAGACACGTTTATAAAAGCTACTTAAATGTCCTAATTGAACTAAGGCCCAATCCTGGCTTAATCTAAGCCGGGCCTATTTGTCAGTGTGGTTTTTCACTTGACTCAACAATATTACTCTGATGACTGTTGTATGAATTAAAATGTGTAATTTTAAAATGTTAGGCAGAAATGGCTCTAGTTTAAGAGGGTTTGAAGAAAAAAGCATTACTGCTTCTGAAAATATATTATTGTGTGATTAAAATCTCGTACTGATATACAACTTCTGCATGTGACAACTAGCCCCAGAATGGCTATTTTGTTCCAATTTGTCCATTAATCTCAGGTCTTTCATCAGTGGAGCAGGTGTGTACGAGGTTTAAAGTGCAGTTGCAGGTCGCAGTGAAGATGTGTGAAGGGAATGGTGAGATGGCTCAGGGACTAAGCCTGCTCTTAGTCTGCCATCTCAGTCAGGAAAGCCTCTGCAGATTATCCTCGAGCTGACAGCAACCAAAATAGAATGAGCCTGATTCTCTCTTTTCTGTGTATATGTGTGTGTGAACACGCGCTGCCCTTTTTCTTAGTCTCTGTCTGTCTGTCTCTTTCTCTCCCACTCAGTTTCCCTCCTGCTGTCATTTTCGTTTTATTCGCACACTCTCCGAGTCTTATCCTCGCATGGCTTTTGGCCTACTTGTTGAATCAAGCGTCAGTGTTTCTGGGTAAGCGAACGTGTGAATGCCGTTGTGTACTCGAGTGTGTTCGTGTGCGAATGTTTGCATGTGAGCGAGTGGCCGCACCCCATTGATTTGTGCAGAAATCAGCTCCAAATTCTAAATCCACTATTGGCGCAGCATTCCTTCCAGGGTTTAGCATAACATTTTTTGTCTGCCTAATGTTTTTAAGAGCATCCAGCAAATGTAACTGTCTTTATATTGGCGCCTCCCCGATGCGCATTATTTAGCCACGTTACAGAAAACGTCTTTCAGACCACCGTGAGCGCAAGCTCCCTGGGTTTGTCAGTTTAAGACCTTGAGTGATAATAAGCCCTTTGTCTGTTTGTGTCTGTAATTTACAGCCCTTTTGTTTTGAATATAATGTGCTTTTGTTTAATCGCTGTGCGTTGAAACCTTGTACGTTTTTCATATAAGACTAATGTAAATCCGACAGCCTCCATGTCAGACACGGACTTCGGGTCACTGAGTTTTTAGGCACCGCGAGTTCAAGAAAACACTTCTACAATGCCGTAGCAAATGGCGGTTCCATTATCAGACCCAAGGAGGTTTTTCTGCGTAAACCTGCTGACCCTGCGCAGGCACGACATGCCCGTCTGACTGTAATAAGCCCCCGTAGGGGCCCGACTCTCTCTCTCTCTCTCTCTCTCTCTCACCTTCCTAAAACACTTCCAGTTGCTGGCTCCTCTCTCTCTCTGCGGTGGCTCTGACGTCGGGGTGTTGAATCTCCTGACTCTGTCTTGATTGTATTAAATCTGCTGAACACAAATTAATGTAAAAGAAATAAACGATGAAATACTTCTGCTTTCTGTGGCGGCTTTGTTTTCTCGGCTCACAAGGATGAGTGAAGCCAGGTTAACGGGGACAGTGGGCCGAAAGCCATGGGGGAAGGGCTTTTTTTTTTTTTTTTTGTGCAGGCTTTAGTAATACTATCCATTTCAAATTTAAATGGAGCTTCCTGCTTCATAATCATCGTCTCCTTTGAGGGTATTTAAAGCTTTGTAATTCAGAACATGTTTGGACTCAAGAACATATGTCGAAAATAATTATTTAGATAAAAAGCAGCAGCCATTTTACATTTTAAGGTTTGAATAAGTTGAATAAGTAATAGTAACGATTACTAATGAACTGAATTAGACTTGTTAAGTAAGACTGATTTACTTGAACACATTCAGAATTTACATAAGAAATGCAGGGGCCATTAAATGCATTTAGTCATTTCACAAAAAAAGTTTGTTAGGTTGCTTGGACTCTTCCATCCCTCAACGTTTAGTATAAGCAATTATGACTTTTAAGACAGCATAACAAGGCTATTTGTGTTTGTGCTGACTCAAGTTTTCAATCTTTGTTGTAGTTTAATGCATTCAGTGCGCTTTTGTGCTCTTTCAGGGGGGTAATAAAACCATAATGTGGTCGGCCACATACTGTATATTAGATTTAATATCCTCCGCTTCTTGTTTCTGCTTACTAATCATTACTGATCTTGCTTTGATCCTCAGCAACTGTTTTGCTTTTGTGAATTCTGTTAGCAGGAATCCACAGCACTGTATCTATTTTGAGTTATTTATTGCTTTTATTAGCCATTTTAATAGCAAGAATATTTCCAGTGTGTTGCTATAGAAACTATATAACAGTTATTTATGTAATTTTTCAGGTGGGGTTTTAAAGCATAAATTGTGAGTGGAGGAGGATATACTTATTGTCAGGCTTGAGGAAAACCGTAGTCAGCAATTTTTTTTAACTGTCAACTGTAAGTCTCAGGTCTTTATAAACAGATACAAAGCTTGTCTGTCTGTAAAAGTTTCAGTACAACTTTAACAGTTTTTTTTTCTGCTCCTTTTCTCTCCTGCAGTACATAACAAATCATCAAAGCCGGGATTAAAATTTCGTGAAGGAGCAGCTTTGACTGCTGGAAGACTTAAGCGTATTAGCTTTAAAACCAAGATGGGAGTTTCAAGTGATGTATGGCAGACTTCAAAGATGTTTTAATCTGTCAGTAGGCATGCTCTTGCACAGGCTATTTATATTAGGGCACAGTGTTTCTTCTACATGCACGTCCTAATCAATGGCTTCGGTGTTGATGTTAACCAGTTATTAAACAGCTGCACTTCCTCCAGATTGTTTCCTCTAGAGGGGTCTTAGAGGTACAGCATGCACTGATTATGAATACAGATGTGTCACATAATTGTGATAAAGATTTTATGATTTAATGGTCATGTCTTCACTCCTTTTCATGCGGATTCATTCCCTCGAAAAACTTAAGTTACTTTAAAAAGTTATGAATTTCTTTGCATTATATCGATATATCAAACCAAGTGTCATTTATTTTAAAGAAGGTTAGCACAGACACTTTTCGAGCAAAATAAAAAAAGTTTGTTTGGTTATTTGGACACTTTCTGGTCGTCAGATATGAGTGTAACATGTTCATGGTTAATGTGATGTATTACAGCTGTTATTACTCTGATTGACATGATATCTAGTTTCAGCAATGCCCTGTGCCATGACATGCTATAATTCAGTATTTTAAAGCTATTTGGTTATTTTTCCAGTTCTGCTATACAGTTATTATACATGCAGTTTTAATAACCATATTAATTGAGAGACTACATGAACGTTTTACTGTTACAAAATTCATTGTTTGCACTGCAGAACAATGTAAAATAATTAACTATCAAATGAAAAATGGTGAATAAGTGGTGACTACCCTAGTGAAAATTAACCAAATTTACCAATGTACCAAAATGTGTTTGAAATACATGTATTTATGCTAAGTATACAACATATATATACATATTTATGAACTTAATTTAAATACCCTGCAATTGTACTTTTGGTATACTAAACTGATATACTTAAAGTCTGCTAAATTGGAACAACTATTTTGTACATAATGCAATTTAGTTATCTGGAAATAGTGCTGAAGGTCAACTAAAGATATACGTAATATTTGATTGTGCTAAAGTGGAACTATTGCAAGTATACTTTAGGTACACTTTAAATATCTTGTTTTTAAAGACTGATATTGTACCGAGAGCATACTATCCTTACTAATGGTGATATTAAAACACACTTTAGGCTTAATATAAAGAAATGTGCATTATGCAATAAAGCACTCAAAATAAAGTTGAATTATAATTATATCAGTAAGTTATATGTTAGTAAACATGTTAGTGGATTTGTAGTATATTTTTTGTATGAAATAAATGTATTTTAAATACACTGTGGTATAGTTTTTTTCACTAAGGTAGTTACGGGACTTTCCACTATAGAAATCAAAATCTTAAAATCTTGATTATGAGTTAAAACATAATAATAATTCATGTTAAAATGTTATAACTAAAATAGCACAGTATGGGAACTTGTTTCTATATTTGTATCTACTGTAGCCTGATTACATTCATACTGTGTCTTAATATTTTTTTGAGGACATTTTGTTTAGGTTTATTTCTTGCAGCAAATTCTACTATTATTGCAAAGACTCAATCTGTCTGTTACATGTTAAAGTTTATGTTAAATTTCACAGGACAATTATAATTTCATGTTTTGCCCATTCAGGTTCAGCAGTATCCAGAACAAAATCATATAATGTAAATGCAGGCGCTATATCTTGATGACACGGAAGATATTGTCATTCTGTACAAAGTCTACTTAGAGTACCTCTGTTATTTTTATGGCTCTGGTACTAACATTCTTCGTTTATTGATTTATCTCTAAATATAGATAAAAGGAGTATAACGTCAAAGCTTAGAAGTACAGACCACTCTTTACTAAGTAGTAAAACATATACAGTGGGATCCAAATGCCTGTTCATGGTGAAAATGCTTCTATTTTCTTTTTATCTACTTAAGGACAGTTATTTTTATTACAAATTATATAATCAGTCTAATGATTTGTGAGGTGTTTGAATATTAAGAATAGAATTGATTATCATGATTAAATATGTTTTAAAATATCACAATGTTCCTTGTTTCACTTTTTTTTTACTAAAACTGTTTTTATTTTATTTATTTTTTTCATTTATTCTTTATTTAACCAGGTGAAAACTCATTGAGATTAAAATCTCTTTTACAAGAGAGACCTGGCCAAGATGCAGTATAAAAAACATGAAGGACAAATTTCACATATATAAAAACAAATAAAAGCACATCAAATACACATACATATATACTGTATCACAAAGACCCTGTGCTGAAAAATAATTAATACAATTTTATGAACAGTTACACTGACCAATGTTCTCCTGCTCCACATTCTTCATAGTTGAAACAAACTGTCTATAAGAAATAAAAGTAATCATTTTTAACGATTTCTGAAGAAGGTTCCAGGCAGAAGCTGCTGCAAACATAAAGGCTTTTTTGCCTAATTCTGTTTTGACACCGGGGACCAACAAATGTAATACATCATTTGAACGTAATCCATAATGGACGCGATTTCTTGTTAAAAGGACACTCAAATAGGTAGGAGTCTAATGATTTATAATCAGTTGTAAATTAAAAGTTAACTTTCAGATCTTCATTTAGAACTTTTAGACCCCATTATATGATGCTTTTTCCTTCTTTTTCCTTTCTCCTCATCACTTTGTCTTTTCTGTGGATTGGCATACACTGTTAATAAGCATTAGAGGTGCACAGTGCACACACTTTAATACTTAATTACTTCATAAGAGTATTTACGTACATTTGAATTTACCCTCTTTCAGTTCCTGTTGGGAATTTCTTTAAAAACACTTTCAATTGAGAGCATTTTTCTGTTTGTTTTGAGCTGTTCATTTGTCACCAGAATGATTTCCTTAGTGTTATAGATGTTTATACTCGGATGGAGAGAAATACAAAAACAAAACATCTCAACATTGAAAAACACAGATGTTTCTATTCAAATTTGTAATTTAGCCACTACAGTTATATCCTGCTAAATCACCGTGAAAAGCACACAACGATTCTGACGCTCTGTTTTACCTGAAAGTGTTTCAAACTGTTGGAAGTCACGCCTGCGTGATTTTTGGAGCTGTGTGTTCGTCGGAGACAGTGATGTCACTCTCACTCATTTAAAGTGAAATGTGGCAGTGTGATTTCATGCATCAAGAAGGAATCTCAAAATTGTTTTCTATGCTTGGCTATAAATAGCAGATTACGGCTATTTCCAGATCCAGAAATAGGTTCTCTGGAATTGGATTCCAAGCTTTCTTTTTTAACATGCAAATATGCAGGACATGCATCACCATGTTGAATTAAGAGTGACACTTTTAAACAGACTTGGAGCCCTGTCATGTACTGTATACAAGATGAATTCATCACTTTACAGTACAACACCAGATCAAACGTTTTTTCTAGATAACAGAAACTATTATTTCCATGCAGATCAGTCAAAATTTGCAATTGACAAAAAATGTATTTTTTAGTTATTAGTAGAGTCTTAGTTATTTTGTACTTTACTTTACTCACAGTAGCAGTTACTTTTAAAAATGTATTGCAATAATCCCCACTTTATTTAAAATAAAAATAATGTTTAAATGATATTTATAATTGAATCAAAAGAACCATTTTTTCTATTTTGGTGTTGTTTAATGGGTACTTGGGTCTCACTGATTAAATAAAACACTGATATTCAAAGTGTTGATGAAATAGCAGATAGATAGATAGATAGATAGATAGATAGATTGACAGACAAATACCAACAATGTATGTATATCTAGCCAATGTGAATAGGAAATAATATTTCATAATTGCAAGAATTTAACTCACTTCTCTGTAATTATTTAATATTCATCTGATATTATCTAATAGTTATGAAACTTTGTCTTGAATATGTCCTTGAACATATTTGTGCCTTAACAGACTTTCAAAACAAAAACAAAATCTTTAAAAAGAATAAATATTGTCCTTGATTGGAATTTTCTGCATCATAAAGCCGTTTTCCTGCTGTTTGTTTCTCTTTAATTCGATCATATGATCCACAAGGACAAACAAATGGTTTGTTTGGTTTAACTAGTCTGAAATACTTTTTTTCTTTCTTTCAAGAGCTATAAGCTAATTTTGCAATCGTTTAACTGCTGTGCTAATTTAGTGTTTATTTCAATTAAATTTAGCTACTTCAAATTCTTTTTGAAAAGGTTTGATTTAGCCAAAGTCACATGCAAACAAGGTATTTTTCTGTTCAGGAAATGGATGCTGCCCTCACCTGGGACTGTTCAAGGGCAATAGAGATCTGCATCCACACACACAGAGAGAGAGAGAGAGAGAGAGAGAGAGAGAGAGGCGATATAGCGGAGCTGTGTGTGGTTGCGGCTGTGTGGCTTTGATCTGTGCATTTCCCTTGTCCTTTGTCAAAAGCAGCCTGAAAGGCAGAGATGTGTGTGTGCTGCAGTACGGGGCTCCATTGAAGTGTTAAGAGTGCACAACTTTCTTCCTCTTTTCTTCCTTCCCTACCGTCCTTTCTCGTATTATAAGAGTCTTTATTATGTGGGCAGAAGTGAGGGGGAAACGGGAGGGTGCGTGAAAGGGGGAGGGGGGCTCTCCTGTTTATTAATATAGGAGGGAACTAAGTTCCCACACACGGAACAATGCGTTAGCCAAGCGAGTCGCCATTGTCGGAGAGACAGAAACTACACCATGCTGGAAGTCAAAGTCTGGGACTAAACCGAAAAGTGATCGGCTCATGTGTTTTATAAAACACTCAGCGCGGAATATGTGTGTTTCTCTGCGTGTACGTGCACTATTCATCATATGCAATTAATTCAGGGTTTTCTCTCCTTGTTCTAAACACCGTGAGCCACGATGGTGAATGACTCCAAACACAAGTCCTAATACAGCAGATATGCTGATGGAAAGACTAACGCAGAGTCAGAGGAAATTGCAGATGGTATCGGCCAAGTTCAAATGCACTTTCACCCCCGTCCCTTCTCTTCCCTTCCTGCCATTCTTCTCGTGGCACAAACGGCCGTCAGCTAGGTATGCGTTCATTCATTGTGTGCGGCAGGAGGTCCCTCACTTCAAACCGGCCCGTCTAAAAGAGGGCTGCGAAGTCCCACGGAGTCCCCTGAGCCGTGAGCGGAGCAGACAGGCATGACTGGACCGGCAGACATCAAAGTGGCTGGAGCCCTGCCCCTCCATCCTGCCCACACCGTGCCCCGCTGCCCTCTCTTCCCGCCGGGACAGCCTTCATTAGGACACCCTTACATGGGTCAGTGACATAGAAGAGGGGAAAAGCCAAGCACTTAGAAATCTATTTGTATTCATGCTGGTTTAATGTTTTTGAAAAGCTTTTTATACCATTTTCAGTTTTATGTTATACATTTTTAACTGTTTTTATTAAAGATTTTTTTATAAACAGAACAATAGTTACATAACATTTACCTAACAGCTGCTATATCAACAATATATTGACATTAGCGTCTGACTAAAGGAAGGAATGTAGAAAGTAAAAAGTAAATATAGCCTATACCTCAAAGAATACATTATATTCTGTTACATTTTCTGCAGTTATCATGAGGTAAAGTTATTTTCTTTTTGATTGGTGCCCATTTCTGCTAAGCAGTAATTTTTCTTAAATATATGTATTAAGGTATATTTTTGTGCAGCCAGCTTCATCCCGTAATCATCAACGCCCATTAATAATATATGTATAATGATGGTGTTATATTATACATGTAGTATAAATATAATTATTATTAATTCATAAATATCAAGACATTTTACAACCTGAACTATCTTTGCCTTAAAAGTTCACATTTTCTGATATTTTAAGTGACTTATTGACCTCGATACATAGTCAGGGGTGCTCTTTATGATGTCATTTCCTGATTATACTTAAAGGGATGGTTCACGAGAGCGCCACGACGCATGCACGAGAACTGAGTCATCTTCTCAGTTCTCGCGCATGCGTCGGTACTCTCTCGTGAACTCACGTCAGAGGCCCACACTGAAGAAAACGAATAGTTGAATAAAGTCGTTATTTCTGTTGTTTTTTCGCACACAAAAAATATTCTCGTAACTTGTTAAACTTATGGTTGAGCCACTGTAGTCACTTGGACTATTTTCTTAACATTTTCTTCACTGACTTTCTGGGCAGGCAAGTTTCAATCCCATAGAAGCCTATGGAGGAGGGATCCAGCTCTCAGAATAAAAAATATCGTAAAAAATAAATTATATGATAAAAAATATATGATAAAAAATATAGTAATTTGTGTTCTGAAGAGAAACGAAAGTCTTACAGGGTTGGAACAACATGAGAGTGAGTAATTACTGACAGAATTTTTATTTATGGGTGAACTATCCCTTTAAGTTTTTTTTTCATGAATTGCTTTTTTTTATATATATAGATGTAGAATCTGATTGGTTATACAGTATGTACTTTTGTTCACAAAAAAAAATGACATGAAATGAAAATGCATGGATGATAGAAGTGTAAAGAGGTCTGGTCAAGAGAGTTGTGGAAAGTCCCAGGGTTCACCGGGGGAATGCCATCAGGTGAATAGGCTTGGAAACATCCCCATGGATGAGAGCGTAGTGGGTGGTTCTCCCCCGAGAGGGACGGGAGCGGAGAGCCCCTGCTCTCATTCAGTCCTCTCCAGGTTTGCACACAGCTTCTCAAGTGGCCCATGAAAGCCCATTACCTCCTTGTGGGAGGGCTTAATTGAAGCTGAAATGCATAGAGACAATGGTGCGTAGAAACCTGAGTGAACGTAAGTATAAGCGCAGCACTTCCCCATGGCATTAATGGTGGCATAAATGACAATAACTGCTTTGTAACGCAGTGATATGGCCCTATATATCTGTCGTGAGCTGGGCCTGCCTCATTAGAGAGGCCGTACACAAAGAAACCAATCAGTCAGGAGGGACACGGGTGACTGCCGTTGTTTGCATCATTAGCCGTCCCACCGATGCCATGCAATACGTTCTAGAGCCTAAGCCACCGGCCATATCATGAAAGAGCTCAGTAGCCAAAGTAGAGCTCAGACAAAAAAAACTTTGCAGTCCTGAGAGGCGAAAGATTATTAGTTTATTCACTGTGCAGGTGCTGAGATTACACTGCATAGACTAGAGGGAGGTGCAATAAAAGGAAACGCCTGAGGATGGCCACCATGCGTCCATAGATGAAGCTTTAAGTGCTCATTCTTCTCGTTTTAAAGCAGTTCTACTTCAAGCTGGGGTGTGTAATTTTTTCGATAGTAAAATACACTCTCGGCTTAATATGCATTGGCACTCACAAGGTTGATTTTCTTGAAAAGCATGAACTTTGCACTAAAACCTTTCTTTGTTCCCAACCAATGGGGCGGGACTGCCAGTTTGGCCAGCCAATAACAGTTGTTTTAGGAAACCTGTTTGAAAACACTCCTTTTTAAAATTAAATTAATTTCTTTCTTTTGTGAAATACAAAGGAACACTGTAAAAAAATAAGTTGTAAATAAGAAGAAAATACAAATTCAGTCTAATTTAGTTTAATTGCCATTTTTAAGTAATTAGAAAAGTGAAAAAAATTTTGACCCCATTTTTTCGATAAAGATATTTAGTCAAATGTCTCTGTGTTTTGTCCATTCAATGACTTTCATTGTACAAAATTAGTTACAACATATTTCAAAAGAACAACTGAACACAACTGTCTCAGACTCGGGGCATTTGGCCATGATCAGTCGTAAGTATCAAATTGCATTCATAATCGGCCTTACAGTCATTAAGTGTGTCCCTGGCTTTACCGGAGACAAACGATGAACACTAAGCAGCGCTTATGAACCCATAAGAGATTTTTTTTTGCCTGTTTGTTAAAGGGACAATGTGTAGTTCTTTAAGTATTTTATTATCTAAAATCAATAGTTTTATTCATAAATATGTCCTCAGTGGTGTACAAATACCTCTGTCAATAATCTGACTAATCTGACGTAAACAAAGAATTTATTATCTTTATATACATGGGACGGGTAGGTCCACGGAGGCTTCCATGTCGTTCCGCCATCTTGAAAAACTATAATAGCAGCGAGGGACAAAAAGTACTAAGCCAACGCGTTTCCACAACACGTTTTCGTTCAGAGGTAGCGTCATGTGACTGAAAGCAGCTGAACCGGACAAGAAGATTCAAGAGACTTGTCACTGCCCCAGCAAGTTTAAAAGGCTGCCCTGCACTGCACGGTTATTTATAATGGAGGACCATTATGTGGAGCCACAGTACCGGAGATTGCAAAAAACAAGGTTTAACCCTCTGGGGTCTGAGATCACGCCGGCGTGATCTGGTCGCTTTTTTTCTTATCAGTGCAAAAGAGACTTAAAATACTCGGTTGATTTTGATCGTACATATAAGTGTTGTACATCATTAGATCGTGTTAAGTGTCTATTTTTTTTGTGGATACTCACAATAAAAACAAAGTGTTGTGCTTTTCACCAAATAAAGAAAAACAAACATGATGCGAGTTCTGCGTTCTCTCTGTCTGTGAAGTCCATTCTGAAACGCGTCCTAAGATTAACTGTAACTCCGCGATTACTTGTCACACAGGCACGAGATATTTTTCTTTATGAAGCTTGAATTCTCTTCTTTTAAATGAAGTAATTTATATAAAAAACAAATATTCTCAGTTTATGCAATCCGTTTGAAACCAAGGAGAGGTCCTGTTTTTTCTTTCTCCCCTCATTATTTTTAATGAGTTGAGGCCGCCACGCCCCCGGCGCTATTCACATGTAAATAGTTTAGGTGATCGCACACGCCCCCGATCAATGCCATAAACACACAAAGATTCTTCATGAGATTCACTGATAGTTCATCGCGTTTTGAGGATGGCACGCTACTCCGGTGAAGAAGCCCGTCAGATGATTCTGGACAGCGGGGAAGAATTCACCTTTTCCTCAGAGTGCAACACAGACGACAAACGGCTGCATTTTGAAGAGCGAATTGATCCCGCCGAGGATACAAGTTCAGAGTAAGTTGTTTAGTGTTATATACTTCTTATTCTGATAATATAGAACTCATATGAATTTTCAGACTATATTTTGCTTCGTTTTGGCTAGCTTTTGACATACTACGTGAAAGATTGCCTTACAATATCCCTAACATTTGTGTATGCTCAAGTGTAAACTTTCAATGTGATAACGTTACTCTCTAAACATTTGTATATTAAATATATTTCACTCAGTTTTGATTAGCTTATGCATAATGTAGCTTATTTGCGAATATCTGCTTAGGTGTAAATATAATGTGATTTAGTGCAAATATATTTCAGCCTCCGGTAAAATACTGTCTAAATACTAGACATTATATGTTTATATATAAATGTTCTGTTTTGGTTAGCCTATGACACTGCTTATCTTGCTAAAATACTGCCTTATGCACAGATGATTGTGAATACAGTGTAAATGTTTGAAATGCTCTAAATGTGTGCGGTCTATATGGCCCATCAACACTCGCGGTGTATAATAGATATAGATATTTCTCCGTCCTATGGCCCATCAACAGATATACATTGTGCGTCCATACCCATTAATTGCCCATCAGTTTACTTTGGATTATGTATGCTAACAGTTTTGTTGGTGTTGTTGTTTTATAGAAATGTGTCTGCATCACGCACTCCTTCTCCAGCTCCTCGCAGAGGGGAACGCAGGCGTCGTTCAGTTCTCCGTGCGATCGAGAATCATACTGAGTAAGTGCACAGACGTAATATTTACATTAGTGATCAGTGTTTTTACAATTTACATTAGTTACTAAGAAATTAAGTTTTTACTACATGAATGAATATTTGAGCAATACAATTGTACCTCGATCATTCTTGTTAGTTCATAGTAGGCCTACATTATCAAGGTAATAACAGATACAATAAAAAAATTAAACTCAATTTAAAATGTTTAAGTAAATGTTGAAATTAAAAAACTAACAATGAATGATACTTCTACAACATTTATTAACCCTTTAGAACCTGAAGCTAAAATAGGTGTTTTTCACATATTTAGATTTTTGGACTGTAAAATTCTAAAACAAAGTGCTATCTTCATGTGCAAGGTGTCATTTTTTTCAGAAACAGATTAGCTTTCAGCAAATTACAGTTATTGACCATTATTGTGTGTGGTGAGTTTGTAAATAGAATTTAAATAGACAAAAATAAAAAAAACGAGAATACATTTTCTGATTTTTATTTAGAAAAAAACGGAAAAAAAATCACGAACGAAAGACACTTCATACACATGCACCACATGCACACTCCGTGCAGCTTGTAATCTCCGTGCTCATGCTGCCTCACGTGTTAACGTAAACAACTCAGCCAGTGAGTTTGTTATGTGTCCTCTCGCTCTGTATAATGCTAGCAGTCTCTTCAGTGCTCTTGTACTGTGTAACAGCGCACACTTGTTTTTTACAGATGTGACAATGAACATGTCCAGGCACCTGTCCCGAAGAGAGCCAAGGCAAACAAGCAGGCAAGCAACAGGCAGTCCACTCTGTCATGGAAAACAGAGACTGATGTTGACATGGTTCCACAGACTGTGCGATTCCTTCCTGCACGGGAAGCTGGACCGCAACTGAGTTCTGTAGACTCGCATTCGCCCATGAGTCTATTCAAACTATTTTTTTCAGAAAGTGCTGTTTCGACTCTGTGCCACAACACCAATGCTCAGGCTGCTAAGGCAGCTGGCAAAAGGCTGCAAATATAAATGGACAGATGTCATTCAACGGGGCATAAGCATTTACTGTGAGATACCTGCCTTTACTTTTGTTTATTTATCGCTCACAATTGCTTTGTTTATAGCTGACTGATTATTTATTTATTTTACTCACATTTGATTTGCTTAGAGCAAATTTAGAACATTTAGTTTCTCCACACAGAGGAATTACAATAAAACAGATTGAAAAACAAAACCTTTGAATCTCCTCTCATTCTTTGTTCAGGCTGCTTCACCCTAATGGGCCATTGGGGGAGTGTCTGTCACACCCCTGGTCTGAATCTCATTAATATTCATGGGCTATTACCACTCCCACGCATAAACCTCTTCAGACAAAAAAACTGTCATACAAAGTATAAATTAGTGTTTCGTTTTATGTGAACGATTAGATGGGATGATTTTCACATCATTTTGAAGCCAGAACTCGAAGCTACAACATCCATTTGTCAAAAGTCTTGTGGACACATATTTAGTATTTGTTTTGTGGTCTTATTTCAGCAAGTTTCATTTTAATTTTTTTCAATAACCACGCATAAACATTATTCTCTTAAAAATACAAACATGTACGTAGATGTTAATCACATATTATCGTAACCCCGTTTGTGCTATATAGAGTGAATTTACACCTTTGCCATTAACATGTTTATAAATAACTGAAAAAAGCACAAATGTCAGAGCATGTCAGAACATCCCAATAGCCCCAAAAACACTGCAGACCCCAGAGGGTTAATGTGAAATAGTTGATGCAGGAGAAAGCTTTCAAAAGAGACGCTGAACTTGCCTGCTTTCTTCTCAACAGGTAAGTCAATGTTACGTCTAAATTACAAGCTTTTTTTCATTGCTTGGTCGCTTCTCTGGCTTTGGAAACTTTCAATTATATCAAACATCCGTTTGTGCGTTGTGTCAAGTTGCAGTTTGTTTGAAATAACAAACCTGTTCACCCGAAGGAAAGCTCGATGAAGTGCTATAGAAGACATCCTGTCATAGCTTTTTGGTACATAACGGCTACCGTAGAAGCAACACGCATTTGATAATGCGAGGCGCTGTAGAGCACTATTCGTTTGAATGCAAAATACAATTTCACCACTAGATGGGATAAATTCCTACACATTGTACCTTTAAATGAGGACCACTGAACAGATATTGTCAGTAACTAAATAACTATTAGATTACAAATTACATATAAAAGTGGACCAAATTGAAACAACCCAGTATTTTTAGAGTGTACCTTTAAGCGAAAAGGCAATGAATAAATAATATTTATATGAATAAAATTTATTTATAAAAAAAAAAACGGCAAGCTGGAAGAAGTTTTATAATATAAGGACTATTGTTCTTCATTGGAGGCATGCATATACATTGATCCAGTTGAACAGAACTGCAACAGTCTTCTGCCTACAGTTTAGTGTGCAATATCACTGCATTACCCAGCTCTCCCTACATCACAGCCTGTTGCCGTGGAGATAAGAACTGTGCCACAGCTGTATGAGTGTCTGAACCAGTTACTGAGGACACAAAAACTACGCAATCACATGCACGCCTCAGTGCAGCATTCACAGGACACTTTATCAAGCATAGCGTTAGTTCTGGCAGGTCACGTTAGTCAAGCTCACATCAGCTGACTCTCAGCTGATCCACGTACCTATAGGAATATGACGCCTATCACCGTGCACATACACTCACCTAAAGGATTATTAGGAACACCTGTTCAATTTCTCATTAATGCAATTATCTAATCAACCAATCACATGGCAGTTGCTTCAATGCATTTAGGGGTGTGTCCTGGTCAAGACAATCTCCTGAACTCCAAACTGAATGTCAGAATGGGAAAGAAAGGTGATTTAAGCAATTTTGAGCGTGGCATGGTTGTTGGTGCCAGACGGGCCGGTCTGAGTATTTCACAATCTGCTCAGTTACTTGGATTTTCATGCACAACCATTTCTAGGGTTTGCAAAGAATGGTGTGAAAAGGGAAAAACATCCAGTATGCGGCAGTCCTGTGGGCGAAAATGCCTTGTTGATGCTAGAGGTCAGAGGAGAATGGGCCGACTGATTCAAGCTGATAGAAGAGCAACTTTGACTGAAATAACCACTTGTTACAACTGAGGTATGCAGCAAAGCATTTGTGAAGCCACAACACGCACAACCTTGAGGCGGATGGGCTTCAACAGCAGAAGACCCCACCGGGTGCCACTCATCTCCACTACAAATAGGAAAAAGAGGCTACAATTGGCAAGAGCTCACCAAAATTGGACAGTTGAAGACTGGAAAAATGTTGCCTGATCTGATGAGTCTCGATTTCTGTTGAGACATTCAGATGGTAGAGTCAGAATTTGGCGTAAACAGAATGAGAACATGGATCCATCATGCCTTGTTACCAATGTGCAGGCTGCTGGTAGTGGTGTAATGGTGTGCGGGATGTTTTCTTGGCACACTTTAGGCCCCTCAGTGCCAATTGGGCATCGTTTAAATGCCACGGCCTGCCTGAGCATTGTTTCTGACCATGTCCATCCCTTTATGGCCACCATGTACCCATCCTCTGATGGCTACTTCCAGCAGGATAATGCACCATGTCACAAAGCTCAAATCATTTCAAATTGGTTTCTTGAACATGACAATGAGTTCACTGTACTAAAATGGCCCCCACAGTCACCAGATCTCAACCGAATAGAGCATCTTTGGGATGTGGTGGAACGGGAGCTTCGTGCCCTGGATGTGCATCCCACAAATCTCCATCAACTGCAAGATGCTATCCCATCAATATGGGCCAACATTTCTAAAGAATGCTTTCAGCACCTTGTTGAATCAATGCCACATAGAATTAAGGCAGTTCTGAAGGCGAAAGGGGGTCAAACACAGTATTAGTATGGTGTTCCTAATAATCATTTAGGTGAGTGTATAAGCTCCTTCAGTATTATCAGCAGCTATCGCGTTTCTCAGGAGCGAATTACCCTCCTCCATCCCCAGCTCCTCCTCTCGTCAGTCAAGATTTTGCATTCTGATTCCCCCTGAATCAGACTAAAATGATCTACTTATGTTGCCAAAAAATTAATTCATGATATCTGCAATACATTCAAGTTGGTTCTGTTCTGTTTACCCTAAGGGGAGTTATTGCTGCTCTCCCTGCTCTTATACATGCTAGGCTGCATGGATGCGCAGGGAGTTCTTGACCAGAACAGAACTAAACCGCCAATCCAAACTGTATGCTAATTGTCAATCGTATTTGACGATAGTGGTCCTGACAGAACTGGGGTTTTATGCAAATTTGTCACCCTTTTATGTTTTTTACTCATGGCATACAGACGTTTTCAATAGTAATGTAAATGAAATGTATCAGAATGCAGTGTACTTATTGCTGGTGCTCTGTGTGTAAACCAGTTATGAATCTGGAACAGAGTCAGCCATGGTAACATTCAGTAACTTTCTCCATATGCGTCTTGTTCCATATTATCAAAGCCTCCCATGCTCTCCCATCCCCCCTTTCCTAATCTTCTCCACTCATCGGCCCCCCATTTTCATTATTTTTCCTTCCCAAACGTCCTACTTTGCACTCCAGAACTGTTTTCCCTGTATTTTATCAGTTCATCTTTGCTATACTCCCTGAACATTCTTATGGGCCAGTCCTATATGTTTTCCTGACATTCTTCACATTCATCTTTGAGTTGCCATGGGATAATAAATCTACTGAAAGCCCCCCTCCGGGTCAAATACCACTCTGTGCACAACATGGACATACCTTTGCAAAAATACCAAATTAAATAATACAAATATTGTTTTCTAATGTGTGTTAAATTTCTCAGAATTTTTAAAGTTCAAGATCTTGGTAGTCCATCGATGTCGACAGCCGGTCACACTTTAGTTTAGTTTAGGGTCCAATTTTCACTATTTACTAAATATTAACTTGCCTCAATAAACTCCTAATTACTGCTTATTAATAGTTAGTAAGGTAGTTATGAGTTTAGGTATTGGGAGGGATTAAGGGATGTAGAATATGGTCATGCAGAATAATGCATTAAGAACCAATAAACAGCCAATGTCCTAGTAATATGCATGATGATAAGCAACTAGTTAATAGTGAGAATTGAATCGTGAGAATTATTTTTTATTTTTTATTTTTTTTTGTAGTTTTATGGATTTTTGTACGTTTATGTGTAATATCCACATACAATGACATTCAAAAAGTATACAGTCAAGCCCAAAAGTTTTGGCAGTGACAAATTTCGGTTTGGCAAAGTTTGCTGCTTCAGTTGTTCTGGTGTTGATGCCCAATTGTTTCTAAGTTATTGTGCAGAGTGATCAGATGCATTTGATATAATCACAAAAAGCTTAATTGGTCCAAAAACAAAATAACTTTATCACAAAAACCCAAATTTCACAGTTTTTTGGCCCTGACACAAAATGACCAGCTAACATCATTTCACTAATCATACCATCAGTACATGGGAAAGTGTGAAAAAGTATTATATAAATAGTCAGGTAAAATTGCTCTATCATTTTAATTTGACTATAAGAGCAGACTGCTATAAATGAAGGGAAGAAGTGCTTCCAATCATGTGTTCTTGTGTACCTCCAAAAAAAGGTGTACAGCTTTGCATCAAAATGGCCTCACATTTATGGAAATGGCACCTGAAAGAATTTACCGGATCATCAAGAACTCCAAGGAGAGCGGATCAACTGCAGTGAAGAACGCTTGATGAAGGACGTCCCAGAGTGTTCAAGCGGAAGGACCGTCTCCTCCTGAGGAGACAGCTATGGAATCTTGTCACCAACAGTGCTGAGCTTGCTCAATATTGGTGCAGAGTTATTTTCTCTGATGAAGCCCTCTTCCGACTGTTTGGGACATCTGAAATAATCTACAAATACTGAAGCAGCAAACTTTGCGAAACACAAAATTTATGTCACTGCCAAAACTTTTGGCCTTGACTATCTACTGCATTTTTTTCAGGTAACAGCGAGCGTGGCCATTTGTAATTTGAATGTGTCTGGCTTTCGATGTCATTCGCTTCCAGTTATTTTTAGCTGTACAAAAACAACTCGTTATCCTGCTTGATATTGCAAACAGGTATTTCTAACCACATTATTTTAATGTATTGTCTTAATTATACAGTTTTTACATTTTACTGCACTTGGATACATTTTTCTCGTTACTTCCCTAGCGTGTTAGGGTATTTTCAGTGTGGTTTTGTATAGTTTGATATTATCTGACTGTTTTGGTATTCATTTTTTATTTCCATATGGCAATATATTTGAAGAGTTCAGATGCAAAAGCCTCTAAGTGCCATCTGAAATTTTCTCCTAGAATGATCATTTTTATCAAGCTTGTTTACTTAAGTTCAATAATTTCACTTAAATGACAATTAATTTTCTTAGCCATTTAAGTGAAATTACTGAACTTAAATATACGAGCTTGATAAAAATGATCATTCTAGAAGAAAATTTCAAATAGCACTTAGAGGCTTTTGCATCTGAACTCTTCATTTATACTCATGATATGTGAACAAAACCAGATGTCACTTGGCTTTACCTGAAAATACAACCTTATGTAAGCTCAGTCAATCTTACATAAGGTTATCTATAAGAACATGGCAACAGGAAGGTTGTTTAGACATTTTTTGTGCTTTGAATCGAAGCTTCAGACAAACAAGGAACCCTTAAGTTAATCATTAATCTTATAGGGAGATCTCAGCAAGCATTGTTTCTGTGTTAGTGATCGCGCACTTGTTCTGCTCAATAAACGCAAGAGTAACACCTGTACCATGAAAAAAGAAGAGTTTCTCACCAGAGTGAGCCTCATCTAGGATGTGTGATTTTACTGTGTGCAGTGAGGCAGTAAAATCTGAAGGCAATTACCATGGAGAGCGCACACTCCTGAACTAGCCAGCCTATACAGGCACGCTGTGTCCTCTAATGAGGTGTGACCAGACTCATGAGTTACCATGGAAACTCCCACCAAGCCACTGCAACGCCATCAAATCTTCTATATGATAACTCCCCCCTCGCCTCTCTGTGGTAATGGCTAATCGCCTGGAGGAAAAGTTACCGGTTGACAGTTTAGCTGTGAAGTCAAATCATATAATATGATGGCTGGAATCCGACTTCAATTTCAATAATGATACATTTAAAAGAGTGGAAGTTAAATGCATTTAATATATACAAACATGGATGCAAACTAAACATTATCAGTCTAATACAACAATAAGTGAAGAAAACTGTAACAGCTCATTTGGTTTGGCATGAGGCTGAGGGTTTCAGATTCTTGGCAGTTTTGAAGATATTTACTGCTATGTGTCTCCAAATTGCCAGGATAAACTGAGATAAATAAATAGCTTATTTTTTTTGGGCAAGAATATCAGGAATAAATCTCTGATCTTCAGGGCTAGATATAATTTTGTAATTTGGAGTGTTTTACAACTTTCATAAGTTTTTTCTATGCTGACCTTCTCTTTCATGCCTTTTAAGTGTAATTTTCTTGATTACTAATGTGTGAAATTAAAGTCACTAGCACTTACTCTAATTCCTACATTTCTTCAGTAAAGCTGTCAAGTCTATCCTGTCATCCATTTCAAATGATGTGTTTAAAAATGTGAATAGCATGAAAAATAATATATATATATATATATATATATATATATATATATAAAATCTTATATATGTGATTGATTCATTTGATTATTTACTGAAGAATAAACAAAAATCGTCACATCACTGCTGCTTCCAAAAATGTATTTATTAAAAATGCAACTTTTCAACCCAAAGGTCTACATCTATACCTGACAAAGACCGTCTACCTGTGGAAGCAGCAATGGCAGTGTGACGATTTTTGTTTATTCCTCAGTTAAGTGCTTTATTTGATTGAGCACCTGCCTTTTGTTTTTGGATGTGCGCATATTCTACTTTTAATTTGATTATTTAATCATGTAATTATTCTGATGATATATAAAAAATAAAATAAAAACTCCATGGAATACATTTTCCACATAAAATAAAACAAAGTGTGAATTATGTTCTGACGAACACGTCGTTTAGCCTACTGAACTGCAAACGACACTTTTGGAACTCTTGAATGAGGCAGAACTCAGAAAGGGAAAATATGTGGGAGGTATTTCATTCAGATTCATTCAGTTTAGGCTACTGCATCGGCCTTTGAGAGCAAAACAAAATGTCAGAGTGGCGAGTGACAGGCTCAGGCTCCAACACAGGGTGCAGGTCCTGAACGGCTCGTTCTCGAAGCTGCGTCTGCGTGCCCAGCGCTGTCCGGTCACCGCTCAACCGTTTTTGTCCACTAGTGGCACATTCCTTCCTCTTGGCCAGTCTTGTGTTTATTTCCAAGGAGCAGTCTTTTTCCCAGGTCCCTCTTGGCCTCTGAGCGAAGGCTTTTGGCAGAGATCCATGTTGCACAAAAGGCCCGGGCATTCCAGCTGTCTGTCTCTAATCCCTAGTGTCAGCTCGTGTTAATGTTGCAGCGTGAAATCTGAAGGCGCAAAGCGGCGTGGAATATTAAAAAACCATCGTCAGAATTCCTCTGGAAAGGCAACTAGTCTGTTGGTGGCATTAGCAAGGGCCGGTGCATTGGCAATCTTGAAGATGTTTTTTTTTTTTTTTGAGCTATTGGAAGTTCTTGCAGCAGGAGTTTGAGGTGACGAAGGACAGGAAATTGATGAACGCTGTCCTTGGAGACTTGCTCCGGTTCAAGAAGAAAAGGGAAGAAAGTGACTAACGCAGGACTAAAGCAGCATTTCCGTTTTTTTCTCTCTGCCCCATCAGCCTGGAAAAACAGACAATAGACAAATGACACGGCTCTGCGGACGGCTTATTATCTCACATCCCTTCGCCTCATATCTCTCCCTCCCCACCCCATTGCTCTCTGAATCCTCCATAACACCTTCTCGAGCGAATCAACCTGCGACTGCGTGCTGCTCCAATCACAGTGTAATGTCCTTTATTTATAAACAACTTATTACATATACATTATTACGAAAGTGAATATAATAATAATAATGTAATGCAATAATTTCTTACAGTGTATAGTTTTTATCCCAACTGGCTGCAACCGTGACAAGAATCAGAGCATTTGGTCAATTATTGTGGTTACTATTGTGCGTGGTAGTCCCGCCCACAGTGAATTCTCATTGGTCTACAACTCATATGGTCTGCATATTACACATCTAAAAGTTGTTGATTGGCTGCATGTCACACAGAATTTGTACCTTTAGAGTTGCCAGACAGCTTGTTGCTGGAAACTAAAAACTTTGTGTTAGGACAGTGTTCTACTGTCTAATAATAATATAATAAAACAAAAACAAAATATGATAACTCTACAAAAATAACGCTATTATTAGTATTATTAATAATAATCAAAAGATTACAATAATAATATGATTTATAATTATCTATATAGTTAATATTATATAATTTATAATTTTTCTATGCTGAAAAATCCTGTGCCTCTTGTCTGACAGCAAATTGATCACTGGAGTGTCATGATCGATGAAGCGGAAGCAATAATGCGAATAAACTCTTTTATTTAGGTCAGAAACACAAGCAGTCTCTGGTCCGTTGGTGACGCAGGGACTAGATGGTCAGAGAATCCAGGTGAAGAGTGCAGAGGTGACGGTGATGAATACGGTGAATAATCCAGACACGAAACAGAAGCTGGAAACAAGGACAGGAACAAGACCGCAATACTGCAACGATGACTGGAACTGGACCACACACAAACGAGAACACCAAACAACGATCTGACAAAGAGAGGAGAATGCGATCAGTATTTATGTGTGAATGAATTGGATGCAGCTGAAGAGAAGATCAGCTGATCGTTGATCAAGTGGAACGAGCCGTCACACCCCCAATCACACACACCCACACACATAACAACAACTACACGAGACAAGAAGGAAACCGGGACTGGCGGATTAATATGAGAACGAAACATGGGTTTTATTTTGGACACATGAAAGACGGGATGGACCCTCCTGTACACCGGAGGGAGGTTGAGACAGACTAATGATCTTGGTGACAGTGAACGGGCCGATAAATTTGGGAGCAAGTTTATTAGAGACGGATCGGAGAGGAATATTCTTGGTAGAAAGCCACATTTTTTGACCAATGACGTATACGGGAGGCCTAGA
Source organism: Semotilus atromaculatus (assembly GCA_031834385.1). Taxonomy (NCBI): domain Eukaryota; kingdom Metazoa; phylum Chordata; class Actinopteri; order Cypriniformes; family Leuciscidae; genus Semotilus; species Semotilus atromaculatus. The sequence continues at coordinate 11,345,623 of JAULUF010000015.1, forward strand.
CCGGTGGCAATCAGCTTTGAACTTGGTGCGTGCTCCCACTTGAAGTAAAGTCTCACGGGCTCTAGTCCAAGTGCGATGACACCTCTGGACGAAGGCGTGGGCAGAAGGGACCGCGACTTCGGATTCCAGGCTAGGAAAAATAGGTGGCTGGTAACCTACACTACACTCAAACAGAGAAAGGCCCGTAGATGACACTGGTAACGTATTCTGGGCGTACTCCATAGACAGTTGTTGGCTCCACGAGGAAGGATTCTTAGAGACCAAACATTGTAATGTTCTCTCTAAATCCTGGTTGGCTCTCTCAGTTTGACCATTGCTCTGGGGATGGAACCCTGAGGACAGACTGACAGTCGCCCCCAATAATTTACAAAATTCTTGCCAAAATTTTGACACAAATTGGGGTCCCCTGTCGGAAACCACATCTGTCGGGAGGCCATGTAAGTGAAAGACGTGATCAACGACGGTCAACACTGTCTCCATGGGTGAGGGTAATTTGGGCAAGGGAATGAAATGGGCCGCCTTCGAGAACCGGTCCACCACGGTCAAAACTACCGTGTTCCCTCGAGAGGACGGGAGGGCGGTGACAAAATCTAGCGCAATATGGGACCAGGGTCTCGAAGGGACCGGCAGCGGTTGAAGTAGCCCATCTGGAGGTCGATTGGAGGTCTAACCAATGGCACAAACTGAGCAAGCCAAAACAAAATTGTGAACATCCTGAGCCATAAGTGGCCACCAGAATCGTTGCTTGATTCAGAAGCAGCCCGAGACTTACTGAACACTTCCTTCAGGTCTAGATACTCTGCGGGCACGTTAGAAAAATCCACTGCCTCCTCCTGAAAAGACAGAGACAGAAACAGACGAACATGCAGACACTAGACAGGACTCATGACATTTACTGCTCCACTCCAATACTGCTCTCTGCTGCCAGTCTATTTTCGGGTTGTGATTGAGGAGCCAGGGATGTCCAAGAACAATAGGTGCAAGAGGGAAGTCCAATAAATAAAAAGAAATGGTTTCAGAATGATTGCCAGATGTAATTAGCGTGATGGGTCCGGTGATGAGAGAAATGGTGGGTAGATCTTGGCCGTTGAGTGCATGAACTGCTATCTTGTGTGAGAGCGGTAAAACAGGAACTTGAAATTTGCGTGCAAAAGAATGGTCCATAAAATTACCTTCGGCCCCAGAGTCCACCAGTGCTTGACAGTCGTGATTGTGGATTGACCATCTTAGTCTTACCGGGAGGAGCGTAGATGTTGATGAGATCTTCGCAGCGGAGATCCCACCCGACAGTAGCCTCATACTTACTGCCGGGCTGAGCCTTTTACTGGGCAGTTATAGGCACAAATGACCCGCAGCTCCGCAGTACAGGCAGAGTCCTTGGGATCTCCGCCTTTCCTTCTCCTCCCGGGAAAGCCGAGCTCGCCCAACCTGCATGGGTTCGTGATCGTAGACGGGGCTGACCGCGTCCCCGCAGCTGGACCGCTGGCTCTCGGCACCCTCCAGAGGCCGACTGGGCAGTCTCCAGCGTTCCACCCTGGTCAGGCGTGCATCCACTCGGAGAGCCAGGTCCACCAGAGCATTCAGTGCTCTTCAAGTAGGGAGGTCCAGGGCATAGATCTCCTTCTGGACGCGGTCAGCCAGCCCATGCAGGAACATGTCCCACTGCGCCTCCTCGTTCCACTGGCACTCAGCTGCCAGGGTCCTGAACTCGATTGAGTATTCCGACACAGACCCCTCACCTTGCTTGAGTTCGGCGAGCATTCGAGCTGCCTCTCTCCCGGCGATGGCTCAATCAAACACCCTCTTCATCTCGGCGGCGAGTGCCTTGAACGAGGCTCTCTCCTTGGGTCTTGGTTCTCCCACACCGCCGTTCCCCATAGCGCTGCTTTCCCCGGCAGAAGCGTGAGCACAACACCTGCGTCACCAATCCTTGAACAGCCCGAGTCGTGTCGTTTAGAATTCTTTCCTGGTAGTCCATGCGTCTAATACTGGAGTTCACGAAATCCTCCAACGCTGACGAACTACTCGCTGCTTCCATCTGTCGGTCAGATTGTTCTGTCATGATCGATGAAGCGGAAGCAATAATGCGAATAAACTCTTTTATTTAGGTCAGAAACACAAGCACAGTCTCTGGTCCGTTGGTGACGCAGGGACTAGATGGTCAGAGAATCCAGGTGAAGAGTGCAGAGGTGACGGTGATGAATACGGTGAATAATCCAGACACGAAACAGAAGTTGGAAACAAGGACAGGAACAAGACCGCAATACTGCAACGATGACTGGAACTGGACCATACACAAACGAGAACACCAAACAACGATCTGACAAAGAGAGGAGGATGCGATCAGTATTTATGTGTTGAAGAGAAGATTGATCAGCTGATCGCTGATCAAGTGGAACAAGCCGTCACACCCTCAATCACACACACCACCCACACACATAACAACAACTACACGAGACAAGAAGGAAACAATTAATTTAAGAACCGTGACATGGAGTGCAGCTAACTTGACATTTTGTGTTTGTCGGCTGTGTTTTGATAGCGGAGCTGTGTGGAGGATGATAAAAGCGGGCTGCTCCGGGTGGTCAGGTGGAGTGAAGCACAGGGGCGTAATGAGGATGACATGCAGGAACATGGCAGAGAGAGAGAGGTGGAAGAGATGCAGCTGAGCTGCCGCTGACTGCTTTCTGATGACTTGTCAGCTTAGGAAGGACAGGCAGTTTGTCTGTGTGGTTGGGCGGGTCTCATTATCACATCAGTGTTATCTTTCTCTGTTTTCATGCAGCAGGCAGATCACACCTCTGTGAGAGGATCAGACCTGACACACTCATAGAGGCTGGTGTGCTGATACATGTATATTTTCCCGTTATTCATTTCCTATGAAATGCTCTTCCTTCCTTGTTAATTTCCTCATTCCTTGTTTATAAGAAGAGTGAGGTAAGATGTGTTACTGTAATAAAATAAAATTTAGTATAACACTGCATAATTTTGTTAAAAGTTATGCAGGTTTTTTTTCTGCATGGCATAATTTGTTGTATCAACAATTTAAATGTTGGTCAACTGTAATGTCAATTATTTGGCTGAAGGTTAGTAACAAAGTAATAAATTAAGCATTTTTCCCAAAACTGTGGGGTAAAGTGTGTCAGATGCTTTGGGGTAAAATGTGCCAGTGCCTCAACTAATAGTAAGCTTTGCTTCAAAATATAGTAAACACTCGTAACAGTTTACTATATTACAACAAACAACGTTTGAAAAATGTTTCAGTACATTCACATATTTTGAATATTAAACTTTGTACTTGCTAATTTAGGAAAAAAAATGGCCTGCAAAAAAAAAAAAGACCTTAATTTCATTTCGCAGGATTAATAAGTAGTATTAATTTGATAAGATAGTTAGTATCGTATCGTATTAGTATTTTTTTTAAAGAGATGTTTCTATTTTTGATGTGAAATATTAAAAATACCCCTTGAAATAAGATTTTTTTTCTTTTTTTTTCTACGGCCTTGGTTTATAAATGCTTTCTTTTAATTTCTGTTCATAACAGACATCCTGAAATAGTTGTATATATTATATATATTTGTAAGTACAATCAACTTGGATATTTAAGTAATTTCAACTTAAATCACGTTAAACTGACTTAAAAATTAGTTGAATCTTGTATAACTTATAAAAAAAGTTGAAAATTGCTTGACTTATTTTGATGAGTTAAAGCAACGTAAAAACATATGCTGTCATAACTTACTGATCATATCATTTTTTACAGTGCAGTAAGTAACGCATGCCACAATTTACCCCACTCTCCCCTGTCATTTGACCTAGGCATGGTCAAACTGTAACAGTGTCATCGTGTATGTTTCAACACAATCCTTTCAGTCGTTCTTGTCTCATGATGGTGAAGACAGTAAAATTAACAAAAGTCAGCTTTTCCTTTGGAAGGGGTTTCAGAAATGGGATTCGTGCCAACTTTGAGACTTGGAGGTGCACTCACAGCAGGTAAACATACGCGGACAGATGTCCGTTGGAGCGAGACTTCCCAGCAGTCTCAGACAGGCGGGGCAGGGGGCGTCTCTGATCGGTCTGCTCCGCGCACGGCTTTATCATGTTTCCCTCCGGCTCCAGGTCTTTGTGTGGGATGTTAAGAGCCCAAGTCTAGAATGCCAAACTGTGTTCTTTACAGTCAGCTATCTCTCTCTCTCATCTCTGGCCTAGATGAGAGCACCATTACTACCTGTTTGAAAAAAAGAAGAAAAGAGGGGGGGAAGAGCGAGGCAGAGCCCAAGGACAAAGCTGGGAGCGGAGCAGCAGAACACAGTGTCTGTTGTATATGGGTGCAGGCTTGGCACAAACAGTGGCTTTTCTGTAAAACTATCCCACTCCTCCCAGGCCTCTGACTGGGCTCTCAATACTGCCTTTGTCCTTTCACATCACCAGTGACATTGAGAAGCCAAATCTAGCAACACCTGGCCCCTCGCAGCCTCTCTAGCGCACGCAGTCCAACACGCAGCACGGTTTCACATCGAAAAAGACGTTTATTTTGTTACCAGTTGCAATATTATAATGGGATCGAGCTCTTTTTTCCCCATCTGAAAATCTTGTTTTCCTTAAGCTAACTTTGCTATCTCATCTTAAAGGCAGGATATGCTGCATAATTGATGAGCGACTTTCTTTAAATCTATTTAAAGATAAGATTCCAGTATTTCTAGGGAGTCCCAGTCCAAATCAAATATTCGCTGCCGTCATAAGGTTGGCCGCTGAGACACTTTCCAGGTCGGCTGAAAGTACACTTGCATATTGAATGTCTTGTGTCCTTCATGCTATGGCATGTTTTTTTTTCGTCACAGAAGAACAAGGACGAACTAAATTCAATTAAATTTTTAGCAGAATGCCGCTTTTCTCTACAGATATTGTAAAACGTTTGAACAGAGTGCCAAAAATGGGTGCAACACCAAGGCCAAGAACTTGTATTATTTTCCAAAGTTGCTTAGAAGAAATAATAATATTAAAATATAGTTTTTGTACAGCGACAAAATTAAGACTCAATGCGATACAGATACCTTCATTTAGAAGGGTTGTTTTTACCAACAAAAAAAACAACAAAAAAACGGAGGAAATTCAATGTGGTGCAATGCCAGATGTTCAGCATTCCCAAAACCGTTGCATCAGTCTCATCATGTAACATATTTAGGGAATGCCTGTACTCTTGATCATAATGGATGGCATACTGGAACAACTGGAGCCCGAGTATTTCTTGGAATAAAACTGAGTTTTCCCTGATTAACAAGGTAATTTGGTCCTGTAGCTTATAATTAATTGGAACGGCTGTAGTGCGAATGCAAAGAACTTTTGTATGAAAATAAAATTATTCAAAAAACACTTGAACAATTACTTCAAAAGAGTTTTCCCTCCCTCATCTGGTTAGAACGGCTGCAGGAGGAAAGGGGGAGAGTTAACCGGAGTTTTTGCTGTGCAATCTGATCTGTTGAACACGGAGGGGAGGAAAGATAAAAGGAAACAGAAGCGCTGTTTAGAGTCTGTCTACAGGAAGAGCCTGATTAGAGGCGAGTCTGCAGCAGTCACATTGGCTGAGGAAGCAGCCAATCACAAGGGAAGAAGCCGCTCTGCCTGTGGCCAACCATCTCCCTGCGTGTCACTATCAACTGTATTCTTAATCACAATATGAATTTACTTCGTGTAATTCCTGTCATATGTGGTTTTTCAACATTTCAGGTCACGTACTCTCAGTGCATGTATTATTAATGGATTTAATAGCTCACTGTTGTTTCTTGTAATATGCATACTCATGAACATTAATAAAGCAAACACACGTGTTTGGGAGTGTTCTTCATTGAACTGTGAAGAAATTAATGACACAAGGGTCCCTGTATATCACACAGTTTTGACAGGACTTGCAGGCATTATAATTACGTAGTTAGGAGTGTTTCTCCTCCCAAAGGCTTTTTTTTCTTGCTTAAAGATCACATTAAAATAGTTTTGGAACTTTTTACTATGCCGTCATTGCTTATTTTTGTTGCACTTTGTGTATAAAATATGAAAAAACATTATAAAAGTATTAATTATTAACTTTTAATTTTATTAAAATTGTATAATTTTATATTTTAAGTATGATCATCTAAAATGAGTGAAATTAGCATTAAACTATATTTTTTAAATTATGAAAATTGTTCATAGAAATTATTAGTAGTAATTATGACAATAATAATAGACAAATACAGTCAGTCATTTTTATGCAGTCACTTTTTCCCCCTTCAAACATTTAGAATGCATAAAATGCTAATTATGAGATTAATCTTAGTCGAAGCTTTCATTCAAAACAATCTTTAAAATGTAAGTTCCACCACTGAAATTAGATGAAATGGCACTGTGGTGAAAATGCTCATGACAGAAAAACAACAATGTAATCCAGTGATACTGGTATGTCCCAGGACACTGTTAGTGGACAAATTAATCTAGGAACTGCGGAAAGTGCTTCAAGAGAGTTTTCATTTCATAAAAGTGCCCATTTGAAGAAACAATCTTAAAGTTTCATGGTTTCTGAAAATAGCAAATGTCTGCTTGACCAGTTAAACAACATATCACATAGAAAATACTTTTCTGGTCTGGGAGGATATTTTTGTCAATCCTTCCTTAGAGTTACATAATCCCTCTTTCACTTATTGTGTATAATGTTGTTCAATGGCCCACTCTGCTTTGCCAAAGAGGCCATCGAAAAGTGTTCCCTTCCAGCTTTGCCATGTCAAAGTGGGAGCTTTGCTTAGGGCCACAGTACACCCATTCATGTGGCAACCGAAAGTCTAGCCAGCAGACTGTGTCGGCCTGTATCACAATGCCGGAGTGAGCACACATGTCAGCTATCAGTCTCCTCTCTCTCAGGCTCAGAGTTGGCAGTGCTGAGCGAAAGGGTCAATTTGCTGCATTAATGCCATCGGAAGCTGGCGCAGACTCATATGGCACAGATTCCAGCCCCACTCGCTCCCAAACACTGTGCGGGCTCAATCCCCCCCACCCCAGACGTGGCCTGCTCACTGCTTCAGTAAGTCGCTGGAATTAGGGGATCAGGGGAGGCAATTTGGTGTTTTCCTAAAACTCGGAAGTTGGCAGCAAGAGCTGATAAAGGGAGTGCCGGAGATATTAGTGAGAAGCAGAGGTCTTAGACGCAGGTGTTGTTGGAATAGATACAGGCTCCTGCTCACCTTACAGATGACAGCCAAGGGCACTGGTGGAAATGGACGGTTATATAAACATTATGACTGCGATTTTATCCACAGCTCATTCGGAATCACATGACCCTCTCTGGACACCAGCACAAGGCTGCAGTTTGATCTGTGGGTCAATGGCTTTGTGATGTTTTTTCTCCAATCTATTCATTTTTTTATTTTTAAAAACATTAAAAATGTCATTCTGACATATGTGAGATGAATACACTATTGTGTGTATTAATTGTAAATAATATTTTTAAACAATATTATTTTGATTTAAAAAAATGTCAAGGTGATCCAATATCATAATGAAGACTAAAGCCTCAAAAATAAAAATATAATAATAATAATAATAATTCAGGGCAGAAAAACCTTATTGAATAGTTTGGCATACATATTCAACATATTACATATTACATATTACATACATATTACAATAATAAATATTTGGGGGAAAAAAAGGTCCACACGTGCATGCAAACATGCCAGACAAAAAACAACAGGAAATGATGTCAGATGACTCCATTAGACCCTCATGATCATCAAGGTTAATAAGTCTTCTCAAATATCAGATCATTTGACCTTTTTTATGACAAAGCAAGGTGCAAATCTCAGAATTAATAGTTACAAAAATACATTTCTTTGAAAAAACTTTTTGAAAACAATCATGTCCAATAATCAATTACTTGATGGTTTCACCAGAGTCATTACATTGAAAACTATATGAAACCAGCACGAACATAAAGAATACATTTCTCATGATCTTTATGGCACATAAACAACATTTTTGATTTTTTTTTTTATTTTTTTTCAGTATCATTAATGACTCCCTGTACCAGACCTGGGCTGACCCTGTTGAAAAGACCCATTTAAAAGCTGGTGAACCATGTTGTTAAGCATCAATAAAATGGTTAAATGGCTTGAAAAATGGCTTGCTGGTTTAGCTAGTTAAGAAGCCTGCCAGCATACCTCAACCTGATGATACTGCTTTCTCACAGCAGATAATATTTATAAATCACTCTTGCACTGCACATTGTCCCCACTGTCATATTCACAAAAAACATACGCTGATATTTCCAATGACTTGTCTTTGTTGGCATGTCTTTACAACCTTCACCTGCTCAATGCAAAAGCCTTTGTGTTGCAGAGAATCAAAAAATAGTCAGAATTGCAACAGAAAATGCTACGCAGACCACAGAACAATAACAGACCGTGCCATGAGGGTTACAACAAATGTGTCTTTTATGAAGTGAGGGTGTCATTTGGTACAGTAGGGTGGGGGAGATGGAGCTCAAGCAGTGAGGAAATGACAATATCGACACTGTCCCCGCAGCGGCAGCAGGACCGAACCAGGCGCCGCCACGGCTGAGCACCAAAGGAGCGACTCATAGGAAACATCCATCATCACATTCGCTGAGAAGGGGAAATAATCATGTTTCCTATGTGTTGCTCATAAACAATTTGTCGAAAGATGGAGGAAGTTAGGCTACATCCTCATTCATATATTTGTTTCAGTACACTCTCTGTCCACACATTTTCTACTTTTTTCCAGAATTGCTTGTTCACACATTGCTTGTTCATCATCTTACTGCTCTTGTGCAAAATCTAACAAAAGCTCACTGAGAATGGTGCAGGTATGGCGTCAGAACCCGGAAGTCTATTTCCACGCTGGTTAATTCAAGATTTTCCTAGGCGGTTTTATAATGGGGGTTTTCAATTTATGAGTAAAATAAAGTCTGTGGTAAACATAACTTGACTTGACTTTGACGAACAAAAGTTCCGCAACGTACACTGCACACACTCATACCTCAAACTGTCCAATCAAGTGAACATAACGTTAAAAATTCACGTTTTCACTATGGGCGTGTGTAATTTACATTGTACACAATTTTAAAGTATGGTCAAAAGTATGGTCATGGTCAAAATCTTGAATGAACCAGCGGCGAAATAGACTTCCGGGTCCTGGTGTATAACCATAGATATATGGGTACAAATGTGCAACCGTTTTCAAATACCTATTTTCACAGCTCACACTACAATGCGAAAACAGCATTTTCGAATGTCTCCACTTGGGGAAGCGTCTTCAAAATCTCAATATTTTCTTCAAAAAAACACAGTCTCAGTGTGGTCAAAAGGCCAAAACGTAGAGAAAAAGTCTGCAAAAAGGTCCAAACACTTTGATCCACATCACAAATATGTCTGTATCCATCAATGTGTCGCACATTCTGGAAGAGAAATAGAATGTGCCAAAAACAGACAGTAAAGTGTTGATTTTTGTTCAACATAATGTGCTATAAGAGGCTGAAAGTGGCTGGGGGTATTTTTGGCACCACATTACATCCTCATACTGTGTGTTAAAGAGGTGCTAACTATACCTCAATTTGCCAGAAGTCCTCTGTAAATATTTACAATAATAAATAAATAAAAAAGAAAAAAATCTGCAGCCAGCCCAATAAACACAAGATGCCTAATACATGGGAAAAGCTTACAGAAGATTAATGTTCTTTTGAAAAAGTGTAAATAGCAAAGAGACGGCTGTTTGTTTGAGATGCCATGCCAACGGTCCAGAAAAGAGGATGGAGCTGGTATCAGGAGAACAGGCTCTTGTTTGTCTTTCTCACGCTCGTCTGTGAGCTAGCAATGTCCCGAATGTCTGGACTCATTTGGCTGAACCTAAAAGGGACAAATAATGCTTGAAACGAAGCACTCGCCAGTGTTATTTCTGGAAAGTAGCAGGTAAGGCACACAGGCATAATGGCGTCCGCGGTACCTATCTGCACTTCAGACGGGATGTCGGGATGCCACGGTCTGAACCCGCAGCTGGGCTGGAGGTGGTAAGCCAGCTCAACTGTGCCCAATGTTTGTGGAGATTTGGCTGGTGCTGATGGAGACTAGGTGACACCTCTCCCAAGCTAAACATAGCAACCTGAGCGGGGCCACGTGTAACAGGAGACAGAGCAGCCCTGTGTGCGCTTCAAAGCTTCGCCATATGTCGGAGAGGCCCGAAGAGGGAGAATTTACAATTTGTTTGTCAACTAACCTGTTCATCGACAGTAGATGAATCAAAACTGATTTTTCCCCATGCAGCGTCTGTCCCGATACAGCTGCTTTCCATGTTGCTGAGCTTTGTTCTGGGAAGCATTCACTAAATCGACAGGGAAGTTGGGAATGAAAAGAGAAGGAGAATTAAAGGGTGGGGGTTGCAGTAACTACATTGTTTGGGAGTGTTAAGTTCTTTTTATTTTGTGATGTAGTTGTCTGTAAGCTCGCAGTTTGCACTACTAAGGAGTCCTGTTGCTAGGAGAGGAACAGCGCCGTTCACTTCCATTGGCTGCGAGGACCTGCGCGATTGTCCAATAAAAATCTCTACTAGACTTGGACACTGTTGGCTATCCAGGCACAATTATGTGTAAAAATAAGACTTTAGGGCAGATTTGAACAGGGAAAACCATGTTTTTTTTTTTTCCTTCACTGGTCAATTTTGAGATTTTGGTTTATTTTGCTTCCCAAATCTTCTTTCAGACTAGTGGAAAGAAAACATCCAAAATATACATTTGACTGTTTATTTGATTACATTTATTTACATACCTTTAAAAAAAACTCAGTAGCACTTTCACTAAACTTTACAGTTTTATTTCTATCCATTTTCTGAAGGGTTTGTTCATATATCATTTGCCTGGATTATAATGTTTTCCTAAAGATATGTTTTTTGATGGTGGTTGACAGTATTTATGAAGTGATAAAAAAAAAGAGAGAGATATCCAAACTTCCCTCTGTAAAAGCATTTAACTCTAATTCAATCAGATGAAGCCACATTTGCTTATTTAAAGAGAACGTTTCAGAAAACTCTTATAGATGGTCAAAATTTGATATGAAATTGGGAGGGAAATTTGGTGATACAAAATCTCGGGTGTTTCAAACGCATTTTCTCCATCTTTTATACTCCCAATGCCAAATCCTTTCAGACTTGCACTTAATGCCCCTTATTTGGTGTTGTGACAGCAGAGCTCCCAATCACAAGAATTTATATGAAAGGGTCGAGGAAGTTATATCGCTCTTGAGCCGAGAACAACCGCCTCCAGCACTAGGCACAGAGGGAAGTCATGGCCCATGAGACGAAGGGCCAAATTCCTGTCAGAAACACTAAAAGTAATTTATATTTAGATTTGAAAATGTAAAAAAAAAAAAAAAAACTTTTTCCAGAACCACTTAAACTGACATAACACAGAAGGTCTCCTACAAATGAGCCCTATACGACTTGGTAACTTCCTGTGCCAGACCTGCCCTTGACCTTCTTCTGCCACCTGCCGACCTTTCACCTCTAGGAGCATGCGGTTCAAGAGGCTCCTGGTGTTTTATGGAAGGACTGGATGCTGAGCACACAAACACAGGACACATACAGGCACACAGGGACTATCAGACCTGTGGAAAGAGCTCTGTCCCGGCTCTGTTAGAAGAACAACCATCAGTAAATCTGAACAGGTGCTTCATTTCTGCATTTCTTTTTTCCAATTTTGAACAATATAATATAATATTATATTTTATATTAAAATATTATATTTTATATAAAGTTACATTAAAATGTTTTATTAAAAATAATTGAAATAGTGTGCAAAAATGATGAATTTTGAGTAATAACTGCGGTCAATAATTAGCATTTTAAAATGTATTCTATCATATAATATTTTTTTTGTTAACAACATTTGATAAAACCACAAACAGCTGGTCTGGTAATAAACTTATAACTTAAGAAAAATTAAATATTATAACAAAAAATTTTTTTTATGTTGGTAGAGGTATAATAGATAAACAACAGTAAATAATATAATAACAATTATTATTCTTTTTTTAATTCTCTGTACATTAAAATATCATTAAAATGGTTTGCATACACAATGAACTTTTTACAAGATTTAAGCCAAAAAAGTAAATAATAATGATTATTTAATTAAATTATACTCCATTAAAAATAAATCGTACAATATTCATGATTTAGTGCAAAGGTTACATCTCTCAAATCCTAAAAATATATTACATCTGTTTTCATAAATAGATACTTTTTTGTTGTTAATTTTTTAGCTGTGGCATTGTTTAGTCTCAGATCAAAAACATATTAAACAGTATCTCTAATGAAATGATGAAAGCTGAAGTCTTGAAACACGATATGCACTCTAAAGACGTTTCGCTTTTTCCCCTGTTGAAAAGTGGCCAAACAAGCAAAGGAAAAAGCATCACAGATGAAGTGAAAGGAAAACAGTGTGTTTTTCAGTGTGTTTCCCACTGCTGGTGTATCCTTTTAAATGTAATGTAGTCATCTTTATGATCCTTCAGCCCTGATTGTTGTTAATATTCATATAATTATTTCTGAAAACAAAAACAATGCACAGTAAAATCAACAACATTTTAAAGGGATAGTGCACCCTCATGTCCTTCCAAAACCCGTAAGATTACCGTCCATCTTCATAACACAAATGAAGATATTTTTAATTAAATCTGAGAGCTTTCTGTCCCTCCATTGACAGCTATGCTACTACCAATTTCAAGGCCCAGAAAGGTAGTAAAGACATAAAAATAATCCATGTGATTACAGTGGTTTAACCTCAATTTTATGAAGCGACGCAAGTGCTTTGTTTGTGCAAAAAAAACAATATCTTTGGAACGGCATGAGGGTGAGTAATTAATGACAGAATTTTCTTTTTTGGCAGAACTATCACTTTAAGTGTCAACATTTAAGCAGAAACAGAAAACAAGACAGAGTAATTTCCACTTTTTCAGAGGATCTATTTTTAGACCTGGACCTTTCTGTCTGACCTTTTCTCTAAAGACACAGATCCATTACCTCATTGACCTCATGTAATTGTTTGTCCCAGTGCAGCTTTGGCGTTGTAAAACTTAACAGTCCTTATCTGTACACACTAGACAGCTCACATCAATTACCTTCCCATTACAAACATCAAAGAAGCCACTACATTACAGTGTGGCATCAATGGAAATCTGCTAAAAAATGTCAAGAGTTTGAGTTTTCTAATAAAAGACATCACAGAAAGTAAACAGCTTGTCAGCTAATAAACCTTTTTTTTTTGTTTTTTTTTTGTTATTAAATGTCAAATCAGAATTAAAAAAAAAAAATTCTGTTTACTGTTGGTAAAGTCATTATACAGGTAAATAATAATAGTAAATTTAAATAGTATTATACTTTTTTAAAATCTGGATGCATTTAATAACAGCTGAAACTTTAGATTAAAAAATGTCAGTCATTTACAAATTTGGTTGAATATAGAAAAATATGCATATCTGTGCAAATGTTCATTGATGAAGATGTAATGCTTTCTCTCTTTTTTATTGTCTCTATGAATGATTCATTTTTCATAGAGACAATGAAATTCATTCTATTTAATAATTTCATTTTGTCTATATGAAAAATTGTCTAGCTATGAATAATTCTGTATTTTGTGATTTGCATAAACAGAACAGAACAGATTGGTTCACACAATGGACCAAAGTACATACTCCTATGGAAACAGTTAATTATATGTCTTCTGTTTGGTGAGAACAACTATACCAACAGAAGGAATTAACAGTACAGTAAGTACAGCACATATTTGAGTGGAGGTTAAAAAGTAAACTGAGACATGAGAGACATCTGCTGGTGGATAAGGGAACCTGCAGCATTATTATTTAGATTTTTGTCATTTGCTTTTTTATTGTTACACTGTCATTGTCACATGCTAAACTTATTCTAGAACCCAAATCAGCAGTCTGAATGCCTGAAGAGCTATATTTAAAACCAAAAATAAATAAATAGATCTTGATTTTTAACCAAAAAAAAAGAACTCAAAACATTTAATGCAAAAAAGATTGAAATATTTCTATATTATCTAATTATTGAATTAGACAGTACTAGTTAAAGTTAAAGCTATACACAACGCTGGCAAACGCTCATGATCTGCAATTAGAGTCACTATTTTAGCGCATGCATGTTTAATTACTCAGAGCTGAATTGTTCTGACAAATACAGGTTAAAGAGAGCAGCTCACGGAGCAAACGAAACGTTCTCTGAAGCGTTCAGCTGTGAAACCGCGAGCAGCGCGCTCACCGTGACGTCACGAACGCATCTGTGCTGGAGGAGTTTGATGTGAGGATAAATAAAGGGTGACGAGTTCAAATAAACAGAGACAGGAACATGCCGCACATAAAGACATCCCACCTCTATAAACATGTCTAATTGTGGTTTAAATAAAGCCCACACATCAATAAACACCGGGCAAAAGGGCCAGAGGCTGAGGCCGGGAAATGAAGCAAACTGTTTTCTTTAGGTTTACTTATTTTCAGAAATGACTTTAATTTCATGTAATGTGTCATCAAGAATAAATAAGTTGATTTGAGTCGTTTTTTTTGGGAGATTCCAAATTCTTCCTTAATTACAGCAAGTTCACCTACTTATTCACACATGCACATTAAAGTCGGCATTAAAAGCCGACAATGGGATCGTTGTGGTTTGCTATTGAGAGGTGCAGGGCAGGGGTCATGTATTTTTGTAAGCCAACCCAGAAGTTAGCATTACCCTGGTTCCCTCGACAAAAACCCAATAGGATTTTTCAATTGGCTTTTTGCAACAAAAAAAAAAAAGGTAGGCCTATGTGACTAACAAAAGCTTATGATACTTACTCGTTTTGTTCATCATGATGACCTTCACAAAGTAACACAACCTTGAACCTAAGTTTGAAGCGAAAACCAGAAGTCAAAAGCTAAACGGCTATAAACTAACCATATTATGTAAACACCAGTCGCATGACTTCAACGTCACCATCACAGCTTTCCAACAATTTCAGTCATTATACATACGAGTTATTATATATATATGTGTGTGTGTGTGAGTGTGTATAAACATTTTCCTTGAAAGTTAGTCATAATAGTTTGCAAGAGCAAGATTATAAACACATCGAGATACACAAAGCAAGTTAAGTCCGATTGAACATTTTCCACATTTATTTCAGCATAAGTGGTTCATAAAACATCTCATACTGTACCACTAAAAATATTCTTATCTTTAAAACCCTCAGTAGGCAGGCAAGATTAAATATTTAAACATGGCGGTGTCCAACGTCACTGCTATGTAAAAATGTTTAGATCTTAACCAAAAAAAAAACAAATGGGTTTCAAACTGGGCATGACAAATATCGCCACAAATGGTTGCGAGTAAAGAATAGAAACAAGACAAACTAAAAATGGTGGCTCAGGATTCACACAAGTGCTGCACTGGAACTTTTAAAACATTATACAGTGGTAATTCACAATATGTCGATACACACATTTCCTATCGCACTATTCCTGTCTTTATACAATTTTCATCTTTCTACTACTACTTCCAATTTTCTGTGAGCGTGTGCATGTGTGATCACATTGACATACTGCTACATACTTTACTCAGTGTGTTGTAATAAGGCAATGTGGTACTGAAAGAAACACAATTTTACTAAAAACAGCCGCATCTACCAACTGAACAGTTTTGTTTAATGCCAATTAACAATGGGAGAGAGTATCATTAATAATGACCACAAGCATTTAATGTAAACTGGCCATAAACCTCATTTAAAATCCTTAAACACAAATAAGCAGGGGGTAGACCGTAACCATTTTCCTTTTTTCTGGTCACCTCAATACAAGATAAAAAAAAAAAAAAAAATACATTCATAAACAAATCTTTAAGCAACACCCACAATTCAGTTAAAATGAAACATGGATTTAACACATGTACCTCTTCACAACTTTTCGGGAAGGCAAGACGTCTGCACTACCCTCTGTTTTTCTTAAGCTTGGCACAAGAGACTAAGATGAGGCCTTCTGGTTCGCTCAGACAAGAGCTGCACAGGCTTCACTGCAATATGGAACTACTGTACAGCACAATAGTCTCCGAATTAAACACACTGCGCTGCCTGTGGCAGTGTGACTGATATCGCTGGTACATCTACATTAACCCAGTTCCCTGAGAACACTAAAAGACTAAAACCATGGCAGCACACAGGATATGCAATAATATTCTTTGCTAGATAAAATGCGTATGATAAATCAAAGGAAAAAAAGCAGACAGTGAACATAAGCAATTTTTATGGACTGAGCAAATGACTTAATGTGACCTACACTAATAACCTATATTGTCTTCATTTTGGTCATTCTTTTCTGAAAATAGCTGATAAAAACCAAAATATGTAACAATTTTCACATTTTCAAAAAGCTGAGAAAATTTTAAACCTATTGCTGAGCAAGGAAATTAACAAGTGGATACAAAGTGTAAACAAGGTGCTATGGACAAATGCAGGCCTACTGACAAAGTGACACAAATCGAGCATACGGTATGCAACAAAAAAAATCGGATCCTGTGCAATTGACTGTCAAGAGCCTACGTACCGCCTTCCCTTTTTATCAGCATTCATTGGTCCATTTTCATCTGTATACATATGAGGTTTACTTTCTAGTTTTTCTTTTGTGAGTTTTTGCACTGATGTACCCATATCTAGATACATGTTTTGGCTTAAAGCAAATGTAATGCTCGTGTGAGAGTTTGTACAATGAGGGTCTTTTCCCTGTTTAGTGAGTCTGCTGATCAGCTGACAAACTCCTTCACAGTTTGCATCAGTTAATGCCTACAAAGTCCAATACCCACATATATTATATATAAAAAATAAGTTATTGCGCATCCGAAAAAAGTGCATCTTATATTTAAAAATATCTCTTTCGCTCCATGCTTTCTTTTCTTCCTCGGGGTCCAGAAACATAAATCCAGCGTTTTTCTAAGTGACGGGGAGTCAAGAGGAAGGGAGCTCTGCAGCTTGAAGGTGTGCCGGATGGGCACGTAAGAAAAAATGATGAGGAAGTGGAGTGGGAAGTGAAGGGGGAGGAGAGAAAGAGTTGTCCAGCTATGCAATCACCATGGGAACATCATCTGAAAAGCCACTGATCATAGGAGCGTCTTCATCATCGTCACCTTCAGAAGAGAGGGAACAAAGAGCTAAAACATTAGCAGCTCATTTTCATAGTGTGGAAAAGTTTATGCACTTAATAAAGTGAGCAGAAGTGAACATAATTCATGTGACATGAACTTAATTGAAAGTGACCTGAACTAAGCTGCATTGAAATCAAGTAAATGCAATGGAACTAAACTGAATTGAAGTGATCAGAACTCTTATTGAATTCAGCTAAGTTTTAGCATGTAAAACTTTGTGCTTAATAAAGTGAGCTGAAGTGAAATAAACATTATTCATCTGACCTGAACTTAATTCAGATGAATTGAAATCAAGTAAATGGAACTGAACTAAACTGAATTGAAGTGAACAGAACTGAATTCAGTTGAACAAAGTGCTGAAGTGGACTAAATGGAAATTAAATGACAAATAATTGAACTCAAATGAAGTTAACTGAAGCGACAGAATTTAACTGAATTGAAGTGAAATTAAAACTAATTTAAGTGAAATTAAATAAATTGAACAACACACCTGAAGTCAACTGAGCTAAACACAAGTGTACTAAAATAAAGTCAACCGATTTAAACAAGTGAACTTAAGTCAGTTGAGCTGAACTGAAATGAAGTGAACTTGAAGTTCAGGTCAACTTATCTAAACACAAGTCAACAGAAATACAACTGAGATCAACTGAATTAAAATGGAGTGTAGTGAACTGAAGTGAACTGCATTGAAGCTAACTGAACTAAACGGAAGAGAAGTTAACTACAGTAAATTACACTTCTCTGAAGTACACTGAAGCAAAATACAGATTTCATGAAAGGTAGGACTCAGGCTGGTCTTACCCAGCTCATCTCCTGAGGAGAAAATGGCAGAGCCCAGGCGAGAGTTGTAGTGGCTGTTAGCGAAGGCGGTGAAGTTGTGCTGTAGCCGACGGTGTCTGAGATAAAGCACCACCAGGCCTCCACACACACCCACCAACAGCAGGAACAACACTGGAACAACAACCGCCGCCATGTCCTCGGATTTACCCGACTGAGATTTGGCATCATTCGGCCCTGAACAATGACAAACGTGTGTCAGGATCAACGTCTGGCCAAACGAATAGCCACAGATATATAGGCAAAAATGTTTAGTGTGTAAAAGCTCATGCCTGCTGCTTTGGCCAGTTCGTCATATAATAGCACAGCCGCCTCTCCACACAGCTGGTTGTTGAGCAGACAGCGCGCCCGCACTGAGAACGTGTAGTTATGGCCCACCAACAAGCTGTTGATCCTGAAGAACGTCTCCGTTGTGTTACCCAGACACATAGTGGAGTTGGTGACACTGTCATGCACATACACCTCATAGCCCTGAAGAGTCAAGCGATCATTAGTGAAGCCAACAAAAACAAGGAAATGGAAAAAGCCAAAAAGGAAAGATGTTCCAAAATCATGCACAATAAAAACAGAAATGTTAATTGAGTAAATAGTCAATGTGGATTTTATGTGGACTTTAAAGGTGGTTTCTGACCCTGCTTTCATTGAAGGTCCGGTCCTTCACAGCCAGGCTCTTCCAGAAGAGGAACACATGATCCTGTTCTTCTAAGATTTTGAGGGCCTCAGGTGCAGGCAGAGAAACTGTGTGGAACGGATATATATAGGCTTAGAGCAAAACAACAACAACACAAAAAACCCCGCATGAAATAACACATTTTTTACTTCTAGCATAAATACACTGCCATTTTAAAGTTTGGGGTCAGTAAGTTCTTTTTTTTTTTCAGAAATTCATACTTTTATTTAGCATGTTTTATGCAATTTATGACAGTAAATACATTTATAATGTTACAAAAGATATATATTTCTGTAAATATTTATATATATATATATATATAAAAGGATCATGTGACACTGAACACTGGACTAATAATGTTGAAAATATTTAAACAGAAAACAGTTATTTTAAATTCTAATAATATTTCACAATATTACTGTTTTTACTGTATTTTGATCAAATAAATGCAGCCATGGTGAGCAGAAAAGCCATCTGTCAAAAACAATAAAAAATGTACAGACCTTAAACTTCTGAACGGTTGTGTAGTGATGGGAATGGAGGATTTGGTTTAAAAAAAGTTAATGAAAATGTGTGCTCTTAATATTTTATAATGAAGAAATTGTGTTATAAACGCAGGCTCTGCTACATCGTGGGCTGAAGGGGTTGCAGGCACTTCAATGTGTGCCACATTATATGATTGCCTCTCATACCGTAATTTACATAATAAAGTGTAAGTACTAATATTAACATATTAAACTTTTTTTTTCAGTGGTGTCTGCAGACTGACCTAGGAAACGGTTTCTGTGAGAATATTTCAGCAGTTATGATTGTCCTGTATTTCTGTCGACTGAACCAACAATGGCGATCATTGAATTGAATTAATCATTTTTTTTGAGTCAGTTCTTTCTGTGAATTGGCCAAATGTGTGTACCGACAGATGAAATCCTTCAGGCACCCATGACCTTTTTTATGATGCAATGTTTCAGGCAAGAAAAGAGATGACTCTACCCGTGTTGAGTGTGTAGCTGGCCTCTTTGCTCATGTTGAGCAGCCTGATGGTGATGCTGTAGCGTCCTCCAGGCTCCAGACCCTTCAGCGTGTACTCCACCGTGTTGTTCTGACTGTTCACCTTATAGTCCCACTCCGTTTTACGAACCGTATCTCTCACGTGCACTGCATACATCTGACATATACACAAAGATGCTTGAAACACCCCATCCAACATAACTAAATTATGAAAACATTTAAATTGACTTTGCTTTCATACCAAAGGACTGCTGGGAGAATCGAATGGTGGCTGCCACTTCAGAGTGGCCTGCGTCTTATCCACTCGCACTTTGTGCAGGTTTCGAGGTGGAAGTCGCTCGTTGGGGATCATCTTCACAACAGCGTAGTCTGATGGAGGACCCATGTATGGAGAGATCACCCTCACCTGAACAACACGCACACAGTCACTTCATCTGGACATCATGGTGCCAAAACAGATATTCAAAGTGAGGGTTGATACTAACCAGGAAGAGGTATTGCTCGTCGCTGTCAACGATCACAGTCAGACTGGTGGAGGTGGTGTTCACCCTGTGAGGTCTGCGGTACAGATCCAGGAAGGAGGTGGCGTAGAACACTCCATACACCTGCGAAAACAGAAGATGGTGTCTCACTAGCCTCTTTTCAGCTTAACGGTGTGGTCACATTAGCGAAATTTCGAGATGGTCCTCACTGCAGAACATGAAATCCACGGGGAGGAGTCGGATCCAGATCCAACTCCTCCCACCTTACATATACCTAAACCTACCCAGCTCCACCCCCTGATCCCTAAACCCACCCCTAAACCTACCCAGCTCCACCCCCTGATCCCTAATCCCACCCCTAAACCTACCCAGCTCCACCCCCTGATCCCTATACCCACCCCTAAACCTACCCAACTCCACCCACTGATCTGGATCCGACTCCGCCCCCTGGATCTCGTGTACTGCAATGAGGTGCTACTGGAAATTTCAGCAAAAAAGGTCCATTATCTATTGCCAATAGTGTAGCCATGTATGAAGCAAAAGCTCACACAGAAGCCACTTTCAATCTTATTCCTAAATGACAATGATTCGACTATGTCCACTAAACCTTGGAGAAGTACGATCACACAGCGAAATACTGGAGTACACAGAAGTACTGGGAGAAAAGTTTATAGTTCGGATAATAAACACTGATGTCTCAATATAGAGTAAATCACCTTTTGAACGTAACTTGACACTTTACAAAGATTGTATTAACTACTTGTTACACCACTAGGTGGCTAAAAGTGAATGTTAAATGTATTTGTCATTGGATTGTTCATTCATTCAAGAAGTTTGATCAAAATCACTGATTCATCCAGTAATAAAACAAGTGAAGTCTTTATGATTGAATCATTAATTCAAACAGATAAAAAAACTTTAATTCAAATTGATTAGATATTTTTATATAGACTGCAGCAATTAATTTATTCTCAGAACCACTAGTAATTATGTTATTTTCTTTGTCTATTCAGAATAGTGGGAAAATCTCTATTTTAAACAAAAAAATTAACCCAGTTTATCCAGAATCGTGCAGCTCTAACACAAAGCTTGTATTAATTTGGAGCCAATCTGTGTAAAAGTCTTATTTTTTTATTAAAAGTGAGCAACTCTTTAATAGTCTGAGTTCATATGACCACCTTAAACATGAGCGAAATCTTTCACCCTCACGCAAAACTCCAGAACGCACAAATTCCTATTGAAATTACTGGATTTTGGCCTTAAAGTTTCCCTATAAATGTGACCGCACACTTTATGAGCGTTTATTAAGCATTTATGAGTTATTCTCACCTCAGCTTGAGGGCCGGTCCAGTTGCAATCTACAGCGGTCTGGTTGAGCGCTCTGGCCTTTAGTGACGGCTCGGCAGGTCTTATGCCTTTGGTCTGCTGGCGGGACAGAGCAGTAGGACTGTCTCCATCATCCGTGTGAGCCCACACCGCCACCTCATACACTATCCCAGCTGTCAGGTTAGTGGCTATACAGAAAAGAGCACACACATTATATCTTCTTCCAGAAACACTGACAGGATGTTTTGATGACTGTGAAGTGTTTTACCATTCAATTTTCCTAAGACAGTGTAATTCCTGCTCTCCTTCACATGTTCATCAAATACCCACGAAATAACGACAATGTAGTTCTTCACATAACAGAGAGAAAGAGAGAGATCAATATTATATTTACATTCGAAGGAGGTCATAACATAAACCCCGCACAGAGAAAAAAAGAATCTGACCAACCTGGACCTTATAATCATTGGTGATTGACAAAGTCATTGAGTCTTCTGTGATGCTGGTGATCGCAACATTAGGAGGAGAGAGAGCTAAAAGACATTAAAGACTCATGAAACACTACAGCATTTTTTTGTCAAAACATTAAGATAGATACAACTAGATGTTTATGCAATATATAAAACATTTGAGGGTAATATTTCCAGTAAAATATCTGTATCGAAATACATAATCACCAGTCTACTCTGACAAGATCATTGAGATATAGTGATATAATGTGAAAAGATTTTGTAGGATAAGACTTTGATCATACCACCAATCCTTATTAACAGATATGCTACAATTTAAAGGTTTGGTTCAGTATGTTTTCTTTTCTCCTTCTATTCAACAAGGATGCATCAAATTGATCAGTAATCACTGAAAGTGATAAAACATGTCCAGCAGGGGGAGTCAGCACTCATCTGTGAGGATTGTTTTATACAGTTTCCTTACCTTTTTGAGGAACTATGGATTTCATTTCTGTCCAGTTTCCCACGCCTCTGCTTGTGACGGCAGCCACCTGAGAAACAACAGATGAACACAGGTTAGATGAAGTGATCTAAATGATCTTGTATCATCAACAGAAGTTCACATTTTTATGAAGGTTCTCGAGTGTCTCACCCTAAATCTGTAGAGCGAGCTGGGCTGCAGGTTCTTCACTTCTGCACTGGTGCTGGTGCTACGCTGGGAAAACCACTCTGCGCTGTCCTTTTCACTGTACTCCACCTGCACAACACACAGCCAGTTAGATGCAAGTAGTTGATAAATGCTATAAAGAACTGAAGGCATCTTACTCACAATATACTCCCTGACGAGTCCATGCGTTTTATCAGGAGGGTTCCAGGAACACAGTACTGTCCCGTCCTCAGCATTGTCACAGGTCAGCTGCAGACCCTGAGGAGGGTCCGGCACTGCCATACAAACACAGACGTCAGACACAATGAAGCAACAGAAGACAAAACATATCCCTTCCATGTAAATCTGAGTTGTTCTATGAGTGATTTTAGTGACTTTGCAGCTAATGTAGACTTACATCCTTCTGGTGTGCGTAGTGTGAGAATTTCATTGGTCCTGTGCTGTTTGCTGAGACACTGAGTCTGAACCTTCACCTGGTAGGTGGTGTCGGGCATCAACACGGTCAAAACGGCACTGCTCTTATTGCTGTTTGTGTCCATAGATGTCCACTGCTGGACACCCACCTGCCTAGAAAATAAAATAAATACAACCTTTGTTATTGACCCATGTGGACCCTAGGTCTGTTCTAGCACGGCACACACGCACGTCCGTGTTTCGCATATTTGATGTCTACGTTTGTTGATTGACTTTTACTTTAATGTACTTGAAATGTGCATATAGCACTAAGAGAATACAAGTATTGGATCAGGATTCGGTGTCGGCAGATATTCAATATTAAATGAGTTGGATCAGGCCAGAAAAAAAAATTAATTGGTTAAGTGGTCTGTGTTTTTGGTTCACAGTTGAGATGGTCCACCACCTGGAAAAGCTTAATAACCACAGGTGTAGATGAAAGTTAAATTTACCTGAAGTAGATGACAAAAGAGCAGGATGCTACAGGCATATTTTTGGGTCTTGACCAGGTGAGCATCACAGCACCAGAGAAGTTGGCGCTCCACTGTAGATTTTGAATCTTGTAGACAAACATATCCCCTGAGAAGGGTAAATCAGCATGAACAGTCAAACTGTCTTACTGTGGTACAATGCAGTCAGTAGATACAACATGAACGTCTCTCAGTCTCTCACCACTGCAGTTTTTCTCGTCACTTTTGTCAGAACAGTCTATGAAGCCATCACACATCTCACTGTTCAGCACGCAGGCCTCTCTATCCGCACAGAGAGTACCGTTCACACAGAGCAACGGTCCATGAGTGGCTGAAATATAACGGAGAGTTAAGAAAGAAAAGGTTGCAGGTAGAAGACATTATTGGTTGAGGCTAAGCAGTGTAACAGTGTTTGTGTTATTTCAGATTTAAAGACTTTATTTCTATTCCAAAATGAGGAAACCGGTAGTAAAGAGTGAGTAGGTGTGTCCAAATGTTACGACACTTACGGCAGTTGGTCTCATCAGATCCATCCTGGCAATGAGGGTGTCCGTCACAGCGCTTCCAATCAGCGATACAGGTCGCAGGCTTCAGGCACAGGAACTGATCTTTAGTGCAGCGGCCCGATGGAGGAAGCGTTGCCACTGGAGTCACAGAGCCTTTGACTAAGCAAAAGACAGAAACAAGACACCAATATAATAAGCCATAAAAAGAGGCAAGGGTTAAACTTATTTTACATTTACATTTTTTTCCCCATTCAATAAATCTCATTCATTGCACCGAAAAAGTATTAATATACTAACTTTTCTAATACTTGTTCACTTGAGATCTGGAATAAGGAATTATTTTATAAAAAAATTTGAGAACTACACATACAATTGAGTGAATGGCTCGCAATCCCCTCAAAACAGTTTGTTTGCGAGCAGCAGAAAGCAGCCTTCATGCGACGCACATACAGTAAACCCAATGTGGTTCACTCTGTTGCACATAATAGCACCAAATTAATAAAAAAACATCCTGTTTTCTATCATCTGCCGTGCATGTTTGTGGTGACGTAAGGTGAATGAAAATGCACCAGGGTTCGATAGAATCAAGTTGAGTGTGAAACCATACCAATGCTGCAGGGGGCGCTCAAAAAAGTCCTCAGATACTCACTTATTTATTAATATTTTTCAAGGGACATTATTATTGAGTGACAACACTTAATATAGTATTATATATAGTATATAAGTGAATTTAATAAGCTCTTGGAAAATGAAATGTGGCGCTCTGGGACTGTCCTATCACCCACTGAACCAGTTTGAGCTGAAGAGCGTGAATTTGCATGTATGAACATGAGTGCCAAATATCACATTATTTAAAAAAAGAGTTTAATTAAATGAAGCTTAATTTATTTATGCAAGCTAAAACATGTTATTGATGCAAGCTGAAAAAAGCTATCGGTAGAAGCTAAAAAAAAGATATTACAAATATATAAAACCAATATAATAAATGACCATGTCTTTCTGAAATAAAAAGTTTGACACCCCTGGTATTGTCTAGGAAAAGAGCAGAGAATGCACCTGTAGGACAGCCCACTTCATCGCTGCCATCAGGACAATCAGCGTAGCCGTCACACACCCAGGTGTTCACAATACACGCGCCAGAACCACAGCGGAAACGATTAGGACCACAGGTAGCTGGACCTGGCGCAGGTGTGTGAGGAGATCCGCCACCTGAACACAGACAACATAATTCATCGTAATTAATCCAGTCTTTTGTTAGCACTTTACAAACAAGTTTAATAGAACACACTACACAGGTCTGAATTATGTACCTGAACATTGAGATTCATCAGACCAGTCACCGCAGTCATTTTCACCATCACACTTCCACCAGGCAGGCACACAGCGGCCGTTCTTACACTCGTACTGAAAGTAACGCGAGCAGCCTGGCTCCTCGGTTGGGGAAGCTGAAATAGAAAGCACACAAACTCATTAGAAAACAAGCACAGAAACTAGGTGAATAGTACTGTTTGAAACTAGTCCCAGGTGTGACTGGATTGGACCTACTGATTTATTTTACTCTCTGACTGTCTGTAGCCTTCCATAGCCAACATTCTGTCTAACAGCATAAAGTCATTGTGCAGATAACATAGAAATTCAACCTAGAATTTGACTTCTGGCCTCTTGATCAGTGTGGGAGTTATTGCTCACCACAGTTGGCCTCGTCCGAGTAGTCTCCACAGTCGTCCATGCCGTCACACTTCCACTCGAGGGTCACACACATACCATTGGAACACTGGAAGTTGTAGCTGTCACATGTTTTCTCAAACTCAGGGTTAGTTGCTGTGGAAGAGAAGAGAACAAATCAATTCACTACAAAACACTGCATAGGCATCCTATACAAAGTCCACGTTTAGGACTGTCAATTGATTAAAAAATGGAATCACATTAATTACATGATGTGCCGATTAATTAAATTAAATGGAAGGTAAATACATAGTCTTGCTGAGATATTATGAATAAATGTAATGATAATAAGTTAAATAAATAAATTGAGAAAGACAATAAATTGTGGCAGACGAGATAAAAGCAATAGACATTGCAAAAAGTGGCTGAATGCTTTATCTTTATACACATATAATTTAATAACAATTTTTATGATTCATTTATTAATAATAACAAACTCAACTGTTCAAAAGTTTGGAGTCGGTAAGACTTTTTTATATGATGCAAATTGTTCAAAAGACTTTTATACTGTTAAAAGATTTATATTTCAATAAATGCTTTTCTTTTTAAGTTTCTATTCATCAAAGAATCCTCTAACCATCAAAGCATCCCTGTTTCCACAAATATATTAAGCAGAACAACTGTTTTAAACATTGATAATAATAAGACATGTTTTATGAGCACCAACATATTAGTATGACTTCTGAAGGATCATGTGACACTGAAGAGTAATGGCTTTACCATCACAGGAATAAATGACATTTTAAACTATATTAAAATAGGAAACAGTTATTTTAAATTGCAATAATAGGAATATCTTACGGTATTTACACTTGGAGCATGATTAAATACGTACAATATGAAATGTTTATTTATTAATATAATGAATTGCACTAACTTAACATGTTAGATGTAGAGTCTCAGTTAGAACACAAAGAACTTTTAGCTAATTCCTCTAGTGAACGGTTTATAATCATCACATTTCAGTTAGCAAATTGTTGGACTCACAGCAGCCAGCGTATGTTGCGTCCTCATCAGATCCATCAGCACAGTGTCGTGTACCGTCACACACCAGAGACTGGAACAGACACTGCGCTCGGTTTCTGCACACAAACTCCATATAGTGCGCACAGAGGGGACCTGCAGGAACAGACCCTTATTATTACCTTCATCTAGTTTCCATGACAACACAACATAAAAAACAATTGCAATTAAATAAATAAGGAAGCACATACCGCAGTTTTGCTCATCAGCGCCCCCTGGACAGTCCTCCACACCATTGCAGTGAGCACTAGCGGGCAGGCAGGTGCCGTTAGCGCACAAGAACCCGCTGCACTTTTCACGCCCTGCCGGACAAAACAAATAGATGACAAATTACACAGAATCATACATGAGACTTTACATGATACATGAGACTGTACGGACACTTATGTTACATTTGCCGTTCAAAAATGCACTCTCTTCCAAAAAAAGAAAGAAAATCATAGTTTACAATGAAACAAGGGAGGGGAGTACGGCAGTGTTTGTGACTGACCACACTGGGTAGGGTCCTCGTCTGAGCCGTCCTGGCAGTCATCATCTCCGTCACACACCCAGCGCTGAGGAATGCAGTGACCCGTGTGGCACTGGAAACTACTGCTCTCACATGTGTGGTGACCCACTTTATGAGAGAGAGAGGAAAAGAAAAAACGTTAAGGATGTAGAGACGTGACATATTTCACTGCATATTTTATGCACCTGTGTGTAAATGAGTCTCTCTCACCAGTACAGTTGGCCTCATCTGACCAGTCCCTGCAGTCGTTGTCCCCATCACAGCGCCATGCGTCCCGAATACACACGCCTCTTGCACAGGTGAACTCTCCCGGTCCACACTGGTGAGACTCTAAAAAGAAAGCAGATAAAATATGAGTGCTCCATCCAAGTTATTTTAACTGAACAAGATAAAACATACATGAACAATATAGCTAAAAAAAAGTCTGTCAATGATGTTTAGCATTGCAATGATTTTCAAGATATTATTAATATTGATGTATTTGCTCTGGAAATGTGTTGAGAGAATTTTTTTTCCAAACCAAGGAAGTCATATTAAACTACAGAACCCCCGAACTACGGAAGCCCTGAAACTTTTCGCCTGTAAAGTCTATTCCGGCGCAGTATATATTATTTTGTAACGTCCTAAAACAAATGGTAATGCCATGTTGGTAGATTAGCACCAGTAGTATTTCCTTTTGTTGAAAGCCCAGATAAAAGTAAAAAGCTACTATATTGTTTAGATCCAGGTTCAAGGCAGTTCGACTTCATGAACGCATTTCTTTACACACACACACACACACACACACACACACGTGTAATGAATTGGAAAGTCTCGCTCTGCGCCAGTGGACACGTTATGAATGCCTGTGCGGCAATTATGAATGTGAAACAACAGCAAGCACACACACAAAAATAACTTCTACGGAAGACTGTATTCAAAATATTACGACTTTAATCTCGAAATTTGATTTTTCTTTATTTTACGTTGCGGTTTAGGGCTTCCGTACAAACAAACACCCAGCGTTGCCAAATATATTTAAAAGGTTTAATGCCAAACGTAAATCTTGTTAGAAAAATTAAGGTATGTTTCTCCACACTGTTTTCAGTAAATTAACAGAAGAATGATATTTTAATAATTTGTATTTATATTAATATAACAATTTATACTCATGAACAGCAATATTAAAAAAATAAAATTCAAATTTCCCATGAACATACACCACATAGACTTCCCTGAACTTCAAGTGTTCACAAATGAACCTTTTAATCAGATTTATTATTAACTACATTACACTAACACATTTTTGCAACTGAAGTTAAATTCAGAGCACTGTCATTTTAGTATTATTTATATACTATTATAGTAAAAAAAAAATGAATTAGCTTTTGTTTCTATATTTTCCGTTTTCATTTTAATTACGGTTTATGTATTAGTCGTTTAAATTAGTCGCAATAAAACATCACGATACCACTTAATTTTATACCAACAACAAAATCCTGTTATATATCTTGAATATTGGATATATCACCAAGCTCTAAACACACGCATACCGCAATGCTCCTCGTCGCTGTTATCACCACAGTCATCCTCATGGTCGCACTTGAAGGCCAGTGGAATGCAGGAACCTGAGGCCACACAGCGGAACTGAACCGCAGGGTCACAGGAAGTGGAGGCTACAGAGAGAGAAAGACATGAAACTCAACATTCGTACATCAGTGTTGTTTTATACGAGACAGAGGTGGCGGGGCTGATGATGTCACTCACGGCACTCCTGCTCATCACTCATGTCGCCGCAGTCGTTGTCACTGTCACACTTCCAGATGCTGCTGATGCACTTCCCATTAGCGCAGCGGTGCTGGTTCGGCAAGCAGGTGTGCTCTGATGGGCAGCAGACAGAAAGGCATCAATAAAATCAAACTTACTTCATAAAAATGATTTATGATTTTAGAGCTATTGATATCTGACACTTTTGTTTCTGTCAGACCTGTCTTAACGCATGTATTGTTGTGGAGCTGGTATCCACTGGGACATTGACACTGACGCTCTCCTGAGGGCAGGATGGTGCTGGAAACTCCGTCGGGACAAACACAGTGATGCTTGTTTCCAGGCTGGGGAAGACACAGAAGACTGCATGGCTGATCCACACAAGCATTCTGACCTATAGGGGAGAAACATTTAAAAAAAATTATGTCAAAACAGTTCTGTGGCTTTTAGTATCTGTTAAAGTTATAGTTTCCTCCTAAAAATACTCCTGAAAAATAGGCCTGATATAGGACAACACGGTTAATAATAATAATAATTTGTCACATTTATATAGCGCTTTCTGGGTACTTAAAGCGCTTTACATAGAGGGGGGGGGAATCTCCTCAACCACCACCAATGTGCACCATTCACCTGGATGGTTGCGTTGTTTCTGCCGCATATTAGTTCATTTAGTTTTAGTTGTTTTTGAACTTAAATTAAATGAAAATGATGAATGTTGTGTCGTCATACATTTAAAACATTAAATGTTGTCATACATTTAAAACTTAAAATATGTTTTAAATGTATGTTTTTTATATACAGTACTGTGCAAAAGTTTTAGGCAGGTAAGATTTTTAAAGTTTTTAAAAGAAGTCTCTTCTGCTCACCAAGGCTGCAATTATTTGATAAAAAATACCAAAAAAAAACACAGTAATATTGTGAAATATTATTACAATTTAAAACAGCGGTTTTCTATGTGAATATATAGTGAAGTGTAATTTATTCCTGTGATCAAAGCTGAATTTATCATCATCATTACTCCAGTCTTCAGTGTCACATGATCCTTCAAAAATCATTCTAATATGATGATTTGATGCTCAAGAAACATTTATGATTATTATCAGTGTTGAAAACAGTTTTTACATTTTTATTTCATGATGCTATGATGAATAGAAACTAAAAAAGAACAGCATTTATCTGAAATCTAAAGCTTTTGTAACATTAAACTCTACCCTTCAAAAGTTTGGGGTCAGTAAGAATTTAAATTTTATTTTTGGGGGAAAGAAATATAATAAATCAATACTTTTATTCATCAAGGATGAGTTAAACTGATCAAAAGTTACAGTAAAGACATTTATAATGTTAGAAAATATTCTATTTTAAATAAACGCTGTTCTTTTGAACTTTCTATTCATCAAAGAATTTTGGGAAAAAAATTGTACACAACTGTTTTCAACATTGAAAATAATAATGAATGTTTTTTGAGCATCAAATCATCATATTAGAATGATTTCTGAAGGTGACACTGAAGACTGGAGTAATGATGATGAAAATTCAGCTTTGATCACAGGAATAAATTACACTTTACTGTATATTCACATAGAAAACAGCTGTTTTAAATTGTAATAATATTTCACAATATTACAGTTTTTTTTTATTTTTTTTATCAAATAATTGCAGCCTTGGTGAGCAGAAGAGACTTCTTTTAAAAACTTAAAAAATCTTACCTGCCTAAAACTTTTGCACAGTACTGTATATTTTATTGAAATTTAGGTTTATTTCATTTTAAGTGATGAAAAATTTAATATGGTTTTAGTTTTAGTTAACGATAATAACCCTGTGTTCTTGTCCAATAAAATGCAAGAACTACAATAAAAATCTCCCACCCAAGGAATTTACTGGAATTTATATATTTCAAAATAAATAAAAAAATTAAAAAAATTATTTTGCATTCATCAACAACACAAGCTGACAAGTGTGGTTTTGTGGGGCTGTTATATAAATGAAAGGCTACTGGCTATTACCCTTTCATGCTGTCTTTAATGGTGTATTTTCCATATGTTTCAGGAGGACAGTGTCTCCTTAAGAACTGACCTTTGTTCTTTCCCTTATAGAAGATCTTGAGATCCATCACTCCTGTCAGTCTGCCCACTATCATCTCACTGTCTGGTGAGCCTGATTTAGGTGCTTTGAAGATTCCCATTCTAGACCAGTCATCCCAGTACAGGTCATTCTACACCAACAAAGACCAGTTCAACAATGAGTTTATGATTATCAAAGAAGGTGTGATAGAATACCAGTTGCAACAATCCCAGAAAGTGACAAGACTGGGCCTACCTTAAAAACAGCAATGGCATAAGGATGAGGCAGGCCCTCCATTACCACAGTGCGGTGGCCTCCATTAAAGTCTGCTCTTTCAATGCGGTCTCCATATGCCTCCGTCCAGTACAGCCATGATTCATCTGCCGTTATCCCATTGGGCCAGCGAACTCCCTCAGACACGATGCAGGAGATGTTGGATCCGTCCATCCAGCTGCGGTAGACGCCCGCCGCGCGATCACCCCAGTCTGTCCAAAACATCAGGCTAAGAGAGACAGCACATGGAGCTTAGTACTCAGCGAGCAAAAGGACTGCTAAGGAAAACAAAGGGGACTATGGGAACAGCGTACCTCTCTCCTGGCATGAGAGTCAGGGCTCGAGGCTGTTCCACCACTGAAGAGTTGACCAGAGTGCGTCTCAGGTCTCCATCAGAGTTGGACACCTGGACGAGAGACAGTGTGAGGACGACTACATGAACAAATGTCTGTAACTGATGTTGCTGTAGTTGTTTTAACATTTGATTACCTCGATTTTTTGAGCACCGGCATCCACCCAATACAGCAACCGGCTGATGGGGTCAAATGACAGCGCCTCCACGTTTTGTAGGTCCTTTTTGACAATCACTTCTTGTCCAGAGCTCCCATTCAAACACAATCTCTACACAAAAACATACAAAATGCTTATAAATTGTTTTTAAAATTTCTCTAATATATATATTCCCCCCCCCACACAATTTTATACAATTTGTAATTTTACATTTTTATTTATTTATAGGGTTGCAAAGGGGCTGAACATTTCCGGTAAATTTCCAGAAACTTTCCAAAAATCCTGGAAAGTTTCTGAAAATCCTGGAAAGTTTCCGAAAATCCTGGAAAGTTTCTGGAAACATTGCAACCCTATTTATATATATATATATATATATATATATATATATATATATATATATATATATATATATATATATATATATGTATGTATAAAATTGGGGAAAAATATGAAATATAACAACTGAAATGTTACTATTTTGTAGTATATTTTATTCAACTATTTTGACTCGATACATTACAAATAAATGACTAAAAATAAATAATTTTGAAATGCTTGAAATATTTATGCTTTAGGCATCACAAAGTTATAATGCACAGCATGAAAAATGTGTAAGAATTTTGAGATCTGCTATTTTACAGTTTAAAGATTATTTTAAAGTGTCAAAAAATTATAAGTGTTATCAAAGATTAACTTTAAGCAAAGATAATCTAAATATAACAAATAGGGGAAACACCAATTAAATATACATATATCAGCTAACACAAATAACAAATTCTCCAATATCAGTCAATAATAACCAATATATGGCACCGATATATTGTACATCCCTAAAAAGATGTTTATTCACCTGAATGGTGTCCAGCGAAATATCAGCCCAGTATAGGCAGTTCTTCTCATAATCAAAGTCCAGCGCCACCGCCTCATGGAGACCCGAGAGGGGGAGCGGCTGGTCTGTACCTGTGGCCAGATCAAAGCGGTGGATGGAGTTCCTCACCGCATACAGGATAAACTCATTACTCTCTAAAAGAAGAAGAAGGTAAGAGGGTTCAGTTAAGAGCTTACGTTGATCATTTCATCTCAACACCACTGGCACTAAAATGGAGTTGTTCCTTGCTAACAGCCTCCTCTCATCTGGGAAGACTTTCCATTTTATTTTTCATGGATAATCTTAAAAAAAATCTGATGGCACATCAGTCACATCACTTCCTTCTCCCACTGCTTCAGATTTGAGCTTTCTGAAAGGGTCCCTTATACACTCCCAGCATCCTCTAGTCTGAGAGGCAAGCCAATCAACACGGCCACTGAAGCGTGGTCAAGTGGTTGAGCACCACATGCCAGAGAAAAGAGGCAGTCTAGACAGTGACGGGACGGCTCTTGAACAGCTCAGTGGGAAGATGGGCTTTGATTACACTACAAACAATCCTAATTAGATTTTTAAATCCCATCTTTAGGACTGACTGTCCACATTACTGTATTCAATGTGTTAAAAGGATAGTTCACCCAAAAATGTTGTTATCATTTACT
This sequence comes from Semotilus atromaculatus, assembly GCA_031834385.1. Taxonomy (NCBI): domain Eukaryota; kingdom Metazoa; phylum Chordata; class Actinopteri; order Cypriniformes; family Leuciscidae; genus Semotilus; species Semotilus atromaculatus. The sequence goes on from JAULUF010000015.1 coordinate 11,379,084, forward strand.
AAACCTCATGTTGTTCCAAACCTGCATGAGTTTCCATAGTATATATGGAAGTCAATGCCATCAAATGTCAGGTTACCAAAATTCTTTAAAATATCTTCCATTTTTACAAATATTTTTGGGTGAACTATCGCTTTAAATTTATGAGCTGCCAGAGTAATGACTTAGGCATCATCTAGTACAACAACAGAGTAGTTTTCAATGCATCTGTCCATCATGACATCTCACTGCGTCATGTTGAAGAATGACCTATTTTACACATTTATGCATTTATTATGGACACACATTGAGGAACAGTTGTAGACATTACTGTGATTTGTATATGATGTGTCACATTGTGCGCTTACAGTGAAATGCATTTACAATGTATTTATGTGGTTTTTTTTGCTACCAAACAACTAAACGGAATTATTAAGAAAAATTAGATCAAGAGAAAAAGTCTAGCATTAGATGTCTAACATTATTCTAGATCTTGCATCTGCATACGGTTACTATGTCATAAGTGAAAACAAACGTCAACATAACACAGCATTTCGAAAAAGTCCACCAGTGAAAAACAAGATGTTTTAACTTCAAGATCGAAAAATCAAGATAAATATATAAATCTCATTTAAAATTTGGTCAGTTTTGATGTTTTGGTTAATGCTGTGGTTGATATAAGTTAACAAGAACTAACAATGAAAACTACTTCTAAAACTTATAGTTAAGTCTTGTCTTACCATGTATTTGTGAAAAAAAAAGAAAAAAAAAAGTTCTTTGATGAATAGAAAGTTCAAAACAACCGCATTTATTTGAAATAGAAATCTTCTGCAATATTATAAATGTCTTTACTGTAGCTTTAGTTTAATTTAATGCATCCTTGCCTAATACAAACTTTTAAAAGAAATCTTACAGACCATAAACTTTTAAACAGTATTCATTCATTTATTCATTTACAATTTAATTTCTCTGACTTGAGGTTTTTCTGTGAAGTTCTTTTTTATAAGTTTGAGGCCATGTTATGAACTTCCTGTTGCATCCCACAGGACTGTGTGGTGTTCCATAAAAAGAGCTCAGATAAGATGATTGTGTAATCTGAGGAGGTTGTTCTTACTGTACCTCCCACAGGACAGGGCAGCATTTCTCCATCCAGCCGAGCTTCAACATCTCCCCCGCTGCAGCTGTCTCCAGACACCTTCCTGTACCTAAAGCGTCAGATCACAACTTGACATCAGTGGAAATCATCTTCGAAATTTCAATTTTCTCTTCTTGAAGAATTTAGTTCAAAAAGTTGACACTAGGTGATGCTGTAATTACACATCAATTCTTGCTTTTCGTATGAATTCACCTCTTGCTGTCTTGATGCTTAGAGTAACATTTTGAGAAGTGCCAATGTTCCAAGCTTATTTCAAAATGCTAATTCTAGTTTTGTAGGAAATTAAATAAATAACCACATAAATACAAGGACCAGCAGTATTGATGGATTTTCAAGAGCACAAGAATCATTAAATATCTTTATCAGCACAGACCTATGTTTTCTTAAACAGGCTCTTGATGGGCAAGCAAGTTTTCAGAGTGGTCTTAAAACTTGTTAAATCTCAGCTGTAATTTACCGTTATTCCTTTAAATAGATCTAGATCAAGTTCCACAGTGAAATACAAAAGGTAAATAACATGTACTGTCCTAATATATTGACCATCCCTAAATAATCCTAATTAACATGACTTCCCCCATTTTCCCAGAAATCATTACTATAATTGTAATTAACCTCCTCCAGCTCACATCTCAACTGACTGAGCAAGAGATCTAAACTCATCCAGCTAAATTCGGTTCATGTCCATGTTCTAAATAAATCCTCTCCTCTCGACTGCAGATAATGAGAGGAGAGATGCATGGTGACACAGCAGTGGCAGATCTAATAATGCTCCCGGGGCTGCCGCTGCTGCTGCTGATGGTGGCGGCGGCTAACAATCCGTATCCAGAAGGACACAGAGCCTATAATGAGGATTCACACCTGTGGACTCTTTTGTTTTGCTGTTTTACAGCACTGAATCACAACAGATGTGATTTGGCTTTATAGAGAGAAAAAAGTGACCTCTACAATCTAATAATAATAATAGTGAGCTCGAAAAATATATATATTTTTTGTACGTATCCACCTAATTTAATATAACAAAACTCCTGTTGATAATCAGCCAACTCATTTCAGAAGTTATTTCAAATACATATAATTAAATTTTCAGAAAATAAACAAATCTGGTAGAAGTCTTATTTTGACGAGATAATGTTTATCTGTGACAAAGTATATTAGTGACAAGGAGGGAAAAAACTAAATCTGAAAAAAAAAAAAGATAATTTTTTTTTTTATTTGCTCTGGTTCAGTATTGTAAGATAATACAACAAGAAAAGAGGTGAATTGTTTTTTAATTGGTAATACACTAACGTTGAAAAGTTTGGGATCGTGAGATATTTTAATGTTTTAGAAAGAAGTCCCTTATGCTTTCCAAGGCTACAATTGACAAAAAAAATACAGTAAAAAAAGCAATATTGAGAAATTGTACTATGATTGAAAATAACTGTTTTCGATTTTAATGCATTTTAAAATGTAATTTATTTTTGTAATAGCAAAGCTGAATTTTCAGCATCATTACTCCAGTCTTCAGTGACACATGATCCTTCAGAAATCATTCTAATATGCTGATATTTCTTCTATTATCAATGTTGAAAACAGTTGTGCTGCTTAATATTTTTGAGAAAACTAATACATTTATAAAAATTCTTTGAGGATAAAGTAAAAAAAAAAAAAAACAGTATTTATTTGAAATAGAGATATTTTGTATCATTATTAATGTCTAAACTGTAACTTTTGGTCAATTTAATGCATCCTTGCAGAATAAAATGAATAATTCTCACCCTTTGCTGCGGCGGTAAGTTGTGCCCACTGGACAGGGAACTGGTGGGGCATACAGGTTTCCAGAAAACTCAGGATCAGGTATGCACACCTCGAGAGACAGATCCTCGCTGAGCTTAAACCCGTAGTCACTGGGAACAGAGAGAGACGAGCCAATAAACAGAGAAAATTGATTGTGTATTCAGGTGAAGACAATGGCAACATGAGATAAACGTAGACCGAGGGGGTCTCAGCTCATACCACTCATAGTCCTGGCGAGTGCAGGAGCAGTTGGACAGAGTGACGGGCCTGTCGAAGTCCTCGCCGTTGAAGCAGGTGGCGTGAGGAGAGCGGCGCTTGTACACCATCTCTCTGCCGAGCAGACAGCCATTTCCTCTCTCGTCAGAGGGAGACCACCGTTTATAGTCGCCCTCCGAGCACGGCACACCTAAGCACACATTAGATCACATGTAGAACCCCAAAAAGGACAGTTTGCCAAAACAAACTTTGAATGTTGGCTTGACAAACCACTGACTGAAAAATATAAGACTTAAATGTAAAGGTTATTTACTCTTGATATACTTGAAACACCTGAGGATCTATTTAGTGTTAAGTGTAGGATAATATTGTATATATAACATTGCAAGTGTGGTTAAGTGGCTGTTTGACAGTTGCTAGGGCATTCTGGGTGGTTGCAGTGGAGTTGCCCACTGTTTTTGATAAACAATTGTTTTGTGGTTGCTATACTGATGCAATGGTGTTCAGAGTGGCTCCTTAAAGGGATAGTTCACCCAAAAATCAATTTTTACCAAACCTGTATTCACCCTGTTGTTGGTATAATGCTGTATGCCCATCTTTCTTTTATGGACCACAAAAGGATTTTTTTTTTTAATGGATCTTTCTGTGATCCTTTTGCATATTTTAAAAAAAAGCTTGATGCTGGTCACTATTCATTGCCATTATATAGACGAGCACAAGCGGGACATTTTTTTAAAAACCCTTCTTTTGTGGTCCATTAAAGAAAGAAGGGCATTCGGCATTAGAACAACACCAGGGTGAATAAATGATTTTAAATTTTTTTGATTTGATAATGTATTTATTTATTTTTTACTGTTTTTATAGAGTATTCAGGTTGGCTGATAGGGATTTTGCTAGATGAAGTGGGTGGTTATAAAATGGTTGCTAGGGTGCTTTGGGTGGTGTATCAGTCATAAGTGCATTGTTTTCTTACCAAGCACATCACTAGCGTTGACCTGCACAATGAGCCAGCTGTGTTTCTGGTCTGCATAAGAACCGAAGACAGTGAAGATGGTGCTCTTCTCTCCCGGTTCAGTCAGCAGTTGGTACACATATACCTCCTGCTCGGAGAACTGGAACTCCTTCCAGGTTTCCCCCTCATTAGTACTGAATCTGAGCCAGCAAAAGACAAGACACAGCTATCAGTGAAATCCTAAAGCCAGATAATACTCAGACAGATTTTACTAAAAGAACAGCGACATTAGATCCTTAAATGCTAACTGACTTAAGTGTTTTGGTGGAGCCGCCCTGCGCGATAGCCATCAGGATCCCTCCGTGATCTCCCCAGGTGTAGAAATGAGGACCAGTCAGGGCCTAAAGAACACACATATCTGTTACATGGAACAACACACGCTGCTATGCTTTTCAAAAAGTCTGGGAATATAATAAGTGCTATTGTACTGGGCAGCAGTGTTGAACACCATTTTTTTAAGGGGGAACCATTGGCATTCTGGCTCAAATGGTGCCCTAGGTAAGATAATACATGACTGAAAAAGTCCTTAATATAAGATAGGATAGTCTAGACTCTAGAGAATACTGACTTAACATTTAAAGGTGCCCTAGAATGTGAAATTGAATTTATTTTGGTGGTATAGTTAAATAACAAGAGTTCAGTACATGGACATGACATACAGTGAGTCTCAAACATCATTGTTTTCTCCTTCTGACTTAAATCTCGTTTTTGAAAAAAAAACCTGAAAAATAGGCGAATCTCCACATAATACCGACTGTGACGCAATAGTCGGGATCATTAATATGTACGACTCCAAAAATGTTCATATGCCAGCCCATGTTCAATGACAGGCGGAACTGCGCAGCCGAAGCATGGCAGTTGATCAGTGTTTGGATGTACAAATGAACACAAAGGTATTTAGTTCCTTCATCCGAGCCTCTGAAGAAACAATGGGTTAATTTTATTTTCTCTGGAAATTTCCAAACATTTCACAGACGAGACTGTTTCCTCAACTTGGGCCAATACAGAGCTGGCCTCGATGTCTGAAAATATATCGATCGAGCTACCAAGCAACACTTTCTGAATGTGTAATTGTTCAAGTTCAGACAGGTAATCTTTCTCTCAAAATCATTCAATACTGTATTTACATCATCGTGTTTGCATTGGTGAAAGCATTAGAGAGAGTGCAGAAACTGCGTTGCAATGATAAGATCTTTATTCTCGCGATCAACACACTGTCATCTGTTTGCTCAATGCTCATCACGGCAACATTTTATGTGATGGAAATAGATCTAAATACTTTAAAAGCATCTCACGATTTGTTAATCTCGATAGCTGTAATAGTAAAAACGTATAATATCTGTAGTAAAAGAGAGAGTTTCACATGTAATACGTAGCTATTTCATATGCAAGCATGTCAGCCAATCACAGCAGAGGCCGGTTACACACAGCAGACACGCCCCTCGAAACAGAGCGTTTGGGCTCAGGGCTAAAATCAGACTAGAAAAAATGCCTTTTATTTCTAAATTATGACTATTTTTGATCTAAAAAACATACTAACATTATAAGGGCAACCCATAAAACATTATACAATAAAAATAAAAACCATTCTAGGGCACCTTTAAAAGCAACTAAAGTTAAACCAAAGTGTTGCCATATTAAAAGTAATTAAACAATAAAATAAAAACAGGAGGAAAAACCTCAAACAGGAGAAATGAAAGTAAAATATATAAAATAAATCCTTTATTAATTGAATTAATTTATCAATTGGATAATATAGATTTTGGAAGTTGCTGACTATCACGGAGAAAGGCCCTAGTGTAATAAAACTAGTTCTCACCTCTCTCCATCTGACCCCTGCGCTGCTGGATACATACACATTGGGTTTATTGGCCAGATTCTTTCCCACAGATCCTGTACAGAAAAAAAATTGTAGAGGGGAAGAAAGATGACAGTCAATATTTGCACAGCATCTGGTGTCATATCTCACAGGCCCCATTACAAATGATATCAGGTGACAAGCTGACAAAAGGACAGCATTAAATACAAATGTGCTGTGATGTACACTGAATGAGAAATGGTCACAAGTGCATCTGACCACAACATAATTGTGGTGGAGATGCTAATCCGTCCCTGAAAACAGTGAAAGACAGACTCAAGATTCAGATCAAAATAGCAGGACATTAGCATAAACAAAGAGAAACAAACCCAGCAAAACAAAACAAGAAACAGTCAGATGCTTCAGTCTTGACACAGTGACAAGACACCCAAACACTGTCACCTCTCTTTTCACAGCCCTGAAATCAGAACCCTCGTTGTCCTTTTCTCAAAGACTTTGTCATTAATTAATTTGGGGTGTAATGTACTTCATTTACATTAATCTACTTAAGAGATATGCAGCACTTAACCTTTTTTTTTGCAATGAGAACAAATGTTGAGGTGGCGAGGCCGCTCTCGGCTGGCTAAGTCGACGAGTGCGAGGGTGTGTTTGTATGTGATAATTAGTCAGTGGGTGAAGTACAAATAATTATCACATCTGCGCTGCAGCGATAGCAGCCGAAACGGGCAGACATTTTCACAAGCCTCCTGTGCCTCTCATCTTCATGCATGCACATTATCTAATAATCATTTAATTAAAGGTCTGGCAGTATCTGGCGAAAGGAAAGAGAGAGGGATACAAGAGGGAGGAAGAAGTGCCTTCCAAACTGTGCAATGAGGGCAAAAATCAATGTTTTCTGCCAAACTGTGCAAAGAGGGCAAAAATCAATGTTTTCTGCCAGGCATGAACTCAAGAAGTCGGGTTCATGCACTTGCTCCCTATCATTACAGTGTGTACCACATTCTCTGAAGGGACCTATATGCACTGGGTTAATAAGAGCAGAGCAACAAGAACAGAGACACTGTAGTGCTAGTATTTCCTCTATCTTGCACATACGAGAGGTGTTTAACCACAAAGCAGAGAGGCAATCATGTGGCCCACCTGTTGCCATGATGAGGCCAGGTGCAGAGTCTTTAGACAGAATAGGGATCCTGCGCAGCTGAATATTCAGCAGCTGACTCCAACGCTGGGCCAAGTGCAGGGAACAGCCATTGTCCAACTGAGAGATGGAGAGGGGGGAGAGAGAGAAATAGTGAGTATGGTAATGCTAAAGATAAAAGGAGCACAAACAGCTCACCGCAAACACACACAAAAAAAAAATCGACTTCCTGCTGAAATTGAAAATCTTGATACTCTAACTTACTTTTTGCAAACACAAAACCACAGTGTCATAAACACATGCTTGGTGTCACGTATATAAGAAGCATGAGTGGGGGTGAGCACAATTTAAAGGGTTTTATTTTTATGCAAAACAAATTTTTGGACAAAAGAACATACATATGTGTGTGTGTGTGTGTGTGTGTGTGTGTGTGTGTGTGTGTGTGTGTGTGTGTGTGTGTGTGTGTATGTGTTTGTGTGTGTGTGTGTGTGTGTGTGTGTGTGTGTGTGTGTGTGTGTGTGTGTATTAGGGCTGTCACTTTTGAGAAAAATCACATTCGAACGGTTATCAAATATCAAGCAATGTATTTGAATATATTCGAATTTCTACGAGCCCCGCCCCCCACCAAAAAAAAAAGAAGAAAAACTCCGTAACGGAGATTCAATCACAAATGTATTAACAGTCTGACAGTCATAAACAGGACTCAGGCCTGTCTGAAAAAAAAATCTTTGACTTAATGTTTTAAACAGCAGGTCATCAACTTAATCTATATGAAGTGGCACTATGCATAGCCAATCACAAAATTAGGCTACATGGGAAAAAAAACTGAATCGGAACCGCACAGCACAAACAATAACTTGACAGCAGCAGGAGTTTTCTTAATTATTGAATTATAATTATTCTTAATTATTTTCATTTCTTAATATTGTTTGCTAGAAACACCAATTTATCAACTTGATCTGGATCAAGTGCGGCTCTCTTTTTATTGGCGATGTTCCCCGCGGTGGAGAACGCGCTCGGAGCGCGCGCGCACACACAGGTATTTGCGCATCAATGTTGAGAGAAGTGGTATCTACGGTGTAGAACCAAAAATATTTCCAGACACTACTTTTTAGATGAGTTGGGGTCGTAATTCTCCACTCAGGCTGGCCGTTCTGTGCGTTATCTTCCATTTTCAAAACAGGGAGACTATTGGCAATTATTTGCTTGATTTGGTCATGGGCCGACGCTACAATACGTTTAGAGCGCCCGCTCCTGGATGAGATGGCAAACAATAAAATAAAAAAACAAACGGTCTAATCATAGACTGTAAAAAATGCGCTAAACATGGCACTTTAAAAACCGGATAGTTTATTTATAGTTTGAAACGGATATTTCACGTCATGTTCGAATGCATATTCGAATATCGAATAAAAAGTGACAGCCCTAGTGTATATATATAAATAAATGACAAATTAATAAAAATACAAAAAACACAAAACATTTAAATGACTATATAAACCCGATATTTATATCTCTGCATTCCTAGTAATCACATATGCCAGCAATGATCAACCATGAATACATGAATATTTGTAACAGTGACATTTTGGGTTGTGAATGGTCTGAATGGTTAGAATGAGATCGCAACTTGTGCTGAAGAGCAAATAGTGAGTTTCAGTGGCAAATCTGTATAGAAAGAGCGTCCACATAGGATGTGCTCTGATGTGAAGCCGAATGGGAGCTAAATTAAATGGATCAAAACACAGGGGTCACAAGGATAACACTTTTATATGTTGGACCATTATTAAAAAACTGAGAACGCCGCAAAACAGTGAAATCCTTGGCTGATTTATCTAGTACCAAAGTAGCCAAAATGACCAACATTCCTAATACCTGGCAGTCTATGGTTCCTCCCAAGCTGTCGGCCTCAGGTGGCTGCAGAAGTTCCCAGGTTCCTCCTTTATCAAACGTGATGACTGATCGCATGTTGTCCTCTGTGACTGATCCATTGATCAGAGTGGCCACAAACACTCCCCTAAGCCCCTCGACCCGGTGGAGATCTGCAAACGGCTCGTTGGCGAAGTACCTAAAAATACACAAACACAAAAATTGTATGTGCCATGCCATTCATATCTGCAAAGAGAGGCGCTCTTTGAAAATGCCAATGACACGCGAGCGGCGAGCCAAGCGCATCTCATCTGCATTCCGCACTGCAGTAATTGCGTCTCTGCTCTCAGGCGGCCGTGCTGAGCTCAGTGGTTTGGCTGTGGGTGAGATCCTGCTCTGCCGCAGAGTAAAACAATAGCATGTCCTTGGGAAGCCGTGTTGGAATGATGGATTGCTTTTCTACTGACAGTGTGAGTGGAGGGACCGGTGGGCGAAGACATAGTTCTTGCATTATAGAGACGAGACCTCACTAACCTGCTTATGGGTTAAGACGTTGAGGAGCCAAAAACGGATTTACAGCACCGATGAGGGGCCGTCACTAAACCGAGAAGAGTTCAAGTAAAGGTGACGAGACCCAGAGCAGCGTAAGACTGGGGCTTAATGTGAATTATTGAAGTGGGATGTGTTCCTGGCTCAACATGGTTGTTGGTTCTCAGGCACCGTTTACACCTGGTATTAAAATGCGTTTTGGTAGATTGGATCACAAGTAGACGAGGCAAACACATACCCCGTTTACACCTGGTGTTTTAATCCCTCTCTTTTGTCCACTATCGACCACTTCTGTCCTGATTACGCTCTATGGGTGGGTAAATGCAAGGGGTTTTTTTCAGATCTTTTGATCTAAAGGACAAATTAAGCTTGCACAATTTACATATGAACGCGCCCGGAGAAGGCAGAAAAACACACGGAGAGCAATAGCTTTCATTTCAGCTCTGAAAGCCGCAAGACTACATCGAACACGATGAATACGTGTTAGAAATCAGGAATGGTTAGAGAACATTTTTCGTCTTCCAACCAAACTTGGGTTTCCAGCCGACAAAGTTTAAATCCTGTCTGGCTAGCGCGCTTCCCATAATGTTCACGCATTAAGTCAGTAGGCGGAGAGTAGGCGTTATTTTGTGGCTGTTCGAACGCATTCGCCCACAAGCGTTTACACTACGAAAGCAATCAAACCAAATGTGTTTTCGACTACAGGTCCTTACGACCAATCAGTCCAAAATTTTCGTAAGCGTTTTTTTCCGATTCATCATGCACGGAGCTGTGCGATTATCCCGAGTGATTCAAAGTTCACTTCAGTATGGGTCAGTATGAAGGAATTATTACTTTTAATTAGCAAGGATACATTACATTGATTAAAAGTGACAAAATTTTTTTATAATGTTACACACATTTAAAATAAATGCTATTCTTTTGATCTAAAAATATTAAGCAGCAGAACTTTTTCAGAATTTTTTTTTTTTTTACCCCTACAGCAAATCAGCATGTTTTAATTATTTCTGAAGGATCATGTGACACTGAAGATTTAACGTAATGATGCTGAAAATTGAGCTTTGCCATCACATAAATAAACTACATTTTAAAATGTATTAACATTTATTTTAAATTCTAATAATCTTTCAAAATACTGTTTTTACTGTAATTTTCATCAAATAAATGAAGCCTTGTTGAGCATAAGAGACTTCGAACACATTTTTAAAAATTAGATCAAAACCATTATTGTATTATATTATATTATATTATAGTACCTCTAAGGCAATACAAAGCATTTAGCATTTAGGGATATGATTGTTTAACAGAAATGTTGTTCCAGGACCAAAAAAAAAAAAATGTCCTTCTTGGGTAAATCACGTTAATGGTCACTGTGTCTGTGGACAAGCAGTGTTTAGCAGCTCAAACAAATGCACACACACTGTGATGTTCAACTGTACCTGATAAGCGTGTTGCTCCCAGAGCCATCAGGGCTAAAGTACAACACATTCTCTAGGGACAGAGAGAAGGACAGGCCCTGTGTGTCGGAGATGTACAGGTGCGTAACACTATTATTGTGGTTCACACACACGAACACCTGGTCCTCAGAAGCATCTGCTATGTAGTACTCCTGGCAGAGAGTGGAGAGCAGGGAATCGCATAAGACAGGTAAACAACATGAAGCTTTAAAAGTCATGGCCACAAATCTACCCGAGACTAAACGAAACAGACGGAACTCACCGTGATAGGGTGGCGGGTGTTAAACTGAGCTGCTCTCATTGGCTGCCGGTTGTAAGAAACCCACAGCTGGACAGACTGAGACTCATGGCTCCCAAACAACGTCTGTGGAAAAACATTAACAATGAGATTAAACATCCCAAATAAAGATCACATATTACAATTTGTCAAATAATGTATTTTATGGCCTATACTGAAACAGTTTATTTTATGTAATATTTACATCTAATGACACAATAACTATATGATCAATAAACTACAACATAAGCATTTTCAATATTTTATGATAAATAATGCATTAATTTAATAACATTAACATACATTTGACTAAATGTATTCTTTTTTATAATATTCTCTATTGCTATTTATAGCATCATATTTATGCAGAGATGTTTTTTTATGTATATTTTTCATATTTAACATTTAAAATGTAATATATAAAACTTAATATTAAATACAATTAATAAAGTTTTTAAATTAATATTTAATCATTCGAATGATTAAATAAAAAAACTGAGTACACATCCTAACAATAAATGAAATGTATTATTAAAGTGAATATCGTTAATCGATCGAATTGAAAAATGTGAATATCTGCATGTTAAAAAATGCCTTGGGTTAAACAGATTTTCATTATATATCTAGTTCAAATGCAGCAACAAGGTGGTTTGTTTTCCAATGCTACACAAAACTGGAACATGTTGCAATAAAATCTATTAAAATTAAACCGCAGAGAGTCATAAATATTTTATAAGGTAATCTAACACCATCAGCAACCATAAACCATGGCATATATTCACTATAAACGAGGTCTGAATGGCAGACAATATTAGCATGGAGGGATATGTCCCATCAGCACTGTATTCATTAGAGTCCTGTACCTGATATCACTTAATAAGGACTACTGGGGATTTGTCAGTCACTCATTTGTACTTTTAAAACTGCTGGTTCTCCCAGAGATAAAAGAGATGGAAAGCTGGTGCTAGCAGCTCTAGTCTAGTCAGTGTCCCAGCAACCTAGATATATCTCTGTCTAGAATTGTCTTAAATGAGCAATATGCCATGAAGGGATGAGTACTATCACTCGTTCTTCCCATCTTGAAGTTTATTTTGCATTTTCCCCCTCAGGAAATCAAAGCTTCAATCAATTTTGAAGTTCAGGCTGCTCAATCAGACTTTCCCTTGTTCTCTGTCACTGTAATCAAGCCATGGGCAAGTAAGAGTTACTTACATCAGGTTCACAAAGCCCCACAAACACAGAAAAATAAGCTGTAAAATACAGTCTCACAATAATAAACAGATTGCATACAATCTAACAAAAGCTGTGAGACACAAAAGATATGTCTGAAACCACTTAGTCAAAACCTCTCATTCAATATTCACTACATAGTGAATTAAAATGACAAAAAACTACTTGAAATCTGATCAGGCCATTCAGACTGAAACGCAAGTTCAAAAACTGCTTCTTTAAAATTATCAGATTTCAAAGCAATGCTGTGTAGACAAGAAGTAAACTAATTTGCCTAAAATTCAGATTTTTGCTGCCTGCTAAAACAAAGCCAAAGACGCCATTTGAGGTGATAAAGGCAGTAATCGGAATAAAAGCTAATTATATTGATTATATTGCAGGGCCAAAATTGATTGTAAGATGGAAGTAGTGACAGGTGAATACAGGGCCAGGGATTTACTGGGTCAGTGTAAGAACAACAGGAAGACAGCCTATCAGATAAAAGTGTATTTATAAGCACCGTCATCCTGAATAACAAGTTTAACCACTTCCTTGTTTAAAGGCACAAAGGCTCAGTGTTTTCCTTCTCAGCTCTCCGCACTGCCTCGTTTTTAGTCACACCATTCATGGTATTGATTTATCTCGCTGTTAACGGCTGTCTCCAGGAACAGACTGCAGTGTTGTGGATGGAGCCAAAACACAATCTGGCATTAGAGAGCAAAGACGAGGGAGATCTCTCGAAAACAGACGTGTTGCCGGGAGAGCTTAAGAGAGCAAAGTGTGTGATAACAACAATCGAATCACAAAGCTGCAACAACCAGATCCAGATGCCAATACTTAAACACAGTACCATAACACCATAATAATACCATGTTATAGTTTAACCAATATATTACATACATACTGGTTTAAAAAAAAATTGATTCGCTTATAAATTATTGAATATTGTATATAAAAAGATGAAATAATAAAAATTGTATGTAGTATACTTTGGCTATATATGAAAATACATCATTTATTATATACACTTATACACAAAATTCTAGCCAATTAAATATTTCAGATTTTAGAGTAAAAATATACAATTATATTTGCCATTAAAATTTTTACTTCCATTTCCATTTGTCTTCAACTTTCTTTTTTTTCTAAGTCTGGAAATCACATATTTAACCATCTGAAACGTATTATTATATTTATATATAATATGATGGTATTTATAGGAAAACATTGCAAAAAAGACATGGAAATTTAAACGGCAATTATAATTTTGTCTAGTTTTGCTCACCTCTATAAATATATACTATAATATAATATAATAAATTCATTTTAAAGACACCACATCGTACTGCCACAATTTAAGGGGCAAATAATGCAAATAAATTGTATTTCAATAGCATCATAACTGCCACCTTTCAGGAAGGTGCAGAGTTGCTACACAGCTGGATGCACAGTGTTTTTGTGTGATTGAGCTGTTAACCAATCCTGTCAGGTGGTCAGAGGTCGTAAATCTTCCCCCAAGGTCCATTTGCATCTGACACTTAGATCCAACCTCCAATTTTAGCTCTTACAGAATCATTAGGCATTTACAGGCAGTTATCCACAAACATCTCCTCTGAGAAAACTGTCATCTCTCATTATGCTGCCATACCATCCAAGTGTCCCGGACTACAAACTTGACAGCAAAATTCTCCTATAAAAGCCTTCTAGTATGGCAACATGAATGGAATAGTTTCTGGCACAGCCGGCCCAATGAATTTTTGGCTTTGGAGTCACTTTGCCTTCTTTGTGAGGAAAGCATTTATCTCTGGAACAACAGCCGTACTGTGCTGGCAGTCCCTCTCATCGCTTAGTCTGGAAGAGAGATCAGACTTTCAAGCATGAGTGAGAATGTATAGATGCAGCAATGTTGAAGAACACAGTGTGGGAAGTTCTGCATTCTATAGTGTCACAGCAAAAAGTAAACAATATTTTGTCCAAGTTGTGAGTTTGCAGTCTGCAATTAAAAGATAATCTAAACAATAAAACTTGCTATTACGTTGCATTTGCTGGCAGCATGCAAAAACAAATAGGCAGTGTAAAGAATAAATTACTATTATGAGTCGGTTCTTTTAATGAATGAGTCAAACCAACTTACAAAGTTGGGTTTGGCTGTTTAGCATAGCTAAATTTATGTATTACAGCATTAGTCCTCATTTGAAGCAGTCTAATTGAACCCATCAAAATGGTTATCAAACTGACATCTGATTCACTTACTGACAGGATGTTTATGGAAATGTGTGGTTAAAGATCTACATTCATAAGAGTTTTGTTATGAATGGTATTTTAATTAAACACATTAAATTGAGACCACTTTAATGCCTACTGACACGCCAAGATTGTGTTTAAAATCTCATCCCAACCTTCTCCCATGAGCATCTTTCTTTATCAAAGTTCAGATTACACCCTGAAACCACTAAAGCAGCTTGCAGGGCTACAGGGAGGTGAGGATGTGAGAAGAGAAAAGACTTAATTATTATTAAAGATCTCTATGACATTATGGATAAATCCCTCAGATGAGAGGACCTTGGTTTCCACGGCTTTAATTAGTCTTAGAAGCTTCTCACTGCCAAAGGCTCTTGTGATTTTCATTATGGTAATCCTATTAGCCGGGCTGCAGATAGAGGGACTCAACACAATGAGAGCAAAAGAGTGAGTCAGAGAGAGACACAGTGACGGAAAGAGAAGAGGGTAAAAGACTGAAAAAAGGGAGAAAAGACTGACATCAATGTCTTCCGATTGGCAAGACTTACTACTGCTACTATCTACATAAACAGCATCCTAACTAACATGGCATCTCAAATGACTAATTTAGAACGTTACACAAGCAGCAACTCACAATTGATTCAAATAGAATTTAGAGTTAGCATGTCGCTAAGCTAACAACATGATAATCTAATACGAAGAATATACATATAACACACAAACAACTATATCAATCTTTATCAACACTCGGTTGATGATTGAATAAACATTTCTTCCTCTTTTTCTGCCAGAGATTTTTTCATCTTAAATGGTTAGTTCACCCAAAAATGAAAATTCTGTCATAATTACTCACCCTTATGTCTTTCCAAACCCGTAAGACTTTCATTCATCGTCAGAACACAAATAAAGATTTTTTTGGATGAAATCTGAGAGCTTTCCATCCCTCCATTGACAGCTACGCAACTGAAACTTTGACGATTCAAAAAGTTCATAAAGAGATCGTAAAACGAATCCATATGAATTGAGCCGTTTACTCCAAATTTTCTGAAGAGACACGATCGCTTTATATGTTGAACAGATTAACTGAATTTAGTCTTTTATTCACATATAAACATTCATCAACTCGCACATTAGTTGTGGTAAACGGAAGCTCAAGCATGTTCGCTTGATGTGAGAACCAATGAGGTTTATTCTCGTGTTATGCAGCACGTTTGAGCTTGTGCAAGAACCAATGAGGTTCAGAAAATTTGGACTAAACCACTCAATTCATATGGATTAGTTTTACATGATCTTTTCCAAAGTGTCAAAGTTTGTTGCATAGCTGTCTACAGAAAGCTCTCAGATTTCATCAAAAAGATCTTAATTTGTGTTCTCGAGATGAACGAAAGTCTTAAAGTTTTGGAACGACATGAATTAATGAAAGAATTAAAAATTTTAAAACCAATTAGAACCAACAAAAACTGGCTTAGACTAATTTAAGCTGTTTTTTCCAGCAGGGCAGCTTGTGATGTCTTAAAATACTATCTCTGTAGGCAACTCTTCCAAGTATTGAAAGAAAATGTTTGTTCTGTAAGTGAGCGAGCGAGAGACTGAAAGAGAGAGGGGGTTGCTCTAGGGGTACGTCTGGCCAGCGGGGTCAGGGCCAGGCCACACACAGGCATCAACAAGCCAAAGCTCTCAACAAGCCTGTCACTTTCTCTCTCCTCAAGAGTAGAGATATTTACAACTTTCCCAGCCAGACAAATTCCAAAGAGCTGTTGCTCTGGCCTATTTACTATTTGTCTGTCTTGTCCTAAACCTCCTTAGGATAATTTTGTTTAATGCGCTATGTGGACAACCAACGAGCACTGCAAAGAGTTGAATGGTCTGACCATGAAAACCACTAATTATCCTGTTGTAAATCCATCCACTCAGCAAGTGAAATATCCAAATCCGTTAAAATATTAACTGGAAATGTGGCTCACCAGAACACAGGGAGCAAACTTCCCACAGCCCTTTGTGGAAAATTCAGGAAAAAAATAAAAATCAATCTAACAGCGAGTGTATATTGCATATTTTTGTCTCGCGTCAGATGGCCTTTGGACAGTTTAGCCTAAAATTAATTCTGTCATAATTTACTCATCATCATGCTGTTCCAAACCAAACTTTTATATTTTATACTTTGGACAAAAACGGTTTATATCTTCTTCTGTGTTCCAAAGCAGAAAGAAAGTCTTTTTATATAGGTTTGGAACGACATGAGGGTAGGTAAATGATGACAATTTTCATTGATGCATTTAACATCTCTTCACTACAACCAAACAAGAACAATGGGAGTAATTATAAAACTCTTTCGGTGCCGTTAGTATGGCGCAGTGTTGAAGACGGGACCATATGGCGGCACTGGGCAGCAGAACGCATATAAGTGGTGCATGAGTGGTTAGAAGCACCCGAGGGAAACCTAGCCACAACTTCATTAACGGAACATAGATCAGAGCTGTCAGGCAGGCACGCCGTCCAGGGCCGTGGTTGTGCCATCCGCGCAGCAATGCTCATAAACAGCCCTTAAAACTCCCACGGAGTCTCTGGCTTTCTGAGGCCGCAGATAAATTACACATTTCTTTCCAATTTAATGGCTGACTTGGGTCTGCTTCTGCTTTACGGAACCTGGCAGTGCCATGTGTGACCTGACAGATGCCTCATCCAGTTCTGGGCAGTCAGACATTTGCTGTGGGATGAGGTTAGTGAGATGCCAGCTGATGTGGGGTGGAAATGATTAACCACTGAATATACTCAAGGGTGAGTGCTACACTGAAATATAACACTAGCTGTGGTCAGCATAGACATGAGGTCTAGACAGTCATTGTTTCAGAAACCAAGAACTATGCAAAACTTTATGGAGGCATATTAACTGAAAACAAATACTTCAAGCTGTATTGTGTTTCCATCTTGGATGTGATGCTAATAAGACAGTTTGACAGATACAGATTTTACACTATTTAGTGTTTCTATGACTGATGACCTGTGTTGCAGGGTTGGACTTACAATACATTGTAGGATCATAATTGTTTCTGCTCATGACAAATTCTGAAATAATGCTAGTGTTTAACTTAACTAAATGACAACAAAAAAAAAACATCTGCAGGATTCACATTTTCAGAGTTTCTGCTTGTTTAGATGACATTCTTAATTCATAGATCTGCATGGAATTATATAAACGCACAAATAAAAATTATACAAGGTACATTAAAGTTCCAATAAATAGAGTGTTGCAGGGATGATGTATTTTTGCAGGAAAACCTAGAAGTTACTGTAGCATCACCCTAGGTTCCTTCGGCAAAAATCCAATAGAATCCAAAAGGAGCAGAAAATAATCTCTTTTACCAAGAAAGGTTTATGATTCTTACATGGTTTGTTCATAAAGATAATCTTCACAAAAATAAGTTATGATTTTTTCTAACAATAGGAAGAAGTGAAAAGATAGAGATATAAACAATCTACACCATGGTTGCATGACTTCAACGTCACCACCTTTACTTTTCCCACTACTCTTTTAAACTTTATAATCTTTAAATTAGAACGTCTGAGTTAGAATAGTTTACAAGAGTGCAGTTATAAATACAATGAGGCTGTGAAAGTGGACTAGCGAGTAGAAGAGTGATGACGTTTAATGTCCCTGACAACCTCAATAATACAATTTAGCCACTTGTTAGCAACAGCCTTTTCAAGACACCATATAAAACATGAAAATATCTTGAGCCACAGACACAGAATATCTTGTTAACCACAGACACTAATTTTCAATTTGAGCGATTTAAAAACAAACCCATTCAAAAAACCCGGCATGGACTTCTGGACTGAAAGAGCAAAAAAAAGCTAAAGGTTTTAGGACTCATCATTCCTGTAGCACTCTATATACACACTAAGAAAAACAGAACTGCAAAATATGATTGCAGTTTGATGTTACCATGCTGCTAATAGAGGCATAAAATATATAGCACATGCAACTTAATCCACTTTTAATTACACTGAACTATTTTTATCCATTAGTTGTAGTATTGAATTAAATACACATTTATATAATCAAAATTTCTCTTGTCCGCCTTGTATTTATTCTTTCATCGAGCTTGTCACAACGCATTCTGGGTTCGCTCTCTCTGTGATGGATACAAACAAAGCTGCCTTAGAATCTGGCTAAAATTTGGCCTCTTAGGAGGAAGCATAACTAAACCGCCTACCTTCTGGAAAAGTCTATGTACTACTGCTGTTCACAGACACATAATCAGCAGATGCTTTTTTTCAAAACAACTTACAGTATCTATTACAGGTTGTGCCTCCTGGGGCAATTGTTATGTTTGAGGGCACAATGACCCAGTGGGATTCAAACCAGTAACCTTTTGGTTACCAGCCCAGATTAATAACTAGAGAGTCAACTGTCTGAATTACCCTTGTGTCAGATAGGGCAGAAGTTCAGTGTTGGCTAAACACACCAGGAATCCTCCTTATCCGATTCCATGGCTTTAAATAAGCCTGTTATCACTGCCTGTTCATCTTGAGCGGGATCGTTCCTCCAGCTCTTCAGAGGAGTGTTTACTCACACTCACAGGAGAGGCATTCAGCTGGAGTTGGCACGGATCTGACTCTCGGCACTCTCCACATTTCCAGTTTTTGAACTCTAGCTCAGCTCTGCTTATTCTACCCTTCTTTTGCTATATAAAAGCCTGAAGCTACAAATTATCCTCCGAAAGTTTGCAGCTCTGTTCTGGTCGGAATGTACCCTTACCCTGGTTGTGGTGGCAAACATGTACTTGTCCCGTAACTGGAAGCTGTCCACCTTCTCTAGGATAACTTGACGGTTTTGCTCGAAGAAGTCCGTGCTGCTGAGGATGATGGAGTCTCCCTGGGGCTCGTGGCGCTGGACAAACACTGTGGTGGGGTTGTCGTGTGGCTCTACACCCCTAGGAGATTAGAAAGACACACATACATGGACATTCATATTTTGGACATATATTACAACAATGTTTTTTTTTGTTAAGCATTCATTTATGTTCCATTTTATGTTTACATGGTTTCAGAGAGCAACCAATTCCATATTAATGTGTCTTAATGTAAAACACTACACTTTCTTGAACAACAAATCAGTATATTACAATGAATTCTGAAGGATCATGTGACACTGAAGACTGAAGAGTAATGACTGCTGAAAAATAAGATTTGTCAACACAGGAATAAATAATATTTAAAAAATATATTAGCATAGAAAACAGTTCTTTTAAATTGTAATAATATTTCGCAAAATTACTGTTTTTACTGTATTTCTGATCAAACAAATGCAGTCTTGGTGAACATTAAAGGCTTCTTTCAAAAGCATTTAAATAATCTTACTGACTGCAAACATTGCTTCAAAAATAATATACAATATTACAATAATAAAGTAACATCTTTTGTATTGTATTTCCTAATGACATACAATGTGCTACAATTGCAAAATCTGTACAGGTCATAACGTGATCAATAATTACTTCCACTTGCCAAGCCAATTCAAGCAACTTTACACCCAACAACTTACTCTTAACCAGTTTTCCTCATCTGTTTTCTGCACAATGTTACTGATAAATTATTCAGGGTGAGTGTGGGAGATCAAGACTACAGACGAAGGAATGGACAGCAGTTTCAGATAAATGGATGAGAGAATCTCTCTCCACGCTTGACCAACCGCCTGACTTCCCTTCCTCTTTGAAAACACAGAGGGGTGCTGATTGTTGAGACTGGCTCTTAAATCACCAAGCTAGAGGATAAAGGGATTATCTCGCAGGGGAACAAACACACAAACCTCGCCGCTTGCTTTCTATTTCACAACTGGGATTTTAGCACGTCGAGCAGCGGAGTAAGAGACGGATAAAAACAGGGGCTTACAGCTCTTTTAACCAGCCCTGCAGCTCCGCCTTTGGTTTGTCTAGATTAAAACTGAAAGCCAATTGAGAGCTCAGAGAATACAGTCAACAAACAACACTTCACACCCAGAAAAACACAAACACACACTGAACTGAAGGTCTGTTTGCTGACCTTTAAAACAGTAGTCACGCTGTTTGGCAGGACTTCCTTATTCCTTCTGACTGCTACATTAAAAATGTATACGTTTAATGATGATGCAGCAATATTACAATTCTGTCCGACACCATTAAAGAAACAATTATTAGGCTAATAACTGACACAAAACACAAGCCTTCAAAAGATTGGAGTTGGCAAGATGTTTTTGAAAGAAGTCTCTTATGCTCAAAGGTGCATTACAATCCAGTAAAACTGTAATATTGTGAAAAATTATACTAATTTTAAATGACTGGTTTCTATTTTAATCTAATAAAAATGTTTTATTTTATTTAGTCCTGTGATGGTAAAGCTGAATTTTCAGCATCCAGTCTTCAGTGTCACAAGATCCATCAGAAATTCTGATATGCTGATTTGCTGCTCTCTTAATCTGAATGTTAAGAACAGTTGAAAAACAAGAAAAGTTCAAAGTAACAGAAATAATTTAAAATAATGTGTCATTGCTGAAAAAGTATTAATTGCGTTCCTTTAAAAAAAAACCTCACTGAACCCAAACTTTTGAATGGTACTGTAATCCACCCGCCACCTCCGCTCATCTGGCACAAACCGCCTTACCCCGATCATCCGCACAAACCGCCGGACCTTGGGGGACCGAGCTTTTGCTATTGCTGCCCCCACCCTCTGGAACTCACTCCCTACATCCATTAGAAACTCTGATTCACTGCCAAACTTCAAATCAGTACTCAAAACCCACCTGTTCAAACTAGCTTTTCCTTAAAATCCCCTTTTTGTTTTGTTTGTGTTTTGTTTTGTGAAGCGTCTTTGAGTGTCCAGAAAAGCGCTATACAAGTGTGATGTATTATTATTATTATTATTATTAATACTGTATGTTATTAAAAAAAATAATTAGACTGTTTAAATGCTACAATTGAATTTGCATCACAGCATTATAATGTGCCGTATAAAAACTGGATATTCATTTTGAGATTGGCTAAAGATTACATTTAACAGTGTACATTTTTAGTGCTTTTAAAAGATTAATATAACCAAGTAAACTAAATGTTACAAAAAAGTAAATGAGCAAGAACAAATGCATTAAAAAAAATTCTTATTATCAGGCGATAGCCTATATGAAACTGATATATCATGCATCCCTAAAAGACATCCAACATCGGACACAGGTTTGATTCTGGCTCGCAACACTCCCTGATCACCCTCTCTAAAGACCCTCTCTTGAGGAAAAGAAAACATCTGTCAAACCAGAAAAAGGGAAGCTGTCTGAAATGTGACAATCCTAAGCCAGGCACAGTCTGAGAGAGCTCTCAGAGCAAAGAACAGAAGGGTTATCGCTGCAGTGATGGTGTAGTCGGTCTCTGAGCTCTCGACTCATTTGTGTAGGGCCGTCGCAGAGGGTCGCTGATGTTATCTCCACAGCCACTGACTGCCACTCCAGCAGATGAAATGGGTCACGGCTGGTAGACACAATCAATTATTAATACGGCCGCAGTCGGAGCCTCATCAGAGAAACATCCACAACCGACTATTTCGCAATCAAGCAGTCTGTCTGGACGGCAGCCCATTTGCTTGAAAACACTGACCACTATTCAAATCGACTATTCTGTTGCAATAATCTGCAAAACAAATTTGTTCCGGCATCAAGACATTTACAGACATTTGAGCTAAAGTAAAAAAAAAAAAAAAAACGATAATCACGTCTGTGATGAATTGGAGTCATAACATTCTAATTAGCTCCGGTCTTCCGGTCGAATCATATCCTATGGCATAATGTTTACGGAACAGGATAGCAATAAGTGCCATGTTATTTCTATTTGCTGCTCGCTTTCGATGCCAGTGCCTGATTGTGCAAACACTGAGTGCTGGCCGCAATCCAAAGCAAGAGTTTCACATTCCTACACAAACCTGTAAATTGAGTGAGGCAGCACAGAACATTCAACCCTCTTCAAATTACTAACATTGTTGCAAAATTCCTGTACGGAAGATTGTGGAAAGCAAGAACTGGATTTGCCATTTCGATTGCTTAGGATATCAACGAGCTTCAAACTCACACCCTGTTGTTTTAGACAGCAATCAAAACCACAGTAATGAGCCATGTATGAAATAGGCTATCTGCGCAGTGGGTTGGAATAACCCACTGAGAAAAAGGGAATCAAAGCAGATCACACATCTATGTAGAGAACTCTATGTACAGTAAGTCAATCCACAAGCTGCTCATAAGCGAAAGTAACTAAATTACTACAGTTCAAAAGCCATTCCTCCCGTTTTCAGTGTCATTCAGAAATCAGTTTATACTTAAGCTACTACTTGAAAAAGGATACTAATAATAAGTGGTCACCCTTTCGATTAGGGTGAGGGTTCGATTCTCACTATTAACTAACTATTAATTATGACTTTTCCACAAACTCCTTAATGATAGTTAGTAGTTGTTACATTTAGGTATTGGGTAGGATTAGGGATGTAGAACAAGGTCATGCAGAATAAGGCATTAATATGTGCTTTATAAGTACTAACAAACAGCCAATATCCTTGTAATATGCATGATAATAAGCAACTAGTTAACAGACTAGTGAGAACTGGAAAACTGAAGTGTTTCCTAATAAGTAGGTAACTGCATTTAAGCTATGCACAGCATTTAATTTATGCTAAATACCAAATATAAATATATATATATATATATATATATACATATATATATATATATATATATATATATGAGAAAAAGCATTACATTTTTTTATAATTTTGTAAAATGATTGTAATATTTTATCATATAATTTTGTATATCACTACAATCATGGTGGAATAAAATATTGTATATTGGTTTTTAAACTGGTATTTTTCAAGAGCGGGTATTATTCAAAATTCATGTATAACTTTGATGAACTTTTAACTTCAAATGTTGACTACTGTGTGTGTATAAATATATATGTATATATATGAGAAAAAGCATTTGAAAAAATATATAATTTTGTAAAATGATTGTAATATTTTATCATATAATTTTGTATATCACTACAATCATGGTGGAATAAAATAGTGTATATTGGTTTTTAAACTGGTTTGTTAATGTATTAATTGTCGAACTAACCATTTTGTTAAAATGAATCGAAATTCAAGGCAAGCATGATTAACCACGATTATTTCCTTAATTTGATGTGACAAAAAACAGCAATGTAGCATTTTGTTACCGCTGCTTGCAAGAAAAAGAAGCTTTCTTCTAGAAAAGCTACAACGTTTTTAAAAAAGCACTTAAATATGTAGTTAAATTAGTAGCATGACTACTTTTGGCCATTGATGGCACACACATAACACCCAAAAACAGATTTTGTGATGGACACATTCAGAACTCCCTCAAAGTGTTTGATCTTACCAGAAGTAGAACTTCACATGCTCCTGAATCAACACCCACGTCTCACCAAAGTCATCTGATTTCCACAGCTGCCAAATGGAAATTAAAAAGGAAAAGAAAAGTCCTTAAGAGTCAGCAGTTTCTGTTATAACATTTAATATCTTTAAACATTTGTCATGAACAAGCTTCTCATATGAACGTTACGGCTTATTTCCTCAAATCAAAATTTGCTGCTTAGTGCAAAATTCAAAAGGGCAATCTCCGCAAATAGCTAAAGGCTTAAATGGCCATTCATCTTATTAAATGCCATTCATCTTATTAAAACTGGACAAAAGATATACAAAATAGACCAGTACTGAAGGAAAGAATCGGTAATCATACCTGTTTATTGGGGTGAGAACTGTCATAACCAAGGACCAGGTTAGGCCTCTTACTGTGCAGCAGTAAGTCTGTGGGCTTGAACAGGATGGAGAAACCCTGAACACTTTTACAAAAGTCAAAGGTGTTCCACAGGTAACCGTTCGTGGTGTCAGTAAATAGGTACTGCAAGGGAAAAATCAGAAAAGACAAAAAAAAAAAAAAAAAAAACATTATAGGCAGTTAAAAAATCCTGTCAGCATATACTCAACCTAGGCCTGGTTTTCAAAGACAGGGTTTAGATTAAGCCAGGATCAGGCCTTAGTTCACTCAGGACATTTCGTAGCTTTTATAAACATGCATTAGAAAAAAACATTACTGGTGTGCATCTTGAGACAAAACAATGGTACTGGCATATTTCAAGACATAAGTCAGTGCAAGTTGCTTTCAGTTAAAACAGCCTTATGTGAAACCAGGGGATCATGTTACCATTTTATTGTCGTAAAAAGAGATGCAAGACGTCTATTTTCCATACAATGAAAGTAGACGTGGTAGTTTATAAGAAGCTCCAAAAAGCACAATAAAAGTAGTCCATATGACTCAATGTAAAACATGTGCAATGTAAAATGACCAGAAAATGGGCCTGCATGTCTTAAAGACTAGAGTACACAACTTATATAGACAAGAGCAGCCACTACATTCTGCTAAATGTCTTCTTTTGCTTTCCACATCATACAGGATGGGAACATTAGGGTGATGTTTAACCTCTGTAGTGGATGACGACACAACAGAAGATCTATAATTTATAGATATTTATTTCAGGCAACTGGCACCACGAGAACATCAAAGAATTTAAATATAGTAAAAAAAAACAAAATTTTTTAACATGAATTATTCAGATTATGCACTTCTGCCATTCTAATCTGCCTCCCTTCTCTTTGATCTGTCATTTAAGAGTCTTCCCTATAAACTTTGTCCTCTCCATGGCCTGGTTATGGAAGCAGGGCACTTTCTCTCTCCTGATTCAGAGGCAATGAGGACTGGGACTGAAACAGAAACACTCGACTTAAAAAAGAAACCTAATGCTGTACAGAAATATGAAAGAAAAAGTGGAAAAAGAAGAAAGAGAAAGTAGAGCATATGGATATTCAGCATGAACCGTGACCATCATCAGACTATAAGTGACACAATGCCAGAGTGTTCTGAGTGGTTGCTTACCACACGGCCAAGTCAACACAGCTTAGAGGAGTAATAACACACCTCTTTTCAACAAGCCAAACGATTTTTGTAGTTAGTAGTGAAGATTAATAAGAATTATTAATTATATTAAATGTTATTAATATAATAGTTAAAAAGTAAAAACAGTAATAATGTTATTGTTATTATATAATAATAGCCCAAGTTACTAAAATAAAGTAAAAACTACATTAATTGAGATCAATATTAATATTATAATATTAATAAAATAGTGAATAATCATAGTCAATAATTAGAAAATACATTCACACTTGCAAGTCAAAGCCACTATAAAGAGATCAATCAAACAAACAGGTCCAGTATGTCTTCAAGGACTATCAGCTCATTATTTAGTTATTCGCATGAGATTTTATGTCAGGATTATTACTTTAAATGCATTAGAAAATTCCACAACAAACGGCACAAGCACCTAGCCAATATCTCAATTAATTATCCCATCTGTAACAACCGAGATTCAGAGTTCTTTTTTACATGTGGACTGACGGTGCAAGTTACTCTGATCACTCAAAATGTAATTAAACAGCCCTGTGCTACTACCAAGTTGTTGTAAACTTTGCATATTACACTAGTAATGCTTTAGCTTCAATCCAATCCAATCCAATGCAGCAGGAGCAGCAAGCGGCAGCTGCAGTGCCAGCCACATCATCGACTCCAGATGAATGGTCACCGTCTGCTGCCGTCAGCCCCTGCAAAGACGCAATGCAGAGTCCCACAGCGGTTCTACCACATCTGCAGCTCCCCACTCCAACTCCCATGAGTCTTTGCACCCCCGCAAAGTCTCAATGGAGCAGTCAGTTACGGTAGGTGGCAAGGGCAAAGACTAAGGATGCAGCTTGTATTTTTGCCCAGCCCTTGGAGTTGCTTTCTTGGATAACACCATCTGTGGGTGTATACGTGATTGGAGTGGTGGAAGGTCACAGCTGCAGATGGCCAGGAAGAGGTTTGTGTCACAGCGGTCTTGTATGACCTCAGCTTAAACTCACAAAGACAAGACAATTCAAGTATGTCTCACTGATAGTCCAGCTAATGTCTCTCACACACTTACTCGTTTGTTGTCAGCAGGGCTGTGGTAAAACTGTGAGATGACCTGTTTCTTGACCTCCTGGTCCCCAGACAGTTGAAATTTCTCTGAAACGTCGGTGAAGGTGGTTCCATAGTCATAGGACACGTACACCTGTTAAATAAACACAATATCAAATTTCAACCTCATACACTGCAGAAATTGTAGCTCTGGTCCAAAACCTAGTTAGCTGCCTTGTTGTTTACTGTCTGTCTACATAGGCTGCAGCCTTCTAAGTCAACATGGCAATTGAAATGAAAACGTTTCATATGAAACTAATTTGGGACTTACATAGGGAGCAACTTCTTATGTCATAAAAATATCGCTTTATAAGTTAGCTCCAAATGAGAGACTGTTTACAACTGAATCCAATAGTTTGATGTTAGCATGTTGCTAAGCTAAAAATATCAAAAAAAATCATTTTGTCACAAACAATGCTCCTTAAGTGAGCACTGAATCCAAGTTTGATATTAGATATTTTCAAATAAATAACTTCCTTCATATGGCTCAAAAATAATGCTCGTGTGAAATGTGAGACTGCTTACAATTGATTCCTAATTGGCTTTGTTGGCTTTGTCAAACTGGAGGCTTTGTTGCTGAGCCTACACTTTGACAATTTTTTCTTGGGCAAAATAATCCATTTTAATTCGATTCATCTAAGTTTATCAATATTTGTCAGTATTGGTTGTTTTTTTCATATCAACATTTCTTTAGTTTCTTTATGTTAGTTAAATTTGTATTGTTATAATTATATTGTGAGATGGTTTAGCTGGCATTATTGTTCTTTTAAGCAATTTACAACTGGCAGGGGAATGTACGTTTTATGACAAATTTCCCTCAGATGACAATAAAATGAATATTTTATTTTTTTCATTCATGTCCTCCACCTTGGATGCAAAATTTCACAGATGGCATTGCAGTGCATTCTGGGATTGAATTATCCAAAGAGGATACATGTGAATCTGCTAGAATTTGGCTCAAAGAATGTAGCAGTTAATCTTTTAAAAATAAACCATCATCTCATTAAAGAGTTCATTCAAGAAACTTATTTGCATTTGGAGTTCTTTTTGCCTTGTCTTGTTTTTCACAAAGAACACCTGTAAAGCACTTCAGAGGTGAGCAGATAACAACTCCAGCACCCTAAAAACTATAACGCACAACTTTTGTTCTCGCATTTCTATTAGATAACATTTTACATAAAAGCTTTGCAATTATTGAAAACTTTGCAATTATTGCCATGCAGATAGAAAAATACCATTAAAGGTCACAAAACAGTCTTTCTAGGCTGTGAGTTACATCAGCGGGATTTAAGATGATATAATAAAAGTGCAGGGAACTGAAGAACAGAGGGAGGCCTTTCATCTGTATGACTCAGAGAGCGCTAAAAAGTAAAGCTAGCCGGTCGAGATATTCTTGGTACCTTACAGCATATATTATATGTATAGTGGCTTGTGAAAGTATTCAAACCCCTTAATTTTCATCAGACCAGAGAATATTTTTTTCTCACAGTCTGAGAGAGTCCTTAAGGGGCTCTTTTGCAAATTCCAAGTGGGTTTTCATGTGTCTTCACTGAGGAGAGGCTTGAGTCTGGGCGCTCAAAGCCCAGATCGGTGGAGTGTTGCAGTGATGTTTGTCCTTCTGTAATGTTATCGTTATCGGTCCGATAAATAATAATTAATATTATTTCCTTCAGCTGAGACACTTCAGATGCACACTGTTCACCATGATGGTTTCGAATTGCTTGAAATATGATTGGAATCCTTTCAAAAAAGGAAAATACAGCAAGTCGGTCATATACACAACTGAAAACATAGTTATGTATATGATATTACATTTCTGTCAACATATCCTCCTAAATATTACACAATGCACCTTTAATGGTGAGACATTTGTATTAGTAATCAGTCCCTCAAAAGATATATAAAAATGAGAACTTAGATTTATCGGCCAATATATCGGTTATCGGCATTCAAAATAAAAAATTATCGTATCGGCCAACATTTTCATATCGGAGCATAGGCCAGCTCCAGGAAGAGTCCAGGTTGTTCCAAACTTCTTCCATTAAGGATTATGAAGGCTACGTGCTTCTGTGAACCTGCAATGCACCAGATTCTTTTTTTCATAGTCTTCCCCAGATTGGTGTCTTGATACAATCCTGTCTCTGAGCTCTAGGGACAGTTCCTTTGACCTCATGGCTTGGTTTTTGCTCTGATATGCATTTTCAGCTGTTAGACCTTTTATTGAGAGGTGCATGCCTTTCCAAAGAATACCCATTGAATTGAATTTCCCACAGGTTACCTCCACTCAAAGTGTAGTAACATCTACAAGCAAAATTGAAACGCTCCAGAGCGAAATATGTCCTGGAAAAGGGTATGAATACTTATGCAATGAAATTATTTAATACATTTGCAAATCTGTTTTTTGCTTTGCATTATGGTGTATGGAGTGTAGATTAATGTGAAAAAAGGTAAAGTAGTTTAACATGAGGCAGCAACATAAAACAAAATGTGAAAAAAACTAAGAGGTTTGAATACTTCGCAAGTCACTGCATATATCGGAAGTAGGGATGTTAACGATTAATCGACGATTAATCGATTAAGCAGGTTCATGCGCGTGTGGGCTGCTCAACCGCAAAACATGCAAGCGAGCGCGCCGGAGTTATGACTGGGACTATTTTACACCATCATGTAAGTTCAAATGCAAGTTGTAATAGTGTATTTTGTGTACGCCTATCTATATCTGATTTATGTCATGTTGGATGCATTTGGTTAAGAATTGACGCTAAAGCGTGATCTTTAGAGCGTGCAGCTCAAACGGCAATGCACGACTAATAATGACTATTGGGACTGTCATATTACATAATGTTTTATTACAATATTGTTCTCTTTATAATGTTGTGAATTATTAGGTTTTAGTTGCCGTGTCGCGTTGCTCCAGGAAGAGCGCGTCCACAACATGAGTCATTCTGAATGGCACGTAACTTAGCTCAAGTTCACTTGTGCATTCACATCATTTTGTGCAGATATAATTTGTAATGTTATGTTTTATTTTGTATATATCTGATTAATCTAATATAGGATTAGCGCGCACCGCTCAAGCAGCAATGCACGACTAATAATAACGATGATTAATTTGGGACTGTCATATTACATAACATGAGAACAATATTTTATTAAATCGTTGTGAATTCATTGGGTTTAGTTGCCGTTTCCAGCGCGTTGTTCCAGGAAGAGCACGTCCACAACAGTCACACATTCTGACAAGCACGCATCTGAGACGGCATTGGTGACACGTGGTATTAGTCGATATATTTTGATTATTGATTAATTTATTTCATTTAATTATCAATCACATTGAAACATTTTACAATCCTACTAGCCCTTTATTTATATTAAAATCCATTCTCATTCATTTGGTGAGGAACATGTGGTTTTGAGCAGCATTTGCAGACCCTGTCCTGCTGTTGGCCATATGCCACTGCAGCGACGCATATTGCAGTATTAAGGCTAACGATTAATCGATTAATTGATCGTTAATTTAAACGACGATCGATCATGGGAATTTGTGAAAATTTACACCCATAGCCGGAAGTAAAAAATATAAATAAATAAAAAGTAAAAAGCAATTTGATAAGAAACATTTTGAAATGATCTAGGATAAAAAATGGTATACTCACAGAGCTGGTCTTGGGATCAGTGGCACCAACGCTGTCTCTGGCTAACGCTACTATGACGTTGCTCTTCTCCCCGGCCCAGTGGACGACCATCTGATTATGAGAATCGTTCAGGTTGGCCTGTGAATGCAAAATATGATGAACAACTAATCGAAATGTAGCTGACTAGCTTTAAGTGGAATTTATTTTGCTGTGGTCAGACAAGTATCCAGGTTTCCACAGTACAAATCAAGCTGTCAAGGCATAACACATCACAACTCACTCAAAGCTGATTTTCAAAGACGTGTACCAGTTTTTGCTTCTCTCACTGGGTAATACTGAGCCATATTGCATTTGTAATATCAGCTAAAATGAACATGTATTTGACAACCTTGAGTTTGTTGTGTTTATTATTATAAAACACTGCAGGTGTGTCTCTGGCACTTAAGACTGACAGCCTTTGAGAAAACAAACACAACCTCAAATACAAAGCAACAGAGCTGAAGCGAGCTGAGCTAGACCACAGCGGCAGGAAAACTGAAACTATGGGCTGCGGTGTCCCAATCTGATCTACTGAACAAAGAAATGTCTCATCTTTTCATGTCCATTCTCCTCTTCTCTTTCCACTAAGAACAGAACTCATCTTTAATTCAAACGTCTGCATGAGGACTATGGCATCCTCAAATGGGTTCGACTCCAATATCTCCTGTCAGACATAAAAGAGAAGCTGAAAAAGGTTGTTTATGTAAAGGGACAAAAAGCTCTAACACCAATTCTTTTCCTGAGGAAGTTGTGGATCATTGGCAAACAACAAAGTTTACTTAACATTATAGAAAGGTCACATTATAGACTTACAACCAAAAGCAGCAGTCATTCAACATAAAAAAAAAAACTTCCTTATGCTACAGCATTTTTTTTTTGACTACACATCATAGGCAAAAGAGGCATACTGATATTCATTTGGGAATGGTTGTTTTTTGTACCGTACTAACAGTGATTCCTTAAACGACCTTACCTTGAATGTACAGTCATATTTTTATTCACCATGACAAGGCAGTAAATCTCCCTGTCTTTTAGGCCTGCTTGGCAAGCAGCATGTTAGTACAACAGAGAGACATTAGGAGACTGACAGAGCTGTTAAGAAATCTCACAGCAGTGGTTTTACATATAGCCTCAAAGCACGAGGTTTATTTTACCTCTTATCATGAAATATGACAGCTGTATAATCCATATTTTTCCTAAAAGGTATTAAATTTAATTTAACTCGCATAATAAAGTATGTCACATTCAAAATGTGATGCGTAACAACATCTTTCAACAATGTGCCAGTTTATTAACCTGTCTAACATATTTATTTTTAACTATTCAAAGTAGAGGTGTATTTAATAATGTTCCATCTGCCACCAGTCAAACCAGTTAGTTGTTTGATATAGTTGCCCGAAACTCGTACCATTGCTATAAATGTTACGGTTTCATTTCTGCTTCAACAAACAGAACAGTGTTTAGATGATACAGTTTGGGAGTTTATGGAGCACTAGAAGTTGAACTTAAAAATAAAAAGGAATCGATGATCAATTTATTATTCAAAAATAAAGATGTAAATGCACTTTGCACATTGAAAAATAAAAAAAACTTTGAAATATTTAAATGTAAATATTTAAAATTAATTAAATATAACAATAAAATAATACATTGATAGCTCATTTAAATGCAAACTTTAAAGTGCTTTTTTTTTTTATCATTGACTTTTCTTAATCCATTTGCCAACTGTTTTCTTTTTTAAATTATCTGTGCAATGTTTTTTATTCATTAATTTGTTAAATCAAGTTAAGTACAAGCCATTAGACAGTTCATTGAACACCCATGGCAAAAACCAATGAACTTTTGACCAAATTAGCATGGAGAAAATGTCATTTTGTACTAACAATGGTTTATGGTTGACTGTTGGTTTTATACCAGCTGATTAATCTCTAAAAACAGTTTCGTTTGCATCTCATCAGTGCGTGTAGAAGAGCTTTTCCCACCACCTTGCCAACAACAAACACTGTAAAAGAGCAAATGGTTGCAACCTGATCCATTTCAGCCTGGCAAACTCTAGGGTCTGCTTATTCAAAGAGAGTTAAATGCCTGTCTGCAACTTCTGGTTATCATGCAAATGGACTTTCTGCTAATCTAACAGGGCCCTCTTTTATACTGACACCGTAATATCCTGAAAGCATCAACAGTAAGACAAGTGCAAATAACTTAATGTTCCTTCTCGCTAAATGAAAAAGCAATGAGAAACAGAAAAAAATGTATAATTTCATTTTTTTCAGTTTCTTATGTATTATTCAGCAGGGAAACAGAAGGAAAGGAGGCAGAACGAGAGAGTGGAAGCACTAGAGCACCTTTGCCCATCGCTGCAAGCAACGCACAGCTTGAAAACCATGACATCATCTCTGCAGCGCTAACGTTTGGGCCAACAGTTCAACAATTTGCCTACCGGTTTCCTTCTGGCAACCAACCATACGAGTTTCACTATGAATATGGGTGAACCACACATTTAATAACACTGTGGCCGTAACCAAAGGAAAACCAAGGAATCATTATCCTGTTAAAGGCTTAAAGTACAGTTAAAGGACTGTTTCATTATTGCAGTATGGTTAAGTTAAGGGTCCATTACAGCGATGAGTTACGCTAATGAACATACTAAATCCATTCACACATAGTAAATATACTAAAAAGAAAACGTCTCATTATCCTTTGATATTCACATAAACATTAAGTCGTCGTCTTAAACCAATAATTGCTGACAAGAAATTTTATTAGGTTCATCTATAATTTTCTTCTTGATGTTTATGTTGGAAATTTTTGGGGTGTGTTCACACTTGCCAGGTTTGGTTTGACTAAAACAAACTCTGGTGCGATTGCTCTGTTAGTGTGGTTCATTTGAATAAGTGTGAATGCTGCCTTCCTAACAAAAAAGTTGGTCTTGATTCGCTTCAAAACAACCTCTACTGCGGTAAGACTGAAATATGAACACAACACGGATCGAAGACATTTTAACAAACCAAAAACAGGACATAATGTCACAAGATGCGACCATTAAATGGACAGAATGCTCAAGCATACAGTTCTTTTTTTTCATCAGTTCAGTAATCGGTAGAGGCAACGAAAACGCTGTCTCCTTGCCGCAGATCTTTGTCTGTGTGTGCACAACGGATAATTTCCTGCTGTGTGTTTTGACTCCTTTACACATTTTATAAGCTCTTCACGAGTTCACAGCTGGTAAAAATTCCATCACATGTACGCACATACAACAAGCACATTTATTCCAGCACAAAAGCATTGCATGTTTCCGTCATAAAATTTGTTTTCTATCTTTAGGTCTTAAAAATGACAGTGTGAACTGTCAACGCTAAGCAAACCAGAACTAAATGTATCATTTTCTTTTTTTGGTCAGGCCCAAAAGAACTAAAAAACAAGTGTGAACACACTCTTAAAAAGGAACTACTATAAAGATTTAAGATTATATGACTCATATAATGCAAGAAGACAACTTCAGGAAAACCGAAAGTAAACCAGCAGGCTGTTCAGACAAGTTCCAGTAATACTCCACTAATTATAAACATCTACACCGCCCTCCATCTTACTTCCCTAGGGTTTTAGGCTTTCTTATAACAGAAAATAAACTAAAATACTCTGGCTTCTTAAATGCCGTACGTGTTCAAACAGGAATACTAATGTAATCCAAGTTGAATTAGGGTCATTTGCATATATTTTTTTACATCAGGAAGGCACATAAGGAAAATACAAAAATATATATATAATATTGTTTTACCATAACTGGCATACTGTCAACAAATTTTTTACCAAATAAGATTAAATGCATGACTCATGAAGTAAGTCCAGGCTTATCCTGCGAAAGGTGAGGGAATGTCAAGTCTCATTTAGATTCTGGGTAGTACTCTATGGTAATAATTCTGCATTACACTTTACACATACAAAAAACAAAATTGCATTTGCTTGCCAGCAGTTTACTTAACGTGTCTTAATATACGAGGGAACAGAATGGATCAAGATCCAAGGCCCATGAAAAGAATTACATTTCCTGGAAATCTTGTTCTGAATGTATAACACTCTTCTAAGAACAATTATTGCTTAATCAGGGCTGCTGGGTCAAAATGTTGAAATATTTCCCATTCAATTATGAAAGAAGAATGTCTCCAAAAGCAATAAGTGTATAACCAAATGTGTCAAATAACAAATGAATAAAATAGATGGGATTGGTGGGATTAAAGGCATTTTTTTTTTTGCAACAAAGTTCGCCATGGCATTTGCCTTCAAGTGCTGCTCTTGGGGTCTGGCACTGAACTGCATTTTTATGATAATGATTCTGTCACAATTCTCTAAACTTGGTGAGTAATTGTCTGTCACAACAGGTCTGCAAAGACAACAACAAAAAGACCCTTTAAGACAGAGTATATCCTTGTCTTGGCAGAGCTGGGGACTTTTTCTAGGTTACTTGAATAGATCAAAAGAGTGGATTGATGTCTGTTACTTCTTACCTAACACTGCTTTTCCCTATGTGCCAAAAACAACACATAAACCAAAAGGTCTGAAAGAGAGAAGGAAGGAAGGGGGGGCACAGATGGGAGATCTTAATTGGTACATCTGAGGGGGTAATTCACCTCATATCAACTGCTGTGGACTACATCCAGGACACTAATAACACTTCATAGAGGATTTCCTGTACACGCTACAGGGTGAAAAGGGGAAAAGTCAGTAATCTTAGTGGCCGCCCACTCCTTCGACAACATAAGAATTAGAGAAGAATTATAAAACAGTATAATACCCTACTTAGAGTTTGACTTTTTTGAGAATTTCTTTTTTGTACATCATAACTCTACTTTAGATTGTATCGCCACAAGTGAGTCACAACACCTCATAGCTTGGATAATGACATCACATGATGTGGTGCATGAGGTCATGATCTGAAGTCAGCGAGCTCTTGCAAAAACCCAATACCTGTATTTACGCTACCAACCACAATCCTGTTCTGTAGACAACGACTGTTTTTCAGACAAAATTCAGTGGTTTGACCCATTCAAGGTCTCAAAGGCACAATTGAAAAGTAATTCTAGGAACTGTTGCATAGGCTATAGCTGACTTAAACATCTAGAAGCAAAACGGTTGAGGGGGTGAAATGTTTGGTTGGGAAATTTCCCAGCAAGACTGTGTAACCAGTTATGCCTCTCTGGTTGCTTGCGTAATAAAGCTGCATCCTGACGGTACACAAACAAAGAAACACTGTGTCATACATTTAATAGGAAAACAGATGTGTGGAGTCTGTTTCTAATTCCCAAGACACTGACATTAAGCACAAACCCTAAAAACAAACAACATTAGTAAGTTGTCAAAAACACTTATTTTTTTGTTTGGGGTTTCAAAATCAAAAGGCTTTTTGTAACACTAAAATCTTGACTAGTGTTTATAAAGAAAATTACTTTAAAAAAATGATCTTACCCTGAGAAATATTCACTGGAAGGGGAAAAACGAGATCACTAGCCTCAGTCTCCCTTATATTCCGCAATATTTAATCATATAAAAAAATCTCAATAATTATTAAACGCCAACTGAATGTTTTCTTATTAATATTCTAGAAGGAACAACCGCAATTAGTATCACCAGAAACCAAAAAAATAAAAGGGAAAATGGTGCTGTATGTTATGACAAACATAAACAAAACTTAAAATCATTGACGTGATTCAAAATACTGCATCAAAATTCACGTCTCGTTGACCCCACTGTTCAGCAAAATATAACATATCTTCTTATAAGCATATTTATTCATATTCGTCACAATGACAAATTATTTGTAGAATACAAATCTAAAAGACCTCGTTTTTATATAGTAGCCTACATTCTAAAAAAAAATCAAGATATCAGGTAAAGCACGTTAACGTTACTCAGGCTCATCGGAGAAGTAATATTTCATATTTCAATCATGAAGGGCCACGCGAGAACCCTTCATCTGACAAACAGGTCAATTACACTTCTAGGTGACTGCGTGCAAACCAAAGGTGAATGGTGCACAACAATTGGGAATACTGAATTCAATATTTTATGAGGTTATGCAAAAGCTATGCTTTTTGCTATTATTGCCTATATGCAATCACACCTAATGAATGCAAACCTCGCTTACCGTTCCATAAACCGTTGGCACGGGTGATCCAGCAGCATTCCGCCGAACGCGAAGCTGGTGCGCGGCTGAAGCCTCTGTGACTTCTCGCTCCAGACGCACGACGCGACTTTCTGCATGTTCCAGGTGTGCGCTCACTCGGGAGAAACCCCTGTCCTGTGGTAGCATGAATCTCTGGTCATGGTGAAGACGAAGCGTGGAGGAGATCGCGCCAGGAACGAGTAATAATAACAGATACATGGCACAGCGACTGAGCGGCAGCATCTTGCGTGTCTGCCCTGACGCCATGTTTGTGTATGACTGTGTTGTGTGTGTGTGCGTGTGACAGGGCGCCTCTAGCGGTCAACCACATTCACACTCATTACCATGGATACAGATCATGGCACATGATGTTTTGTTTTTGCTGGTTTACATAAACTGTAGATTGGCAAGACCAAAAAAAAAAAAAAAGGGATTGATTCGGGCGGGGACGGTTTCACAAAAAGAACATTTTACATCAACGTTATACCTACAATCAGGGTAAATGTGTTTGGGTAAATTAATTAATTAATTATGTCCATTATTAATGATTGAGGGTTAAAAAAAAAAAATAGAGAAAAAAAAAAACATATTTAGTTGTGTTTTGATATTCATGAAAAGGTCCCAATGTCCCAATGCCAATACGTTGTGGTATTTATAGCACATTCTTTACCTAAAATTAGTTTATTAAACCAAACTGACATGAGTTCAGAAAAACATTTTGGGCATTACTTACGCTTTAAATTAAATAGGATGGTGTTATTAATCTCCTACTATATTCATAACGATCACGAGAGCCTCCTATTTCGCAGGATCTTTTTTATCACCTCAAGAGATCCGTTTTGAGTTCGTTTGTGTAAGGCTCTACATTTGTCCAAAACCCCCATCTGCTGGTCAGAATCTGTAAAGACATGATATTTATTTAGCCTACATCTAATTTTGTAGCCTATATATTTATCTAATTATCTTCTAATAATTACATAGGTTGTAAAAGGCGTGCACTTATTATTGGAAAGGTTAGAGTACTGAAACATAACATCCAGTTATGTCAATTAGAAGCTTACACCAGAGACGCACACAGACTGATGACGCGTTTTACCTGTCATCAGCGTCATAAACCCTGCAACGTTTTTTTATATTTTCATTTTTTTGTGTTTGAATGTATGCACTATACTTTGTAACATATGACCTTTGCATCAAATTACAACAATAAAAAATAGTTAACGCTGTGAGGGTGTTTCTATTTTTTCCTCTTTTCGAAAGCTGTGAAAATACTGTGGAGTTTTTCTTTTGTTAATTGAGCACATGGGAAATGTATATGTAATATATATATATATATATATATATATATATATATATATATATATATATATATATATATATATATATATATATATATATATATATAAGTTTTATGACGACATATCTGCTTTGAGAAACCCGTCAATGTGGAACAGGTCAGTTGCAACTTGCGCGCGATTATTGCCCCTTTCAAAAGCAGTGGCGGTTGGAACGAGAGCTGGTCTTTGGCGACCGTGTTTATCGAAGGTAATGTTCATTGATTTTCTTGTATTTATTTTAGCTCTCCAGCAACTGGTTCATTATTAACTAACACCATTGATTTTGTGTAAGTAAGATTTATCGCTTGGTTTAATTTAAGTTTAGCATACTCCTGTGTATGTAACGTTAGCGTAACAAACTTGTGGCGACTAAGTTAACGTTAATGGCTCAAGTTACCGATGTAACATTACACAGATGTTTCTCGTAATATTGATGATGGTTAAAAAGGCTGTGATGTTTTGAGATTATGAGAATATTGTATTGTATATGAGAAAATTATTATATTGAGAGTACACAGTAAGTTATATTACACCACTTTCTTCTTCGGCCACAGGAAACATGACACAACGCGGTCTCGGGAGCACCAAAGAGGAATCTATGGCGGTCAGAGGAACAGAAATGAAAAGGTGTCAAGCAAAAATACGCGAGGTGAGGATTTCGAGGTCATCAGGAAATTAACTGATGTGACAGAATCTACTGTCACCCATAACAGCAAGATGTTGACTTCTATAAAGTTTTCTTGTCGAGTAATTTTCCTGATTTCTAGCTTTTTACTAATGGTCACAAATATACATGAAGGTTGAAAATGCACCCTTTGCTGAGACATCTCCAGCAAAAAAGATGAAGACACAGGCACAGCATTTCAGATCAACAGCTGGAGACATGGCTTATGGTTTTGAAACAGCCTTGGCAGGCAAGTCCTGGTTTTTCTCTCTAATGCTGTCAAATTAAAGAACTCTCTGTAATATTTTACATATGTGAGGTAGTGTAGTATAATATATCATGACAGCTGTTTTAGTTTCCTCATGTTTTAAACACAACTATTATCTTTCACAAGGATTATTGTAGACATATTAAACTTGTGAGGCAACTTACTTCTTTTTCTGTATGTCTTTTCATTTTAGAGGCTAGCCAAGAGGTCAATGGCATTTTTTCTAAGTACTCTGAGGTCTTGAGGTAACTGGATGGATTTGTTATTCCAACCCTCATCAGCAGTGTATCTATAAAGTTTATACTCAAGCATTCATTTTACATGGTATCTTCTAAGGGAAAGAGCTGCTGTGGATGCCTCTCAGCTTGGAGAACTGGAAGATATACTTACTGAAGCCAGAAGTTTGGAATCTCATCTCAAAGAGAAGAAGGGGCACCTGAGACGATCTTTGGCTTTGATCTCTGACAAACTACAAGGATAGGTTTAGATATTTTGATGTTATGTGATTTATATAATGCCTTTAATTTGCTCTACAAGCATCAATCCATAATACATTGATTATACATGTTAATATTATACTTTAATGATGAATAATTATACATTATAACATTTGAAAAGTACTTTAGGTGTTATGCTGAAATAAAGCTAATATGTGGTGACAATTCTAAAAAACATTTGCAGATTTGTTTAAAAAAAATTCTTATAGCAGACACTATTCAAAGTGACTGACAATTTATATAATAAAAGATTTTGAGTGTTTAATTCAAGGGAGAAAACAATACAAGTAAAAAAAGAAAAGAAAAGAAGAGCAAGTTAATAAGAGATGGCATAATCATCTACCAAAACATTTGGGCTTTTTAAAAGTGTCGTTTTATTGTCCATTTTGGAAAGTCCCATGGAATCCATATGGAATGTTGATAGGTACTTCAGCGCGGCCCAATTCTTCGAATGTTTTTCCATCTAACACTAGAAGGAAGGTACTCTTGTCCTGGAGGGAAAATTACTCATTGGTCCAGAAATATATTTTCTCAAATTTTTTGAAAAGATAAAGATGATAAGAAAAGATGAATATTTTTGATACCAATGAGGAACATGGCATGTTATACCTGATTAGGGGTGATGACCACAGACAGAATGACTCCATCATCCTCTTCTACAGCACCAGGTGAAGGGACAAAGATTGGTTCTGAGGGATACATGTCTGCCTGTTTCCAAACCTGTCATAACATAAATATTAATTCAAAAGACTAAACATTAAAGGTCACTGACAATTTCTGCGTACATAAACCTACTAATCCTAACTAACCGTTATTTGTTTGCCTTGAAGATCCATTTTAATAAGGGAGTCTCCAACCAGGTGTCTGAAGCCACATCCGTAGAAATAACGGTAGGGGTGGGAATTGCACATTGAATAGTTGATGTGTGGGAATTCTAGACCTCCATATTCATGGAGATCATCACCATGGAGATCTTCATGTGTGCAAAACACCTGCATAAATACACATGGATAATCGTTTACAATACATATAGGGAAAAAAACTTGCATGTTTCTTTGGATAGCATGCAGATAAATTAGAAAAGGAAAGAAAATAAGTTATCCACATAAACCAACCTTGTTCTTGTCTGTCTTGATGGCTGTCGCGGTGCTATTTAAGCGTGTGTTGAGATTTTGACCACACGGTATGTCACTGTCCACATTCAATGGCAGGACAAAGCGGCGAGGGAACACTCTACACATTGTGTTGTATATCTAGCAAAAAAACAAGTAGTTATGTTGAAGAACAAGGGCGCATTTACACATAGATAGAATTTACTTGTAGAAGTTTAGTTTTACCTCATCTAGAGCATTCCCAGACTTTTTAAGATTCTGAATCATGTAGTTGTTAATTGCTTGGCCATCATCAGAACAGCACATGTCCATGATCAGGAAACCATTTTCTTCATAACAGTTTATCTGATGGAATGTTGAGAGTGGCTTTGCGTAATATTTGACGAGGTTCAGCTAAAACAAAATAAAGTACAGAGTCATTCAGGCTTCGCAGGGAGCCAAAGCAGGAGAATTTTAAAATGAGTTATATTTAAATATTAATAATGTTAAGAAAATGTGAACATGCTTTGAATTTATTAGCAGCATTTACCTTTCCTGTGTGCTTATTGATCACATGGAAAACTGTGTTTAGTTTGGGGTCCCAGTATACACCTTCACTAATCCCCTTTCCACGCAGTTTGCTTGTCACAATCTTCAAGAGATCCATTTTGATTGGCTGCTCAATGAATACTACAAAGTTCTTTGACATGGCTGCAATAAAATAATTTAAACAAAATTGATGTAAATAGTCACTGATTTTTGAAATAGTATACTCACAATTATAAAAATATACACAACAATTTAAAGGTCTGAGGTCAGTAAGATTTGATTTAGAAAGAACATTTTGAAAAATTTATATAATAATAAAAAATATTTTTTATTCACTACAGATGCATTAGATAAAGTCACAGTAAATACATTTATAATGTTACAAAAGATGTCCATTAAAAAAAGAATAGTCTTTAAAGACTGAAAAGAATATGCATCACTGTTCCACAAAAATATGAAGCAGCACAATATTAATAATGAAATGTTTCTTGAGCACTAAAGCATATTAGAACGTTTATGTGACTGAAAACTGGCATAATAGCTGTGTAAAATTACATTTAAAAAATGTATTCAAAAAGAAAACATCTTAAATTGTAACTATTGCTGTTTTACTGTATTTTACATTGAACATAAGAGACTTCTTTTAAAAACCTTTTATTTTTTACCAACATTAAATTTTGCACGATATATATATATATATATATATACACACACACACACACTATAAGTATCTATTTACTTATTTATTAGCAAATGTTTGTAAATAAAAAAATTGCCAATAAGAGATTGTAGGCAATGCTCTCTTACCAAAGCTGTGATAGTATGATGGTTTGGACTTGTCCTCTGAGGGGATTGAGCACACAACTGTGGCTCCTTCCAAGGTATCCTTTTGGTGCACCTTCTTTGACGGCACCATTATTATATTATAGAAGGCTCCTAAGAATAAAATTGAAGAGGAATGCTAATCTTTAGACATTTCTGAAAAT
This sequence comes from Semotilus atromaculatus, assembly GCA_031834385.1. Classification (NCBI taxonomy): domain Eukaryota; kingdom Metazoa; phylum Chordata; class Actinopteri; order Cypriniformes; family Leuciscidae; genus Semotilus; species Semotilus atromaculatus. The sequence continues at coordinate 11,421,093 of JAULUF010000015.1, forward strand.
CAATCAGTGTTTTTTAGTTTTTTTAAAGTTACATTTCTGACTAACCTTTTGAAGTGTAAGAATTGCCTATGTTGTATGTAGTTCCGTCAGGATCCACATGGGGGTGAGCTGTGGCGCCATTAACCGCAATGAATTTACTCCAGTCCACCTGAGCACAATGATTTCCACATTTCACGCTTGTTTGTTCTCCATACAAACATATTTTATACATTTTAAAAAAATCATAATTAGTATGTACTTTTTCTTTTGTTTCAAGCGTCTCTGGGTCTATTTTGTGCATGAAGTTGGTCTCTGTGCTGACATAGTAGTCTCCTTTATACTGAACAAAGCTTACATTTGCATTGTCAGTTGGCTCTGTGGGAAGAGAGAAGTGACAAGTTCACATAGGCAAAACATAATTCAGACCACTTCAATCAGAACCAAAGACATCGCACTCACTCGGCAGCTCAAAGCGTGAGAGGAAGCGCTGGAAGAAGTTCTTGCATGGATCTGGCATGGCAACCGTGCCGAATTCAGACATTATTATGCGGTTATGCTCAAGGTTCGCAGTGTAGCAATCACTGTTGAGGAAGCGGCTCATGTATGTCACCTTTCCATTCTCGATGTGGAATTGGTGCAGAAGCGCCATCCCATCAAACCAATGGTTGAAACTGAGGAGCAAATACAGCTCATTTACTTTCCTGTGATGATTGTGATCTTTTCAGTTCTCAAAGAACCCAAATGATACTCACCTGCCTCTTCCGATCTCAAACTTTCCAGGTCCATTCCTGAGGAAATTGCCATTGATCCAGGAGGGAATATTACCTGTAATTGTGGTTGTGATGGGCTCTGGGGTTTCATCTACAGAACGAACCAGATTCTCGATGCACGGCAGACCATGAACATCGGTGAAGTGTTGATCTTTATTCTTTGACCTGGTTTTCTTCCAGCCTGTTGGGAAAAGAAGAATGTCAGATATGAAGTTTTGTGCATTACCTACTTCAGATTAGAGCAGAATCTTAATCTTACCAGTGCTACTGTTAAGACGGTTCATAGAAGACATGCTGGTCTGCTTGCTGAGTTGAAGATGTTTTAAGAGCTGTCTTTGAGAGACTCCCTTGTCTTCCTCTGCTGCCTGGACTTATAAAGAGATCCTTTAGGGTCACATGGTGCTTATGCAATACCAAATCACAGACCATACCAATTGAAGGTGTGTTTCAGCTTACTGTTATAAATACATTGATATTCATGGTGTTTGGATTCAGCTCAGGGTTATCAGCTAAACCAACTGAGTTCATTTGGGTGCAACACTTTTTATCTTCCCGGTCAGAAGTGACCGGACACTTAAAAATGAAACTTCCTCCATCTTGTTCAATAATATTTTTTTCTTTTTCATTTTGTATTTTGAGAGAATTTTATGTTACTTATTAATATTTATGCAATATTTATAGTTGATTTTTGCTATTGAAAGAAAGTAATTTTTTAAAAATATTTCTTCAATTATTGCAGTATTTCAGATTAATAGAGAGACTAGGCCTTTTAAATCCAATTTTTGAAGTTAGATTAGCGCCATCTGTTGAGAGAAAATAAAATAAAACATTGTGTAACCACTAGATGCCTGTATAGCTCTCTATGTGAGAGACTTGTGAATTCTAGTTGTTTTTTGACAAAATGATGTGGATTTGAATGTATTTTTTAGAAATTCTCAAATGATACTAATTTTTGCCAAGTTTTATTAAAAAAAAAGTGAAGTGTACATGTTTTTGCATTATTACTACAGTCAAACCTGAATACAGAGAACGGCCCGGGTTACGTATGTAACCCTAGTTCCCTGAAGGAACGAGACGCTGCGTGAAAACGCTGCGGGAACGCTTCTAGCGTTGTGCGTCTTGAAGCATAGTATGGAATCAGCCAATGGCGAGACGGAACGTCACGAGTGACATCATCGACCAGGAAACTATAAAGCACACCCATAAACAAGATGGCGACAGCTTCTGGAAAGTCTGAAGCAAATCGATCAAGGGAATGCTGGGAGTATGGCAACGACACGCAGCGTCTCGTTCCTTCAGGGAACTAGGGTTACATACGTAACCCGGGACGTTCCCTATCAGGAACATCGAGCTGCGTGAAAACGCTGCGGGAACGCTAATACCCACGTCGCCATAAGAGCAAGTGACCGACTGTGTGAATCACGGATTAAATTCAGTCGAAAGCACCTGCGCCCCAGGGGTGGAGCTAAGGTCTAGGTCATAGAACCTGACGAAAGTATGCGGTGAGGACCAGCCCGCCGCATCACACACGTCATGAAGAGAAACTCCTGACAATAAGGCTTTGGAAGCCGCCATACTCCTGGTAGAGTGAGCTCGGACAGTCAAAGGTGAAGGCTGACCAGCCGACTCATAAGCAAGTGAGATGGCCTCGACCACCCACTTGCTCATCCTCTGCTTAGACACTGGAGACCCCTTCTTAGGTGGTCCAAAACAAACAAACAACTGTTCTGATTTCCTCCACAGGGCAGCTCTGTGGACATAAGTATCTAGAGCCCGGACAGGGCAGAGCAGATTAAGTTTTTCCTGATCTGACGATGTAAAAGGAGGAGGACAGAAGGCCTGCAGAACTATAGGTCTGGCCACATTGGTAGGGACCTTAGGGACATAACCTGGCCTGGGGTGGAGAAAAGCCTTCACCATCCCAGGCGCAAATTCCAAACACGAAGGAGCAACCGAGAGAGCCTGAATATCTCAGATTCTCTTAAGAGAAGAAATGGCAAGGAGAAAAATAGTCTTTAAAGTAACAAACTTTTCAGAAACTTCTTCAATAGGCTCAAAAGGAGCTAGGGAAAGACCTTCTAGAACGATGGCCAAGTCCCACGCTGGCACCCTCGTGCGGACTACAGGCCTCAGCCTCAAAGTACCACGAAGGAAACGAGTTATAAACGGGTGTCTCCCCAAAGAGACTCCACTGAAAGGGACATGGTAAGCAGCAAGTGCCGCCACATACACCTTTAGTGTGGAGGGGGATAACCCTGAGGAGAAACGCTCCTGCAGGAACTCCAGCACTGCACCCACTGGGCAGTTAACTGGGTCCAACAGGTGTTCTCCACACCAAGAAGTGAAGAGCCTCCACTTCAAGGCGTATAACTTCCTCGTGGAAGGAGCTCTGGAGTGAAGGATGGTCTCAACAACCTCGGTTGAGAGACCAGCACCTACAAGCTGGGCCCCCTCAGAGGCCAAGCCCATAGCTTCCACAACTCTGGGCGGGGGTGATAAATCAACCCGCTCGCCTGAGAGAGAAGGTCCCTCCTGATCGGGATCTCCAGAGGAGAACCGTCTAGGAGAGATATAAGGTCCGCAAACCAAACTCGGGCCGGCCAGTACGGGGCTACCAATAGTAGACTGACCCCGTCCCGGCGAACCCTCTCCAGAACTCCTGGGAGCAGAGCAATCGGGGGAAAGGCGTACAGGCGTGACCTCGGCCACACCTGTACCATAGCATCCAACCCCAGAGGGGCTGGATAACTGAGAGAGAACCACAGTGGACAGTGTGATGTCTCCCTGGATGCAAATAGGTCCACCTCGGCGCGACCGTACTGCATCCACAGGAGCTCCACCACCTCGGGGTGGAGTCTCCATTCCCCGGGCCTCGGCCCCTGCCTCGACAGGATGTCCGCTCCCTGATTTAGATACCCCGGAAGATAAATCGCCCTCAATGAAAGGAACTTCCCCTGGGTCCATAGAAGGATCTGGCGAGCCAGATTGTATAACGGGCGAGAGCGCAGACCCCCCTGATGGTTTATGTAAGAGACCACCGATGTATTGTCGGACCGGACAAGAACATGATGACCTCTCAGGTCTGGTAGGAAGTGTTTCAGAGCCTGAAACACAGCCAACATCTCTAGACAATTTATATGCCATAACCGATGATGGTCCTGCCACAGACCCTGGGCTGGGCGACCACTCATGATCGCCCCCCAGCCTGTGAGGGAACCATCTGTCGTTAACGTTACACGATGACAAAGAGCTCCCAGCACAGGTCCCTGGGACAGAAAACAAGGATCCCTCCACATGACCAGAGCACGTAGGCAGCGCCGCGTAACTTTGATCGTGCGGAGGGGGTTTCCCCTCGGGGAGAACCCCTTGGTTCTGAGCCACCACTGTAATGGTCTCATGTACAACAGGCCGCAGGGAATAACATTGGACGCTGCTGCCATCAGACCCAGCAGTCTCTGGAACTGCTTCACAGTGAGCAACTGGCCTAGCTTTACTTGTTTTACGGCTGAGAGAATCGAAGTGATGCGGGCCGGCGACAGGCACGCCCGCATTGCTACTGAATCCCATAATACCCCCAGAAAAGATGTCTTCTGTGATGGAGATAGAACACTCTTCTTGGCATTCAGCCTCAACCCCAGTTTCTTTATGTGCGCGAGGACAACATCTCGATGCCGAACCGCTTGTTGTTGCGATTGAGCTAAAATCACCCAATCGTCTATGTAGTTCAATATACGAATGCCCTGGAGTCGCAGTGGAACTAGCGCTGCATCCATGCATTTCGTGAACGTGCGGGGAGATAGAGCTAGACCGAATGGAAGAACATGATATTGGTACGCTTCGCCCCCGAAAGCGAACCTCAGGAACTTCCTGTGTTGCGGAAGGATGGAAATGTGGAAGTATGCGTCCTTCAGATCTATCGTGACAAACCAGTCCTCGGACCTGATTTGTGACACGATTTGCTTTAGCGTGAGCATCTTGAACTTGAGCTTGGCTACAGCACGGTTTAATAGGCGCAGATCTAAAATTGGACGCAACCCCCCATCCTTCTTTGGAACGATGAAATATCGGCTGTAATAACCTGACTCCTTGCTGGGAGGAGGAACCCGTTCTATAGCCTCCTTTTGAAGGAGTGTTTTCACCTCCTGTTCCAATACCAGAGCCTGCTCGGGGCCCACCACGGTGGGCAGGACCCCGTTGAATCGAGGAGGAGGAGATCTGAACTGAATGGCATAACCCCTCTCTATCGACTGCAGAACCCACTGAGAAACTTTTGGAAGACTTTTCCACTCTGCCAGAAAATCTACTAAGGGTACCAGCCTCTCGAGGCTGGCCTCTGGAATATTTTGAGCAGCAGACACAGCGCCCTGTAACGGCGCACCGGCAGGGAACAACTGGTCTAACTGCCCTAAGCCCCTCCTCAGAGGGGGCGAGCGTCCCTCGGGAAAACACTCGCTGGGCCCGTCTACGCCCCGTCTTAAAGGCGGGGTTGGCAGAAGGGACCCCTGAGGGCACCGTGAGAGGACGGGCACCGTCTGAAGCGGTGAACACCTCCCTCTCACGGCGGGGACCACCCTCAGCATCCTGACGCCAGTGACGTCAGGACTTCTTTTTAGACGAAGCCTTCTTAGCGACAATGACCGTCCTCAGATCAGTCTTGCCGCTGGAAGGTTTCGCCTGAGAGTGTCGCGTCTGTTGCCACTGTTTAGAAGGGGGGCCACGAGACGCGACGCTCTGCTTTTGTTGCGCCCTATGTGAGGAGCTTGTCGACGGCTTGGTCTGCCCTCGCCCAGCAGACCCTGAGATACTAACTTTAAGTGGGAGGAATTTTTGAAAAGCTGCAGCTTGTTTCTTTCCTTCCTGAAATTTATCTATAACCACATCTACTGCGTCACCAAATAGACCAGACGGAGAAAGTGGAGCATCCAAAAGAAAAGCTTTTTCTTTATCCTTCATATCAGAAAGGTTCAACCACAAGTGCCTCTCTGCGGCCACCAAGGCTGCCATAGTACGGCCCATCATTTTGGCCGACTCCTTGGTGGCACGCAGAGATAAATCTGCAGCCTGACGCAGTTCGCGAACCATGTCAGAGCTGACCTCCTCACTCTCACTCATATCTTTTAAAAGATCAGCTTGGTATGCCTGCAATATGGACATAGTATGCAGACACGCCGAAGCCTGACCAGCCGCCGAATAAGCCTTGCCCACCAAAGCCGAAGTATTTCTGAGAGGCTTGGTGGGCAACGCTGGTGCCTTAAGATACGAAGAAGACTCAGCAGAAAGATGGCTAGCTAGAGTCTCCTCCGCCTTGGGCATCGCCCCATAACCATACAACTTAGCCCCCGATATATTCGAATAAGTGGATGTCTGGGGGCTAAACACACGATAAGAGGCGGGTCTCTTCCACGACTTCGACACCTCAGTGTGGAGGTCGGGAAGAAACGGAAGGCACCGCCGTGGAGGTTGAGCACGGGAAGGCAAAAATCGCTCATCAAGCTTGCTTTTAGAAACACACTCCTGCCTAACAGCTGGCCACTCAATGCTTAGTTTCGAAACCGCACGAGTGAGCACCTCCATAAGCTCCTCATGTTCAGGGGAATGAGATGACGAATCCTCAATATCCCCTGTTTCAACACTAACAACATCCAGCTCCTCGGAACTGGATAGTTGCAGCATTGGTGCCTCAGCCCGGGGGGAAGAAACCGCAAAGCGTGCTTCCACACCCGGAACTGAGGCACTGGAACTGGCAGGTAAAGGCTGAGATAAGGCAACGCCCGTCTCAGACCCCGCTGACAGATCCATTTGCGATCCCCACGACAGGCGCCGCCGCTCTGCCTCGACAGAAGCGGGACCCGAGCCGCGGGGAGCGCGAACCGAACCACTCTCCTCGAAGAGTGATCGGCGGGAGCGGAGCGTTCTGATCGGGAAACGCTCGCAATGCTCACAATCAGCCCCCTCGAGAGCTGACTGGGCATGCTGCACTCCCAAACAAGCAACACACAGATCGTGTGTGTCCCCACCCGTGAGATAACGAGTACAAGGGGGAGCACACTTTCTATATTGCTGCTCGCTCGTCATAATAATATATATGTGAATATATATAGTTTTTTTAAGTGAAAAACTCCTGCCTAGCAATCACTAAGAACAGACAAAAACACAGTTTGGACAGATTCACACAGAGCGCTTTGCTGAAGACAACAGAAGCTGTCGCCATCTTGTTTATGGGTGTGCTTTATAGTTTCCTGGTCGATGACGTCACTCGTGACGTTCCGTCTCGCCATTGGCTGATTCCATACTATGCTTCAAGACGCACAACGCTAGAAGCGTTCCCGCAGCGTTTTCACGCAGCTCGATGTTCCTGATAGGGAAAGCATTTTGTTACAGGTAACATTACAATTCAATAAAGAAAAAAAAATATTTTTATTTTTATTTTAAAACATTATATTCATTATTATTTTAATCATTTTAATTTTAATTTATATTCATTATAATTATTAATTATGTTATGTTTTTCACTATTGATGTTTTTTTTCCTGCATCGTGGCCACTTTGTAGAGAATTTGTCTTTGTCAATTTCCCATTAATTTCCTATGGTGGTCGGTCACAATTCATTGGTGTGAATGTGTATAAAAACTGTGTTTGTATGTGTATGTGTGTGGGTGAGTGCGTCTGTTTTGCACTCTGGATATTTTAGAGTGTCACCCCTTCATTGTTGAGCACTTTTTTTCTGTATCGTGGTCGATTTGTAGATTGTACACACGAACATTCTCCGAATTTTTGTGTTTTTGTCAATAGGCTTTATGCACAGCTGCACTACTTCCTGAACTTCAGCCAGCTCCTTTGTTTCCTGTCTGCCATTATTGGACAAACTGATTAATCCAGGTGTGCCTGACCAGTAACAAATACCAGACACACCTGGCTTAATCAGTTTGTCCAATAATGGCAGACAGGAAACAAAGGAGCTGGCTGAAGTTCAGGAAGTAGTGCAGCAGGGCATAAAGCCTATTTCCCTTTCATTTCCTATGCTCGGTCATTTTTGACCGAAGAGCACAAGTGTGACAATTTCTTTTATGACCACGGCACTTAGCCTGCTCGGATCATGACCTCAATTTTTTTGTGTGTTCACATACCTAATGCCATAAAAGTCTCCCGGTTCATTGTGTCCAATCAGCGCAGGGGGGTGTGAGATATGACTGTCAATCACAAGTCGTGCACGCCCACGTCAATCACATGAGTGTGCCTGAAGTTCGCGCAGTAGCGAAGAGTATGGCGCACTGACGAGCACGAACTCGGTGGGAGGGTATTCGTTGATATGGCCGTGCTGATGGCCTTCACCCCAGCAGAGTCGGAGCGGCTGTGCTGTCGGACAACATCTCCAAGACGCTACACACCATATGACTAGTAAGTCAAAGTCCAAATCACAGTCTTTGCTGTCCCAACTTAATTGATATAAGCACCAATGTAGAACATTATATAGAAACTGTGTCTATTCCTCGTTTAGTAAGGCCAAATAATATATATAATGTAGGATCTAGGAAAAATTTAATTGTAATTAAACCAGAAAATCTCAATATCAGTGATAAACAATTTCTAAAGCTAGGTCTTCTAAACATTAGATCGCTCACACCTAAGGCGGTTATTGTAAATGAAATGGTCACAGATAATAGTTTCGATGTACTGTGCCTTACTGAAACCTGGCTTAAACCAAATGATTATTTCGGTCTAAATGAGTCTACTCCGCCAGGATACTGTTATAAGCATGAGCCCCGTCTGATTGGTCGTGGCGGCGGTGTTGCAACAATCTATAGAGATATTCTTAATGTTACTCAGAAAACAGGTCACAGGTTTAATTCGTTTGAGGTACTTGTGCTAAATGTTACACTATTAGATTTAAGAAAGAAATCCCTATTATCTCTAGCCTTGGCTACTGTATATAGACCTCCAGGGCCTTACGCCGATTTCCTAAAAGAGTTTGCAGACTTTCTATCAAATCTATTGGTCAATGTCGATAAAGCAATAATTGTTGGAGATTTTAACATACACGTAGATAACACAAATGATGCGTTAGGGACTGCGTTTACAGATTTATTAAACTCCTTCGGGGTCACGCAAAACGTCAGTGGTCCCACTCATCGCCTAAATCATACACTAGATTTAATCATATCATATGGAACCAATCCAACCGATATAGATATTGTACCGCAAAGCGATGATGTAACTGATCATTACATGGTAACTTGCATGTTACGTACTGCTGAAATTTGTCATGTTGCGCCACGTTATCGACCAGGCAGAACAATCCTTCCAAACACTATAGATAGATTCTCAAATAACTTACCTGATCTATCTCAGCTGCTCAGTGAACCCAAACAAACAGATGAACTAGAGGAAATGACTAGCAGTTTGAGCACCATTTTCTCTAGTACATTAGAAATTGTTGCACCAATTAGATTAAAAAAGGTTAGAGAGAAAACTAGAGCACCATGGTACAACAATGCTACGCATGCTATCAAGAGAGAAACTCGTAACTTAGAGCGTAAATGGAAACAAACAAATTTAGAGGTCTTTAGAATCGCGTGGAAAGACAGTATGTCACGTTACAAAAAGGCTCTTAAATCAGCCAGGGCTGAGCATCTCCGCAGACTAATAGAAAATAACCAAAATAATCCAAGGTTCTTATTTAACACCGTGGCCAGACTAACAAATAAACAGGCATCACCTGAGCAAAATATTCCGTTACAATGTAGTAGTAATGACTTTATGAATTTCTTCACTGAGAAAATAGAAAACATCAGAAACACAATTGTAAATATACAATCTATTATGGTGTCTTATGATTCAGCCTCAATTACCGCCCCTCAAGAACAACTACACCGCTTTACAACTATAGGACAGGAAGAGCTAAATAAACTTATTATTGCATCTAAACCAACAACTTGTTTATTAGATCCAATACCCACTAAATTACTTAAAGAAGTGTTACCTGTAGTGGAAGAGCCTCTTCTCAATATTATTAATTCATCTTTATTTTTAGGTCACGTTCCAAGAATATTCAAGCTGGCAGTAATAAAACCTCTTATTAAGAAACCACAATTAGATCCAAATAACCTAGCAAATTACAGACCCATTTCAAATCTTCCATTTATGTCTAAAATACTAGAAAAAGTTGTGTCCGCTCAATTGTGCTCTTTCTTGCAAGAAAATGATATCTATGAAAAATTTCAGTCAGGATTCAGACAGTATCATAGCACAGAAACTGCGCTAGTTAAAATTACAAATGATTTACTTTTAGCTTCTGACCAAGGCTGCATCTCAATACTTGTTCTACTGGATCTAAGCGCTGCATTTGATACTATAGATCATAAAATACTCCTGGATCGACTACAAAACTACACTGGTGTTCAGGGACAGGCATTAAGCTGGTTTAGATCGTACTTATCAGACCGTTACCACTTTGTCTGCTTAAATGGGGAAAAATCAAAGATAACGTCAGTAAACTATGGAGTACCGCAAGGATCTGTGTTAGGCCCTCTACTATTCTCAATATATATGCTGCCACTTGGTAATATTATAAGAAAACATGGAATTAATTTTCACTGTTACGCTGATGACACTCAATTATATATTTCATCACGGCCAGATGAAACCACTAACTTATCTAACTTGACAGAATGTCTTAAAGATATAAAATACTGGATGACGTGTAATTTCCTGCTATTAAATTCAGATAAAACAGAGGTATTACTTATTGGTCCGAAAAACTACCCACAAAATCCCTTACAATACAACTTTAATTTAGAAGGATGCCCTGTTACTTTATCCACTACAGTAAAAGACCTGGGTGTCATACTTGACCGCAACTTGACTTTCGAAAATCATATTTCATATGTTACAAGAACAGCCTTTTTCCACCTTAGAAACATTGCTAAGCTACGTAACATGCTATCCGTTTCTGATGCAGAAAAGTTAGTTCATGCATTCATGACCTCGAGACTAGATTACTGTAATGCTTTATTAGCTGGTTGTCCTGTATCCTCAATAAACAAGCTACAGTTAGTCCAAAATGCAGCCGCTAGAGTTCTTACTAGATCAAGAAAATATGATCATATAACACCAATTTTATCATCTCTACATTGGTTACCTATTAAGTTCCGTATCAATTACAAGGTATTGCTACTGACCTATAAAGCCCTAAATGGTTTAGCTCCAGTCTATTTAACGGACCTTCTATCGCCCTACAATCCGTCGCGCTCTTTAAGATCACTAAATTCGAGGCTTCTGGTCATTCCAAGGATATCTAAGTCCACTAAAGGAGGGAGGGCGTTCTCACATTTAGCTCCTAAACTCTGGAATAGCCTTCCTGATATTGTTCGAGGCTCAGACTCGCTGTCCCAGTTTAAAACCAGATTAAAGACGCATCTCTTTAACCAAGCATTCACATAATGCTTACCTTTTATACTACTGCCGAATCAGATCGAATGCATTAATATTATGAACATCAGCTACGCTAATTATTTCTCATCTGCCTTTCTGCTGTTATCTCGGGACGAAAGTCCCGAGGTAAATAGCGTTCGTCAGCTCCAGTTTGTATCCAGCCTCTCACGGAGACTTCGGATGATCCAACACCTGTGATGAGACGACTAAACGCCTGTGGAGAGACGACTCGACGCCTGTGAAGAGACGACTCAACGCCGGCGATATGTTATGCCCTAAATTAATACATGATGAACTAACTGTATTTTCTATGTACATTTTTAATGCACTTTCTGTAAAGCTGCTTTGAAACAATGTGTATTGTGAAAAGCGCTATACAAATAAATTTGAATTGAATTGAATTGAATTGATAGTGGGGGAGGGGCATGAGAGTTGTAAACATTCAAAAATTTTCCTAAGTCCACTCAATCAGCCAGAGTTAAGATTTAAATGTCATTTTGGTGATCAAAGCTGAGTTTTAAGGGATACAATTATTGACTACAGGAGGACTTTTATACACAATGTATATATACTGTATTTTGAAAATAGATTTCAGTCATTTCAAAAATAGATTATTATTCTACAGAGCTACACAAATCTGTAGTGTACATTTTATTAGCAAAATTAATCTTATGAACATCCTATGAAATCGATTTAATCGGTCTGGGAAATTCCCAAGCCATGGGGGGGGGGGGATCTTTCTGTTATGTAAGAAAATGAATTGACCTTGCCATAAAATCTAATACTGTGAACTACAGACGTCCATTGATATTAGAGAAATTATGAGGACAAAGAACATTTTAGCTCACTTTGGCATATTGAAAACCATCACAAACAAATGTATTAAAAGCAAAGACCAGAAGGTATATTGCCAAGAAATTTAGGTCAGGTCCACTCTACATCTTTCATGAATAGATGTTATGTTTTCAACATTAGTTCATGTCCAAATTTAGATTAACCAAAGATACAGTCCATTAAAGTAGATTTTGCATGGGGTGAAAATACATAACTCAAGGTTAGAAAAGTTTATGGGAATAGCACAAATCCTTTAAAAATATATCTGAATTAAATTTCATCAATGTGATTAGTAATGAATGCAAAAAATATAGGCAAGGAATCTTAATGGTCCAAGACTTTTTCTTTATGCAGAATATAACCTCTTATTTTTCTCTTTTGAGTTTGTGAAACCCTTTATTCGAACACACTGAGTTGAATACAAATGATAAAGTACAACAGAAATCTTGGGAATTATTTTAAATAGCATAATCTCTCCACTAAAAGAAATGTGACGTTTTAACTCAAATTAAAAGACGGCTGTTATATTATGGCAAAAATATATATGATCTATATCACATTTATATTTATTCATATTTTTGTTAGATTTGTGAACTTCTATGCTATCTGTAAATCTGCTTCAAAAAACACTGCATAATTGAAGAAAATACAGAGTTTTATCTTTGTTTTTGTTTTTTTAACAGAGGTAAGCAGCTTGCATAATGTTCTCACCATTAGTATTTTTTTTTTTTTTTGCTTTATCATTTACTGAGCTGGTCCAGACAGAGTTTGTTCCAAATATTGGTAATCAGTCCAGCATCTGCCTTGTAAACTATGCTGAGATTACCTTTGTCGGGATAAGTTCACCTCAAATCACTGACACTACTTCTGTAATATTGTTCAAAAAATAACTTTTTATCATGCATCTGATCTCTTTAACATCAAGTCCTTTTGCTATTGCAGAAAAACAGTATTGGAGGTGGAGTATAACAGTATGAAAAATGTACTGACCTTCACAACAAAAGCCTGTATTTAATTCCATGTCTGGGAATTTCCAGAAAAGTTTACAAAAATAAAATATGAATAATTTTCCCCGCATGAGGCATACCCCACAACAGTGCAGGGAGCTGGCACATCTTATATCTACCCCTAAAGACACATCTATGACTATTAAAGACTGTTTGACGTCCAGTGTTGACTGTCTCTACTACATGCATGTAGCCTATTTAAATAGCATGCGGCTTAGAACCAGAAACCTTAATAACTTGACGTTTTTGCTTAAATTACCTCATAGACAACAAGTGACACTTACTATACATATATATATAGAGAGAGAGAGAGAATAAACATTCAGATTTTAGTTTTTCATCTTCAGAAAGATCTTTCTTCCTCCCCATATTGCATGAGAACTGTGACTTGCTTAATAATGTGGAACAACCTCTTTAATAGGATTTCCTGGTACACAACCCTGTCTGAGATCTAGTTATCTAAAGAGAAATCAAACAAACAAACACTTTCTTTGAAAAATGTTTAGTGTTCTAAAATCTAACTGATAAGTCACTTGCATAATTTGGAACAGTGTGTGTACATAGTCATGGATCATTTTACTTTGTATCGTATCAGTATCTGTCTAAACAATAATCAACCAGCACTGACGACGTCCAGTTACAGATACAGTTTTTCCATCGTGATCATAATGATGACACCTTTCACAATGCTTATCACGGACCATGTCAAGAACTTCACAGTTTACACTAGACATTTGATTTCATTACAGTTTTAAAAAATACATATCTGCCTATTCAAAGCAATGTTTTCATAGATTTAGCATGATTACATGCTTAACCTGCTAATCAGATTACATTTTTAAATATATTATGGTTTAAGTGATCTTTGACTCCATCTAGAGTTAATAGCATATTAAAACAAAAGTGTTGTTTATCTTGATTTGGACTTGATAACCTTAACCTATAGACCTTTTCAGCTTTGATGAATGTTTTAGTTTTTAGAACATAATTTAGTTTTTCTTTAATGTAGCAATTATAAAGACCCTTGAAATGACACTTACAAGGCTTAAGCTAGTCCTGGACTAAAATGCATGTTTGAGCTGTTTTAACTGAAAGCAACTTGAACTGATATATCTTATCATATAAATATGTCAGTGCCATCGTTTTGTCTCAAGATGCACACCAGTAATGTTTTTTTATAAGGCACATTTATAAAATCTACTTAAATACCCTAATTGAACTAAGGCCAAATCCTGGCTTTATCTAAACCCTGTCTGTGAAACCGGGCCATAAACTCTGTACCAGCAAAACTGGAGAATCATGTATTCTTTTAATTTGACCTGTTGTGACATAGTACTTTGGAAAATCCTGTTGGCTCCATAAGAAACCAAATAATCAAAAAACTGCCTTTATTATTAAGTGCAGAATTCACCCAAAGCGTCAATCTGCATAAATATCATACAGATTACACAAATCTCCATAGCACTTTAAACAGAAACACTCAAGACAGCCAGACTCAATCATGTCTGAGCGGTTTAAGACGTCTCCAAGAACATGATTTACAAAATCTGTCAGAAAAAAATCCAAAACTCGCTTCAGTTTGATTACCCACACATGTTCAGTTTACTGTAACCAGTATCACAAGCCTGTTTCAAAGACATCTAAGCAATTTAAAATAAAAGTTGTAATTAAATAAATTGTTTTAAATGCAGAGCATTCAATTACAAATTGCTTTTCATAAATTATTCCTCAGGAGAGAAGAAATACAGCCATGCAAAATGTAAAGTTGAAATACAGTTAATGTGATAACTCCCCACATGTTGTGGTCATTAATGGAGGACTCAAATAGGATGGTAAATACCATGCTTAAATGTCAGGGTCTCTACAACAGAAATATGGGTGTATAGCATCAGTTTAATATCTGTGCACCACAGTACAACATAATGTGCTCATGATCCAAGTTAAAATCACTTCCCGTTTACACAAGGAGTCATTACAGATAAAGTCAGGTTAATTCTGCATGTCATGCTGACATAAACAGCATAAGTCAAGATTTTACATCCGCATCAGATACAGGCCGACAAAAAGGCATTATTGGATAAATAAGTCCAAAACATGTAAATACATTAAAACGTGTTTGAACTTTAATATTACCGTAGTGATTTTTCAAGTTCAAATACAGCAACCAATGTCTTCTAGCCACAACAATTAGTTCATTTTGCTGCATCAGAAACACTGATTTGCCAGACATGCAGAGTATTCCATCTTAAGCAAAAGCTGAGCATTTTCTGAATAAACTGACAGCATTTACAAATAAAAACACCAGCAAATCGACACCATGTGTGGTCAAAAATTATATATATTCATAGAATTTACATATGTCACAACTGTATACAATAAACTGAAACTCTGATTACGAAAGCGGATCCCACACCACCCATATCTCTCATCTCAGTCCAGTCATTTACTCCACAAGAGGGCCACAGCTTTACAAATCCCCACATCATGGTAGTTGAAGTAGCACAGGCCGGCGAAGGTGACGGTCGACAGAACAAAGAGGCCTGCGTTAGCCATCTTGACTTTAAAGTCTCCATGAACGTAGTCTGTCAAAACCTGGCCAAGACCCCTGGAGAAAACACAGTTATATGCAATGCTGTTCTTTTCAAACAATGACACTTATAATGTGTGCTAGTGTTAATGATTAATCAGCCATCTTTTTTTCCCTCAATGTAATTAATTGAGCTTTTAGATTTTTGACTGATGTTTCAGCTCAAATGCAAATGCAAAAGAAAGCATGTAAGACATGTTAACTTGGTTCATAAAGAAGCCAAACCTAGCAGGTGTTGGATCATGTCTAGAAATAATGATTATGTCACTGTAAACACTGTAAGAGAATGTTAAAGGCACAGCATGAAAGTTGCGCCACGAGAGGTTCCTTTTTCAAAACAATAACAAAGGCGTAGCTTGATGACACCATGTTTTACTTGGTCAAAAGTAGGGATGTTAACGATTAATCGACGATCGGTTAATTGTTGATAATAAATTTAATCGATAAAACTGCATGCTGCTCAACCGCAAAACATGTAAAGCGAGCGTGCCATAGTTATGTTTGGGACCGTGTTGCTCCGACATCCGGGTGTTGCTCCGACTTTGCGTCCAGCCGTGCACGAGCGCAAAACCTCACAACACCCGCCCCTGTCGTGATTGGTTGAAACACAGTTTATTTTGGTTTTGAGAGGTGGTTGTACCCATTTGTTTTTGTGTGCAGATCTCAGAGCCTAGGCTGCCTACAGAGACGCGGTTTTTGGACGCCATGCTTATGGGGCGAGCAGCTAGCGGATCGTTAGGAAAGATTAGATGAATGTGATCATTTATTTTTCGGCCTCTTTTGGGCATGAAATGACTGATACAACCTTTAATTAAATGATCAATCACATCGAAACATTTTACAATCCTAGTCGTTTATTTAGATTAAAAACCATTCTCATTCCGTGGTTTTGAGCAGTATTTGCAGACCCTGTCATGCTGTTGACCATATGCCACTGCAGCAGACGCATATTGCAGTATTAAGGCTAACGATTAATTGATCGTTAATTTAAACGACGATTGATCATGGGAAATTGTGAAAATTAATATCCCTAGTCAAAACAATCATACTAAAAATACATAGTGTGTTGAAAGTTATGTTATAACGTTACTCTGTGTTCGCTCGGTGTCTGCTATAAAACAATAATCTCTAATAATAATAAATGAGATCAATATTATAATATCATATTGATAAAAGCCGGTTGACTAAAAGCATGTTGCTAAATGGCAACGACACTGGTTAAAGGCCGTTACACTGGTTAAAATTGATTTCTCTGGAATACATATATTAAATATTGTTGGAAACATTTGGGATAATGTAAGCACACAAGTCAACAAAAGTTATAACATTGTTCTAGTGGCTTTTGGATATTTTAATGTAAAAAAAAAACACTTTACATATTGTGCCTTTAAAGTACAACAGGACAAGAAGCACTAAAATTCCATTAAATTGTCTGAGATTGTCCAATCCACAAAATGCAACATGCATATGGTATTTGTAGATATAGCTATTATTCTGCTGTATTAATGTTCAATTGATCTTTTTAATTTTAATTGAAAATTATCAAAATATGACATCCTTAGATGTGGGCTAAAACATGACAATACTATGATGCTTATTAAAGTTACAGGTGGGTGACATACGAGTACCGTGATGCATAAAAACTGACAAAATTCTGTAAGACTACTCAAACATGCCTAAAAGCCAAGCTGTTCCAGTTAGTACTTTACCACATTTACACCTGAACATAATACATTTTAAATAGCATGTGTATGCATATGTACATCTGTGACCCCAATGTAACTAACAGCTTAGCTAAAATTAGAAGTGTGGCCTTGAGTGCTCATGTCTACAGGGAGGTTAAATCCTTGCATGAAGGGTATTACAGCCACCCATTTCTTGGCTTTGCAGACCAAAGAAGACACCTTCATTTTGTGTCAGAAACAATTTTATGGAATAATGCAACAGTGACCTGTCATGGTTAATGTGAAACCTAATATGAAATTACACCAGGCACTCATGAATATTTCCTGTGACAACATCTACAGATAATTTTCCCCAACAATTTTCCCAAAAAGTCAGGCAATAATAACAAAATATAAATTCAGTTACCAGTGACCATGTAGAGTAAGGGCAGCTGCTAGAGAGTAGTCAACAGCAGGGCCGGGGAAATAATACGCAGCGGGTAACATGCCCAGAAGAGCTATGCTCAGGATCCGCTCTCCGGTCCAGTGCAAGGAAGCAGCTTTGGACCCAGAGCCCGCTATAAAAAATAAAATAAAAAAACTAACACGTCAACAACTGCTTCTTCATCAACACATATTCATTCTCTCTACAGTCTGATTCTCAAGCCATCACATTTATTAACAGTTATTGCATGCATTTAATCATCATGTACCCCAACAGATGGAAAAAAAAAGTTTATTATGTTTAGTCTATAGCTCTGAATTACTGATGTTTTTATTCTCAACCATTCTGTCTTTACCAGTGATTATATTATTTGCCAATTCATCAGAAATTTCCATCAATGGCAGGGAAAGAATTAAACCCCTTGTATTCAGATGCAATAAAAAAAAGCTCTAGTCCAGTCTAACAGTACCATCAACAATATATTATGCTAATAAAATTAAAGTAAAAGACAAAAAACATCTGCCTTGATTTACATTGCTATAAAAGCAAACACAGGATATAAATCACTAACCATAGTTGGAAGGGGTAGCATGTATCTTTGCTGATATCAAGTATGGACAATCATGATCCTTCTTCTGTATGGCCAAAGGTCTGATGAGGGAAGAAGAGCGAAATAACAGAGCTGTGGAAAGAGACAAGTAGAAAAGAAAATACAAGAAAACATACGTAATTAAAAGATCAAATTTATTCAGAATTAAACATTTGAAGCAATACATGCACGAATTTGTGAAGGAGGTCATTGTTGATGTTATACAATGCTTCAACTTGACAATTCATTTAAAAACATACCACATAAATGTATAAATTATGAGAATATGACTTTTACTTATTTACAGCCTTGACAGCATGTGTAACTACCGACAATAAAAATAGATCAATACAGGGACATGACAAATTCTCTAACGTAAGTTACGTAACTAAGACATTATACGCTAATAAAGTCCATGTCATCCACTAGTCTCTGTCTTACTGTATTCGTTTTACGAACTACTTTACATAAATATGAAATTAACAGATCAATTTAGAAAAAGAGAAGAGAGACCCAGCTGAACAATCTCTGACATGGCTAACTTAGCATGCTAGCCATAAACGCGTACGCGTGCTGCGATAAATATGAAACGCAATGAAGCAATGACTTATTTTATAGTAGACCTCAAAGCTAACCTATTGTGATACTGGCTGAGGCGACGAGAACAAAAACCTGAAAAACACAAACTTACGGCTGACACCTCTGTGGCAAACAGAACTTAACCTGACAAGAGCCGCCATGATTCTCACAACCACTCCAAGGTCACCGGAATCACCCGGATATACTAACAGGGACCGTTGTGATGAAATGAACCTTTTCACGCATGAGCTAAATAGACGGAATGCATGTAAAAAAAAAACATAACAATGCAATTTAATACAAAATACTTAGACATATAATTTTATGTAGGCCTATATATAAATGTGTAAATGCTTTACATGTGTTTAGCATTAGTTAGGGTTTCTGTTTAGTCTCTTATCTGTTGCAAAAATAATAATTTAGGTAAATTAATAAATTAACTCACTGTAGGCCTATTCCAAAAGAGTAAAACAGATTAACAGAGATGGATTATTACTTATCATCACTATGCCTCCTTCTTTTCAGATAGCCGAAAAATGACAGCAAATAAGTCGTTTAAGCAAAATGTGCATACGAATGAAAAACTCTTTTTTTTAGCAAATACAGTATTTTATTAATCTATATAACACATTTTAACAAATACAGGGACATGACAAATACTTGAAAGTTAACATTTATTAGTGCATTCAATCAACTTTTAAAATGATGTATATTTATAAATATTAATAATGTTAATAATAAAATATTCGTACAAATAGATTACCAGAAAAATCAATAAGGAAATAAAATTTCAGTAAAAAAAAAAAAGCATTTAAAAATATTAAGAATAAATGTAATGTCTTGCTTTTGTGCAGTTTAGGTTCATTGTTACATCAAATGTTGACAGTTTTCAACATAATTCAGAATAATGGTTATTCTTACATTGTATTAAGTGTCATGATTTCCGCATAAGTGCTTAAATAATCACTATATTTACATAATATTCCATTAAAAATCAAATCCCGCAACTCAATTTACTCGTTTACTCCAAAAAAAGGGCCATTGGGATTCTTTTTTTATATAATTGACTTTTTGCAAATGATTTCATGGCAGTGGAAGTATCAAATCTGATGATGAAAAGTTGACAGGGTGATGATATAGCATTTAAAGTCATTTTTGAAGTCTCTAAGAGTGTTTAACTTGGTAAAGACAGAGAACAAAGGGGTTTAAATGGAAATTAGGCAACTTTAGGGTTTAAAAATGTATCATTAGACATACCATTATTTTTCATTTCCTACTTTACACCGTTATTTATTTTATCTGACGCTCGCAGAGCAGATTTCATGGCAGTCTCAATCCAGCCATGAGGTCTGGCCGTGTGCTCTCCTGCAAAGTGAATCCTCCCCTCATTCTGGACTATAGACACATTATAGTCTCTCATCTGAAAAGGAGTGAAGATAGCAAAGGCACCGTGGCTGTAAGGATCTAGTCCCCACTTTTTCACAACACCGCCAGTGCAGAGCTGGCGGATGTGTTCTCCATGGATCTTCACCAGGTCATTTAAGACCAGAGCCTTCAACTCCTCGTCGTTTAAAGTCTGTAGGAGTGCAGCATCATCCGAGGTGGTGTAAGAAGCTAAAACAGCCCCGCCTGATATCCCGGGGAACTCATGACTGGGGTAGTAGATGAACCGGGATGGCAGATCTGTGATGCTTTTCCCACCCTTAATGCCATCATCATTTTCCCAGAACTTTTTGCTGAAACTTAGCACTACTTTTGTGGAGCTGGAATAGTGCACTGACCGCAGCGCTTCCATCTTTTCGGCAGACAGAGGCGGGTTGAAGTCCATGAGGAGTGTAGCTTTGGCTGTGGCCGTCACCAAGACATAATCAGCTGTAATGTTGGTCATGGTGCCGCGATTACGCCAGTCTTGGTATGAAACTGTCACGTTGTCCTGCGTCCGGCTGATGGCCTGGACTTTTGAGTGCAGAAGGACTGTGGCATTTAGCACTGAGTAGAATGTATCTGAGAATGTTTCAAAGCCACCTTCAAATTCGAAATACCTGAAAAAGAGCATTTATTGTCACATGTCTGTCCTGTCTTGTGATGCACATGGGTGTTTTGTTATTTTGGGCCATATATCTTAACTGATATACACTACAGTTCAAAAGTTTGGGGCTCAGTAAGATTTGTTTTGGAAAGAAATTAATATGTTTATTCAGCAAGGATGCACCAAATTAAATTGATTAAAAGTGACAGTAAAGACATTTACAATGTTACAAAAGATATCTATTTCACATGAATGCTGTTCTTTTGAGGGGATTTATTTATCAAAGAATCCTGAAAAATCATGTTTTCCACAAAAATATTAAGCAGCACAGCTATTTACAACATATATAATAAATAAATTGATCACCAAATCAGCATAAGAATGATTTCTGAAGGATCATGTGACACTAAAGACTGGAGTAATGATGCTGAAATTCAGCTTTACCATCACAGGAATAAATTACATTTTAAAATATATTACAATAGAAAACTGTTAATATTTCCCAATATTAGAGTTTTTACTGTATTCGTAGCACTTTATTTTAATGGTGCCATTTAGACATTCTGCTGAGTAAAGTTGCACCTATATGTGTCTACTAACTCTTGTTAGCGTATAAGTAGACCATCTGCTTAATATCTGCTAACTTTATTGTGATGCTCACCCAACAGACATTCTACTGACTATAACTTTGCAAGTGCATGTCAAGTCAACTTATTCTACTAACCCTAACCCTACTCGTAACAGTCTACTATTACTCTAATAAGAGTCAGTAGACATGGACTGCAGGGGCAGCGTCACTTACTCAAGAGAATGTCTAAAAGGGACGGTCAAAATAAAGTGTAACCTAATTTTGATCAAATAAATGCAGCCTTGGTGAGCATTAGTTTGGGAAAACCATAATATCTTACGTTTCATCGTCTTTTACATCAGACTGGATGTAGAGCATTTCAGTGAGGGCTGTGTAGAAAAAGCTGTTCTCATTCAGGACATCACCAATCATCCGCAAAGCTCCTCTACTCAAATTTCCCACGTTCACTAAGTACTCCTGTTGCCGATCAGATTTAGAGACATTCAGCCATTATTACTCATATCTAGACTTTATTATTTTAAATATTTCAAAACGAATTACAATGCTGAGTACAGATATGTTACCTTAACTGAGTATGAATCATATGTGTTCAACATTTTCTCACAGCCCATTTTTTGTAGATCGTCTCTTAACTGATAAAGAAGGAACAATAAAATTAACGATCAAAGCAAAATGATGGGTAAAATGTCAGTGGTTGTAACAGCATTATTCTGACTCTGGACAGATATATGTGTTTTTGAACAAACAGAAAGTTTTTCTTCACTCACCTTGCCCAATGCTATGTTGAACAGTTGACTGGCATTTTTCCCCTTTTCCCAGTTATATACGGGGTAGTTCAGTACGTCTGGGTTCTGTCTCACGGTGTAGGTTTTATAACGAAATCCGTTTATATAATAGTAAGTGTTTTCGTCTTCCTGTACAAAGTTTCTAATCTTCAGGCCCAGCTTTTTTGCGAAATTCAAGAGAATCCTTAAAAGTAAAGTGATATCAATAAAAGAGGTTGATCAAGTTGTGGTCTGCAGCTGCACCTTCTGGCCAGCAGGGTTCATTGTCACTTAGCATCAGTTTTTGATGACCTCAGTTTCAATCTCTGCACTTTTATCTTTACTCTCACGTGGCTGTGGTAAAGTTTCACACTAATGACTGTGCTTTCCACCCTAACGTTACATGAGGTTGATATGAAAAATGATGATTTGACTTTAAAAATTAGAGAATTAATTAGAGATTAAAAATAACTTAACTTACAAGTGGAAACTTGGGATCCTCATGGCACCAAGTTCTGCAAACCAGCCCTCTCTTTTGTCCCTATGTGTTAGAATTCTTCCACCTATACGCCCACTTGCCTCTATAATTGTCACCTATAAGAGCAGAGAAAAAAGATTATCCATAAGCAAGAGACAAATAGAAAATACTTGAGTTAGAAGGCCAATATTTGGCATATTATTATAATGACTTATTAGAAAGGGGATTCTACAACAAAAATGTTCTTGAATAAAATGAAATCATTTAGTGCTTCAGATAAGGCACGTGCATAGCAACATTTTCTCTGGTTTACCAACAACATACTGTATGTAATTTTACTTCCCTGTTTTTTTTTTCTTTTTCTTTTTCTTTCATATAAGTCACAAAAAATGACTGACTTCCATTTAGAAGTTTCCATTCCACATTGTGTGAGCTTGGAAATGCCAGACCATGAGATTGGAATCGTCATCTTTGAACTAGCAGAAAGTTATGTTTGCTCATATCATAAACCATGTGGAAGTGGTTAGGACAGGGATCGAGACCAGAATTAGGGATGTGTCTGTACACTCGCACATACAGAAAGGGTTGAGGCCGGCAATTTAAAGATAACAGTTTTATTCCTGTCATTTAGTAACAAATGGGAAAATATATTGTATCGATCTGCTTTAACATATCCAATTATTTATAATTATCTATCAACATTTGCTTCCTTTTTGTAGCCAACTGTGTTGCTAGACCTTATGACCTGCATCCTCCAGAAACTTAGCCGCAGTGAGTCCAGCAGCGCCGGCTCCAACAATTATCACATGTTGAGGGGTCTTTGCCGGAGGAAGACCTTGATCCATTATCTTCAGAAGGTAATTATAATCAGGGTCTTGTAAGCATTGGAAAAGAGGATCATCCGTAGTTCCAACAGCATGGTAGGCAGAAACCAAGATCAGTGCCACCACAGATACTGCAGAAACATATTTGAGGGAAGTTTGCAGTTTATCAAAAGTTTTGAGAAAGTTAAATCTATTAGGGTTGGTGCCCATTCTTCTAAGTTTTAAGGTTTCAACATAGAACATAATTTGTCCAAAATTAGTTTTGATAAGAAAACTAAACAGCAGCAGAACATGCTTCAAAAGTGCTGTCTAATTCTAAACTATAATGTTAAAAATATCCAGTAGCTGCCTTTGAGCTCTGTTTTCAATTTCCAGAAAAAGGTTCCTATTTTTCCATTTACTCAATACAGGAATATTTACCCACACGTGACAGTGGTTTCGGTTTACTTTCTTATGAATGAGAAAGACATAAGCTTACACCCCTTACGAAAATTTGTAAAAATTTTATATTTGCTACACTAACCATATTTTACCCGTGGTATTTGTAGTAAAACTGTGGTTATATAAATGGAAATCAATGAAATGGAAATGGAAAACATGATTAGCCTACTTTTAGGCTATTATAAAAAAAAAGATTTATAGTCCATTTCATTTTCGTAAGGACTGTTTCACCTCTTGTTAATTTCACTATTTTACCTGAGCATTTATGCCTCCGCAATTGATTCAGACAAATCATTTCAACAAATCAAAAGGACATTAAGTAGACTACTCACAGTATTTATACAGGGTAACGTTTTTAAACATTTTGAACTGAGCGCGCCAGAAGCCGGAGCGCCCTGTGAACGTTCTCTTGCGTAAAGTGGAAAATGAAACCTATGGAAGAACAGAAACAGTCGGGTATTATGGAGAAATTTGGGGAGCATAATAAATTGTTTGGTTAAAACTGATATATCAATATAACGGTATAAAGTTACACACTAATAAAAAATCTAAATAATAGCATACTCACACATGCAGTGCATAATTGATTAAGCAGCTTGAGCCTACTCACCTTCATGATGAAAAAAATGGTTCTAAGTGGTCCAATGCTTTAACCGCTATATCTAAGAGTGTAATGCTAAAGTTGAATTGACTGAAGTGACGAAGAAGACGGACAAAGTGCCAGCTAGCCTAAATGTGTCTAATGTCTCTCAGGATAATGAATCATGTGTGGGCTCCTCTATTCTGCACGAAATATTTTCCCACACAGACTCAAGATTCAACCACACTGAACAAATTAGATTAGTGAGCTTTAGCATTCATTAACATACCTAATTTTCGCCAGAATCAATCATTTCTAACCACTCATTTAGGCTATGATTTTATCCTGTGCAAGCATTCTTTTTTTTGTTATTTTTTGTTGTTGTTAAATTTCTATTAAATGGCTTCTTGTTTCTGCCTCTTTAACTCTCAAAATCGTATCTGTAGCAAATGGATAATGCATCACTTACCAAAGATCCAGTCACTCACTCTGACCGGTCTGGCCAGAATCTGGTCTGGTTTTATAGGCTATAGAAATCGAAAGAATACATGATGGTGATGCATTAAACCACAGAGTTTCCGAGGTTGTCGGCTATGATTGATGTAGGCTATAAGAAAAAAAGGTGCATCTTCTCCATCTTTTTATTGTGAAGCTATGGTGGCATATAGACAGACTTTTTTTTCACAGCATAATTATTCATATTAAACTCCTCATCCCTCTGTTTCTTGCGGATAAGATCAAAAGGCTGGTCTATACAACTTACCCTCATATCACATGACTTTAGCATTAAAGCTGGAGCCTGTGTGAACATGTCAAGTCTAGACTGCATCCTGAGTGAGATGCTTTTGACCATGCTTGCAAAATGTGCCTATAGGAGGTCACCTAAAAACCTGTTTCTTCTTTCTTAACTCGGAAAAATACTAAATAATGGTCTTCATCAGGGTGCAAATTATATAAATATAGGCTTAATAAGTAGGCTATATACGTCTTTACTTAAAAAAATAAAAATAAAAAACCTTTTCAAGAATGTAAGAATCAAGATGTGCAGTGTAGCTATGGCTATTTTCATTTAGTGGTAAATCACGATTCTCGCGAACTGTCTCGCTTGCCGGAAGAAGTAGGCTAGCCTAGCCTAACTAGACCGCTCGAGCACTTTTCTAAAAAAAAATTTCTTTTTTTTTTTAGCACTTTTCTAATTTGGACGGTAAATCGACAAAAATAACGCCTAATGTCTTTATGTATCCCTGTAGGCTATTATAGATTAAAATCGTAACAATATTATATGATAATGTATTGTTTAATATAATTTGGATTTACTGTGTGGAGAGGTTTGTGGCCTATTGTTCACAACGTCTTAACATTTCACTCAAAGCATCTGCACAACACTATTACTTTTCTCTCTCTCTCTCTCTCTCTCTCTCTCTCTCTCTCTCTCTCTCTGTGTGTGTGTGTGTGTGTGTTTACAGTTAGCCTACTTTAGCTCTGGCTGAACTGTTCTTTTTATTTCATCATCAGATAATTGTTGTAGGCTATGTGTTTTTGAAGATACCATTATACACAGCTCACATCAAACAATTTTTTTCCATTTTGTCATCAAAAAGAATTTGCATGTGAGTATCTTTTTCCATCTTTGTTTTACTATTTAATATCAACTCTATTGTTTTTAAGGTGATGCAATGACTGCCATTTCTTCACAATATTGTTGCTGGGCCTTCTGCAGCTATGAGAAGATCTACATCTGCTGACTGTCAGTCATCATATTATATTTCATTGAGCTCTCAATAAACACCCTGACACTGAATGTGCTTCTTGTGGTCTTATAACTTTTTCTCATGAATAGATTTCATTTAGCAGACACTTACCAAGCTTAAGTGCGACAACCACATATCCTGTGCTTGCACCAACCTGCAGATAAACATCCTGTTTGTATCTTTCTATATCTTGAAAAAAATGCAAACTATCTTTAAGCTAGACATCATGATGGCATATACTAATAATGCAGGTATTTGTTGGTTTCAGTTTTTAATGAATTATATGTTTCTCATTAGTTGCAGTCATTTACAAATCAATCCTAACCATTACAATTGAGTTGACCCTTTAGATGCATGTTTCAATGCATGAAAATGAGGTTGAAGTGAATAACCTTGATTATATTAATACAAATGCACCTGTCAGGGGGTGGGATATAATTGACAGACGTGAATAGTCCGTTTTTGAATTTCATTTGTTGGAAGCAGGAAAAATGGTCCAGTGAAAAGATCTGAGTGACTTTGACAAGGGTCAAATAGTGATGACTGGGTCAGAGTATCTCCAAAACGGCAAGTCTTGTGGGGTGTTCCGGTAGTGGTTACCTATACCAAAAGTGGAGCAAGGAAGAACAACCGATGAACCGGAATCAAGGTCATGGGCATCCAAGGCTCATTGATGCACAAAGGGAGTGAAGGCTATAGCCCGTCTGGTCCAACCTCACAGAAGACCTATGGCTCAAAAGTCTGAAAAGTCTGCCCATGATAGAAACGTGTCAGAATGCATCAGTTTGCTGTATATGACTGCGTAGTTGCAGGCCAGTCAGAATGCCTTTGACCCCATGTCCACTGCTGAAAGTGCCTACAATGGGGACATGAGCATTAGAACTGGCCCGTGGAGCAGTGGAAGGTCATCTGGTCCGATGAGTCCTGTTTTCTTCTAGATCAGGTGGATTGCTGTGCGTGTGTCATTTACCTGAGGATAAGATGGCAGCAGGATGCACTATGGGAAGAAGGCAGGCCGGTGAAGGCAGTGTGATGCTCTGAGAAATCTTTTGCTGGGAAACCTTGGGTCCTTTATTTGGATGATACTTTGACATGTAGTACCATGTTGCACACCATGTATGTACACCCCTTCATGGCAAAGGTGTTCCCTGATGGCAGTGGCCTCTTTTAGCAGGTAATGCACCCTGCAAAGAATTTTCAGGAATGGTTTGAGGAACGTGACAAAGAGTTCAAGTTGGCCTCCAAATTTCCCAGATCTCAATCTGAGCATCTGATGTTCTAATCTAGACCAACAAATCAGATCAATGGGGACCCCACCTTGCAACTTGCAGGACTTAAAAGTATGTCAATTTTCAATGTCAATGCCAATTGACTTAAAGGATGTCTTGGTGCCAGATACCACAGGACATGTTCAGAGGTCTTGTTGAGTGCATGCCTGTTTTGGCAGCACAAGGGGGAACAACACAATATTAGGCAGGTGGTTTTAATATTGTGCATGCTGATCTGTGTATATATTATGAAATTCGAAAGAGAAAGTGTTTCTCTCATTTTAGGACAGGTTAGTCAACATGTTTGCATTTCTTGCCAAGGCATGACAGTTTAGTCTTTGAATATACCTGTAGTCTCAGTAACGCTTTAGATTACAGCCTGGAAAGTACTGCGTAATTTAGACGAATTTACATCGTAACTTTCGGTAATTATAGTGTATCTCAGTTCTTGCGTGTAAGTATAAGGGAACAATATGTAAAGTTTGGGTAATAAAGGGGTAACAACCAGGATAATTAAAAAAATATTTATACTGTAAGTATTATAGAACTAATGGGTACTAATTATGATACAACAATCACATTTGGGACCAATTTAGCAAGAACTTACACTGTGTACCTTTT
This sequence comes from Semotilus atromaculatus, assembly GCA_031834385.1. Classification (NCBI taxonomy): domain Eukaryota; kingdom Metazoa; phylum Chordata; class Actinopteri; order Cypriniformes; family Leuciscidae; genus Semotilus; species Semotilus atromaculatus. The sequence goes on from JAULUF010000015.1 coordinate 11,449,323, forward strand.
TGTAATAATTGTGCAATACAAACTGTATAGGCTTTTAAAAAATTACAGGGTATGCATTTATACAAGTTTGTTTTTTTAATAGCAAAAGTGCAGGTGTTTAAGTTTGGGCGTAAAAAGCAGTTTTAAACAAAAAAGAAATGTTGTAAATCTGTTTACAGTATTTGTAAGTAATGGCTAAATATTTTTGTGCAACACATACTTAATTTCACTCTGGTTTTTTCAAGCGGAAACCGAGGATAACGCGAATATAACGTCATTAGGCGACAATGACCAGGGACGAGCCATTATTAAAAACTCTCAGGTTTCATAAAAAATATCTTCTTTTGTGTCCCAAAGATGAGGATGAGTAAATAATGACAGAATTAAAGTTTTTGGGTGAACTATCATGAATATAGGTGTGTTTGCATTAGTGCAAAATATAAATGAGCTGAGAGGTAAATTCTCTTTCTTCAGTCTCAAGGAAGTAGAGTATAAGGAAATAGCATAAGAAACAGTTTGGGGGATACCAGTGTAATCAAAACCTTTATGCTTTATAAAAATTACTTTCACTTAAATTTTTATTTCTCTCTTTTGTGGCCTTGCTAAAATGCAGTTCCCACTGGATGAGGATGTGGAGTGATGTCATGATCACGGGAATTATTGATAATGCCATTGTGACATGAGACATGTTATACACCTAAAACCTACAAATAAAAATAAAATTTGAGAATTTGCATAATATTTTTCTATGTGTTTCATTTTTGTTTGTCATAGATGTTTATCATAGAATCAAAGCACTTAGTGAAAAACATATGCATACAAGTTTTCTTTAAACCTTTAATCAAATAATTTTCAGGTCACTTTCAGATGACTAATATAGTTTTCATATATTTAGATGTATGTGTATATGAGTATAATTACGACTTTTATTATGAAAGTCGCTTATTCACGACTTATATTTTGAAGCAAGTCACTGCGTAGGCAGTGCAGGAAGTTATCTACTTGTTTTTGATGCCACGTTCACGTCGCTCGCTACAATTCAAATATATTTATTAATAGAAAGGTCAGTTCATCCATTACGTTGTTTTGAAACGCAATGTTACTTAATATGGATAATTTTCTCTTTTTTTCCTTCTTTTTTTAAAACTTATTACTAAATGAGCCTTTAATTGAACTGAACGGGTTGTGTTAGCTAGTAGGAAAACATCGCACAATAGTGAATGTCAGTAGAGCTGCTGCCATACTCATGTTTAAAGGACAAAACATGACACGTCTCATGTTTATTTTGACGTTATTTTGCTTATTTTTTCACATCCAGCTCATTTGCTTGGTCTTTTGAATTTAGAAAAAAAGTGAAAGCCAATAAGCTTCCTATATTAGCCCAACAGACACAGTAATGTTTCTAATCGTAGTTATGTAACGTTAACGTTAGCGTGTATGAAGCTTTTGAAACATTAAACTCTGCTGTGGTATGTTGTTTAGAGGTTTGATATCATGTCGAAGGTGTCTATGGGTAAAGTGCTGCTCCGAAATGTCATCAGAAACACAGATGCCTATAACAAGGTATGAACTTTTATGAGCCATTTTTATTTCAGATGTATATCAGCTGAAATCTATAATGAAATTACTCATGGAATGATTAAACTTCTACCTGCAGATTCAAGAGAAGTCTGAGATGTGGAAATTGAGGGAACTTGAACGACAAGCCTCGTCCACTCATTTCCCAAAGCACAGGTGATGACTGATGGCTGTAACAGGCATCACAACCTTTGTTTATTGCTCCTGATGTCTTTTTCTCTTTAGTGACTAATGTAATTCTCACTTAGGGGCCGCATGCACTGTGACCGCAATTTCGACGACTCTGAGGGGTCCATGCGAGACCGGCTAGGAGACAGGAAAGATGTGATGTCCGAGAGAGATGAGAGGGAGGCACAATACAAGACACGAAAACTATATGAGTTCGAAGCAAATGATCCTGACAGGTATTGCTACTTGCTTTTGTTCTCGGGGTGTTTTAATTATTTAGTATGTTTGAAACATGAAACAAGAGGCATTTCCTGTGATCACAAAGCTATGTTCTGTCTCCTCAGGTGGGGCCACAGTGGCTTTAAGGAGCTTTATCCTGAGGAATTTCATTCTGATGGGTAAGGAGAAGCTGTCCTTCCACCTCATAAATGTTTAGCATATTTTTGTGGGGGTTTTAAATAGCAGGGGTCTTTAACGTGGTCTGTGGTGTTACTGCAGGGGGTCCATTGTTGTTTGATTATTACATTGGCTTATATTGTTGATCTTGGATAAAAATTTGTGAAACGATTGTACTTTTTTAAATCAATTAAATTGAAATGCAATTAAAATGCAATGTACAAATATATATCTCTTTACATCAGTCATGATTATTTTAAAAGCTATGCAACGTAACTATCATAACCAAAGCTTATAAATAAAAAAGTTAAAGGGTTAGTTCACCCAAAAATAAAAATGTTGTCATTATTTTCTCATCCTCACATCGTTTAAAACCTGTAAGACATTTGTTCATCTTCGGAACACAAATTAAGATATTTTTAATCAAATCTGAGCGATTTCTGTCCCTCCAAAGAGTTGTGTAGGTTTCTGTCCCTCCACCTACACAACTACCAATTTTAAAGCCCAGAAAGGTAGTAAAGACATCATTAAAGTGATCCATGTGACTCAAGTGGTTTAACCTCAATTTTATGAAGTGAGGCCTCAGGCCTGTGCATTGTTTGCACAAAAAATCTTAATTTACCACTTTATTTACAAAATATTAATATCCAATGAAAGCACCATGCATGTTGTGTTGACGTGAGAGCAGACGCTGTTGCGTAATCGTGCATCAGAGATTCATATTTTGTACATAAAGTGGTAAATTAGGTTTGTTTTTTGCCTTAAAAGTGGTAGTTACGTAGGCTGTTAATGGAGGGACAGGAAGCTGTCAGATTTTATTAAAAATATCTTAATTTGTGTTCCGAAGAAGGTGTTCGTTTCGTTCCGAACGAAAGTCTGACGGCTTTGGAACGACATGAGGGTGAGTTATTAATCCCTGTTATAGAGTCATTCATTTTCACTTGATCTTAAAAAATTAATTATTAAAAAATTATTCTAAATATTCTAGCAGTAAAATTAAAATGTAATATACAAATATATGTACATTCTTAATGATTGTTTTTGATAGCTTTCCAAATGTAACCATCATGATAAAGCATTAAGGTTAAAGACCCCTGTTTTCATTCTGATGTAACTTAATTTCCTTCAATAATCTAAAGAATTAAATGATCTTAAATAATTAAATATAATTGAATTGATTTATAATAATTTTAATAATATAGATATAAAATCAAATTATTATAGAATTAAATAATTTAATAATCTAAATATATTAGATTATTGAAATATTATAGCAGCATATTTTTTCGGTTAATAATATATTATATAAATTTTTTGCAGAAAAAAAGCCTGCAGCGATAGTAAACACAGAAGGAAAAAACACAAAAACAAACTACATGATGATATAGAGAAATCTTCCAAGAAGTCATCTAAGAAGAAGAAAAAGAAAAAAGAGAAGAAGAGGAGGAAAACTGTGGCCTCGGGCTCTGAGACCTGCAGCGATGCGGAGGACACCGTGAGGAGGAAACAGAGGAGGAAGGGAGGTAAAAGCAAGCGTAGAAAAAAGGAGCACAAAGACAGAACAGAAGACAGCAACACGGAGGACGGCCGTTCAGACACCAGGACGAGAACAAGGAGGAAGAGAAACTGCCCTGAAATAGACACGCTGGCCGAGCCTCAGCGGAAAAAGCGGAAAAACTGGAAAGTGGCGAACGAGGAAAGATCAGAGGAGAGTTCTGATGCTTGACTTTTTCTATGCTTGATATGAATCTACCTGGCTGAACAACTAGGCTTACTGTAGACACATTTTTGTAATCGTGCATCTCATTCATATTTAGGAGACTCTGATCATGGGTCTGGAGTCAATAACTTGATCTTTATACCTCTCCAAACAGACACTTGATGGTGTGAATTTGTCTAATTTTATGAGGTTATATTTTCTGAACGTTTTAAATATCTTTTAATGTTTTTTATTCCTTGTGAGACTGAACGATTTTTATTGCCATAGAAAAAACTCAGGTATTTTTCTGCCATGTGTGAAATTGAATTAAGTGAAAAGATATTTTTTAATATACTTGTATTCTATCATACTTTATTCTTGAATCTACCAGTTACAACTTTTTTTGTTGTTGTTGCCAAACAGCATTTGTCTGTTAAGTGCAAAGTTGCCCAGAAGGTGGCACTTTTGCACTATATCTATCAGAGGACAATATCAAAGCGTACTGGGTTAACATTTAATCCTTAATACGTACTCTATTTTCATGCTACTAGTACTTATTTTTTTAGATACTAGTATCTATTCCATTAAGTTCTAGTACTTATTCAGCTACTAGTGTTTATTCTTTAGGTACTAGTGCTTATTTTTTAGGTAGGCTACTAGTACCTTTTTAAAAGATACTAGTACTATTACTAGTTCTTAGTCATTAGATACTAGTGCCTATTAAATTGGTAATAGTACTTATTAGATACCAGTACTTATTCGTTGGATAACTAGTAGCCCTATTTGTTCATTAGTTGTGATTATTAACACATTTAAAATGTTTGCCATTGACTTATATGGGAATCTGTCATTCAGATATCAACTATTCAGTTTTGACTATATGTATTCCAATTTTGACTAGTAGCCTAGGCCTACATATTTTGTATAACAGTCGTTAGGTGCTAGTACTAATGAATAAGCAACTAAAGAATAGGCATTAGTACCTAATGGAATAAATACTCGTAGCCTATCTAAAAACCAAGTAAGCTATTAGTAGCATGAAAATGTATATTAGTACGTAGCTACTTAAGGATTCAATGTTAAAACGGCTTGCCATACAAAGCGATGCTGCCTGGTTGAATTTTAACGACTTGTTTTGTACGTTCGCTTGTAAACACCTACAGTAAATGGTTCACTGCTGTTTACTTCCGACATTTACGGATAATGGTTACTTCCCCTTGCTAATGTGTTTGCAGTCACTAATTCATTTGCACTAAACTACCAAAGGTCAAGCATTCATATCATAAATAGAATTAACATTATATAATTTAAGTTGCCTTTGGAAGCAACATTTATTTTACCGGTAACGTTAGGCCTACGTTGGTTGGTAGGTGAGTTGTGTCAGTGTTTACCGTAATTGTTGCTCACTTACACCGAGTCCACGTGCGTTGTTCGAGCGGTGTGTGTGTGTTTTATGTATATGTGTGGGTTGAGTGACTGCTCATTATTCTGATCACCGGCTGCCATCTTCCGCTGTAAACACGGAGCAGTCGCCGTAAAGAACATTGCGTCTCTATGGCAATGAACAGCCCCCTTTCCTATCAGCCTGGCTGCTGGCACGACGACTCAAAACAACTCTGAAAATGATCAAACACTTTCAAGCTGCCAAGGTTCATAATTAAATTAAATGTGGCTAGCTTTCATCAGCCGAGATTATCTGTATTCCGTGTCTTCGGTAGCCTATAAACGGACACTAACACGCAGCTCAGGGGAACACGCTGTTCTGACAGGTCGTTTTGCTGAGAGGAATTTCATTCAAGGATGTGCCCTTTTGGTCTCTTCCGATTTTACTGAGATGTGTTTTTTTTGTGTGTTCACTTCAATGCCCCTTTTGACATTAAACCAGAAATATATCAAATAGGCCTGAATGGTAGGGCTGAATAGAATGCCTAATGGAAATAGGCATGTGATGGGCTGAAATGGGAAAGAATGTCGTTAAAGCTGTTGAAAAAAGTGTCATCTTCTATAGGCCTACAAATTAATAGCCTAATGCGAAAATGTTTGTAAAGCCTATAACCCAGTGTTGTTTTACAAAAACAGACGAATCTCACATGGAGAAACTAATTTAGGCCAACAACAAAACAGTTTCCTTCAAATGTAGACACCATTCAAAAGATTGGTATCGGTAAAAAATTAATAGCCTACTTTTATTCAGTGCAGTAAACTGATTTAAAAAAAGACATTTACAGACATTTATAATCCTACAAAAATGTCAATTTCAACTAAATGACTCTATTTTTTAACTCTATTCTTTAAATAATCCTGAAAAAACTTTCGGTTTCCACAAAAACAAGTGTTTTCAAAAAGGATAATAATTATTTTCTTGAGCAGCAAACAAGCATATTACAATGATTTCTGAAGGATCATCCACTGAAGACTGTAATGATGCTGAAAATGTAGGTTTGCATCACAGGAATAAAGTAGCCTACATTTTCAAATATATTAAAATAGAAAACTGTATATTACTGTTTTTACTGTATTTTTGATCAAATAAATGCAGCCTTGGTGAACATTTTAAACAGTTTAACTGAACATGTTCAGTCACTATTCAATCTTTTGACATAATGTTTTGATTAGTAATAAATAATTGATCTTTAAGTTTAACAAAGAAAAATCTTCCCATGGGGGATCACTTGCATGCTTTCTGTTTATTCAGTAAAAGTCTGCACAGTTGAGGAAGAACACTGATCTCACATGTTTTTATTTGATACATTTCACATTACTCTTCAAATCCACAATTATGTGGGGTATGTTCCGTCTAGGTTAACAATGTCAAAAATATCTTAGCCACGCAGGTAATCTAATAGGCCTAATCATTCTTTTTTGAGTTCTGCTGGCAGAGTATTTCATACTTGCGTCATATTGGCGTAGAAAGAGATAAGATGGCATTACCAGAAATTAGGTTGCATTATGTCAAGCTATTCCATGCAGTTTTGAGTTATATGATCTATTGGTTTGGCAGGGATTATGTGACGTTTATGGTTTCCAGAGGATCTAATGTGTGCATCACTGTGTAAATTACATACAGAGATTCAACTAAAGTGTGCATGTGCTTTTAGCTCTTCCTTGACATCATATCTGTGACTCACCTGTCATGTGATAAAATCCCATTCAGGCTCATTGTTGGCGGTGGCTGATAAGTAGGCTATCATTTTTCAGACCAAGTAAAAGATCATATCCTGAACATGACTACAATAGGCCAAACAGAGGAAGTGTGATACATCCTCAAAGTTGGTATTGAAATGTGTTGATTCCCTCCAGTTAGTTTCATTATGAATCACTTACTTTATTGGTTAAATGATCAGTCATTCATTATGCATCAATAGTTTCTCTCCGCAACAATAAACGATGGCAGACATTTATTATATTTGCATTCTTTATCCTATGCAGCTTATAAACAAGGTAATACTGTTAAAGGTGTGGACAAGAAGGTCCATTGTCCATGTAGCAATGTATGAAGTACAGCTCACATTATTCTAGCAGCTTTCAGTTGGTCATCAAGGCAAAATCATGTGACCAGCATGAATTGCAAAAATTGCAGAAACCAGCGGTTTTCTACTGTTTCCCCCTCCTCCCTTTAATTAGCAATTGGGCTGGTTTAGTTGTGCAGACCTGGAAACCCTGCCGGCTGTTGAAATTTCTGATTGCATTGATTACAATTATAGCCTAGTAGGCTACTGCATGCTCAGCGAATTTTCGTGTGGAAAATCCAGTCAGTTCAATTGGAATCCACACAATTATGAATTTAGGTTGAAAGCGCCAATTTCGCAAAATTAAAGTTGTGCTTCATACATTGCTATTGACAACAGAGACAATGGACCTTTTTTGCTTTTCAAAATTTCGCTACTACTGTGACCAAACCACACCTTTAATGGTTTTTAAAGGGATTTTACCCAGAAAATTAGCCAAACAACGGCAAATGTGACACAAATTTAATACTTATTAACTTAGGCTGCGTCCGACTGATTGCACTGTATTTGATTTTTGCATTCGTATTCTAAAATGTTTTAAAATATTTTATTTTATTTTTTATTCTTACCATGTTATTTGTTTTATTACTTTAATTCCTTCTATGTAAAGCACTTTGAATTACCAGTGTATGAAATGTGCTTTAAAAATAAACTTGCCTTGCCTTGCCTAATACTATTAGTATCAAGATGGTCATATGGGTTTCTAAAGTGCAGTAGTGAATGCAGTTAGCCAGCATAGAAAACCCATTCAGACTTTTATTATACTGTTTAAAATACCACAATTATAGCAAATATATCTCAAGGTGAAGTCAAATGACGTGGTTTAAAGATGGTGGACGGTGGACCCCATGGTGCTCATTAACATGCCCCTCTGCTGAGAACCTTTCAAGGTTAATCGACAGCTCCTGCAGCCAGTGCTCTGAACACACGCTATTTCCCAGATTGCTCTCCAAATCAGTTGTTCATCCAGGCTGACCCTCTCACAGACTTTACTTCAATTAGCCACCAAGTGAATCATGGGTCAATCTGCTCCCGTTGCCATGGCAACCTGACATAAAGGATTTGGATTCTCTTGACACTACTGGAGGCTACACCAACATCGCTGCTGAGGATGTGCATATTATGTGGGCACACGCTCAAATGAAGCATTCTCAAATGATAATATTTTTAAATTCTCAAAATGTGGGGCATTTATCTAGCAAAACCAGAAAAAGAGCACTCACTCAAGTGTCCTCAAGTATTCGTCGTTAGATGTGGATCAATATTGAGCGTTAAACACACAATAACTTGACCCTGACATTAGTTAGAAGATGCTTCATATAATTTCTTCAAATTTGATTATAGTAACTAACCTAATTCTGAAGAAGAAAAAAAAAGTGCCAAACCTGATGGTAGAATATTTTGCATTGTTGCCAGGGTGTTTCTATGTGGTTGCTAAAGTTTTCTAAGTGTTAAAATGTTGATCCAGTTGCTTGGGTGTTCTGGGTGGTTATTAAGGTGTTCTGACTGTTTTTACCATGTTGTTATGCAGTTGCTACAGTGTTCTGGGTGGCTAAGATGTTGCTAGGGGATTGCTAAGGTGTTCTGACTGTTTTTTGTTGATGTGCAGTAGCTAGGAAGTTCTGGGTGGTTATTAAGGTCTTCTGAGTGTTTTTGTGCTTACTATGTTGTCAGGGTGCTTGTTAAGGCATTGATAGGTGGTTGATAACATATTTTGGGTGGATTTGGCATGTTGCTATGCAGTTGCTGTAGTGTTCTGGGTGGCTAATTAATTGCTAGGGGGTTGCTAAGGAGTTCTGAGTGGTTTTAAGCATTTTTTTTTTACACGTGGTTGCTTTGGTGTTTGCTTTGCTTTTTTGGACACCGGCGGAGACGGACTCCGGCATGGAGACGGACACCTGCACGGACACCTTACAGACACCGGCACGGCACGGAGATGGACACCGGCACGGAGACTGACACCGGCACAGACACACTGGCACAATCACGGACAGCGGCATGGATACGGACACCGCCACAGACCGGCACAGACACACCGGCACAGGTACGGACACCGGCACAGAGACAGACACTGGCACAGACCGGCACGGAGACAGACACGGCACAGACACCGGCACGGACACACCAGCATGGACACACTGGCACAGACACCAGCACGGAGACGGACACTGGCACAGACCGACACGGAGACAGACACCGGCATGGACACGACACAATGTTTGGGTGGTTTTAGCATGTTGCTATATAGGTGCTGTAGTGTTCTGGATAACATACAAATCCGTTTAATCTACTTGGGCAAACAATTTCAGAGTCAGTCTGAATAAAATCATATGTAACAATTTATTATGTCAGGTAAATGTATCATGCCAATTTCATAATCAGTTCAAAGATAATAAATTACAAAACATCATACTTAGGCCTACACAGTCATCGTCTGCACCGCTCTGTCTTCGTCTGCACTACACTTCCCAGAATCCCTTGTGTCTTCACACCTGAACTCACTCAATTACCCACCTGTTTATCATCTTCATCATCCGTGTCACCTGTCCTCACCTCATCAGTGTTGATTTGTGTCTGTATTTAGTCTCCCTCTGTTCAGTTAGTCCTGGTCGGATCTCCTTTGTTGTCTTGTTCTATGTGTTTTCGTCAAGTGATCGTTAAATATTTGTTCCAAAACATTCTCCTTTGTCGTCCGCTCTCCTTACCACACCAGACCGTGACACATAGGCTATTCTCCGGAATAAAGCGAGTTGCGAACCTGACATTATAAAATACATGATGCGGAATCGAGTGCCTGCATACACTCTGCATCATGGGCTAATTTAAGTTACAAATCGCCACAAGCCTTCTTCAGCATCTCCCTAAATACTCAGACCAAGGCAGAAACCTCTTTTCAAATGTAAACATGAGTTCACAGTGGGAATTTGCAATAATCACTGTCCCAGACTTACTGGGGACAGTAGTTGATTTACATGGGTGCACACCCACAGCAGTTAACAAGATATCTCGAAACTCTGCACACCTTATTACCTTTTTGGTTTACTTATGTGGGAATGAGACCTTTGTAGCAGTCACACTGAGACATTTCAAATGATACCAAACATGTATAATACTGTATGAACATTGTTCATATTAAACCATATAGATTTTGGGGTGAATTGAGGTAGGGATGGGTGAAGAGAATGATGTGTAAATTGGGAGGTGATCAGCTCAAGTGTGATTGTGTCTCGAATGGGGATGGTAATATAGCAAGAGAGTTCAAATGTTAATTTCCTTTGTTTTCTCAGAGAGTAGCCCTATGTTCCAGTTCTTCCAGTTTTTCCAGTCTTACACTTATTAAGGCTGACTAAAATAAAAGTTATAAATTGTGTAATGAAACTCTAACAAAAACTGGACCAGACCGATAACCTCATTACAGCATGGGTTTCACAACAGCACTTGCATGACCTTTGCCTCAAAGATCACACTCTACTGTGTTGTTTCATAACATAAAAGGTTTTTGAGCAAGCAGTCCCTTGTGTTGTTCAGACAGTTCAAAGTAATCCAGGGCGCATTCAGGCCCAAAAAACACCAACAGCACCATGCTTCTTCGTCGCCTTTGTTAAACACTCACAGGCCTCATGCCGTGACATCAGTGCAGGTCTTTGCCATACTCGAAATGGATGTATGATCCAGGGGGGAAAACAGCGTTCAGAGCTTTCAAGAAGGTTTGATTTGAGCAGTCAACCCCCTGCCCTCCCTCACTTTCACATCCCTGCTATCACACCTCCGCCTGCACAGCCTTATGGGACGCAGGTTTGACGTCAGCGAGAGTCAGCTCACCCCATAGTCTGCCTCTGCTGCTAAATGACTGCAGTAATTGATTCAGAAGAGCAGAACGAGCCTCAGCTAATTGGTCTGTGGCAGCAGCTGCTCCGTTTCTGGTCTCTCCCCAAATCTTCTCACGTCAAACATAGCAACGCACTTTTATAAGCTGTGCAAATATGAGGGGGAGGTTGGCTGTACATCATCTGATGGATGATTGAAAAGTGCTTTGCTCTGGAAGGTTCTGCAGTTTCTGTTACCAGCACGTCACTGAGGAGAAGTGGCATTTTTGCTTCAGTGCTCTTGAAAAACTAGAACAAGACAACAGAATTTCTTTGCTTTTGTTGATCTTCAGTTTATATCAACAAGCTGCAATCTTGTGCTCATCTTTTGCAGTAATCCTGTTGGTAAGTTGCAAAATAGCTGCAGAACGGTTTGTGTTACCACTTTGATAGTGGAACATTCTTTTATTTCCACAAAAAACCTTTTCTGGTTTACCAAAAATTTTACATTGTAGGCTACACTGAATTTAATGTGCAACCAAGTTTTTTTTAAATAAACAACAGACCATTTAAAAATAAAATAAAAATTGTGCTGTTGAAAGGCCATATATGGATTAAAGGCCCGTTCATACCAAGAACAATAGCCTAACTATAATAATGATATATTAGCGTCCACACGAGCAGACGATATCGTTCTGTTTATTCTACATGTGTGCTTGTCTGTCGCTTTAAATGGTCAAGCTCGTTACAGCAGGATGGCTTCTGATTGGATGTCAATGTTTTTATCGTTCATCAGCTGAATAAAATCGTTCTGAAAGTGATTCCAACTTCTGTGCTGTTATCGTTATAGATGTGGTGTGAACTCTGCTATTCTTTAACTGAGAACCCTTTTTAGAACTATATCAATATCTTTATAGTTATCGTCCTTGGTGTGAACGGAGACTAAATTAATTTGCTTAATAATATTGGTTGCTCTTAAATTCCTTTCAACAAGTTTAGCTGTTGCATTCTTGAAAATGGTTATCTTCCCACGTAAACAATGACGTAGTGAATCTTACTAGTTTGCTGTTAACATTACAAATGAAAACATTTAAACCTATTGTTGTTTTACATAAAATAGAAGTAATATACTAATCTTGGTGAGTTACCGGTAGGCTACACAATTTCTTGTTGTGTCCATAACTGCCACTTCCACCAAACAGTAAAAAAAAAGAAAAAAGAAAAGAAATCTCTTTTTTCATTGGTCAGTTTTTCGCGGTCAAGTTCACCACTGTAAAATAATTACTGTAGTGACCATATATTTTTACATAATCCTTTGCTTACACTAGTACACATTACAGTAAAATACTGTTAATTATTTTTTTTTGTGTAAAAAGTTGCAAAATTACAGAATAGTTGGGAACTTTCTTCTTCATTTCTGTAAACAATCTGTTCCCAAAATGTATACAGTGGGATACAATGTTGGATACATTTACTGTGGAAGTGGAACTATGTCTCTTTCATACAAAAATAAAAAAAAGACCATTAAAATCTGTACATTGGAGCTGAATGCTCAGGATTTGGTCTACAATGAAGAAGGGTTGCAACAGCAAAGGTTAGAATAAGGACAGTACATAAGGCCATACGGCAAGTCAAGCATCCTCTTGCCTGAATCTGTCCTTCTTTTTCTGTGACCCCGAGCCACCGATCTCTTCCTTTGCTTTCGTGTGCTATTTGAATGCAGATCAACAGCACCATTCACTTTAAATTGTAACCTGTCACCAGCCCATATCTTCAGGCATGAGTCATTCATTCTAAGTTGGTGGTCCGCGGTCTAGAAGTTGAGCGAACAGTGATGTCTGTGGTTGAGGTGTTAGGGTAAATGTATTTCCACTGGATGAACATTCATCCAATTAACTATTGACATCATACCCACCAGGATAGGTTCATCTGCTTGCAGTTAATATGTTTATGCCAGTTTGGCAAATGTACGGTGTTTTTAGCAATCTTTTTTATTTTTAAGGACATCAGCCTATATATGTGGTAATTTCCCATACACTAAATGAAATCTTAGCTGTGAAAATTGAACTGTAAAATTGCAGAAAATTGCATGTTAGGAATGGATTCTCCCATGTATTTTTGGAACAATACATCAGGGAACAAGACAGCAAACGGAGATTAATTCAAAGAACAAATGTTCTTTTCCAGGTAATGACTATACTTTTGAAGCAACAGTACAAGTATAACATCTAATCAGACATGGTGAAGTAATTTATGCAAATGCAGCTTAGCCAAGGCGCTGATGTGTCCTCATATACATAGAGAGAAGTAAAAATGGAAATACATTAAAATATTGTCATGTAGGCGTAAATGTAATGTTGCTAATTAAATATAATATCAGTAATAATTGAATGCATAATGCATTAATACAGATTTGCTAAAAAAAAAAAAAAAACTTTGCTAAAATTCAAGGGGCCCAGTATTATTATTATTATTTTTTTTTCAAATAAATGTTAGTCAAAGATAGCTAAATATATTCTGATTAAATTTCCAAAAACAAAATAGTGTCATCCCTGCTCTCCTGTAAAAAGTTATATTCTGGTTTTCTCATACAGGTATGTGTGAAACAGGCACCGACACTATGCACACAGGCTATGCATGTACCTCAAGATCATGCTTATCCTTGAGATGAGGGTGTTAGTGGGTGAAGGCTGAATCTCTTTCTTCCTGGTGCTTCCTAAAAAGCGTGGAGTACATGAAAGAGCTTAGCCTGATGTTATATAAACAGCAAGGGCCAAGGGTGGTCGGCACACACCTGGAGGGGCCTGGACCTTTGAGGAGAGAGTACAGGAATCATGTTCTAACATTAATAAGCTCAGAGTGGAAAATATGAGGGAGGCATCTGAGGAAAGAGTATACAGGCGATCGGAGGCAGGGCTGGATCTGAGAGAGCCTGATGTGAGCGAGGAATGCTTGACGTCATTCGGAGTGGCCTCCAGCTACTTGATTATTAACAGCTGACAGCCCCCCTCTGCATGTTCTTTAGGGTCATATACTGAACCAAACAGCCCAGATTGTGGATATTTTAATAATATTTCTGTTTTAATATCATTGCACTGGATGGAAATAATAAAGCTTTGTCAAAATAAAGAATTCCAGATTTTATTTTTGTATGAATAAATAACTCCAATATATTTTGTGTTTTGGAAAATATTAAATCAACAATAATGTGTTTCCCCCTAAGATTTCCTGGCACCATTTAACAATAACATTGAAACCTTTCAATCAATTTCTTGTAAATTTTTAGTAATTCACACAAAAATAAACATTCTGTCAGATTCTTTACTCAACTTCACTATAAAAGTAGGCTATTCTAAAAATATAGTACATTTGACTCATGCACTTGTACATTCCAATTACTCTGAATCTTTCCCGTCAAGACTAGAAGCGAATCGGAATTTCAAAGCTGCTGTGTATTTATTTCCATCCCTCTTTTTTATACAGTCTATGGCATTTAGTTGCTTACAAGTTTCTACAAAAGATGACAACTATGAATTTAATTTGATGTGCTTCGGGAATCAGATGAATGTTGTAGTCCTTACCAATTTATTAGTAACATAGGATTTTAAAGTAGCCTAGGTCAACACGCTGATTTCAGAATCTACCTTTGAAGTATGACTGTCTGAAATTCATGTTGTAAATCTGCTCCATTATGTAACTCATAATAAATCCAAAACTGCCTTTCTAAAAACTAAAAACCCATTGGAAACTCCAGAAGAAACCCAAGATTAATTTGCCTCTGACTTTAAATATGAATCAATATCATGTATTATATTACAACCAATATATACTTTTTTTTTAATTTTTTTTTTGGAGTTATTATTTTTTTTATGTAGGCCTATGCATATGTGGTTATAATCATAGACCGTGATTATAATTCGTGCTCACTCTGTAACTGGACTTTTAATTTGTTGGGTGTTTTCCCATCAGCCTTTGTTTCGAGCGGAAGCTTCTCTGAGTCTGAGGTGATCACCATCCAAGTCTAAAATGGCAGGAGCAGACGGAGACGATTCGCTTTATCCCATCGCGGTTTTAATCGATGAACTGAGGAATGAAGATGTTCAGGTAGACATCAGTCTAAGAAAATTTGTGTTTGATTCATATTTAAATATATATATTGCGCGCTTTATTAGCATTCTCAATCATTACGCTAACGTTAACCGAGTTTCTCATACAGCGAATCATTTAACGTTACAAAAGAACTCGCTTTTTCTTCTCCTTATTGTTTCCTCCTTGTATTGTACTATTTTGTTTTTGTGCAGAAAATGCTCAAATTGAAGGAGACAGAATGAAACCTGTGTGTGTATAGAAGTTGGCCGTCATAATAATCATGAAATTGCCCGGCTGTGTTTCAAAACGTAGTCGTGGGCTGCATACTTTGCGTTTTTGGCGGCCTGTTAAAAGGTGTACACTAGGATAACGTTACGAGTTTGACACAAACATTTTTTTACAGTCAATGGTTTGACATGATCCAGACTATAGTTCTAGATACATACCCAAGGCACTGCATATTCTCTATGTCCCCCTTACCTGACACACCCAAGGCAGGTCTTGAAGCCTTGAATGATGTGTGTGAAGGAGTCATCCGTAATGTGCAGTGTTGAGGTCCTCTTACTGTCCTCCTGTACTATGAATTAGAGCCACTGACCTAGATCTCTATGCTTAAAGTAACGAAACATAATGTAAGGCAGGGTTGCATCTTTTGTGAGACTATTAATGCAATTCTGTGCACATCCTCAGTTGCGGTTGAACAGTATTAAGAAGTTGTCCACTATTGCTCTGGCACTGGGTGTGGAGAGAACACGGACTGAACTACTGCCCTTCCTCACTGGTAAGAATTCAATCCATCCATCTGCATTTGCTCTGATTCGGATGTTTATTTTTATCTTTTATTTCTGATACAAATTAACTGCTAAATAGCTTTTGGTTTTTAATCATTGCACAAATCTGTTATTTTTTCCCTATTAGATGGAATATATATTTAATATATTTTTTGCTATATAAATTATTTAACAAATTGTAAAGCATTTGAGTTTTGAAATTTAATAATAGTCATGATGTAACGGAATTAGCGACAAACATTTTCTTTCATAATCCATTTGAGTGAAAAGGAATATAAAAAAATAAGTCAAATTTGTTTTGGTTTTTCATATTAGGTCTTAGAATATATTAATATACTTCATGTATTTTTGCTATATAAAATATTAAATGAATGAACAAATTATAGGGTTTTTAGTTTGCGATAATAGTCGTAATGGAAGTAGCGACATCTTTTCTTTTGGATTGTGAAATGGTTTATCGAAAAATAAAAAATGATTGGATGGAGGCAGATGTGAATGTAAACTTGCAGCAGATTGTAAAAAAGAGACGTGGATTCAAAAATATTTGAAATAAATGGAGTAACGTTACTAAATACGTCACCAGACCTGAGTCTGTTGTTTCACCAGATCAAGTTATGACATTTTAATTATATTACTAGTTAATTTGATATAATTTACTGCATGAATGAATTGTTCACTATAACTGTATTATTATTAATTTAAAATGGAAAATTTTAATTTTATACTAAAATATCATACTGGGTTTTCTTTTGGTTCACAAGCAAGCTTTTGTTATATTAATTGGGGTTTTATGTTTGTTTTAAGTATTAAAACGTAAGTATTACTTGCCAAAATGTCAATTAGATAACTGACATCCCTTCATCTGTAGATACTATATATGATGAGGATGAAGTTCTTCTTGCCTTGGCTGAGCAGCTCGGGAGCTTCACTGTACTTGTTGGAGGTCCAGAGTTTGTGCACTGTCTCTTGGTAAGTGATGAGGCAAATTAATCGGTTAAATAATTAGATAATGACCAGATAAAATTTTAGCCACGGGTTATCTGGTGTGGAGACGCACCTTACTGCATGTTTTCATCCTGCACTTTTCCTCCTCAGCCTCCCCTGGAGAGTTTGGCCACAGTGGAGGAAACGGTTGTGCGGGACAAGGCCGTGGAGTCTCTGCGAAAGATCTCTCAGGAGCATTCCCCCGTAGACCTAGAGGTGCATTTTGTGCCACTTATGAAGCGTTTGGCCAGCGGCGACTGGTTCACCTCCCGAACGTCTGCGTGCGGGCTGTTTAGCGTCTGCTACCCTCGTGTGTCCAGTACTGTTAAAGCGGAAATCCGTCAGTAAGTTCAAATGATGTCTTGTTTTTATGAGGTACATTTTCAACATCACCTTGAGCACTGTGGTCATGTTCAGTATTTATTGAATTGGTTGTCTTCATAGGCACTTCCGCACACTTTGCTCAGACGACACTCCCATGGTGCGTCGTGCCGCCGCCTCTAAGCTAGGCGAGTTTGCAAAGGTTCTGGAGCTGGACTATGTTAAGAGTGACATCATTCCTCTCTTTACAGCACTAGCATCTGATGAGCAGGTACGCTGGTACACATTTGCTTACAGAAAGACTGTTTATTGGGGCTATTGGTTGGTCAATGGCATGATGATGCTTTTTTTTTTTTGTCCAGATCTATACATTTTTTTAAAAATGCGATTCATTTTAATACTTAAACTATACATAATTAGTTTATAATGAATCATTTTTATATTTTTAATTATTTAAATATATTTATTTGAATATATGTAATTGTGGTCATGTGTGTGTGTTTATAATTTATATGTATAATAATATAATTTATTATCAGGACCCACAAATATTTCCCCATAGCATTGTTATACATTATATTCAACATATAGTAGTTTAATGTAGTAATGTCACTGAAACTCTGTAAATGCTAATTTTGTTCCTCACACAGTACTCGCACTTTCAATGCAGGCCCTCATTGGGTCTCTTAAACAGATAAGCTGCGCACACACTCTCCTGGTGCTCGCTATGCTATTAAAACTTGTCATTACTTGTGTCATTACCTTTTTACTTGGTTTACATCACACATGACATTTTTAGAGTTATTAAATCAAAACTTTTCCTAATGGTATATGCATTTTTCAAAACCAACAAGAACTTGGCACGTAATGTTTTAAACAAGTATAAGCATAATGTTCTAATGTTTTTTTCTTTCCTTCCTGTGGGTGGAAATCGCATTCTTATGTCATTAACCCAGACGTTTACTTTTCTCTGCAGGACTCTGTGCGTCTTTTGGCGGTAGAAGCTGGTGTCAGCATTGCCACTCTCCTGCCACAGGATGACTTGGAGGCTCTGGTCATGCCTACTTTACGTCAGGCAGCTGAGGACAAGTCCTGGAGGGTGCGCTACATGGTGGCAGACAAATTTTCAGAAGTGGGTACTTATGAAACGCATATTTGGCCGTTATCCACATTTCCTCCGAGACTTAGACTAAGTGGATGTTTTTCTGTTTGTGTAAAGTTGCAAAAAGCTGTTGGCCCAGAGATCACCAAGAATGATCTGGTCCCGGCCTTCCAGAACTTGTTGAAAGACTGCGAGGCAGAGGTCCGGGCTGCTTCTGCCAACAAGGTGAAAGGTGAGGTGTCCCTCTGCCAACTTCCCCAAAGCTTGATTTCTCTATGAAAACAGCCGCACAAAAACAACATTATTTCATGGCCTGTTTATCTCTGCAGTATTCTGTGAAAATTTGCCTGAAGACAGCAGGGAGACCATCATCATGACTCATATTCTGCCATGCGTCAAGGTACACATTTTAATCTCGCCCACTTGTTTATGAAATTGCGTGTGGCTGAACAGTTATGCTGCACGGTGTTGGCCAAGTTCTCAGGAGGGGGTACTTAGAAAACTCAAGCTTGTTTTTTGATAATGTGATATCATATCTGGGAAGGTGTCCAGGTTGTCTCTGCAAGAGATCTTGCAGTAGGTCTGGTTGTTTTTGTGTTATTTTGGGGGTGTTTACATCTTTGCCATAAACAAGTGATAGATTTTTTAATTAATGACGAAATAATAGCAGTAAAGTAGCTCATATTTCAAACATGCATGCATATATATACTAGGGGTGTAACAGTTATCGGTAAAAAACTGAACCGTTCTCCACCCACGTTTCGGTACGCACTTGTAACGCGTTTCATTTTAAATCTGATGACACATCCATAATATGGTTTGTTGAAAATAACACGTAAAACAGACTAATGTATGTTTCTGTTGATGGATGTAGTCTGGCTTCTGAATACATAAAAAAAAAAAAGAAAACACGTGGACAAAAATCACTCTTTGTAAACTTTGTTCAATACAAGTGCTGTATGCTATGACCCGTCATTCACCCGTCATCACCCGGTTGTTGATGCGCAGGTGACCTGTTTAAACTAAACTCATTTAAATCTTTCCAATTTAAACGTTCAAACGCAAGATGATGTGTAGAAAGCTGCCTCTCAGACAGCGTGCAAATATTGAGTTCTCTTTCAAGTCTTGCACTGGTCTGAATGGACAAATTCACTCAAATTCTCAACAATGTCATCTTTGCGAGTGTTCTTTTAAACATAGTAGGTTATGTCTTAAGTGAATGTTAGCAGTCGAGACAGACAACGCATATGTGTCAGTATTTTGGATCTGTGCAATGTCTTAAAGTGACAGCAGCATAATATTCCTGATGTCTGTGTTTTTAATGTTAATGAAACAAAAGTCAAGAATCACTTATTGTTCTTGACTGAATAACTTATTTCATTTGTACAGTGAAGATTGTGGTTATTTTACTTTTGTTTACTTCATTCAATGTCTGTACCTGAAAACCACTGTTAGATGCCTAAATTTGATAAGCACCATTTATTTTGTTTTTCTTTATTTTTATTTGACAGTCCTTTTTCGCGTTGAACATGGCACATACCTAACCTAACCTTACCTAAACCGTGACCCTCAAACAGTGATAAAATCTGAACCGTTACACCCCATACAGACTAAGGTTTTTGCCCCATCTATACAGATTATCAGTTCATTCATTTATTTAGGTCATCATCAGCAGGTGAGTTAAAGGGTTAGTTCGCCCATTTAAGACATGAAGTTGTATGCAATCCTTACCAGCACTATAGTGCATACACACTGACCCACTCTGTAGTCACCTCCCTGGTCAGAGTTCTGGCCGCTGGAAGTTTTTCAAGAAAGTACTCCCGGTTAGTTTCCGGGGCCACAAAACTGTGCGTTTTTACGTGAAAAAAATATTTGCGTTTCAAAGCTTGATTAATTTACCTCACAAAAAACACGCCGGGACAAAATTCATACCTCAGTTTTAATCGGCACTATTTTCTTTCCATTTCTATCAATCCGCGCTGCTGTCAATTGTGCGCACGTTCCGATCAGCTGTTCCATAGTGTTTACACAATCGATTGACAACGACGTAAAAATTAGAAAATGAACAATGGTGCGAACTTGTAAATTCCCAGGCTGTGACCACAAGAATGTGCCGGGATCACCGTTCATGTTCCATCGTTTTCCTGTTTCGGATATATACGAGACAGCTTTGGCTGGTTGCCATCGGCTACTCTGCGGGAGCTAAAATATCCAGAATCAAGGATTATCGTGTGTGCAGTGCTCACTTCAGCGAAGACGATTACATCCCCAACCAAGGAGGAAAAAGAAAAAAACAGATTTTAAAGAGTTTTGCTACCAGTACCACGGGTAAGCTCTATTTACTAACTTTATGATCCCAAGCCTAAACTGTACGGTAAACAAGCTGATGTTTAGACTCCAGTGGAAAACACGTGAAAAGATGTCTAATATAAAAACCGGTATACTCCGGTTCATAAAGGTATCCCTTTGGCGTTGTGCTAAAATTACTTTCATCATCATCTGTTCCGTCTGACATTGTGCTAAAATTGGTTTCATCATCAGAAGTTTCGCAGTCAGACATGTTGTCAGCGAGTCGCGCTATCAACAGCTGATCGGAACGTGCGCACTGTTGACGTTGACAGCAGCGCGGATTGATAGAAATGGAAAGAAAATAGTGCCGATTAAAACTGAGGTATGAATTTTGTCCCGGCGTGTTTTTTGTGTGGTAAATTAATCAAGCTTTGAAACGCAAATAATTTTTTCACGTAAAAACGCACAGTTTTGTGGCCCCGGAAACTAACCGGGAGTACTTTCTTGAAAAACTTCCAGCGGCCAGAACTCTGACCAGGGAGGTGACTACAGAGTGGGTCAGTGTGTATGCTGGTAAGGATTGCATACAACTTAATGTCTTAAATGGGCGAACTAACCTTTTAACTTTTAACTGTCCATCGTTTCTGAGGTCATGGGCAGCAGGGGTCACTGTTGTTATCCGTTACACCCATTAGTGATCCCATGTCAGCAGTCTGTCTCTAGGTTTATTGTAGCTTCAGGCTAGGATTAGGTTTTTATTATTTTTATTTCCTGGTATATGCATGTGACTGACTAAATCATGGTTATAGAGGG
The DNA here is from genome assembly GCA_031834385.1 of Semotilus atromaculatus. Taxonomy (NCBI): domain Eukaryota; kingdom Metazoa; phylum Chordata; class Actinopteri; order Cypriniformes; family Leuciscidae; genus Semotilus; species Semotilus atromaculatus. The sequence goes on from JAULUF010000015.1 coordinate 11,470,847, forward strand.
AGTGAAATGGCATTTTATAAATGAAGCTGCAAGGCTTTTAATGAGAGTGAGAAAGAGTCTACCAGAAGAGTTAAACTAAAAATGTGTAAAATGAGAAATTGTAAAATGAGATTTCTAAGAATTTGTAAAAATGCTGTATTGTCTGGAGAAAAAAATGAATCAAAGAAATTATCATTTAAATATTTGTCTTTCTTCCCTAAACCAATTCACTTAAAGGGATACTTCAGGATTTAGCATTAAGCTTTGTATTAGAAAACCTGTAGTATTTTCGAATTACCGTGCTTTCCACCCTCATTTCCCCCTGAGACAAGAGATTTTATGTATTTTTTTTGTCTGGAAAAATTCCTCAGATGACGCAAAAAAATTGCCATTTTGCGTCATCGGAGGATTTTTTGGCCAGAGGCTGAAGACTACAGCCAGTAGTAGGGGCTGTCCCGCATGTTCTCAACCCGTCCATAGAGGGTGGGATCTCACTCTCAAGCTAGCAGGCTCTTGTTCTGTGGAGAAAGCTGAGTAGTAGGAGAAAGCTGAGTAGTAGGGGTTACCATCCTCTTTTTCCTGGACATGGGAAGTCCTTAGTAGGCATTTTTATCTGTGCCACAAATAGTTAAATACATTTGTGGCTAAATACTGCTGTTTAGGATGGTTTTAATTAAGGGATAACCATGGTATAAGCGGTATAATCCACAGCTAGCTGTGCATTAAACGATTTGAACTCCGCTTCGTGTCGGATGGTTCTTTGCCTCCATGTCATGTATTAAAATCATTTAATGGTCATTTTTAAGTTAAAGCACTAAATTTGACTGGACACAGAGATAAAGTATTGTGGTAAGGTTAGGCTACATTTATGATTATTGAATCATAACATTTATTTGAATTCATTAGCCTAGAGAGAAAGACGTGTGTGAATTACCTGCATCTGTGCAGCTTCTCTTTAGCAATGATGCTGTGAATTTAATTGAATTAAGTTGAATTGCTGAAAAACAGCGACGTTACCACCTCCTTGCTGAGTAATATAATGGGGCAATTCAATAGCGAAGTTACTTTATTGATAAAAGACGCTGGGCAGCATGGAGGTTACAGCGTACAAGTTTCTGGTATATTTTGTTAGACTGTAGTTCAGGCAATTTGTGAATTTAATCAGTTTGTCCAGAGTTCTGGTTCAATGATTCACCTGCCACATTTATTAATTTAGCAGACACTTTTATCCAAAGCAACTTACAAATGAGAACAATAGAAGCAGTTAAACTAACAATAAGACAACAATACACAAGTCCTATGACCCTTCCCAGTTTAATCTAACGCAGTACGAATAAAAGATAAAGTGTCAAGTGTTGCCGAAAAAGATGCGTCTTCAGCCGTTTCTTCAAAATGGTGATGTTTCAGCGAGTGGCTTGTATGGATCACATCTACTTCACATATGGTGTAATAATGAATCATTGGCCCTTAATTTTTCTATTTGTAGTTAGTAGGGCTGTGTATTAGAGCCCGACTGATATATCGGCGGGCCGATATTATCGGCCGATATTAGGCATTTTCCTAACTATCGGTACCGGCATTTATAATGGCCGATAAATTAATATTTTTAAAAATGCGGGTGTGGTGATTCATGTAAGGCTGGGGGTGCCAATACAGCACCTAAAAGCTGTCACAAATAACTGGCAAAGGTAATGATTATGAATACATCAAATATAGCTTAATATAGTTTATTAATAAACAAGTGTTTTTAGTGTCGGCTGCAAAGATGAAGTTGACGACGCTGACTCGCGATCTTCAGTGAACACGCCAGAGAGAAATTTCATATGGATTACATAAGCAGAGAGCAGTCTGTCTTTCGTTTTTAATTATTCTGTTTAAAAGTAGACATTTCAATAGAGACATATTTCTCAGGTCTATACGTTGAGTTTTGGTTAATTTGAGACGAGCTCCAGTTCACGCGCCGGCGCCTCCGTGTCGAGATTATCTGTCGTCTGCTATATTTAGGCCTACTTCTTATTTATTAAATCCAGGCAATTGGTTGATGAAACATTTATTAAAATTGAGATATAATTAATACAAAATGAAATTCACTTTAATGAAAGTGTTTTTGTGCTTTCTGTTTGAGGTCTCTGTGAAAGTTTTAAAGCACTTTAGTGCCGCTTTCAGAGCTTCTGAGCTTGCCACGTCCGAAACATTGTTTTTTCCTCATAAATGTGAACACAAAATTATTTATTTTGTTCTGTTGAGAGCCAACCCTTTTTCATCCGGTGGGTATTAGCCTATTACTTTTGATTTGCCCAGTGTAATTCACAGAATTGATTTCTCTGCTACCAGCCTCGGTCACGTATTGTGTGAGCTTGTGACTATTGCAAGCGCGCAGCTGAGAAGTCCTGATTATATTGTCGTCTTTACTTCTTATTTATTAAATTCAGGCAATTGGTTGATGAAACATTGATAAAAATGCGTGGTGCGAGCGACAAATCTCCGACAGTAAACTGATGCCTCATTCTGCTTTGTAACGGGCGCTTTTTCGCGTCTGTAAACGGCTGGCGCGACGCGAGCAATAACGGCCGCGTCCAGTGTAGACAGTGTTAAAGCTCATTCTGCCTATAATGCTATGCTACAACATCAAGCAATATTCCAGTATTATAATATACGCATAAATAATATTGGCCGATATCGGTATTTTAATCCCTAATATCGGCATCGGCCCCTAAGAATCCATATCGGTCGGGCTCTACTGTGTATCACCAACAATGTCACGATACGATATGCATCACGATACTAAAGCCACGATACATATCACGATATGGATCAATTTGGAATTCAGTAATATCAGGACCAATAATATCTGTTTATTGAATAACCAGTGTTATAACAGTTGTGATAACTGAAAAACAATTTAGTTTTTGTCATTAAAAAAACAATGAGTTAAATAAAAAAGCTTCCTTCTGCTTTTAAAGTCTGCCTCAATAACTGAAATGACAATTATAGTGACACTGAAGCATGTCTACACTGCTCAATGACTAAACAAAACTTAAAACATTCCATTAAAGCAAAAATGGTAGCAACTTAAATGTAACTTAAAATTACTGATTTGATTTTATAATCTGTGTGGATTAATTTACTAATACAACCTACATGCTAAAGTGAATCAATGTTTTGCGGGAATTTCGCGCATTATAAGTGGGAGAGCTGCGGGAATGATTAAAATTATGCACAATACCCGCGCCGAAATTCGAGCCCTGAATTGGCTACATTCAAAAGCACGAAAGTATCGATAACAGCAGCTGCTGTATCGATACGCGCATTGCCAGGAGTTCATGACGATGTATCGATATTCTGAGCACAGCCCTAGTAGTTAGTGTCTTATGGAAATAGAACTTGAGCCTAAGCAGTCAGTTTAGGACAAGCCTTTTTTCTGATTTGGACTACAAAGAACAGTGAAACAGCCTTCAGTGTGCTTGCTTGGGCTGCACAAAGCATTCTTTGCTCTTAAGTGGCCTGAGAGTCTCATGACCTGATGTTTGATGTCTGTAAATAAGCTTATGCAAACGGATTCTTCCTCACAGATACAAACAGCTTTCCTCTTACTTTGTCAGCTGGTGTGATCGGCAATTAGCTTATCCATACAAGCCACTCGATGAAACATCATCAGATCAAAGATAATTCAGGTTTTGGGACCCTCTGCAACGTTTTACAAGCAAATAAATGTCCAGGTTTGCAGGCTCAAATGGATCCGACCCTGGTGCTGCCTCTCTTCAAAGACTCCGGTGAAGAAGTTGGAATGTTTAGGCACCAAATGAATCAGTATAGGGAGGCATGGTATGATTCTAAAAATTTTAGATGCATTTTTTTCATCATAGTGTAGGTGAGTAGTATGGTTGACTCATTGCCAAATGGTCTGTAAAGTAAACAGCATTATTTAATTTTTTGATTGATATGGATTTTCTGTAGATTTATTCATAATTTTTTTTCACCCCATCCTCCAATCACCATCACTCTGACTGCTGCTACTTCTAAAAGAATAGTTTGATTTCAAAGCCCTCAAGCCTCGTTCTCTTCCCTTAACAGGAGCTGGTGTCTGACACAAACCAGCATGTGAAGTCTGCCCTGGCTTCTGTCATCATGGGTCTCTCTACCATCTTGGGCAAGGACAACACCGTAGAACATCTGTTGCCTCTTTTCCTGGCCCAACTGAAGGACGAGGTAACCAACCTGGAGTCGGCCCAGTCTCTCATCTGTTTGTCTCTTACTCCTGTGGTCAAAGCTCCTTCTGATTTTTCTAGAGTAGAGACAACAGATGTTAATTTTCCAGTTCTGATAGGTCACCTTTTGTTGAGTTTAAGGGATGTTTCCTAAATGATCTTCACTAAAGTCCTTGATTGATGTTCCTTTTATTGGGCTCTCATCCATAAGCACTCTCTGAGACGTATTAGCTTTTAAATCGTAGTAATAAACTCTTAGTCTGTTTTTAAATGAAGTTGAACTTTGGCCTCAGCTTTCAGCTAGGCCATGTCAAAACCAAAACCCATCCAAACGCTTTCCTCCTGTGTTTGTGTTCCCTTCTGTTTTATTGGACTCCTCTCGATTGTCAAACACACAATCTGAAAATGTTAAGAGCTGGGTTCTGTGAATTCTGTCCTGAAGTGTATTTCCATTGGCCGCTTCTCCGTCCGACTCTGTTTGACTAACAAACTTTGTTGTTTGGATTTTAGTCAGTCATCACCAAAGTGCACTTGCTCAAGCAAGTCATCAAATATTTGGCAGCATGTATGCATACGCTGTTACAATATCACATGAGTGTGGCGTCCTCCTGGAGCCTTTTAAGGAAATATAAAAAGAGACCTTTTCTTTTTCAATAAAATTCATACATGTGACTTTAACTCGTATAATTACAAGAAATGATGATGACTTTAAAGCCATGAAATGAATGTTGCATATGTTTACTTTCTTCAAGACATGTTTAATACACCAATCTTATTACTGGTCTTATTGTGCCTGATTAATCTTTCCATGTTATTGTAAATTAAATCTTTTTATTTTATTTAACTTTTTTGGTTGATGTTCTGTTACCAGGCTAGCCTTGTTTAATCCTTCCTTGAAAAACAAATGTATTTAAATTGTATTTTAATTGACTAATTATTTAAAGATTCATATATTTATTTAATTTATTGATTGATTTAATCATAAATATATTGTGGTGTACTATTTCCCTGTAGTGCCCTGAGGTGCGTCTGAACATCATTTCTAATCTGGACTGTGTGAATGAGGTGATCGGGATCCGACAGCTCTCTCAGTCTCTTCTGCCGGCTATAGTGGAGCTGGCTGAGGATGCCAAGTGGAGGGTTCGACTGGCCATCATTGAGTACATGCCATTGCTGGCTGGCCAACTGGTGAGTCTGTGCGCCACTCTCGCATTGCTTTGAGATTGATTAGATGGATCTGGATTGAAGACTAGTCTGCTTTCTTCCTTGGACTCAAAAATAAATATTATGTCATTTACTGACCCTCATGTTTCAAACCTGTTAATGTTATTTATTCTGTAATAATAATAAAAAAGAGGATTTTTTATGTTATGGAGCTTTTTCCATACAATTTAAGTGAAAGTTTAGCTAATTATTCCTTTTAATTGCATGGAATGTAACTATATTCCTACTTTGTTGCTAGGGAGTGGAGTTTTTCGATGAGAAGTTGAATTCCCTGTGCATGGCGTGGCTCATTGATCACGGTAGGTCTTCTGGGTCCTCTTTTTCCAGTGTATGATGATTCAAAATGATGTAAAACGATGTATTGAGTTATTGACAACAATGAACCAAAACTTTTAAACTGTATAAGTTCAAGCAGATGCATTTGCTTACATTTGAAGATAGCACAGCCAAGACATGAAGCAGTTGTCTCTGCCTCTCTTCTGTCCTACTCCTTCCCCAAAAGGAGAAACACAAACGTGCATGTATCTTTTGACTTTTCTGCTCTGCTCTCTTGGATAATTACAAGAGATTGATAAGACTCTATAACTCTTACCCACTGTTCATCATTCTTGCTTTCTTCCCCCTTTTCTCTCTTTTACCTATGTGTGTCTTTCTGTCTGTCTTTATTAGGAGCCTTTCTTTTTATTATTCTGCTCTTGAAATCTATGGCAACCCATAAAACAGCTTGCGGTAAAGTTATAAAATTTGGCACATAGGTAGAGGACAGTCTGAACATTAACCACAGCGGGTTAACATATTCCTCCTTGTTAAGTGACATCACTAACCCCGCCCCCGGGAACATGCAGTCAATGTTGAGAAGAGGAACAGTTGTAGTAGAGCACGTTTGTGAGTCTGCTCAAGCTGTCGCATCCATCTTTTAAAATGCAATACAGTACGTAACACAAATGCAATAGCATGTCATTCTTTAGGCATCTTACAACAGTTCCCACACAAGCGATATATAGATTATCATGACAGAATATGCTAATTGGAGATGGTTAACTCCACATCAGCAACATAAATTCATCAACTAACCATTCAGAAACGTCCTGTTGTATTCTACATGTTGTCACTTCTTGAGTCTCTCCATCATTGCCCGACTCCAGTTTAAACATAAAAGGCAGAACGGCTTCAAACATTTTAGTGCTCGTCTGCCTGAGGTTATCGGAGCTGCTAACACGCACAAGCTCTTGAAGCTCCGCCCTCTTTGCCGGGAGCAGCAGCTCATTTGCATTTAAAGGGACACGAAACAATGCGTTTTTACTGAACCTCAAAAAGGGACAATTTTGACAATGTAAAAAATGATCTGGGGGGTATTTTTAGCTAAAACTTAACATACACACTGGGGACAACAGAGACTTATTTTACATATTGTAAAAAGGGGCATTATTCCACCCCTTTAATAGTTTCCTTGGGTAATGCCGAGAACATAGATACCAATTTTGCCATAGTCGGTTGAACTTCCTGTCCGCCATTTTGTTTTTCTTTAAAAACCTACTTTTTCAAACTCCTAGACCGTTTGTCTGGTTTTCACCAAATTTGAGTCAGGTCATCTTCAGACCATGCTGGCAAAAAGGTAGGGATTTCATGTTGATAGACAAAACCGTTTTTTGTATACAAGCATCAACGAATTGGACTGCATAATGCCAAACTGCATAGATTTGACATTGACACCAAACTTTGTTTGTAATTGCCACCCAACACAGACCACATCAGATCAATTTGTTTTCAGTGCCACGTATTGGTCAAATGTAATAAGCAATTATCACATTACAAGTGATTGTATTGATGGGCTTTTGACTATTTTGCTTAAAATCGTCTCAATGTCTTTACTTGTGCTGTCAAAATTAACGCACGATAAGATGCAAAAAAGAACTCAAATCTGTACTAGCACGCGGTCTGTGAAGCGGCTCTCTGTGAACAAATGCTCAAAACGTGCGCACAGAATGCTTCAGACAGCACGGTAGTGCCGCATCGAATTCTCTTTCGCACTTGAATGCACAAAATTATGCTGATATGCCCGTTATTGGCAAGTATCCTCCTAAGCATGGTCTTAAATTGGTTAAGAAAGTGTTAAATTAATGTGAAGACTTGTGAGAAAATAGAATATGTGTCAGATCCGGATCATGTGCAGGTCTTAAAGTGACAGCAGCCTAAAAACCTACTGTTGTCTGTGATTTTAATATTAATCAAAGAACAAAAGACAGAGAAAATGACTCAATGCTCTTGACTGAATCACTTTTGTAGCTTTAATAAGGATCTATATACAGTATAATCTATATACAGTTCATAACTTATGCAGCGAAGACTGTACAGTGTTTATTAACTGCACAGATGTAGCTATACCTGTTAGACCTAAAAACTTATAGCACTGTTTACAATGGCACATGGGTCAAAAACAATGAAAATAACCTTTTTTGTGCATTTTAGCAGGGGAAAATCTGACTGGGCCAATATTTTTTAAAAAAACTTTTAGCGTTGGTAAAAGGTAAATTGAACAAAGATCTGAATCCACTTGTTAGTCCAATTAAGTACAGTCTATAAATACAGTAATCATAGACTGCAATTTATTGAGATTTATTTTTCATGTAATAATTAAAATTACACATTACATATATACACTACCTTACAAACGTTTGGGGTCAGAAAGAATTTTATACAACAAAGGTGCATTTAATTAATCAAGTGACCGTAAAGACTTAGAAAACTTTTGTAAAATTATAAAGAATTCTGAAACAAGCACTAAATCAGCATATGTGACCCTAAAGATTGGCGTAATGGTTGCTGAAAATTAAGCTTTGCCTTAATATCTAATATACAGCTTCATAGCTTCTTTTTTTTTTACTGATGCGAATTTTAAACTGCCTGCTGATCTTGTTTTGAGTGGCATGTCAATGGTAATGAATGTTTCAGATTGATGAGCCTCTTAGTAAATCTTCAATTTAATGGTTGTCAGAATGGTTATGATCTTACTCTGAGCCATGCGCTGAGTAGATCCAGCTGTTAAGGTGTTTTGCATGGTGATTTTCAGTAAGGAACTTGGCCACACACACACGCGCACACAATTACACTCTGACACAGTTGTAGACAAAGGGCCAGATGGGTTACATCACTGGAATGTTCTTGTATATCCTGTGCTGCTGGGCCAGTGCTGTCGTCTTACATAAGAGCTCAGAGCCGAAGCGGCGCTATTATCGGTTCTGTCATGTGTAAATATGAACTCATCTTTCTGACAAATACACACAGGCACATATGCAGAAGGTACACAGTGTCAAATGGATTGTCTAATTTTGTGTGTTTTATAATCCCCCTTTTAAAGCCTGACCTAGGATAGTGCTTATCACATTTTGGCTGACTTGAAGTATTTCTTTTTTTTCTTTCATAAGCTCTGTGGGGACTATGGGTGGGGATTTGTCATGAATTTTAAACTCTAAATAGGATTGTCTCAGGAAAATTCCCAGCCTTTTGAGAAAGGGGGTTATGTCACCGTCAGACTGATTTGAAAGAGCCGCCCGACTGATGTTAAGTAGATTTGTGATGCACAATTTCACAGGATGTTTGTAGATATTTACTCTTCCCAGAATGAAGGTAAAATGGCTTAGATTGTAATCTCTATTGGAGTTATCGTGAAGTCAGGTGGAATGTAATCTGTGGAGGTAATGCTGAGCACCGAAACAATGTTGATTTAACCCCACTTAGGTCCAAATCTCATGCCAGAAATCTGATCAAACAAGTGGGGAAAGCTGAAAATAGTTAAGTAAATATTACAGAAGTATGTAATTCATGTCAAGTCGTCTTTTGAGGAGAAAAATAAGGGAGATGATTGACCTCTGTTGGATAAAGAGTGTGGTGTACTGTAGCGGATAAAATCTGGACTGGTGAAGTAAAGAATGGTGTCTTCAACCCTTAAAGGGACTATCCATAAATCACTGTTGTGACTTTAAATGGGGATTTAAGTTGTACATGAAATACAACTTCACATATTTTCTAATTTCTAAATAAAAGTTCTTGCTTTTATTATGTGAAATTAATGCTAACAGGATACTGGTGAATCTTGCTAGTTTGTGAAAACTAGATTTTTTCAATATACAGTGGAAAAAGTCCCAATTTATTGATGTATACGTTGTTTTTTGTATATGTTTATTTATTTGATCAAATTTATTTCATGTATGTATTTTTAATTGATCAATTTTAATTAAATTTAATACATTTATTCATTTGTTTTAATAAAAAATATTTTTACATGTAATTCAATTTTTATTTAATTGTTTTTTTCTTTTTCTCAATTATTCTGGTTAATGTCACATTTTGGAAGTAAAATGGTTTGTTAATGCTATTTTTTTTATTATTTTTTTTATTGAATTTAAGTACCAATAAGACATAAATGTTGTATAGCGATAGTAAGGTTTTACAATAAGATTTTTCTGTGAATTGTTAGTCACTATTTGGATAAATGTCTAATGGATTAGTGAATACTTGCTGTATGACAGTGGACTAAATCTGGCAGCATGGAGTGAAATATTTCTGATTGCAAAGTATCTAAATGGCGTTTGCCCACAGCATTGATTTTAGTATTTGTGTTAACAGAAGTATCTTTGCCGTGTTTTGCAGTGTATGCCATTCGAGAGGCTGCCACCTGCAACCTAATGAAGCTGGTGGAGAAGTTTGGAGCAGAATGGGCCGAGAACACCATTGTGCCCAAAGTCCTTGGCATGGCTATTGATTCCAACTACCTGCATAGGATGACCACTCTTTTCTGCATCAATGTAAGTATGGATGGTGCCTGCTCCAAGTGGTCGTCATTTCATCAGTACCTGGTGTGTAAAGATGGGAATAACTGGAAGCCTTTTTTTTTTTCTTTTCTTTATTTGGGTCAGGCTCTGTCTGAAGCATGTGGACAGGAAATCACTACCAAGCACATGTTGCCTGTAGTCCTCAAGATGTCCACTGACCAAGTGGCCAATGTGCGCTTTAATGTAGCCAAGTGCTTACAGAAGATCGGGCCAGTTCTGGACAGCAGGTTTGTTTAAATAATAGCTACCTATACACTTTTGTTGTTCATGGTATGAGCAAACATACAGCAATGCTAACAATGATGTATCCCACAGTGCTCTGCAGGCAGAGGTCAAACCAGTCCTGGAGAAACTAGCCACGGACCAAGATATGGATGTGAAGTACTTTGCTCAGGAGGCTTTAAGTGGTACATATCCCTTAATCTCTGTAACCTTCAAGCATACATTTACATAGAACATTTTCATTCTCCTTTTTTCTTCTTCTCTCTCCATAGTTCTTGCATTGGCTTGACTGACTTCCTCTCCACATCCAGTGTAAAACTGACAACACAACACCTGTTGCATTCTATTTATTGTTCTCTTTGAATGATTAAGTATTGTCTGTTACTGTTTACTCTCAAAGATATTGAATGTTCAAAGGATGGACTTTTGGTTTAGTTTTACCTCTCAAACACTGTTAGAGCAGCTCAGTTCTGCATGCTTGTACAGTTTGAGCTTAGATCTTCTCAAACATCACCCGTAAGCCATTCCTGTGCATTCGTATCATAATCTGTACATGCCTGCTTCAGCATGCCTTTTGCTTTTCTTAGACCGGAGTTCATCCTGCCAGTAGCAGATGGTGCAAAATCCCTGTTTATTTGCTTTTGTAGATTTGCTAGCGCACAGCACATTGTTTACATGTGTTCCCTCTACAGAGGGGAAAAAAATCTCATGTGCTCACACGGTTTAACCAGAGAGTCCTCTGTGCGCAGGGTGAATGGTTAGATCACGGGCTCTCTTCAAATTTGCTTTACGCAATGATGTCACACCTTTATCACAAGCTTTTTCCATCTAGGGACCATGTTATTGAATCAGTTGTACTCTAACACGGGATACATGTCTTAAACGGCATCACTCATTTAATTCACAGTTTTGCCTGCAGGTTTGTGCCCATGTTGGTCCTGAATATCCTCCTTTATTGACTTGTAGACTTGCGCTAACTTTTGTGCCAATGAAATGTCTAGTTATTAGTTTGTAAGTTTTCTTTTCCTTTTTTTTAAGTGGAGGGCATGTTAAACGTGTGGTCATGTAATCATTGGGCTGGCATAGAGGAACTTTCTCTCATGAAAGGTTATAGACTTAAATGAACAATATTCATTGCTCCAAACAACTTTCACCTACTGCATTCTGAGGAAACCCTTCGTTCATGGTCAACGTCATGAGAACTTGTAGCTCTGTTTTTGTTTAATTGGTTTGGGATATTGGTGTACCTTTAGGACTAAATAAAGTCATTTGAACCACGTATCTTGCTGTTGTCATCTTTTGACGCACTCTCACAGACTAATCGTCGCATGGTTCTAACTGGAACTAGGTGTGCGTCACACCTGTTAGATATTGTCTCTAAGAGTTTGTCATCCTATATAATTTTAAAGATTAATGTGGAATCAGGTTTTTGGTCTCCTGATGAACCGTTTTCTACAGTTACCTGTATAGTGATCTTATCGACCGCATTGGATTGCATGCTTTCGTCACTGAATTTGGCAGGAACTGGTGGTGCTGGACTTCTGCTGAAGTATCAGATGGCTTATTTAACCTGCATTCTTTTGAGGACTGTAAAAAAAAAAGACTGGATTTCTGACTAGATCTTAAGTATAACTATTGCATAGTTAAGAAGGGTAAAACTATCTTGAATTTAAATCCTTACAATTCTGATGGTATGTAGTCATAGATCAGGCAGACTTTAGCTCAATGGTTTGCATGGGTATTTAATACGGTCTCATTACCTGAACCTAAATGTGGAGATGGTGGACCATTAGTGAGCTGTCTGAACCTCAAATGAATGCCTTCTGCAATTGCACTTATAAATGACACATGGAATATCCTAGCATATAGAGCAGAAATAAATGTGATGTGGACCTCTGTTTTGAAGAAAGAGAATGTGTTCAAGTCGCTCATCTCTGTTGTGATAAGTCTCTACTAGTTGGAATGGGTCATGTGGCCAATTGTTTTCAGATGTTGCTGCTTTTGCTTGAACAGGATTATGCAACGGCAGCTGTGCTGGAGATGGATAATAATCACTTTTAGACATATCAAGCTGAAATTCAAAGACTGATGGCACGGACATGGGGTCATCTACTCACAAAATGCTGTTATGTCTTGTGTTTATAGTGTCCAAAAATGACATCATTCAAATGCTTCTGATGGGTCTTTGCTAAAAGTACAGATTTACCACTTCTCTCCTCTTACATAAGATGTTCCCCAGGGTTCAGTACGTGGCCCACTTTTCTTCACTTGCATTGATATCAACTTCCACTACTATGCTGATGATTAAAATTCAGATCTCACCACCGGCTCTGAAACACTACCCTTACTGCATCTATCTAGACATCAAGTACTGGATGGGCTTCAACTTCCTGAAACTCAACTTTAATAAAATGAGTTGATGCTAATTGAAGCATGATTTTTTTCTTTTCTTCCCATCGTTGAGTTTAAGCCCTCTGAAACTGTCTGTAATAGGTGTCTCATTAGGGTGATTCATCCCTCTTTTTGATGTAATTTACATTCTTTTAATCTACACGCCATTGTCTCAAACTCTCCAAACTTCAGCACATGCTTTAAGTGCAGCATCAATAGTATACTAGGGTTTCTAAATTCTGTCCCAAAAAATTCTGTCTTGCAAAGATTAGCCAACCCTGATCAAACATACCTAAACAAGCTTCACGATTACTAGAAGATTACAGGCATCCTGCGTCAACAATGCATTATTGCTTGTTTAAGGACATGTGCAGTGTATCTCTGGTTGCAATTTTGACCCTGGATTCAATTTAATGTTAAATTTGACTTTAATCAGAAGACAAACAATGCAACTGACTTGCAAAGGACAACATTCATTGTCATGGGGACAATAAACTAACCGTAGATTGAGTTTCCTTGAATCAAGCTGCCAACAGAACAAGAGCTACAGCAGCATTTTTCAATTCAGAGTTTACAACATTATAATGTTGTTATATAAAAAATGAATTTACGCTGCTGCGAGGGTGTTTTTGGAAATTTGCGGAAAACTCAGATTTTATTATTTGTTATTGGAACAAAGGGAAATACAACAAATAATATTTGCTGTCATCTCCCGTTCAGAAGTTTATAGAAGTTTCCCCAAGTCTGATGACTTCCCCTGCTTCTTTTCTCTTGACTTCAGCTTGAGAACCCCGAAATGTGAAAAGGGTAAATTTTCTAGTAATCTGGAAGAACTTGATTGGCTCATTTAGGGTTGGAGCGCTTGATTGCCTTTTATGTATTTCTAATATTACATATGCTTGCCATGTGATTCTCTGCATTGCGACTAATCAACTGCATTGAAGTAATTCAGTCAAGTCCTTTGTGAAATTTCGCCTCTTGTGGATCTAATGGAATTGTATAAACTGCCTCTCATTCGTGACCTGTTATAGACTAAGGACAATGCTCTCTTTGTGGAGTGGTCAGTCCTTCAGATTTAATTGTTGTAACATTGATGCCAACATTTAAGTGCTTAACTTTGAATTAAGATAGATATAATAATCTTTATTTTATATATACACTCACCGGCCACTTTATTAGGTACCCCATGCTAGTAACGGGTTGGACCCACTTTTGCCTTCAGAACTGCCTCAATTCTTCGTGGCATAGATTCAACAAGGTGCTGGAAGCATTCCTCAGGGAGTTTGGTCCATATTGACATGATGGCATCACACAGTTGCCGCAGATTTGTCGGCTGCACATCCATGAGGCGAATCTCCCGTTCCACCACATCCCAAAGATGCTCTATTGGATTGAGATCTGGTGACTGTGGAGGCCATTTGAGTACAGCGAACTCATTGTCATGTTCAAGAAACCAGTCTGAGATGATTCCAGCTTTATGACATGGCGCATTATCCTGCTGAAAGTAGCCATCAGAAGTTGGGTACATTGTCGTCATAAAGGGATGGACATGGTCAGCAACAATACTCAGGTAGGCTGTGGCGTTGCAACGATGCTCAATTGGTACCAAGGGGCCCAAAGAGTGCCAAGAAAATATTCCCCACACCATGACACCACCACCACCAGCCTGAACCGTTGATACAAGGCAGGATGGATCCATGCTTTCATGTTGTAGACGCCAAATTCTGACCCTACCATCCGAATGTCGCAGCAGAAATCGAGACTCATCAGACCAGGCAACGTTTTTCCAATCTTCTATTGTCCAATTTCGATGAGCTTGTGCAAATTGTAGCCTCAGTTTCCTGTTCTTAGCTGAAAGGAGTGGCACCCGGTGTGGTCTTCTGCTGCTGTAGCCCATCTGCCTCAAAGTTCGACGTACTGTGCGTTCAGAGATGCTCTTCTGCCCACCTTGGTTGTAACGGGTGGTTATTTGAGTCACTGTTGCCCTTCTATCAGCTCGAACCAGTCTGGCCATTCTCCTCTGACCTCTGGCATCAACAAGGCATTTCCGCCCACAGAACTGCCGCTCACTGGATGTTTTTTCTTTTTCGGACCATTCTCTGTAAACCCTAGAGATGGTTGTGCGTGAAAATCCCAGTAGATTAGCAGTTTCTGAAATACTCAGACCAGCCCTTCTGGCACCAACAATCATGCCACGTTCAAAGTCACTCAAATCACCTTTCTTCCCCATACTGATGCTCGGTTTGAACTGCAGGAGATTGTCTTGACCATGTCTACATGCCTAAATGCACTGAGTTGCCGCCATGTGATTGGCTGCTTAGAAATTAAGTGTTAAGGAGCAGTTGGACAGGTGTACCTAATAAAGTGGCCGGTGAGTGTATATATATAGTTATAAAATGATCCATTATTTTCCTAATGTGTGGAGACAAACTGTTGTAGGCAGATGATGCATTTCAATATTCCAGCCCAATGAGAGAAGCATTGGTTGGAAACCACAATTGAAAATGAGTATTTGATGTGTCTCTGATGGTTTGAGGGGATTAGAAAACTATACACAACATGGTCAGAAACCAATCTTATTTAACGAAGGACTGATTGTTTCATGTTAAATCATTCATTGAAATCTAATCATTGGTGTGTGAGATGTTTCTACGACACATTAGCACAATACACTCTGTGCCTGAGGCTTATTTACTGGTCAGCCATTACTGACTTCATTGGATCAGTTGTTTCTGTCCACTTTAGCTGACTAAATTATTCTGTGACAAATTACCGATCGTGATGTTCCTCTGAGGGTAAGCTGTCTGATAACCACCTAATTATGCTGTAATAATATGAGCAATGGGAATAGTATTGCATTAACCACATTTGTCTCAACTCTACCTCCTCAAGATTCGGGAAAGATGTGGGAAGATGCTAGCCTGGATTCCAGACTCCTGGACCCCAGACTCTCGTCCATTTAATTTGTACGTTTCATTGACAAGCGTTAACTTCCCTCGTAGGCGGGTACTCTATTGAAGTCTAAAACTATTGGATCTGCCCAGAGTCACTCTGGATCTTCCATAACCAATTGCTAACGAGAGGGGAGACGACGACAACTACTATCGGCTTTGCATCCCTAGCGTTCACCTTAGCCAACTAACGGAGCGAGCCCCGTGGGGAGGAGGGCCACAACATCATGGCCACCAACAAAACTAAACAAAGATTGTTCTTGCTTTGGCTTTAACTTCTTGATATTCGGCAGAGTTGCCACAACGGACCAAACGGCTTCGCTCGCATCTTTCTCCACTGCCATTACCGAACTACAACTCAAAATAACGCTCAACATCAACGTCGTCGTTCTCAGCCACTCCCTCTGTTCGCTGATTGGCCCGGTAAAAAATTGACTGGAGAAAACCAAAGACTACAGCACAATCCCAGACGTAGTACTGAAGGAAAATGAAAATTGAGCGGAAGTACGTAGGAGGGCGGAGCCAGGGTAGGAAGATGCCCCCCTTAAGAACAATGTGGATTTACTTTTAAACTGTAACATATATAGTTTAGGATGTGCAGGATGATGATGCATCGTCCAATGTGTTGATATATGAAATAAATAGAAACATTTGCTAATTTCGTTGTAATAGCAAAATGTACAATATTAAAAGAGGGGTAAGATGGCCCCTGGGATTAACTTTTACAGGTGTCAATGTAAACTATTCTATTTAAAATGTTATTTTGACAATTTAGTTAAATAATTAACTAAATATAAATAACCAAAGCAGTAAAAGATTGATCTGAAAGGTAAAATAAATGCATTTTTTGCATATTAAATTGCCCATATTTAAATGTAAGATATGTCATAATAGCAACACTATGAATGCAAATTGAAAGATTTCACTTTAACCTATAGGTTTTCATGAAAGCAAAGATGTTTGAACTGTACATCTAATTCATGGAAGAATTAAATTACCCCATTATTTAAAATAAGCATTAAATTGAAAAATAATAACACTATAACAAGATGCCATTTGGGGCCTTCTGTGGCAATTTTGAAGGGGTCATCTTACCCCAAGGGTCTTATTTTATCGGTTTACTTCAAACTTCAACTTTTACTCCACACATCTACAAACATGAATGTGTCCACAAACCCCTCATAAACAAACAGACACAAAAACTTCGATTTTCAACATAAATAATACAATGTCATAGATCACTATTTTCCAGAGACAAAATTTGATCAGTTAACCTCAAAACTGTTTCAACTGACCACATCTCACAAATGTTGATATTCAGATGATTCAAGATTAAAAATAGTGTAGCCATCAAAAGTGATGTGAGATGAGATTTTTTGGCATTTATGGTCAGGATAAAAAATTAAGTTGGTACCCTACTGAGTAACAATCCCACCGTAAACCTGGCGGCCATTGCAAGACATCCACAATATGAATGGTGTTTATGCTTTATGCAAGTTGATCAGTAACCCAAAAAGAGATTGTATACCATAGTTTTACACTTGCTCATTGTTCCAGATAATAATGAAAAGAAACAGATTCGACTGAACTGCAGTGGGCAGATGGAACGTGTGAAATACACATTTTTCTAACAGCTGGAAACCCCTTTCACCCACAAAATGATCTAATTTGAGTTAGGTAAGAGAAATATTTAGTGGTTGTTGGTTTCGAGAACAGTGGAAAAAAACAGTTTCTCCACTTGTGTAATTTGTGAGCATTCTTGTGTGGTGAGCTGTCTGGAAATCAGGCTCTTGCCTCATCTGTGATCAGAATGAGTGAATGAGAGTGAGAGGGCGAGAGCGTACATGGAAGTGTGAATGAGAGCGAGTGAGCTCGGGGTCATGTGAAAATCACAGCTGAAGAGGAACCTCCCTTTGGGAGCGAGCTCTGAACGCTCTGCTGAACGCATTAATTGAAATGTTCTAATAGATAATTGAAAGTTTGGTGAGCATAGATGCACATAATTAAAGCCATGACCTGTCTTAGACACAAAAACTACTTTAATTTGTTTCATAGTCTGAAAAACTCTATCCCCAGCTTCACAGACAAAGATTAAGCCTATTGGACTAAAATGCATGTTTGAGCTGTTTTAACTGAAAGTAACTTGCACTTGCACTGATATATCTTAAAATATGTAAGTGCCATTGTTTTGTCTCAAGATGCACACCAGCAATGTTTTTTTTTTTCCTAAGGCACATTTATAAAAGCTACTTATGTCCTAATTAAACTAAGGGCTAATTCTGGCTTAATCTAAGCCCTGTCTGTGAAACCAGGCCTATATGATCTTTAATGTAAACACGACAATTTAACATTTTCCAGGGTAAGGGCACGTTCAGTTTTCGATAATTTTCCAGAATATTTTGTTGTGTGAATATCTGAACATGCAATATCAAAAGAAAACAAGACACTGCTAAAAAAAAATAAAAAAAAAACGTTTTATTCTAGCTTCATTCAACAATTGAATATGTTTTATAAAAAAGCAACATTTTGAGCAAAAAGCTGAGAAAATCACGTTTTTGTCAAATACGTGTCTGGATCAGATTCAGAACGATGATCAAAACATAGATGGAGTAAATCAAGTCCATCAACACCGCTAATGCTCGCTCCTGTAGCTCATCCCGGGTCGACATTTCAGTCAGTAACATTAGGCAGTTTTGATTTATATGCTCAAGTATTTTTTGATGCATTCACCCCCCACCCATCGACCACGCCCCGTCCTCTTTTCTGAAAACTAAAATACCATGGTCACCCAGCAGGACTTCGTCGAAATTCAGTTGTGAGTTCGGTTAATGCGGTTTTCACTCCTGTAAATAATCCGGCTGTGTGTGAATTGTATGCTGCTGTTGTGTGAACGAACAGCCCCTAAGAATGTGATTTGTGATACTGAAAATGAAAATGATATCCCACCAGGAAATAAAGAAACAAAAACGCGAGTTCAATAAACCTTTTTTAATCTTAACAGCACATTAGCTTATGTGTGGTCAACAACCATGTTGAAGGTAAATGTAGAATAGTAGAATGTCCAAGGAATTGTGTTCGCCAGCAGGTGTGATTATGATTTGGCAACACATCCACTAATCTGTTCTTTCTGAACTATTCATAAGAAATATTGCTATTAATACTTTTCAACGGCATATACTGATTGACCAAAAAAAAAAAAGGAAAAAAAAGCACATTTATGAAGCAGTCCAAGAAGCTCCAAACTCCACATGGTGGGGTTGTACAGGAACATTTCTGAGGGGACTTTGGTTTTGTACCTTTGTAAAACCTGGGTCTACATATGTCCTGTAACAATACAAACAGAATCAAACTGAAAAACAAAGTTATTAAAGAATAATTCACCCAAAAAAGATCATCTGTCATTATTTACTCACCCTCGGGTCGTTCCAAACTCATACGGGCCACTTTCATGATAGCTATATGTCCTTTTTGACGCTTGTGAAGTGTTTCACGGAAGAAAGTCAGCCATTCAAGTTTGGATCAAGTGAGTAAATGCAGACAGAATGTTCATCTTTAGCTGAACTATCCCTTTAAGATCTTAACTTAAAAGAACGAAGCAAAAGGCACACGGAACACTATCACATTACATACAAAATTTGTTGCATTTTGAAAGCACTTCCAAAGTTTCTAACCCATATGTTACACAAAACAAGCGCTAAGTCGCGCTCTCACGGAATCCTTCTTTGAGAGAGCGCCGGCTTGCGGGGAGCAAGTTATTGGAAAGAGATGAATTTGTCTCTTATTTGACAAAACTAGCAGAGCAGGTTCATCTTACCAATCTCCCGTCTCCTCATCTACATTAACTTTAGCTTCCATGTCAAAGTGCTCCAGTATATCATCTGCCTTAATGTGTGTTCTGTTAAAAGCCCTGAACCTTGCGATCAATTTGCGTCATGATCGTTCTCTGTAGAGTATCTGATAGCTGGGTTTAGTCACAGACTGTCATTTCAAGTAGAACAGATTTATTACTAAGTGCTGCTAACAAAAACAATCTTTGTTTTGTCTGTCGTAAATGCAATGAATTGGTCGAACAATCCAGTGTCTTGTGATTAAACGTGAATGCTGATGTATTCTTTAGTGTAAAGGGGTAAATACCACCAAAATAATAATTGAAATATCTAAATCATTAAAATGCATGCCGACATCGCCCATGGAGCTGATAATGTCACCTGACATACAAGAGTCATGACTCATCCCTTCACAGTGGAGCAATTTGAGAGCAGATTCTGAAGAACTGCAATATTAGCACACAAAATAACACTGTTGTGGCTTGAGGAGAACAGTTTGTTATTTTCAGGGCCTTTAGGATGAGCGTGAGGAGGAAATCCAGTGAAATAATCGAAAATCACAGCTTCACCCACAAGTATCTGTGGATTTGGACTAGAGCCGTTTAGAAGTTGAGAAACGTCCGGTGTTAGCAGTTTTGGGTGGTGCAGTTCCTACTTATGGCTTCATTTTTTTTTTTTTTATTATTTTTTTATATAGTTCTAAATGAATCAGTATATTGCTTCAATATTGCCATGTGTTTTAAACTAACATTGCACTTATCGAATGTGCACGACTAGTCATTCGTAATCAAAGTCAGACGCTTTGATTGACTTTGTTCACAAAACGTGTCAATATTTAGTTGTGCTGTCGATCAGGCTCTGTATTGCAGATCTAGGCTGTCTTTGTGCTACATGTG
The DNA here is from genome assembly GCA_031834385.1 of Semotilus atromaculatus. NCBI lineage: Eukaryota > Metazoa > Chordata > Actinopteri > Cypriniformes > Leuciscidae > Semotilus > Semotilus atromaculatus. The sequence goes on from JAULUF010000015.1 coordinate 11,491,377, forward strand.
GCGCGTAGCGAGCAGCTCCTATCCTGCGGTCGGCTTGGAGGCGACGAGGTGAGCCCCCGATGCAACTGGCCCGAACGCCACGCCATCTGGCACTCTATTGAGAGAGAGCAGCAGGTTGGACCACTGGAGAACGAGGAGGGAGGTAGGGAGGAGTTTCGTAAAGTATAAAGATCACAGCTGACGTTCGCAACAACCTAAACGTCGAACGTACAAAACTCGATCCGTCCCTATGACGTCATCTCATCCGTCAATTCATCCGTAGTGAGTCAGATATCAAGGTAATACTGGTTATTGGAGTCTCAGCCTAGTTCACCAGTACGAAACCGTGCTGGGGGTCCACGGTCTCCATCATTTCGCTTTCCAGAAATGGATCGGCCAATGCCAACCCTTCGTACCCAGCCGCGCCTCCCTCCGCGGGTGGGGGCGGCTGCCCGGGATCAAGCGGATAGTCGTATTGCTCTGGGTACAGTGCTTCTCCTGAGGGGGAGTGGCTTGGATCGCAGGCTGAGTAGGTGTAGTTGAGGGGTTCGAGCTGTTGGGGCTGCAGCTGAGCGGAGAAGCTTTGTGGTAGAGGCTGCATCTGAGAGTAATGTCCCAGGTAGGGTTCATACGCTAGGGCTTCTGGGTTGGGCTCCATTAGGTGACCAAGTGGCTGTGCATGTGCAAACGGAGGTGAGGTCTGGGGGTTCTGGGGGATCAAACCCTGTGGCTGAGGTGGGGCTCCGGAGTCCTGGTGGCCCATGGTTGCACAGGGAGCGTAAAGGTCCTCCACAATATGCATCTGGTTAAAGTATGTCTGCATTTGAGATTGTTTATGAAGATATAGACGTTTTTGTTGCAGCCTGCGTATCGAACAGAAGGGGTTTAATAGACGGATCACTTGTTTGACATCAACAAAGACCGCAGTAAAGGGTAGTACCTGTGTTCCTGCAGCTGCTGCTCCAGACTGCGTGGAGTTTCTTTGCAGAACATCTGACAACTGCTGGGGCTGTTGGCCATCAGTGTGGCTTTCTGTACAGAGATGCATAACATCAAGGATTGTGAAACGCAGAGCTCTAGCAATCTTTCAGCACTGCCATGAAAATCTTGAGGATTACTGCAGTGAACATTTGGCCTTTTATCACTTTTATTGATAGAGATAGCAGAAAGAGGACAGGAAATGGAAAGAACAGAGAGCTAAGCGCCAACAGCAGAGAAGTATTAAATAATATATTTCAACATCTTTGCAAACGTCAAGGCTTACTGCAAAACTTATTGGCCAAGATATTGTGTGGCTGCTAGCATGTTTTTATGTGGTTGCAAGCATGTTGGAATATATTTGCTAGGGGTGGGAATCGTTTGGTACCTCACGTTAGATTCAAATCAATTTTTAATCAAATTTTGATATGTGCATAGATTTGATTATTTACGGTTTTGTGTTACTTTTCTAATTTGACTGCGATAGATTAATAGGCCTAGAAAAAAAAATCCAACTGCTTTTCTTCCCATTTTAGTCAATCCAATATTATAAAACAAATGCCCTTTAAGCTGACTACAATCATTACAGTCTTCTGTAATAAAGCAAGGCAGGCAATTTTATTTTATTTTTGATATTAAAAATAGGAACAAAGAAGAACATTAAAAACAATAGGACAAATCCAATAGAAAAAAATATATACAAATGAAACAAAACTAAGTTTTCCAGGTACAGGAGCATAGGTTACTACTTTGTCTTCACTATGAATTGTATGAATATAAATTGATTCATATTAAAGATAAAAAAGTGATTCAGTTAAAAGCAGTGAGTTTTTTTTTACAATAACATGAATGAAACGGATGGCGACAGTTTATGACGCTGCTGTCCCTTTAAGAACATAAAAATGATGTTACAGAATCAATTTCTCCCATTTGTTTTCGTTCGAAAAATAGACTCTGTTTACAGTGAATACTCCACAGTCCACACAATGTGCATTTTGACATAATTATGTGTGTAGCTGTAAAAGAACCGAATGAGTCCTTGTTCGTGGCTTACTTTTACGTCAATAACTTTAAGTAGTACTGCGAAGTCAAAGAAGTGTAACACTTTTTTGAAATATATTAATAGATTTTTTCCCGCACCCCTAATATTTGCTATGGTATTCTGAATGGTTGCTAGCATCTTGCTATGTTGTTCATCCAGGTAAGACTGTCTGAACAGTAGTAATATTTATGCTTGTCTTAAACTATCATTACTAAGCAACTATTGTAGACCATGAAGCCTCAGAAATGTGCTTTGTAAATGCACACACATCTCAGAGGGGTAATGATCATTAGCTGGATGACGTTGAAAGAAATAAAGGTGCGTCACCTGTATTCTGTGAGAGAGGTACTGCGGCTCCAGACTCTGTCTCCTTGACAACAGTGCTGGGTGTGTTCCACCTGAGCATAGAGCCATGTCATGCTGGTGACCTCTTTCCTCCTGCACAAACCATACATACACACAGAAAACATGTCAGCGCCGAGCTAGGTGGCCACATCATCGGTGGCTGTGCACTCAAATGCATAAATTCATTACTTGGTTATGAAAAGGCTGAGCTGCCCGGTGACCCAGAGGGAAAAACATGCCAGTCTGCTCCAGTAGCTGATCCTACTCACAATGCTTCTAATGGAAGATCATTTTTCACTGTTGTTTTTTTCTACTATATTAGCTCAGTAAAATGAACATGATTTAGAGCAGATTTTTTTCTTGGACTTCATCTAGACACTGGCGCCTGCCCTGTGTGGTACCCCTACTAGTTATTCCCATAAGTGTTTATTCATTGATTCATACAAAATCTCTGTCTTCGGCTTGCATGGAGCAATGGGCACCAGCCACCAGCCTGTTACTCAACAATGGCCACATTCAGCAGGCTTACCGGATGGACAGTAAACAACTGACAATTGGCTGCTTCTTCTCCAGTCATTACATAAGCGGGCTGTCTGTGTGTCAGTAGGGAGGTTAGAAGGGTAGAAGAGTTCAAGTAAGGGCGTTCTGGAACTTTTCAACCAAAGTAACTCGCAGTGCTTCTCGAAGTAATACATTTCACAATAATGTCTTAGAACCCTGGTTCACCTCAACCTGGGAATGTTGCAATTATTGCATCAGCATCCCAGCATTAAGGCCTTCTCCCTGTTCACGAATTTTACAGAGCAAAGCTTCAAGCTACAGTATTGTGTGCAGGTCAAGCGTTATAACGCAACACTCAAAGTTCAACTATTTCAACTGTGACCTATTTGCCACCGATGGAATGCAGACAATGATTACTGAGGGTCTCTTCATGAAAACATGGGATTTTTTAATTTTTTAATATTATATTACGTGGAAATAACTGTATATACACACACACACACACACACACACACACACACACATACATATATATATTACATACTGCCCTGCTGCTGTTTGGATTTAAATAGGCAAATGCTTAGAGTCCATGATTGGATCATTATAGCAGTGATTATTACGTTTCTAGCATGTTTGGCAACAGTTCTTCTCTATGCCTAATTGATAAAGTGTGTAGCTTTTCATTTCTTAAGCAACCATGTAGGAAGACACATCATATTTTCAGGAAAAATGACAATGTCAAGATTCATCAGGCTCAAATTGTGAAAGAATGGTTGACAGGAAGCATGAAGAATCATTTTCACACATGAACTGGTACCTTTGAGTCCAGACCTTAAATTAATTGAAAGTCTTTGGGATGTGCTGGAGTATACTTTACAGAGTGCTTGACTCTTGCACTGTCAAACCAAAAATTGATGCACCTCTTGATGGAAATAAATGTTGTGATGTTATTTCTATTCTATTCTTGGCAAGATCTTGTATTGACAATGAAAGAGTAACAGTGTATCTTTTTTCTAAGCAATACTAGGAGGAGTATAAGATGTATAAATCAAATATTATAATTTACATTTATGCATTTGGCAGACGGTTTTATCCAAAGCGACTTGCATTGCATTTCAAGGTACACATTTACATTCTTATCAGTTCTTGCAAAGTTTAGTTTGAAGATGAAAAACGCACGAAGCACAATGATCTCACACCATTCCTGATTTCTAACACCCACTCACAGCATTTATCATGGTCTTGCGGTCTTGTCTCTGGGCACGTCCATTGAAAATTGCATGAGCTTATTTTATCCATTAGATCGAAATATCTGAAAAAGCCCATACATTTACCTGCCTATAGACCGTCCCCTCGAAGAAATCGATATTTTACCTAAAGTTCTCTTTAGAGTATTCCATACTGTCCTCTTCGTGCAATCTAGAAATATGTCCACTGTCATTCTTTCTTTTTGGGGATTTTCTGATAACAAGACATCCAGTTCAAAACACGGCGCTTCGGTAGCCATTGTTTTTTTACGCTCACAACACATGTCAGACGATAGTTCCTCAATCTCAATGACATTACACATGTTGTTAAAGACAGCAAGCAATAATTGGTCGGGAAGCAACGTGTCTGACATGTTTTTTGTTGACAACACTATTTTAGGAAATTAGTGTTTCTGACAGTAATTATCGTGTAGTCTGAAACCGGTATTAGAGCTACTACAAAAACAATTTTAGGCTAGCTCAAATCTGTGCTTTCTAGAAGCTCCCCTGGTGGACTGACCTGTAGTGCAGGGTCCAATAAGCCATGTGGATGTGCCTGAGGGCTCAGCAGCCCCAAGGAAGGGGTTTCTCCAGAGCCCATCTGCTCATACACCTTATTTAGCTCCAGGATACCTTTGGTCCGTGCCAGATTCTGTAGGTGCTGTCTAAAGGCCACCAAGCCTACATGGAGAGAGTAAGATCTTGAATAATAGCACTGTTATTTCCAAATGATTTACAGATCATCAGATGATATTCCTCCCCCTGTGTCATCATGAATTCTTACATGGGAGTGTCAGAACAGAGGAAGTGACACACATTCCCTCAAGCCCACGCCACCTCTGCTTGCTCCTGTGCGATTCTACCATGTGACCTCTATTAAAGTTGCTAATCAGTCGATTTCAGGAGAAGATATGTTCAGGCATGGATGCAAATGCTTTATTCATCATTCATGTGCACATTAAAATGCTGTTTAGTGGCTCTTGACTTCTCTGCAGCTAACCGGAAGAGGGTAGATGGGTTGAAAAAAGGGACTCTCAGGTTATTTTAGGGCTTCAAGTGATTAAGGGTAATTATTCAGGCCACAGGATGAGAGAACTCAAAAGGACAGAGTTGGCCTAATCTTCAAAGCGTTCCCTGATTCACTCAATGAATCATCCGGGGGGAGGGGGGGACAAGAGAGAAACAGGGAAAGAGTGTGTGAAAAGAACAATAAGTGCGAGAGAAGACGAGGAAGAGCAGAGACATTTTTTGATCTAATGCATGTACCACAGTGGGGTTCAGACGTCTGAAAAAAAACTTGCACTTTTTAAAATTATTTTGTATTTTTTTTCATTTGAATTATTTTATTTAATATAAATTATATCATCAGCATAACAAATTCGAGTGTCACATGATCCTTCAGAAGTCATTATAATATGCTGATTTGATGCTCAAGAAACATTTCTTGTTTTTATCAATGTGTTGAAAGCAGTTGTGCTGCTCAATAATTTTGTGGAGACTTGTGTAGTTTTTTTCAGGATTCTCCGATGAATAGAAAGTCTAAAAGAACAGCATTTTGTTTGAAAATTTTTTTTTTGTGACAATAAATTGATAAGAAGTGACAGTGAAGAATTTTATAATGTCTTTGTTGAATAAATATATATATATATATAAAAAATCTTATTGTCCCTAAACGTTTGTGTATTTATTCTCATGGACAGCACAGGATGCTGCTCACCTTGTGTGAGTGAGGTGTCTGACGCCCTGCGGCCCTCGCGGAAGCTGATGGGAGAGCGGTTGTGTGTCTCTCTCCTCTGGGTGCTCAGCGCTTGCATGGTTGGGTTAGCGGGACGAGCGCTGATGAAGGGCGGAGTCAGGCGGGTGACGGGTGTGTTGGCCAGGACCACCTCGTTAAGAGAGGGCGCATCCTCCAGCAGACTGAAGTCACTGTGCACAGAGCCCATGTCATACTCTGTGTCCACGCTACCCAGAGAGGGGTTATGACCCATGCTGAACAGTTTACCTGGGTAAAAGAGAATAAGATGACACATTTATAATCTTAAAGTCCCCCTTTGGTGAAAATCAAGCTGTCTATGTCTATGTGGTGTTTTAATATGCTTTAAGACAAACCATGTGCAAATGCATAAGTCAACACCATTGCGGAGTATTTTCTCCTTAAAACTGCAGTGAATCAAAGACGTGGTCTGAAATCGCTGGTGTTTCTGATGTCACAAACTACCTTGTAACCGATCACGTTAACGTGTGATCGTCAACGAGTGGATCTCTGAGCTGGTGTGAGTGAGTGGAGGCGGGGCTAATTTGCATATTCATAGAACCACATTTACTAAATAAAGCAAGTGTGTAGTTACATTCAAGCTATTTTAAAGCAAAACATTTTTCAGAGAAAAAACATTTTAAAACATGTAATTTTTGTGATCAAAGGTGAGTTTTAAGGGAAATTTTTTTTGACTAAAGGGGGACTTTAACAGTTTTGAAATAGTTAAAAAAAAATATATCATTGTGAATTCATTGTCATTTTTATTCAAATGTATTTATTGACAATGAAGTGGGGTTTGAACCTATAACCATGTGGTTACCCCTAAGCCACACCCACCTCCACTGGTGACGATTCCTGGCTGGTTGGTGACCTCAGACAGCGTGTGTCTGCGCTGACCAAAGCGGGCCGTCTGATAGGCGTTGAAGACATGGGTATGATCATCCTCAGTGTCCAGCTCCTCCGTCTCAATACCCTCGTCTATAGACATCTCCATCATGTTGCTGGGAGACGTGACGCTGGATTTGCGAACGGCCACGGGGGGCAAGGGGTCCAGCATGCAGCCGTTGACCTGCAAAGCAATGTAAAGATCTCTAAATAAAATGTGGCGAGCAGTATTTGAATGATACTACTGGGCTTGAGGAAATACATTATTGGATCAAGGACTATAAAAATAAAGCCGACTTGACTAATATATATATATGCAATTTATATATTTCCTTTAAAATATTTGGGAGATGACAACTTTTTAGGATGTTTCTTTCTATTACTTTGCATGAACTCTCACTTACACTGGTGTTGTAGATAAGACATTTCACCCACATGCCTGCCAGCACTGTATTTCCCCTAAAGTAGTTCTAATCTCCTATCAGCCCTAACAAGTCACCCACAGTCCTGAGGCACATTTCCACTCAGTCAGCACCATGCACATGTACTTTTACGTGCTGTATGATGACAGGCAGAACTTGATGAACACAATCCCTAATGATTTGGGGACTGAGTGAGAGTAAACAAAAGCTCTGCAGTCTCTCCCTTTTTGCCTCTTTTTATTGCTCTCTTTCGCTCCCTCTCTTTCACTCCTGCATTTCGTTCAAACGAATGAGTGAGCTGAAGAGGAGGGGGTGGAAGTCTGGAATGCAGGGACAGGAAGTGTGTTTTGGCTGAGAGGGCCGTCAGAGCCTCATGCAGACAGAGTACACTGAGAGAGACATGCCATCAAACACACACACTCAAACAACATGGATCATCTGGATGAGTTGAGTTTCCTGCAGCATGCTGGGCCAGGAATGCTGTTATCCCAACACACGTTTAAAGAACAGCCACAGATCCTCTCTTCATTATTTCTTATTTTTGCCTTTCAGCCAATCTTTGTGCCTGGGCCCTCTGTTATTCACACAAAAACAGTGTGATCATTCGGACTCTGAACAAATTATGTAATCCAAGGCGTCCCCTCCCCACCAGCGGTTGTGTTGTACTTTCAGATTTGATCTCGTACTGGAGAGAGTGCCACAATTCCCCCTCTGATCTTTAAGGGGCCGTGTTTAATTTTTTTTAATGCTAAAATATTGAATTCTATCTCATATGGAGAAAGTGGAGACTACTATACATAAGCCATTTGTAGGTTGATTTCTCCTAAAAGTGTAGTCTCAAGTAGTAAGTTTGGGTGGGGGCTATCTGTTGTTCAGCCAATGGTACACAGAGACATGTTTAAGGAAACCTGTGTGGAAACATACATTATTTTATGCAATTATGTTTTGCAATCTTTCAACACAATGTTGAAAAACGACTTCTGTTTTTTGAGTCACAAAGATTTTTTTTATGACCTGAACAATCTTGAACAGGGTTAATATCATTAACTAAAACTAAAATCATAAAAAAACGTATCACTTGAAACGAAAATGCTACCTGCAATAAAATAAAATAAAATATAAAAAACAAACTTATTTCCAAGGCAAAAATGATCATGTTCGTTTAGTTTATTTAGTTTTAAGTTATTTTGTTACTTTAAGTTAAACTAAAACTAATAAATAAAAACTATAAAATAAAAACAAAAACAACAAAATTACTAAAACTAAATTTAAACAATAAAAGGATTTTTTTTCTACATTGTTTGCAATGTTCAGTATGAAAGCCATGAACGCTCAATTACTCCACATTTCCGAAGATGGTAAAATATCAGTCTGTGGTGCGCAAGTGTATGAGAGTGAAAGAGAGAGAGAAGAAAGAGTGGAATGACTAAGCCGGAGCGAATGGACAGCTGTCACGTCCAATGTGTGTCACTGCCAGAGACGTCTACCGTCTGACCCGCTTATGTAAGCCAAACAGCTGTGGACGGCCTCAAGGGGAAACATTCACAGTGTACGTCTCACCTCACCATCAGATACATAAAGACAAAAATGACTAAGGCTACTAAAAAACATCAAAGTAAACAGCTTTTCCCTCATCGACACAAAATGCAATAAAAATAGTGCGAGTGTGAGTGCAGATTACTCCTCCTCAAAGAGATGAAGACAGCGTAACTAGGTCTCGAGTAAGTGAAGTAGATACGAGTGGCAGAGCTGGCCGGCTCCTGTGCTGTTATTCCTGTTCTGAATGCCAAGCTGGCAGCCGATCTGGCCGTCTGTCAGGATGGTTCTGAACAAAAGGCTCCTCGGGGAGCGGGCGTGATGAGAAGGCCTGAGCAAACAGCCAGGCCCACTGCCTGACCTTGGAAGGACTAACGTTGCTTAACAGCAATGTAGTGAAGGAGTGTAAGAGCACTCAGCGTGCAGCAGTCAGATTCAACTCTGTAACAACAGCTGTTTGTATCAGCGTCTCAACAGCCCTGCAGCTCGCTGCACATCAGTGTAGAAAGAATGTCTCAGAAGAATGGGCTAATGAAAGATTTTGTTAAACTGCATATATAGTAGACATATAAGATATTTATCTATAAGATAAGATAAATAAATAAATATTTATCTATCTATCTTCTAATAAATGGCTTGCTTAGATGGAGACACTTAGTATTCAACAATGTTATTGATCTAATTGATCTGAATGTACTGACGCTGCTGTATGAAAAGTGAACAGAGCTGGACGATGACATCCCTGTTTTCTGCAGAATTGCTTTGTAGATGAAATGAACTAATTTAATAATTGATGATCTTTACAATGGACAATCAACACTGAACCGACTTCAGCTGAACAACAGCCAGAATACAATTTTCCTGTTATCACTGTAAAAGTGCTTTGAAATAATCTGTATTATATAAAGTGCTATATAAATAAAGGTGACTATCTACCTCTAGCTACCTACCTACCTATCTATTTTAAACATTTGCTACGCTTCAGTGAAAACTCTAGTTTTCATAGAAAAATCTATGCCTAAACAAGCAACAGAGAGAAACCCAAGCTTCCTTCCCCTATAATTGAACATCTAATCCATTTCTCACTCACTTTGGGAGTCCCAACCTCCTCCTCCATGAGGCTGTGCTCAGTAGCACAGGTAGACTGTGGGAATGTGAAGGAGTCCGCAGAGGCTTGAGGCATAGCTGGGGATCGCAGGAGACGCATGTTCTGAGGCAGGAGGCTCACCTGAGGAGCAGCGCAGCTCCCCTGCGGAGCAGAGAAAAAGATCCGGAAACAGTCAACAGCTTGCCCAACACCACACTTGCACTGCTGTGATTTAAAAATTTTACATTAGAATTTTTAGAGGCAATTTGGAGAGTTTTACCTTGACGACGGTCTGCTCTGCAATCGTACTGGGACGTCTCTGGCGGGCGTCAAGTCGGGGCTCAACTGGGAAACTGCAGCGGTGGGCCTTTAGCCTTTCAACCAGCAAGTAGTAGATAGCAGCAAAATGATTGTAACTCTTATTCTGAAGAGACTGCAGAACATAAGGAGAAATTATTAAAAAGAAGGGCCATTAGTCAAGCTTGTCTGAACATTAAAGACGCAATTTCATTTCTTAAAATCAGTGTAATATCTCACCTCTACGGTCTTGTGCTGGTCGATGCCCAGGCTGTGCATCAACCTGAGCACCTGTTCACTGTATTCTCCCACACCAGCCTCCCCCTCTGCAGTCTGCTGATATAACATCGGCCGCTGCACAGGCATCTCCATCACCATCCACTTGTGCTCCTTTATTTGTCCTATAGACAGGCGTTTAGAGGGGTCTAACACCAACATACGCCTGATCAGATGCTCACAGTCTGCACATAAGAGAGGAGAACAAAAAGATAAACATGACACGTCCTCTGCCCAGGAGTTGATGGGGAACTTTTTTAAATAATGTTTGGGGTCAGGAAGATTTTTTTTTAAAAAGAGATTAATACTATAATAAAAATGCATTTGAATGATCAAAAGTGACAGTGATAGTGTTACAAAGGATTTATATAGAAAATAAATGCTTTTCTTTTTGATGTTCTTTCATAAAATATAAAACATGACATGAACAGTGGTGTGTGGTGGAGGGAAAAAAGTCCTGGCGGAAGAACTGTTTATTCTGAAGTAAATTATTATTATTATTGGTCAAGTATTATCATAATTGTGGGAGCAGTATGAAAGTTCTGTGCTTGTCTCAGCGGTGAGAACAGCAGCTCTGTACAATCTCAACCTGAAAAGGTCACAGTGTGTTTGCTTCACAGTAAACACTGCTGCATCTGAGACATACACTCAGCAATGGTGACAGCCTGTACCCTCCACTGCTTAGGACAAGATTTATCTACAGTCCCTGCCGAAAACTGCCCAACAAATGCTGCACTGTCAGACCGACACAAACCTTAATTACATTATCTCATCCGAGAATGCACAAGGTCTTCTGTCTGTCCCTGTGTCCTTGCCTATTGACCACGTCTGACTCAGCTGGGCTGAATGAAACTGACGTTACAGGGCTGGTGGTGATGCGGGCGTGCTTAATGCTCCTGTTGCTAATTGCTGACTATTTTTTTTCGAGACTTGTTCATCCTGTTAATCTGTCGCATTTATGGTTGCTGGAGAGCCTGTGAGACACGAGAGCAAACAGAGGGAGTTGCACGGCTACAGTAACACTCCTTGTGCTAAAACACAATGGGATGTCCGCTTGCTGGAAACATCCTCCTCCTGACGGAACCCTCACTTCAGGAGGGTGAATCAGAGAATCTTATTAATATATTCATGTAGAAATCATAAGCATATGATTAGATTATAGACTTAACAGACACTAGTTAGATTTATAATCACTGCTTGATTTAAAGACAAAACTTAAGACAAATTTTATGAATTAAAAATGAAAATTCGGTCATCATTTACTCAGGAACCGGGACTGTCTAGCACCAAAAAGCATCCTTAAAGTAGTCCATTTGACTCGGGCACTAAACAGCAAGTTTTCTGAAACTAAACAATAGCTTTGTGAAAGGAATAGACAAAATTTAAGTTTTTATTCACTGAAAATCTCAACAGATTATTGGGAGAAAGGGAAATTCACATTCATTTGTATACGCTTGGCTCCAGAACAAGACATCTACAAAGAATAGTTTATATCACACCATAGGCCTGCCTACTAGCGTTCAGTCACTTAAAGGTAGGGTAGGCCATTTCAGAGAGGCTAGCAATAGCAAGCTAGCTTTGAAAGCATAAGATCCAACACTCCCTTCAGAGCACTTTCTAAAGCCACGCATGAACACATCAAAACACATGAACACACCCTGCCAGAACAGTCTGCAAAGAGAGAGAGATGGCGTTTAATTGCCTCATGTCTCAAAGTACATAACATTACAATAATAATGACCGTAAACAACTTAGAGCTCTGATTTGTATCACCTGACTGCTACAGATTCATTTTGGCATTGATAGTGTTGCCACAGAAATGCATAATTTCTGTGCGAACGTCACAGGTTGCCATCTCATAACTACGATTATGACATAGCGTGAACGCAGCATAAGCTCGTTTTTTATGGTTTTAATTTTAGTTATTAATATTAACCCTGGAGTAAATTCAAAGACGTATCAAAACTAAGGCTAGATCAAATTTATTAATGCCAAGTCAGTACAGAAGACTATTTTCAAGGCAATAACAAGGAAGAATAAAATAATAAATGTAATGTGGCATGTTGTTCAGGGAAGGAGGAGGGAACCGGCGAACATTCAAACACTTTAATTATACCAAAATGAAAGAAAGCGTCAGCCCCTCATGGACAACTGCCGCACACACATAAATAAAACATAACGTAAAGTAATAAATAATATATAATCAGTATTTAAAAGACTTTAAATGTACTTGTGATAGAAATTCTAAAATTCTCTCTAGTGACACCTCACTAAACACATTCTCCAAATTCATAGTAAAAGTATCTTCCTCAATCATACTTTTATTTCACCTCAAAGTATCAAAGGGCAGAGAACTTGTCCTACATGTCCTAGAAGATAATGCCATAACTGTGCAAGTTCCTGAATGTTCCATCTCATCTTGAGTTCTCATTAAAGCTACCAGGATAATTCTGGAAAAGTACTTTTCCTTCACTGAGAAATAAGCCAAAGTTCCCTGTATAGCACACCAGGCTCTCATAATCTTTCCCAATGGTGGGTGTGCAGTATTCACTGTGTGACGTAGTGTGAAGCATGTAGTGTGTGGTGTGTGCAAGCAGTCTTGGCTGAGAGCAGACTGAGGTGGGGTGAAATCCTGTGTGGTGACAGCATTTGAAAACAAAATGTAAAGGAAACCCACACACTGTTCTCATTTTGGGGAGTAACAGTTTCACTTGGGGACCCGCAAGGACATGAGTTTTGGGCTAACATTCTTAACATGGCTTAATTGTTTAAATGTCTTGAACAAAGTAAACTGACCCCCTACTACCGGCCCCCCTCCCCCCAAATCAGGGGCCATCCTGGCAAGATCGGTAGGTTAACATGTGTTCGCTCTTCCTCGGGTTACCTGATCCGTGCTTAATCACAGTGAGCAAAGCTTTTGAAAAATGAACAAATGTGACATTATGACTCTTACGTCAAGAGCGGACCACCCCTCCCTCTCTCAGAGTCTGGCATGAACTGGCTCACTGCCATCAGGATAGTCTGAACCATCTTGCGTCTCAACCTTTGCCCTATCACTTTATCTCTCTCTCTTTTCTTGCTCTTCTGTCTTTTTTCTCAAACACAATCCTGCCCTTCAAGGCTTGCGTTATTATGCCTAAAAAAAGAGTGGAGCGAATGTTGACTGCTTTGATTTTACTCTGCGTAAACAAATCAGGTTTAAGGAATCCCTGTATAACTAGATGGCTTTCTGGGTCAAGTGGGCTAATATAGCTAGCTAGCATGTTCTCGAGATGCATTTCCAAAGTACTATTTATTACTTGACACACCATTAAAAAAAACAATGGTGGAACCAGTGATAAAAATCTAACAAAAAATAAATAAATCGAATAAACTTGTCAGTAGGTATGCTTGATAATCAGTACTCTATTAGTGATATTAAAGACTTTGTTTAATAGATTTATTAATTGCTAATTTACCATATTTTTACACTACTTTTCAAAAGTTTTTGGTGAATAAGATTTTTTGTTTTAAATAAATAAATACTTTTATTCAGCAAGGACCCATTAAATTGATAGTGAGATCAAGAGAGAGCAAAGATATTTATAATAGTACAAAAGTCTTCTATTTTCAAATAAATGCTGTTCTTTCCAACTTTCTATTTCTCAAAGTATGTAAACCGTATCACAAAGGAATCAAAATTCCTGAAATGTTTTCCAAAGAAATATTAAGCAGCTGTTTTCAACATTGATAATAATAATAATAATAATTTCTTAAAGCACCAAATCAGGATCATGTGACACTGAAGACTGGAGTAATAATGCTGAAAATTCAGCTTTGCCATCACAGGAATAAATTCCATTTTAAAATACATTAAAATAAAAAAACAGTTATTTTTAATTGCAATAATATTTCACAATAACTGCAAATAAATGCAGCCTTGGTGAGCATAAAAGACCATTAATCAATCTTGCCCAAACCAAACTTCTGAACAGTAGTGTAGATTAACTTTTTTGCCGTTGTCTAACATTTACTTAAAACAATTAATAACACTATATGTAATTAAATGTAATTAAGTGTTAAATGTAATTTAGCAAAACTCAAAATGGATATACACATAATTTTTGTGATGTTTAAATTCATTTGTAGCATTTAAAATGCAACCTCACTAATAGACTAGTCGGTTACATGATGACTAGTTTACAAGTGGACCCTCATAACTAATTTCAAAGGGATATGTTCCACTCAATGTCTCTGAGCAGTTAGAGTCATTCCTCGTTATCCAGTCCAGACACAGACAAACTGTAGCCAAGCACTTATGGAATGTTTTAATTGACCAGGCTTGAATTTCATGAAAAAAAAAACAAAAAAAAACAGCAACTGCCGCCAGAAAACCTCTCCTGGTGGCGGCTTTGTGCACTAGGAGAACGTCTCACCTTCTGTCATGAAGTAAGGGATACGGAAACGGCCCTCCAGAACACGCTGCCGCAGGACGGGGAGAGAGGGCCCATCGAAGGGTAGGGCACCACACACCAGCACGTACAGAACCACCCCCATACTCTGCACACAAACACACACAGCGTCAGCTCAATGGTAAAAAAAAAAAGATTATAATGTGCAAATGTACAGGTGGCATGTGACATCACTTACTTCCCCTCATGTTGTTCCAAACCTGTATGACTTTCTTTTTTGTGGAACACAAAGTGAGATGTTTAGGTATTATTCTGCTCTTTTCTCATTGCACGTGAAAATTTCACCTACTTAAAAAGTCATGTGGGTTTGGAAACGACTTGAGGGTAAGTAAATGACTTCCAATTTTTGAGTGAACTCTTCCTTTAATGGCATTAAAAAGCGAGCAAGAGAGATTTCACATGATCTGATCTCTATCTCTCTCACACGAACCAGAGGGTGTTTGGTTTACGCTTTGACGTCAGTCCAGTTCTCAAAGGTTGAATAAGTGGTAACACAAACAACTGTCAGCTGACTTACTAATCATTTACTGTCAAACACACTGCAGTGTGAACGTGCACGGATACATTGGCAGTGCAGTGGCATTACCCAGATGTCTAGCTGAGGTCCCTCATACTGCTGTCCCTCAAACACCTCGGGGGCTGCATATGGAGGACTCCCACACCATGTGGCCAGGGGCTTTCCCGACTGAAAGAAATTTCCAAAGCCAAAATCTGCAAAGATGAAAAAAAAAAAAAAAGAGAACGGTGAAATAAGAATGAAACTGACAGGCTTGGCTACGCCTGTGCTCAATATTGATTGTACTATCAAGTTTCCCACACCAAGTGACCATTCAACTTTGAGTTAATCATGACTGGTGTGTTTAAAAAAGCATTTAATAGAGACTAAACTCTCTAAAAAGAGATAATTCTAGCTTTTTAACTTATTTAAAAAAATTCTGACTTTTTTTTTTACAAAATATTATTACAATTTAAAATAGCTGTTTTCTATTTTAATATATTTTAAAAATGTAAATGATTCCTTCCTGTATATAAAATAAAATAAATAATATTATATATATATATATATATATATATATAACATTATAAATAACTTTACTTTATCAATTTAATATATCCTTGCTGAATAAAAGTATTTATTTCTAACAGAAAAAAAAGTACTGACCCCAAACTTTTTAATAGCACATTTCCATGACTTTTCCAGTGTTAGAAATCACATCTTTAAAATTCTTATATGAATAAAATACATTTATTCATAAAATAAAGCCAAACACAGTTTAATGGCTGGTAAGATGTTAATGGCGGTTAAATGTTCTCATTTGTGGAAAAAGGTCAATAATGGATCCTGTAAGTGTGTGGATCATTTGTCATCAATTGTCAAGAGTTGAGAAATATAATATCCTTGGAAATGCATACCATAATTTCTGTGCAAAATCAGTTTACTACTGATAAACCAGAGGTGCTATGTTTGCCTTAAATTACCCACACCTCTGACAATATGGACACTGCAAAAACATCCTTCTCTAATATAAGCCAAAAACACATTTCCTCCACACATCCTCAAAGCTCACAGAATTATGCTTTTGCAGCCCACTTCTTTCTACTTTGATGACTAATATTAGTGTTGTACTTAATGAAAGGCCATTACAAAAAAAAAATATATATATCATTCCCACACAAACTTTGCTGTTAGTGTAATTTGCCTGCAGTAGTCAGACAGCATTTTTATATATATCTTTCAGATCCAATGTGTGTTATGTATGAGATCATCTAGATACAAGTAAAAATTAGATAAAGCAAATTTAGTCTTCCTCTTCTGAGAAACAGAGAAAAAATAAAAGATGACTCATTCTGCACAACACAGATTTTTGTCATTTAGAATGAATATATCAGTTTCTCTAATACCGCCTGCAACTGACTAAAAAATTTGTGAATTATGTTCATGCCTGTGACTTAACTAATACCTAGTGCCTATTCTGTAAAAGGGACAAGCCCTTTAAAATCTGAACTTCTGAAAATGTTATATTTTTTACTGTGTAGGATGTCAAATCATCTGATTTCATTTAAATTCCAGTGAGTATTGAGAGTTTGTCTAGAATCTGAGCTTCAGGGACCTCATAAAATGAAAAAGTGAACCTTAAGGAGAGATAAAAAGCAGCCGTGGTTACATTACATTGTGACTGTGATGTAAGAAGCCGGTATGATGAGTCCATATCAGTTGAGCTGACCCATTTCATGAGTTGAATGCTGAGCAGGAGGAATTGACGTCAATGCTCTAGGCAGTACAGCGGCAGACATTGCAGGAGTGAGCCTCAACATTCAATACAGGAATCACTCAATATCATCCGGCCCCAGAGCTTAACTCCTGCAGCTTGGAAAACAGTGGCTAGTGCCATATTTACAGGCAGGCAAACCTGATCTTTTTGTTACTTTAAATAAAAGCTTTTATTGAGGTCAATATCTCTGGCTCTCATTATTTTGTTATGCAGTGGACATGCGTAACGCACTGCATTGGATTTGTGCTGGAGGTGGTTTGTGTAAAGATCTCTGGGGATCCTATCCTAACCATTTTGATCCGGTTTCCCAATCACTGGCCAACCCCAGGAAGTCTCCCACTCCCACAGATTTGCTCATTCAATACGAATTAACAGAAAAACAGATGTACACTCTTTTCTTGCTTGAAGCGTTGACATTTTAATCGGTCATATAATCACAATGCAAAATCTCTGTGAAATGAAATATTTATATATATTAGGGTGTAACGATACACAAAACTGAAGGTTGGGTTCTTCCCACGGTTTTGACGTCTCGGTTCGGTTTGGTGGGCGGTGTTTAGAAAGCCAAAATTTACCACTTTGTGTCTTTGTCTTTAAATTAATTCAATTACAATTAAACGTTTCACAAGGATTAAAAAAAAATCTGCTAATGCTGTAAACTATATAGAGAGCCCGCACATTACTATAACAGAGTTTAAGCCTAAATTCAGATGGTATTTATTTTTTATATATAATAATCAACACCCAACACATTGTATGAAATGTAAACTGAACATAAGGCGGTTTTTGCATTAACTTATGTTTTACTTTAATTTGTTATTGAAATATAATAATTTCACAGTTGCTGTAATTTTCATGAAAGCTATTTTAAAAAATACATTAAATAATCAAGATATCATTAACAGGTTAAGTAAAATATAATATATAGGCTAATATAGTGCATTTATTTAGTGCAATAGTTCATTTCTCAAGGAACCAACAAGTTGTGGACACTGAATGACTTCTCCTGAGGTAAATATAATGCTACTGTATGTGACAAGCTGTTTTATTCACGTCGTTCCGCTGCTGAAACACTGATTGAGCAATTACACAAATTATGATGCCTTTCAGTAAGTATACTGTATCTTTCAACATACCTTCAGGTGTCCATTCATGTTTATTCTGTAACTGAGTAAGAGATGATCGCGTTTACTTGCGCCCTGCGCTGCCGCTTGAAATGAGGAGCCTAAACAGTGATCTGTCACGCCACTTCAAAGAGCGCCAAAACGCCATTTATTGTTTGAATTTCGTGATCGAATTTGAAAAATTACACCTTGCTTATTATCGAAAGTAACAAAACACGGAGCTTGCTATTATATGGTGTTAATGGTGGTTAGGCTACAAAACTGAATTCGTTGTGTACACATATGATATGAAGTCCAATGAGACAGGGCAGGGCCGGGGTAGCAGGGGGCGGGGCGTGTTCGGTATGCCATGAGAGTATCGCGATACGAATCGTGGGTTCTGTATCGCGTTTTTTCGGTTCGGTTCGAATATTGTTACACCCCTAATATATATATATATATATATATATTGCTCTGTATATCTATACAGTATGGGGTCTTTATGGTTAAAAGATTAGAGTTTCACAGTGTCTTCTGTTTTATCAAAATGTATTTTTTTAGTCCTGATGACACAGGCACAAAAATGTTTGAAGTGGAACATAAAAGGCTGATGACCTTTCTTTGAGTGACCTAGCTCCGGCCACCTTCTAAGAGGCTGACTGTGCATCAGTGTGAGGGCAAAAGGAAAAAGGACCTTTAACAAAGCCTTGTGGGACACCCCTCTGTGACTGGCCACTACATTACTTGCTGTGCAAAACATCACAATATACCATCATGACCGTGGAGTTTGGGCAGAAAGCAGGTTGAGGTGTCAGGAAAACTGACAGTGTTTGGTCTGTGTTTGAATATGTGTGTGGGAAGCGCTCCTTTAACGGAGAGCCTTAGATGGTTGCGATACTCGGCGTCTGGCTTTATATTGCAAATTGCAAATGAACCTTGGTCTGCATGTATGGCTCAGCACAGAATGCACCTGTGTCCTCTTGACGCAAGTCATGGATTTGCCAACTGAGCAGTACCTGAGTCATCATCCTGAGCATTACAGCTTTGATTATATAAACTGTCCATCACACCCTATAATTAACTATAACTATTAACTCACAAAAATGTAGGTGACATTTTTTTAAGGCATGGAAAACTTCCCCCCAAAAAGTACCAAACCATTTTGACTACAAATTTCAGCTGTTTTGTGGTGATACAAACTTGACTTTGTACAAGTCTCTAAGTGTTACTGAGACACACATTTTTTTTTAATTTGTGCATTTACTCAGTTGCACGAATAAAAAGCATTGATAAAATAAACCAAACTAAATTTAATATATTTTATTTGTGCATTTATTAGCCTATATTATATAAAAATATACAATACATAGTCAAATATAAATCATTATAGCCATAAAAAAAAACACAAAAATTGGGTAAATAATAAATTGTTTTATATTATATTAATATATGTTATATACACTAAAACATAATATAATATAATATAATATAATATAATATAATATAGTATAATATAATAGTAATGACCAGTAATGGTCAAACTAGTAATGGACAGACTAGTAATGGACCAAAGGCAAAATTTTGGATAGTGTAACTGAACTATTACCAGCAATCTTGATGTTCATGTGTCCGTCTAGCAGCAAGTTCTCCGCCTTCAAGTCCCGGTGAACGATGTTACGATTGTGGCAGTACTCTACAGCAGACAGAATTTGCCAGAACTTGCGCCGTGCCTCTGGTTCACTCAGCCGTCCATGCTTGGCTAGGTAGTCTAAATAAAGAGGAAGTGGGGTTAACTAAACATCACAAAATACACAATCAATTAAACATTATGCATGGGTACTGTAGTGTAATATGGGTCATAATAAAATGTGACTGGACAAAAAAAAAAAAAAAAGCTATAATTTGAAAACCATGACCACACGTTGTACCGGGAAAGGCTATGGTGGTGTGGTGTGGCTAGTGGCAGAGATTGATGAGCCACAATAAGGAGGCTCTGTGGTGTGTGAGTAGGGTAAACATCCCCCGGATGGTGTAATCATGTGGTCACCACACCCTAGAGTACTGGGTCAGCCCCTGGGCCTTGGCCCATGGCCAAACCTACAGTCCTCACACATTCCATTCCATACTCGCCCTGGGATTATACTGAGGTGGGTTGGCAGAGCGACTGTGTGTACATGACAACATGTTTAAGGCGTCAATCTCTGCATATGTTGTTTTTCTAATAGCAGGGGAAAAAACTATTTTCAAAAACAGACAGATATTTATGATTGCAGAATTACGTTGCATAACCTAGTCTAAAGAATAGAGAAGAAAAACACGGGTTACTAAAAAAAGCCACATTGTGTCCACATGTCATTTAAATAGGCTAAGGGCCCTATCTTGCACCCAGCGCAATTGACTTTGTACACCGACGCATGTATCATTCCTATTTTGCACCCGACGCACAGCTGACTTTTCCCTCCACAGACGCATTTCGGAAAATTAGGGAATGAACTTGCACTCCCGTGTTCCGGCGCAAACGTTCCCTGGTTCTATTTTGCAGTTTCAGAAAAAAATTTCGCCACAGACCAGGAAAAACCTAGTCTAAAGTTAGTTTATTCAGATGCTATTTTAAGGTGCATGCTTGGCCATAATGTAGCGTGTGCTCAACACGCATACACTTTGCTTCTCTCATTTACACAGACGCAGCAGTTCCCATTTTTGCAAACCATACATAATTACAAGGAAAAATATTACCACACGAGGGAAATCATTGTGGTGTCCATGAAGATGTGAAAAAATGGGCATAAATCTAGCTTACACATTTACCCAAATTATTATACGCCTGTTTAACCGAAGGTAATTTGGGTGAGTTTCTCCCATCCCCATTCAATGTCACCTCTCTGACTTTTACAGCCCTGACGAGAACGTCTGTCTCCTCGGGTGTGAATCGCTCTTGGCGTGCGCCTGGCAAATTCGCCATTATAATAGCAATCCGCCATGGAACAAGCGCGCCTACTTTTAAAGGGAATGTGAGATGATGCTCTGATTGGTTTATTGCATGTTACGCCCAAACCACACCTATGAGTAATGTAGCCACTTCAGACCAACCAATTTTAGATTTGCGTCGGGGAGATCCGCCCAAAAAGTTACTTGCACTTTGCGTTTGACACTTGAGTTTCAGATCGTTAAAATAGGGCCCTAAGTCTATTTACTTCATAAATTTGCTGTGTGATGCATGCATTTGAAAGAATGTATTGTGTGCAAAGAATGCATTTTAGCTAGCTACTAACCCATCGTATTGCATTTGTACAGGGTTCACGTATTAAATAAATATATATTAATGGTACATGATATTTGTATAATATACTTGATATACCTATGATATAATAATAGGGAACAATTTATTTGAAGTAGTTACACGTTACTACATGCACTTACTATATTAAAGGATTAGTTCACTTTTTAAAAAACTTTTGCTGATAATTTACTCACCCCCATGTCATCCAAGATGTCCATGTCTTTCTTTCTTCAGTCGAAAAGAAATTAAGGTTTTTGATGAAAACATTCTAGGATTTTTCTCCATATAATGGACTTTACTGGTAGCCAAACCGTCCAAGGTCCATATGACAGTTTCAGTGCAGCTTCAAATGGCTTTAAACGACAACAGACGATGCATAAGGGTCTTATCTAGCAAAACGATCGGTTATTTCTAAAAGAAATAAAAAAGTTTAAGTTTTATTAGCACAAATGCTCGGCTTGCTCTGTTCTCCTGTTCGAACTCGTTCATCAAAATGAACAAATCTTTTTTTGAGTAATTTCATTCATTCAACGAACATAATGAACGAAATGACTCGAAAAAAAGATTCGTTCATTTTGATGAACGAGTTCGAACAGGAGAGTCACAACCGCGGATCACAGAACAGAGCAAGGCATATAACTTCGTTTTTTATTTATTTATTTTAGAAATAACCGATCGTTTTGCTAGATAAGACCCTTATGCATCGTCTGTTGTCGTTTAAAGCCATTTGAAGCTGCACTGAAACTGTCATATGGACCTTGGACGGTTTGGCTACCAGTAAAGTCCATTATATGGAGAAAAATCCTAGAATGTTTTCATCAAAAACCTTAATTTCTTTTCGACTGAAGAAAGAAAGACATGGATATCTTGGATGACATGGGGGTGAGTAAATTATCAGCAAAAGTTTTTTAAAAAGTGAACTAATCCTTTAATAACAGTAAATTTTGCATAATTACAAGTAACTAACCGTAAACCAAACCCTAGCCGTAATTCTATAGTAAGTACATGTAGATCAGAAACTCATTCATTAATAAGTACTTATTTGAGGAAGTACAATATAACTGTCACCTTAAAATAGTGTAATCTAATAATACATCTAATATACATTGTAATATTACTACAATAATAATACATTTACAGTAATACCAAATGTAAAATTCATTGAGCAAACCAATTAGATGACAGATGCAACATTCTGAAATTGTGCTCCGTTTAAAAAAAAAAAATGTAAGAGTATGTTGCTAATCAAAAAGCACACCTGACATAGGAATGTCTCATATTTGCGTCAACTGGCCGGTACCTACTCCGAGATAAGGTGTATACACTCTGCTCTATACCCCTCAACCGTCTGTAATCAACCCCACTAAAGCACAGACTGTGGACTTTGGCCAACAGAACACAATATCAGTCAGGTGCCAGCATACCAGGTACATTGGTGCTTATTATCCATGCATTTCTCTTCTTCTGATTAACCATGTGAGCCTGAACCAGATAGACCGGAAAGAGTCTGAGTTGGCCGGCTGACCTAATAAAAGTTGCTTCCACTTTGTAAATTGTACAACTGAAGTTCCTCTCCACTGACCCTTACAAACCAGAGCAGCAGTCACACCACAGTTGCATGGACTGACTACTGAAGAGGCACACGAAGAGGAGAAAAAGTATTTCCTCTTCCCAGCAAGATACATTATCTAAGGGCATGTGTACTAAGGGTTTTAAAACATGAACTAGAGATGAACCTTGTCCAGCAGTATTGTCACTTGATATTACAGGGTATATTAGATTCAACATCTTTAATTCACAGAAATAAAACAACTAAAATATTTGAGTAATAACAACATGTATGTTTAATAAACAAGGAATTTTAATAATAAAAATCGAATATTTCATATAGTCTGCATATACAATAGTTTAAAAGATTTAGAAAAAAAAGCAAAGAATATCATGGTCTTTTCTAATTCTTCTTCACTTAGATTTCCATTTATTTTAAGCTGTTTACCATCTTTAAGCTTTTCACCATCTTTCTTTTGCTGTGTGACTTTTTAATATAAAAAAAAAAAATCTATAAACTGTAATTAAAAAATATTTCAAAGAGTCTCTCAATTAATGAGGTCATACTAACTACGCATATAATAATTAACGAAAAAAATAAATAAAAAAATAAAATAAAAAAAGTAAAAATAAATTAAGAGTATTAAAAAATACTATGGTATTACTACTACAGTAAATTTAGGTCATTTTCCGTAAGTGGATTCCTGCACACATATTAAAATAAATTTGACTTTTTACAACATACAGAATACATTTCTTCTGGTCTTGAAACACAAGTATACTCTTTCTAGTGTCATAAATGATCTCGACAGGATTTATGAATTTTCCTATACCACCATTACTAATGCTAAAACCTAAAATTGACAGATTAGGAATAGAGCCTGAGGGTAAAAGGCAGGGATCGAGTCGCTGAGGGCAGACACGGGTGTCAAGACTGATAAGCTTGTTGAAAACCTTTTCTCCGGCTCTGTATTTTTCTAAAATATGCATGGCCTACATTTCTCCTCTCCACTTCCAAAATTCAAATCAATGTCCCTTAGCTTTCCCTCTCTCTCCTGCTTTGCCTGTGCGTTTTTCAGCTCCTGCTTATTCGAAGTTGACCCAGTTTCCAGGTCCCTCTAAAGCTTCGGCTCTGATCTGCGGTGCTGGTGGAGCAGACAGGCTCTCGTGGTGGGCTTCTGCACTGCTAAGCTCCACCACGGGGGACCGAACCCAGCACTTCACAACACCAAATGCTGCTCTGTCTCTCTCCTCTCTTTTATCCTTGTGAAGATTATCTGATGGAATTGAGTGCCTGTGTTATGTTAGAAAGGATAGCTTAGGTTTAGTGTGAACTAATCGGGTTCCGTTTTGTGGGATGCAAGCACACATCACTTCGTCTTAATTAAAAAAAATCTTTCATCTTTCATAATTTGATTAACTGTAGACTTTTAGCCTTTATAGCGATGGAACATGCTGTAAATACGTTGCATAATCATATTGTGCAATCAGAGAATCACAAAAGCTGGACAACATGGCCTCTCAGTACTACCAGTAATTATAGCGCAATCTCGACAAAAACTGTCATGTCAAGTATTTGTCATTTTGCTTGACCTCTACAATCTTATTTCAAGTCTCTATGGGTGTTTTGGCTGTTATCTCACCCTGTAGCACACTTGGGCATGAACAAGTCATTTGGTTTGCCTCAGCCACGACATTCCTCTTTATATCTCTTTCAAAACAGACGCTGTTGTCACATCCAACACCAGGGTCATGGTGTCCACACAATGTACACCACAACCGCAAGATGGATTTAGCATCACGCTAAATGTCTGTTTGTTGTCTAGTAATAAAGCACTTTGCTAGTACTTTGTGCTGATTGGTGGCTGGACAAGCAGAATTTTCATGACAAATACGTTTATAAAAAAAAAAAAACATATATCCGAAGCAAAGTAGTGCTAAGTAATTTGTCTGTCTACAATGAAAGCAGACATTTTGCACAATGCAGAACAGCCAATCTGAACATATTTGATTGATATATACAGTTTTGGACTTTTGGTGGGGCTACTGTATACACAGCCTATTTCCCGTAAAGTGCATCAAAACTCCAAAATGCACGTAGAAAAAACCTGAATCCTTAGGGTAGGAACAATTTCTTGGTAGCTTCATAGGTAGGTTTCTTCATATCACATTGCCGTGTCCTGTGAAACAGACACTGTTATGTAAGAATAATGTGTGATGATTATGTGAGTTTTCACAGGTGGTGAACAGCAACTGCTGCTACAAATTCAAAAGGATCAGTCAGTGGAAGTGATGTAGTCTACTCTTAGAACACTTTCAAGAATCGCCAACAAGGGATTTTTAAATGGATAGTTCAACTAAAAATTCAAATTCTGTGATCATTTACATCCATGTTGTTCCAAACCCACATCACGCTCTTCCGCGTGAACAGGATTCTCCTGTTTATTTGCTCTATTACAGGCAAACCCCTGCATTTTAATCACAATCCAAACAAAGATTCTACATTCATGTAGCATGAGCAGTTGTTTTTTTTTTATTTAAAGCAAAAACAGAATGGTCTGACTTAATATATGTGAAATTATGCTACATTAAACATACCTGAACAAAACAAAAACAGCAGACAGATTGAATGAAAGCGTAAATTCACTCTCTGACAGTTGGTAGCACTTAAGGAACAACAGCCGTTTCTTATAAACACTACTTTATACAGGGGAAAGAGAAAATGACAGTCAGTTCCCTTAAGAGATACAGTGATATAAACCCCCAATTCAATATTTATATTTTTCTTCCTAGATTTCAAGCATCACGAACAGTGAGCTTGTTGTACCTGGTACAGTATTTTCTCTGCTGGCGCGTCTGTGTTCTCCTCTTTGCGTCCGTCTTCAGCGTTTCCCGTCTCTGGCCTGTGTTAATGTCTGTTTACAGACCTCTTAATATTTCCACACAAATTTTGGAAAATGATTACAATGCAGTTTGTGTGCAAGTCCGGAACAGAATTCAACCAAAAAAAAAAAAAACTAAAAACCGGTTGCCAAATCCGATCATGTGTTTGAAGCAAAAACAGTCCGGTTCTGATTTATAGCAGGTCGACCGGTGCATGTCTACACTAAACAATATCATAAAAGTGATCTATATAACTCCTTCCCTGTTTTCCAAGTCTTCCAAAATCCTACAATAGTTTTGAAGGAAGAAGAGACAGTAAATTTCTGTAAAAAAGCAGCAATGTCAAATGTTCAAAGATTCAGTTGATCTAAATTACCTTACTGACTCAATGATTGGTAGCAACAGTAAACAGGTCGCTTGGAATAGAAGATTGACAGTGAATAATGACCTAAATTTCAGTGTGTTTGTCACACAAATGATCATATGACTTTGAATATAGCAGATATGGACTGTTTTTTGTTGGGCTTTTGCATCTTTTTGGAAACATTAACACCAGTCCCCATTCACTGTAAAAGAAAAGGTGGACTAGTACCTTAATATTTTGCATGAAATATTCCTTTATTTTTCTTTGACCTTCAGTTTTGCTTTTAGCTTCCAGCTTGTGTGTCAGACAGAACAGAACTCCAAAGCAACGGAAAGACAGACAGCTGACCCATCAGAATATGATCATCATCACTGACACATTTGTTGCTTATGACCATGATGGTTATTCACACAGACTGTGTTTGTCACGCCTGAGCTAATTTCAGCCTGACCTTTGTCACTATCACCTGAAACCAAGATGTTAGTCTGAATACAGACTTTTTCCATGTCAGTGATAAGCGGAATTAGGATATTTCAGTGAAATAAGAGGTAGATCTGGCTGTCAACCTGAATCAACAACAAGAGCAACAACAACAACAACAACACTATTGAGTAGTTATGCCCATCCCAAAGTGATAGTAAGCCTTGTGCAAAATAAAAACATAAATAAATCGTACAGATTGTAAATTCTGTAAATCATCTCATGTAATTTATAGATACTGTGAGTGTTAACAATTATTCATAATAAGATATTCAATGCATTTGATTTTTATTCTCAAATCATGCATTGTTGCACTTGTGTACTTTGCTTTCACACTTCACGCCACTGAAATTTGTGAAACAGTTGTATTGTACCATTGTAAATGTTTGGTACCACAACATTTTTGTACCAATATACCATGCAACTCCCAATATGAACACATTTTTTTTACAAATGAAATAACATAAATCAATTGTAATTTGGTCAGTGATGGCTGGTGTGTCATTAATACTAAAAAACACTTACCAAAGATTTCCCCATTCTTGGCGTATTCTGTCACAAGGTACAGCATATTCTTGGTCTCCATGACCTGCGTAAGGATGAAAAATATAATGCATGTTACATGAAAATCCTCCATATGTCTTTGACACTATGGTAGATGGCCTACATAACTCCAAAATACACATGAAGCACTTAGAGAGTGCAAAAACCATTGAGTGATAAAATGACTGCTACATTAAGAGGAAATCTGAAGTATCCCACTGAGTTCACAGTATTATAATGAAACACACATGAATCAGAGTAGGACGCTAGTTTACTCGTAGCCTCGATTCATAGTGCAGTGTCAGAGCCAGCGATGTGTGGGAGGACTCCAGAATTAGCCAAAGCAAACAAAAAGATGAATAGACCTAAATGTAGTGAAGAGAACCGGCATGTTATAATTCAGAAACATTCAAAGAGTCCCACATAAACACTACCGTCGGCCAATTAAACAGTCAGTTAGTTTAGGGTTTACTGATACAGTACATCAGCCTCATCTGTACCAAGAGGCTTTTGTGTAAATCAGCCTTATCTGGGCTCAACTTGTAGGGGATTTTCTGCTCTCGCCATTTAAAGGCATTATAGGGTTGACTAATAAAATCAGCAACTAGGCCAGAATATGAATCATCTTTTAAACTCCTCAACTAAGTCTCCTTTCCAGAAACTTGTTTTAATGGAAGCTGTGATCTCAGAGCTGTTCAGAACACAATGATCACAAAGCACGTCTTATCCCAATCAGCCGCCAAAAAAGCAAATAACTGGAAATAACTAAAATTATCTCATGCGAATAGTTGATTCTTCACTTGTTGGCTGTCGTTTTATGTGACAAACTGCCAGTAGTAGTGAGTAACGTTAAGTCAAGGGATGGGTCACGCTGTGGTCAAAGAAAACCGCAAACAAAGTAGGGCTATCAATCTATTAGAAATGACATCATAATATGCCTATTCGAATGCATCTTGTGTAGATTTAGTGCAGTTTGTTTAATTAATTGCACTACATTTATGTATCAACTATCTATTAAAGAAATCACAGAATAGAATACTACAAAATAATATATTTTTTCTCTCATTCTGTGATAAGACACATAGGATCACAGAAGTTATTTCAAACACTCAAACTGAAGTTTTATGGTGACTTGAGATAAACATGGTATTTAATCTCATACATTTTTGCGTTTTGATGCTATGCTAAGATAACATCTTAAAAATTTAGAAAAATAGAATTTAATAAATATGAAGTATTGAGTATTTAGTGTATATTTGAATATATGAGATATTTAGTATATTTTTTAATTAAATGCACAACATGTGCACATCAGTTATTCTATTACATTTAATAATAAAACAATATGCATGTGTGTGTTCATATAAACTGCAATATATATGCAATTTTAAAGAAAATGTTAAATTGACACTGCTTAAAGGTTCAACCAACAAACCATGCTACCTAGAAACCTACATGAATGATGCTTGAAGAATTGATGGCAGAGTGCTTGAAACGCATATGCACTGCATATGCTCCATCTGATAGGTCCAAAGAAAAAGCTGACATGTAATGCTGATGAATGACGTGTGAATAGAGGCAGATTACCACTGTAAATATGGACCATTTGCTGCTGCGTTACATGTACGTGAGGGTGCATGAGCGGAGCAGCTGCTTAGTGTTAGGACCCTGAGCCGTGGCAGATGGGGCAGAGGGAAACCGGGGGTTAGAGATGAGATGGCAGGGCCTGCAGAGCTGCCCTCTGTTTATGATGACTGAAAGGAAATGACTAATTGACCCATGCAGTTTGAATGGAGTAACCGTTGGAAATAATGATACACTATGATTACACGGCAAGGGGCTTGGACTGGTGCCGGTATGTTCTATAATAAGGAAGCGCTATTCACATTCCCAAAAGCCAAAGTGACCTAAAGTCTTACATAATGCTGCAGTGAAGTCACATTGAGGGAGAAGTTATCTCATCATCTAAGTGTTTGTGTGACTTTGACTCCAGAGTGTGAATGATCTCCTGTTAAAAACAGGCTTTTTCCAGCTGGACAACTTTAATGTTTGTCATGTGAACGTTTACAGTGAAAAGTAGTTAGCCATTAACTTTAGACAAATGGCTCGAGGTACTCTGGCGAAATTTGCTCAGGTAAAATGAGAGAAGTGCATGAAATATCAACATATGATCTATCATGTTCCTCTTTTGTAAGTCGCTTTGGATAAAAGCATCTGCTAAATGCATAAATGTAAATGACATTTTTTTGTACTGTACTATTAGCCTACCAGTCTTGTGTGTCAATGTCACTGGCGGTATATGTGTGAAGCCGCCTTAACACCATCTCTGAAATTCACAAATATTTGTCGCATTTCATCTCCCTAGAGGTAGTCGCACAGAACTTTCAAATTAGTTGTTAAACAGCCATTACCCTCTGCTTATTCACCATGGCAAAATGAATGAATAATGAATGTATGGTTATCCACACAAAACAACTGACTACCAATACCTCTGAAACTTATTTAACGTAAATAATAATTTAACAATTATAAAATAATTATTTCTGAGATAATTATTCATAAGAAATAGTGTTTAAAGAATAACTTGTTCTTCACTAATCTCATAGTTTTGATTAGAATACATCACATCCGGTCTGGTTGTTGCATTCAATATAGTTACAAAAGTTAAAATATTTCAACCCACCCGAAGCTCAGATCGGATCCGAAAATTATTTGTAAATTTGTAATATAAATATTTTTTTCGGTTTAAAATAATGGTTTTCTATTTTAATATACTTTGAAGTATAATTTATTAAAGCTGAATTTCCATCAGCCATTACTCCAGTCTCACATTATCATTCTAATATTCTGATTTATTATCAAATTTTGCATAAAGTACATCAGAAACTGAATGCGCATCTTCATACTGTATCCAGTGTAGACAGCATCCATGATTATAATGGGTTCTATTTGCTTTTGACGTGGAGCTCACATCCAGTGTGGGCAAATGTCAGCCATTAAGCTGAATGCCAGTGGGTCCTATGGTGCTGTGATCTAAAACTATTTGTCAATGTCTTGTTCTGGAGGAAGCATTTGCCCATGTGACATCACAAATCCCACAATATCCAAACAAGATTTTTTTTGGAGCTTGATTGAATCAATTAGGGGTGCCCCTAAACTAAAGATTTTTCTAGTGAACTAGTAGTTGCTCGTTTAAGCCATTAGTCGACTAATCGCACGTTTATATTCATTTAAATACTTATACGGAAGAGAATACTAAACCATAATGAGTGTTTAATATAGGAATAGGTGTAATATATCATATTATTCCACACTCAAGCGCACACATAAAGCTTGCAGCAAAAGTAAAAAATAATGATTATGAATGTGTCCGAAAAAATAAAGGAGATTATATAATTATTTATTAATAAACTAGGGGGTTTTGTGTCAGTGTTTGGCTGCAAAGATGATGTTGAGGATGCTGACTTCTCCGCAGTGTTATGGATGCACCTATATTAGTATTTTAAATTGTTTCTACCGTTGTCAGGAAAAATGCATGTGATCGTGCAAGTGAAAAATGCAAGTGAATGAATTGATCGTTATTCCTAGAGAAGCGTACATTTTTGTACTTTCTTAATGACTTTGGAATGTAGTGGTCAGTTTACTGAAATTAAGCAGCCTCAATGACATATGCAGGACGCAGCCTTCGAAATGGGACACAGCTTTGGATTTGCATTTTGCACCTAATTAGCGGACATTTATCTAGGTTAACGTAAGAGCAAGCAGCCATGTAAAGTTGCTACTTACATGTTTCAAATGATAAGCCATATTTGAGGTCGATGTATGACAGGCGAACGTTTGGATTTCCTGCTCAACATACTGTAATTACCCTAAAGAACTGCCACAAGGTTGTTGTTTTTTTTATTATTGTTGTTGTTGTTCTGCAACTAACCACCTAATAAAATTAAACTAACGTTTAGTCAACTATTAGGGGGCAGCCCTAAAATAAATGCTTTGTTTATAATGAGGAGAATATTTTGAGCTATGAAACTTGCGGGATGATACAAAGACCTCTTAAACGTCGGCAGATCAAGCCAATTTTGATGTCATGATGACCCCTTTAAAGTAAAATCATTGGTCATTGTACCAGCTGTTGATTGTCGGTTATCAGAAATCCCATATCGGTACATCCTTCTTTAAACCTTACTATTATATAAAGTCTTTAATATTTACATTTAGAAGATACTTTTATCCAAATCAACTTACAAATGTCAAACGTCAACTTAAATCATATAAGAGCCAACAATACTGGAAGCAAATGGCCTGGGCAGACATTACCTGGTACAGTTTAATGATGTGCGGATGGTCCAGCATTTTCATGATCTGTACTTCACGATAGATCTTCTCCAGGTTTACAGCATCTAGCTGGGTCTTGTCAATGATCTTTATAGCCACCTGTTGAATTAAGGGCACAGAGACACTTTCATTGGTACAGAGCCTAATGCCTCAAGCAAGCTACTCAGTGAAATTCATTAGTCTTGTTGCTGTCGGCAGTGCAAGTTGATCCAGTCTTCACAAGCCCCAGTGCAAATCAAAGGCACAATACACACGAGCAAAGCTAATACACACCTAAGTGTCTGGTTAACGGCTTAACTACTGATGTAGGATAATGTTCCAAAGGATCATTTTCCCACACGCTTTTCATCTTTTGCCAAACTAATGGGAGAAGAAATATATACATATATATAAAAATACAAACAAAATTACATTCATATAATATACAATAATTTAGCAGTTCTAATCAAAAGTTCATTAACACTTGAAAAGATGGCATATGGTGTCAAAAAAAATTATTAATAGAATTTATTAATCTGCTGCTATCTTTCACACAATTTCAGAAAGATAGCTAGTGTTAGTGTTAGTTAGCATGTTAGTCAGCTACATTATCTTAGTGAGATCAGAATCAGCAGAGCTCGCAAAGCAACAATCAATATTTCACAGAAATCCAAATGTTTACGTTTGCAAGGCATTAAAACATATGTACATGATAAATGCATGTAAGAAAATTGAAATGTATTGGACAAGTGACAGTTCTGTCGACTGGCCTGAAACACTCTCATACTGACTCCGGGCCAAGATAATGGTAACTGGCTGAAAACATTACAGCACATCACCCCCTATGAATCAGCTGTCATATGCGAATGTGGTTAGCCATTCTCACTGGCAGTAACAGTCACCCAACTGTACGTTGAAACCATGAACAATGCAGGCAAGATGCAATACTGGAGCAAAAACACAAAGCGGTAGACACATGGTACCAGATCTGAAGAGAGCTCAGAAGGAAAACAGAGAAATAACAAAACACACGAGAGGCTGATGAGAAGCTCTGGGAGCCGAGACAGTGTCGTCCCCACAGAAATGAAGCCGCCTCAAGGCAGCCACTGCAGAGATGCATCAACTCTGTACAACATAATCCTGTTACATATCTTAATTCCCTCACATTCTGCTCCAATGCTCAACTCTACATCTGCAGACTTGCAGACAGTCAGAAAACCACAGCTCTCAGAGCAAGTGTAAATTACAGCTCGACGCTTCGCACCTATAACACCCTGAACCAAAACTTTACTGCAAAGCAACACATTCAGTGACACAATGTCACCAGAGGTCATGAACCTTGGATTTTTAAAAATTATTTGATAAAGACTGCACTCAAAGAGTAAACATTTTAGAGCTTAGTGTAATTAGGAAACCGTAAAAAAATTGTTTTAAATAATTTTCTTGACATTTCCCTGATTTCCGTGACCCCGTCATGCATTTGGCGCTCAGCAGGGTTTCTTTGCAAGGAATGCGAGACAAACATCAGCTCGGGTTTTGTGATGAGACGACATCCATTATCACAAAATCACCCATGTTGCTTATGCAACCACTGCATAACAGCATGGCCCATAAAAGGGCACTAAACCAGCATAATTTATTGCTATTGTATTGTACACAGCCTTTGGCTTTGTCTTTCTTTGACAACTAGTTTCAGACACAATTAAAGCTGACAACGCTTGAATACTCTGCATATTTCCATTGAAGCATTAGGCTGCTGGATGTGCATTTAACAGTGCATGCAAAGCTGCACAAAGGCTTCATCTAATTGTAGACTGTAACATACCTTGGATCAAAAAATAAATAAAAAATTTAACTGAAAATAATAAAAATGCACCAGATACTTTGCTTAAAAGTTATAAACATTTAGATTATCTAGATATAGGTTTGATGATTTTAATTAAAAACAAATAATAATTCATTTTAATCAATTTAAACATTTTACATAAATGTTGACAAAATGGTTAAAACATTTTTTTTTTTAAATCAGCCCAGATGAAATTATAAAACATTCCAGGTGGTTCCTTTAGCAAACCAATGCTTATACCACTTCAGACAAACAGGTTGTTTGTTTATTACCCCAAAATAATAAGTTCTCACATAGTGTCAACAATAAAATAATATTATCAAGCCAGTGTGAGTAAAGCTTCAGAGACTGTAACTTTGTATCCAGTAGTTTTGCAGTGCATACACAAGGGTTATTTCATATATTTGGGTTAGCTCATATTCTCAACTCACCTCTGTCTTGGTTATACGATGTCTTGCTAGTTTTACAACAGCGAAATTCCCCTTTCCAAGAGTCCGCTCGATATCGTAGAAGCCCACTCGGACAGGACCCCTGAGCACTGGCTTTTGGTGACAGTCAGCCATGACCATGCTGTTTGTGAAACACTAGGGTTTGGGGTGAGAAGATAGAGACCTGCCACTTGAGCCTCAAGATAACGAGGTCGGCAGAGGCTAACGCGTGTAGAAATGCCAGTGTGCCGGCCACGGTGCTCGCTGACGGTCCGCTCCAGTCTTACCAGGAGAAGCAGAGTGTTTCGGAGCGCGGCGAAGTGTCACGCCACCTCCGCCAATACAATAGAGCTCTAATATTTCATCTGTGTTTGCGAGAGTACACGAGTTGACTGGCAGGAGGCATCATGTTCTCTGGTTGACGTGCATTGACGTCAGAGCCTATGGGGGTATTTGTACAGGGGGCGTGGCTTCGAAGCGCTTCCACACTCCAGTGCCAATTCGTTTCCAAGACGACCAGACCCACCTCTTACGTCAACGGCCAGAGCGTCGCTCTGTTTGTTCGAGCGCTGGCTGTGTGAGCAACTTTGATAAAGTCTCTCGAGTACTTCAGTTCAGTCGAGGAATGAGAGCCGAGGAGGGACGTGCTCGGTATTTGAAGGCTCTGCGCTTTGTTTTTCTCTCTTTATAGTTTCTTCTTAATATCAAGTCAGGGCAGGGGTTTCAATCTTTATAGGTGTCGCTGTGACGATCCTCGTGCAATATTATAAATAAGTCAAAATTATAATTAGGAAAATATTTGGTTTCTGTTTAACGTTAGTTTAAAAAATTCTACTCATTGTACTGTACTGTAAAATGGATTATTTATTTATTTATTCACTAGATTATTTATCTATTTAAAGATATTATTTATTAATTTCAAGCTAACGTTATTCATTTATCTTATTTATTTAATGTTTATTTTTTATTCTAAACATTTCCACAAACCCCCTTTAAGTAGAACCCCACGAACCGGCCTTTTGGGTTAGGCCTAGTTCACCCAAAAATGAAATTTCTGTTATTAATTACTCGTCCTTTTCCAATTACGTTCAAGAAATCGTAAAACTCAACATATCAGCCAGTTCTGGTAAACCAAAGCTCAAGCATGTTCGCTTGACGTGCAAGAACCAATGAGGTTCATTCTCGTGTTACACAGCATGTTTGAGCTTCAGCAAGAACCAATGAGGTTCATTCTCGTGTTACACAGCATGTTTGAGCTTCAGCAAGAACCAATGAGGTTCATTCTCGTGTTACACAGCATGTTTGAGCTTCAGCAAGAACCAATGAGGTTCATTCTCGTGTTACACAGCATGTTTGAGCTTCAGCAAGAACCAATGAGGTTCATTCTCGTGTTACACAGCATGTTTGAGCTTCAGCAAGAACCAATGAGGTTCCAGTTTGTTTTCGCGCATCATGTTAGTTCGGTTGAGCTCCTGTGTATGTTCGCTGATCAATGTTTAAACGTGAATAAAAAGCCTAAACTAAATCTGTTAATCAAATAAAGCAATCGAGTATCTTCAGAAAACTTTGACTAAACCGCTCAACCCACTTGGACTAGTTTTACAATCTCTTTATGAACATTTTGAAGAGTTAAGTTGCGTAGCTGTCAATGGAAATTACAGAAAGCTCTCGGATTTCATAAAAAAAGCTTCATTTGTGTTCAATTTAAAGGGTGATCTTTAAATAATCACATTTTGAAACGTGACATGACATCTAGGACAAGTCAAGGGTTTGCAACCCGGCCTTGTAGACATCAAAGCAGTCGTAGCCTACCACATATTTGGTCAATTACATCATCATATAAAGCAGATTTTCGTTACAAACTTTAAATGTGTCTGAGCGAGAGTGTATATGTAGGCTACTACACTGAACATTTTATACAACAGTTCAATAAACAGGTTATTATCAAGAGTATGTACGGGTAAAAAAGCACTAGTACTGACAGCGTACGACTTGTATTGGAAACTTTATTTTAAACAACAAATATGTATCAACGCTGCACGTGATTCAGCCTATCATATGGCGACATCTCCTGGACACATAATGTACTGCAGTACTAATAAAATACGTCGGAGAATTCAGCAGAATAAATGCATTTTCAAATAGGGTCAGACCTTTGATCAATCCATTTCCATGTCTTTTGTAGGCATTACGATTTTAAAAATATTTAAAAATATACAATATTTTATAATTAAACCTAACTAGAAAAAAAGGTATTTCACTATAGAAATAATGCTCTCCTTTTCCATGACTGATTTTAAAATGACCAGGTTTTCCATGAGTGTGGAAACAATGTAGATTAACCCCTAACAGCTATTCTGTTTAAGAAAAAGTCCAAATAATGTGACATAGTTATTATTGTTATTATTATAAGGACAGAGACAACAGTTTTGATTTACACAATGGAGCTTACAAAGCAACTACATAGCCTTCAAAAACAAGGGAACAACAGAAGATATCCTTTAGTAAGGCCATTTTCAGAGACAGAAGAATGTTTTTGAGATGGGCTGAGAGGTCAGCCTGTTTTGTGGATTTCCAAAAGGGAAGGTCCTGTTCCAGGATACCAGCTTCCACAGAGGAAGTTCTCACAAGCCGATGACACCTTTATGCTTCTTTGTATAGTCAGTTATGGGAATTTAAGCTTCACTGTACTGTACACCCCTGCATTAGACTCCACTGGCTTCCCAATCCTTCACACTAGGCCACACAGAGCACATCAAAGAGCAGGCATACAGACTGGAGATGAGATCAAACATGGTGCCACACTAGTGGGAGAGAGGTCAGTATATACTGTATATAGTGTTTTAGTATCCATATATGTCATTGTCCACCCATCCGGCCTCTCCTGCCGAGGGGCTCCGGCAGGTCTCGTAGATGTCATTATTGACAAAACCACACCGTGTGCGGCGGCTCGGAACGTTCTCGTAGTCCTCAAACTCACTGTTTGTGGATGTCACAATAAATGTTCTGTCGATTGCAGAGCTCATGTACTCCAGGTGAGCTCCAGGCTGGTTGAACTTGTTGGTGTGTTCATAACTATTTTGACTTTTCAGAGCTATTGGACGCACCCACTGTCCTGGCACGGCATAGATTTCATTCTGTTCTTTTCTCCTTCAAAGACATTCACAAAGTATATTGTATGGCACAGGGTGACAGACAAAATAGTTCATGAAGAAAATCAAAGTATGTATCGATGGAAATGTTTGAACTGCACTACACACCTCCTTGACATGACTCTGAAACAGAACACCCCCGACACCACCAATATCAACAGCAGCATCACAGGTAGAATGGCCAGGAGGATGTAGTAAATATTAATCGTGTCATCTGAAATAGAAACTAAGAAAGGTTATAGTTATTGAATGTTAAAAATAAAATAATTAATAAAATATTATAAAATAATAGTAATAAAAATAAATTATAAATATATATATATATATATACACACTCACCTAAAGGATTATTAGGAACACCTGTTCAATTTCTCATTAAGGCAATTATCTAATCAACCAATCACATGGCAGTTGCTTCAATGCATTTAGGGGTGTGGTCCTGGTCAAGACAATCTCCTGAACTCCAAACTGAATGTCAGAATGGGAAAGAAAGGTGATTTAAGCAATTTTGAGCGTGGCATGGTTGTTGGTGCCAGACGGGCCGGTCTGAGTATTTCACAGTCTGCTCAGTTACTGGGATTTTCACGCACAACGATTTCTAGGGTTTACAAAGAAAAACATCCAGTATGCGGCAGTCCTGTGGGCGAAAATGCCTTGTTGATGCTAGAGGTCAGAGGAGAATAGGCCGACTGATTCAAGCTGATAGAAGAGCAACTTTGACTGAAATAACCACTCGTTACAACCGAGGTATGCAGCAAAGCATTTGTGAAGCCACAACATGCACAACCTTGAGTTGGCAAGAACTACAAATTCCTTTTCCTACAAATAGGAAAAAGAGGCTGCAATTGGCAAGAACTCACCAAAATTGGACAGTTGAAGACTGGAAAAATGTTGCCTGGTCTGATGAGTCAATTTCTGTTGAGCCATTCAGATAGTAGCGAGTCAGAATTTGGCGTAAACAGAATGAGAACATGGATCCATCATGCCTTGTTACCACTGTGCAGGCTGGTGGTGGTGGTGCAATGGTGTGGGGGATGTTTTCTTGGCACACTTTAGGCCCCTTAGTGCCAACTGGGCATCGTTTAAATGCCAAGGCCTACCTGAGCATTGTTTCTGACCATGTCTATCCCTTTATGTACCCATCCTCTGATGGCTACTTCCAGCAGGATAATGCACCATGTCACAAAGCTTGAATCATTTCAAATTGGTTTCTTGAACATGACAATGAGTTCACTGTATTAAATGGCCCCCACAGTCACCAGATCTCAACCCAATAGAGCATCTTTGGGATGTGGTGGAGAACGGGAGCTTCGTGCCCTGGATGTGCATCCCACAAATCTCCATCAACTGCAAGATGCTATCCTATCAATATGTGCCAACATTTCTAAAGAATGCTTTCAGCACCTTGTTGAATCAATGCCACGTAGAATTAAGGCAGTTCTGAAGGCGAAAGGGGGTCAAACACAGTATTAGTATGGTGTTCCTAATAATCCTTTAGGTGAGTGTGTATATATATATATATATATATACACAGGGAACTACACTGCGACCAAAATGGTCGCATATGCAACCTTTTGAAATGCCATTGCGACCATAATTTTTAATTGGTCGCAAATGTATCACTGATTATTTTGTACCTACCTTATGTTTTAGGCTATGAAGTGCGCGCTCACATTTCTCTGTTATTAACGGATCAAACAGCGCTGACGTGGAAACCAGGAGAAACATTATGCCATGAATGAACTATACGCTTTAAGTTCACAGACCAGCAACATTCACCATGGATTTAATATAGTAACACACTGTAACCATGGAAGTTTGGCAGAAATAGTAAAATGCTTTCAGGACATCACACATCTTTTTCCAACAATTCAAAACTCAAATATTATCATATTTAAATATTATTTTTAATGTGATGATGACCAAAACATTATTTGTTCATACTTCAAAGATGACCCCCATTTATAAAACTAAAAGTTTTAAGCTGTAGGAAAACTCACACTTACTTAAAAATATTTTTTATTTTAATAAATAGGAAATTTCTCTGGCATTTCTTTTTATTTTTGCTATAAACGAAAACGTACCGAACTGTGACATCACTGTATCGAATCAAACCGAACCTTGAATTTTGTGAACCATTACACCCCTAACCAATTCTAAAGAAAACAAGAAGGCATGTGGTTTAAAAGATGGCAAGTAAAATAAAAAGCACATCTGTATGCAATACAGTTTCATTATTGTTCATTATTATCCAGAGCGGCTTACTATAAATAATCTGTGCGACCAAATCATGTTTTGCGCCAGTAACTGAAAAAGTTAGTAGCGCAAGTGCCACCAGTGGAAAAGGTTAGTGTAGTTCCCTGATATATATATTGAATATCATTATTTTTCCTTAAAACAATTTGGACCATGAATTGTAAGGGTTTTTGCTGCTGTATTACCAGATGACTCTGAGAGTTCAGTTTTTATCCTGTCATTGTCCACAGTAATGGGCGGGTGCTTTGGCACCAGAGTCAGGTCATCAATACCTATAAACAAGAATGACAGCGAATGAGGAATAAGCACTTATAATATTTGGTCTTAAATGGATAGTTCACCCAAAAATGAAAATTCTGTTTTCATTTACTCACCCTAAAGTTGTTCCAAACTTGTATGCATTTCTTTCTGAAGAATCTTGGTAAGCAAACAGTTGATCGGCCCCAATGACTTCAATAGTATGGGGAAAAAAACTATGGAAGTCAATGGGGCCCAACAACTGTTTGGTTACCCATATTTAGCAAAATATCTTCTTTTGTTTTCAGCAGAAATTAGAAATTTATACAGATTTGGAATAACTTGAGGCTGAGTAAATGATGACAGAATATCTTATATTGATATTTATTTATTTATTTTATTATTATTATTATTATTTTACTTTTAAGTTTCTGTAATTTTGTTACGTCTTTTTTTCATTTTTATAAAGTTTTGTTTTTAAATAAAGATGTTTTACTTTATTTAATTTCAGTTTTAGTCATTTTAGAATTTCAACTTAAACGTGTTAATCTCAGCTAGTTGTTTTAGTTTCAGTTAATGACAGCAGCACTGGTAAAATTATGAGAGAATATACATTTTTTTGAGGAACTATCCCATTAATCTAATTTTATCTGAGATTAAAGGTACTATAAAAATTTTAATATCTCACAGCAATGTAGACACTCTCACTTATTATTATACTGTATATTATTAATAAGTAAAATATAATATCACCATTGTTGTGACAGAAAAAAAGTATCAAACACACCAGATAAAACTTATGGATTTGTTTACCTGTATGTGTGGTGATATTTCCTGCTGGAGTGGGGACAGGATGCTTCTCTAAACACATACAGGAGTTTACATTTGAAGTCCTTTTACATAATATGTTTACACCAAAAGATGCTTGACTGATATTTGTTCGCTATTAAACATCTTAATGTGACAGCTAACCTCTTACATGCGTTGAAATAAACCTTCGTGTCCAGTTTGAGTGCATAATATGCAACACAAAAAGCTTACCGTCTGAGTACTTGCAGATGAAATTATTCTTGGAATTGCAATTGTAGTCCGTCCACTTGAACAGGTTGCGTTTCTTCTGGACAGCAGAAGACGAGGGCCGGTAGAATAACGCCACACACTGATCAAGGCCACAAGAGGGCTCCGTCACCAGCCAGTTCCTAAACACACATCAAATTCACTGGAAATTCTCACATTTTACATTTTACTTTCACTTAAAGGTTGTATCAGTCATTTCAGGCCCAAAAAAAGCACCCATTTGTTTTTGTGTGCAGATTTCAAAGCCATGCTTATGGGGCGGGCAGCTAGCGGATCGTTAGGAAAGATTAGGTGAATGTGATCATTTATGTTTCTGCCTTTTTTGGGCCTGAAATGACTGATACAACCTTTAATATATTTATTATCAATTAACTATTATTATTTATTATTATTATTACTTGAATTCTAGTTTAAAATATTTATATTCAATTTTATTTCTGTTTTAGTAGCTACTCCAACTTATTGATTTCAGTCAGTTGCCAAGTTGCCAAATTTCGTAGTTCCGGTTATTTTTCATCAAAACCATTTTTAAGTTTTTCATCTAATATTTATATTGTAGGCTATTTTATTTCAGCTTTATTTCAATTACCAGATGCAATTTAGGTAGTTTGATAGTTTAGAGTTTTAGTTTACAATAACAGCACTGGTATATAGAGCACTTTTATGAATCTTAGAAATAATATAGGGAATACATTTGCTGATTATTAGGGAATAATCAGAAAATGTCATGATGTTGTTCCTGCAAATATCTTACCTAAATGTGGCCTGACTGTAATCCAGCCAGAAATACTGTGTTGAACAATCAACATTATATTGTGGGCTCCTTCGTAGCCCAATCCAGAAGTCTCCATCTGAGGCCTTGAGCTCCTGAACAATCCTCTCCACCAGACGCTGCTCATTCTCGGTCTCAATACTGAGCAGCTCCCCATCATCCTCCCTGCATTTCTCTCTGGCTGCCTCAAAGCTCGCTCTGAGCCTGCTGTCCTGGAAGCTTGTGATCTTATAGCAGGGCTTCTCTGTCCCTCTCCGGCATATCCTGTGTTCTGCAAACCACATCACCAAAAACACTGACGAGAGTGTTGAACCTAAAAGCACTATTATGGAAAGATTGTGGGAACCGTTATAGGAAACTTGGCGCAGGGAATTCAGTGAGCTAAGTGAGGAAGAAACCAGGAGAACTTCCACATACTGTCAGGCGGAAAATCCTCTCAATCAAAGTCATGTGTGCGACAGCCATCAGCCATATCCCCTCTGACTAAAAAACGCTTCTTATCCGAAAACTGAACATAAACACACCACTTTAACATAAAAAGAAAACCCAAAGAAGTTGTAGCTGAACGTGTGTTGTATTATCAGAAGTATATTCGTTAAATGGCTCTGCAAAACGCTTCAGAAATCTTTATTTGAAAACACTGCGGTTCGTTAACCCAAACTATCGTATTGTTTGACTGTCAGTGTTGCATACTGTGCACTCGAACTGGACACTAAGGTTTATTTCAACGCATGCAAGAGGCAACCAACATCTAACGGAGTCCTATCGTTTGAATATCAATGTGCATTAACCGACATTTTATATAAATAAGCACAAACTCACCACCGAACGCGCTCGATGCGCAGCTGGGATGAAAACAAACTGCCAAAACAGTTCCGATCAGTTTCATGAACTCCATCTCTACATAGTTTCAAAAGGCGTGTGATTGCCACGACACGACTGTTTCTAGATCCTGGTAAAACGTCCCGCTGTCAGACGAAACAAACACAGGCAAAGTTTTCGCTCGACTCAAGAAAGGCTGCTCGGGTCTCCGAATGAATGTGCTTGCCAGCAGAAACTGTTGTAGCTGTTTTCGTGCTGACACTCTTTGTGTAAAGTAAACAGTGTTCCGAAGGGGTTTTCACCGCGATATCGTTTCTTGTGTGTTATCTAGGCTACTTTTTAAATAAATAAGCTAATAATAAATTAATGAAATGTAAGAGTCATTTTTTTTTTTTAACTTTCGATTCTTTAAACTTCCTTACCATGGTCACCATAACATAAAAATGGACCATTCTTATTTTTGTGCAATATTGCAGTAGTAGGCTAGGCTATAATACATTATTTATGCACATCATTATTTTATTAATTCAGGTCCCCTCATAATCTTCAATCAAACTAACTTCCCTTAATTCACTCTGTGACATCTCATCTCTTCTCTGATGACGTGTTTAATGGCATTAGGGCGGGACAAACTAACTCACATGAG
This sequence comes from Semotilus atromaculatus, assembly GCA_031834385.1. Taxonomy (NCBI): domain Eukaryota; kingdom Metazoa; phylum Chordata; class Actinopteri; order Cypriniformes; family Leuciscidae; genus Semotilus; species Semotilus atromaculatus. The sequence continues at coordinate 11,534,203 of JAULUF010000015.1, forward strand.
ATCACAGCAATAGCAAACCACAACCATCCAATCAATTCTCCATGGACAAAATCAAGTCCCGCCCAGCGCCCTAGATTTTTTTCTTGTTCGAAAAGCCATTTTACACCACAATAGGAAAGAAAAGACTAGCAAATTCCAAACATGCAAACAAAAATGATTGTGCTTTTATATAATGGATAGTAGGCTACCATAGTTTTATTTTTATTTTATAAAATAAAAATATGCAAAATTATTATAATTTTTTTCTAAATTGTTTTATGTCGTAGTGCTTTTTTATGTTAAACATGTTGCAGGAGATAAGTGATAAGTAACAGTATTCTTCATCTTTTAGCACAATTTTCTACTTTTTCTATATGTAGGCCTATCACTAACATATAAGCATCAATCACTGTAGTTTCTAATTCACATAAAATCAGTTCGGAGACATGTGCAGAGGGACCAGTGTTGTTTGGGTCACAAGCAAACTGACAGAGGAAGTAAGATGGGTGACTGGTTTGTGCAAGTCAAAGGAGCTCAGTCACGGCTGCTGACCCTGCCAGCTCACAGTCAGACGCACACTATCCCCAGGAATAGGAAGCCAGTCAGGAAAGAAAGCACACAGTTTTTCAACAGGCTGTTTCCTCTTCATCCTAGTGGGGTTTTTTTGGGGGTTTTTTTTGTCCTTTTTCATTTCCAGACATTTTTACCCTTGACCTGACAAAGAAAATAAATTCATTATACAGAGCTTAAGTTGGGAAATATAAACTGGAAAACCTATTCTGGTGTTCGTGGCTGTTACCAAGAGGCCCAGTTACAACTTGGGTTAAATTCACAGAAGAGGAAAACTCCTACTGTTTATGTATTCATATATGCAGCAGTGAAATCTGGTATTATGAACAGATCCTGCAGATGTCATGAGGTTTTGTAGAAGTAAGGGTGAGGCCATTAGACCAGTGGCAGTGCATGTGCAGTTTGTTTGTGCTGATCTCTGGCAGGCTGCCCGGACTCATTGCCCCTCCTCTGTCATGTCTCTTTTATTAGGCCAAAGTCACATCTTTTGAGAACCACTGACCACTGAGGCCACGTCCACACGAAGCCAGTGCGTTCCCTATCCGATCTTTTTTTTCCCTCGTTCTAAAAAAAAAATCCGTAAACACGGCGTCGTCTCAAGAAATAATAGTATACGTTATTACGTTATACGTATACAGTGAAACGCGTCTTCGTGTGGACGGGCCCAATTTGTATTGAAGCGTTCGAAAACAGAATGATTGTGAATTTGCTATTGCTTTAATTGTTGTATTTACATTATTGAGTGTTTAAATATTATTTCAGACTTTTTTATTACTATTACAAATACTATTTGATTATTTAACAGTTATTTGAGAGTTATTTATCTTGTATTGAGTAACTTATATTTTAGTCTTACATTTCATGCCAGTTAATTTGTCTGTTTTTGCTCCACCACAAACAAAGCCACAGCACAATCCCTGTGCATTGTTCCTGAATGAATAATTTGTAAGTTAATGATGACTAACTCGTAAAGACGGAGGCTAAATTTGGTATATCAGAATACTCGCCATTAAAAGATATTGGAGAAATAAGAAGTATGCTAGTGCGCTATTCTAGTGCTATAGATAGGGTATACGGGGCCCTGATGCGGGTTGTTGCTGTGGGTCCCCTCAGTTGAAATCACGGGGGCCCTCTAGCTACGACCCTGTGCTATTCTGTGTTTTCGAATGAATTGATTGAATTAATTATTCAATGACTCATTCATAAAGACTTAGGCTGCTTCTGAAGTAGGTATTTATTTTGAATAAGTAATTCACAACCGCTAAAAAGTATGTTTAGTATGAGTGTGTGTAGTGTGAATGTAATCCAGACGTATTCGCCATGTTGTCATTATCATGTGACTTTCCAGCGTCAGTTACGTTGCTTCACTGCTTTTCACAAATCCTCTCCCGAGGGCTCATGGGACCAGGGCCGGCCCGAGGCATAAGCGAACTAAGCGGCTGCCCCCCAATCGAGTTTTTAAAAAAAAAAAATTATTTTTTTTTTTTTACTTAAACAAGTGCCATAAATTAATGAATAAATATGAATTAATTCATTAATAATTCAAGACAAGAAAATTCTGATTTCATGATCAATATCTGCCTACAACTGCTGCTGTGTCTGCCAGCGTTTAAGTCATGCGCATAATCGCGCGTGCGTAGACGTAAGCAATTCGTGCTCAACTGCGCATAGTCACGTTAATGTTAAGCCATGTCACAAAAAAGGACGTATCCCTCTGGTGCCGAAAATAGAAAGAAGAAAAGGACAGAGGAGGAGAAAAAAGAGCAAGATAAAAGTATGTTTGCATGATTATTTACGCTATGTTACTGTTTTGTCGAGGCAGATATCGGTTTAAGTTGGAGAACAGCCGCAGGGGAACTTAACCTTCTAGGTGTAAGGGTAGTTTGAATAAATAATAAACATAGCAGTTTGAACTATTCTCCACTTTATTATACCACAAATCAGATCACTAACTCCAAAAACCCGCGACACTCCAGTACCAAGTGCGACCGACCCATTCCTATCTACGGCAAGCCCCGAGAGGAAAAATACATTGCATACACATAGGCTACAACGAGCGCCAGTACATCATACTGGTATTATAGTAACAGACTTTGTTGGATTCTGTCATGTACAATCCAACAAAGTCTGTTACAATAATAAAAAATAAAAATAAAGATTTTGAGGACAGTTAAACTGTATTGAGACAGTTGAGAAATAATAATATTTTTTACAGTTTTCAACCATAATTGTCATTGTTAAACCCTTGCTCTTATTATTATGTTCCTGATTTCTCAGTTTTGTCATTATTTTAGCAAATGATGTTTCTGATTTCTCAGTTTTGTCATTATTTTAGCAAATTATTTATTTGATATGTTTTGAGACCGTTTATGTTTTAAGACGTTTCAAAGAGTTAGTAAAAGAGTAAAGTAAAAAAAAAATTAAGTAGGCTATCTATTTTTTATTAAGTATTTATTTTGTATTAATACATAACCTCACTGTATTAATTTATAATATATCATTATTGCGTGACATTTGTGTCAGTAATCGTCAAGCACAGGTGACTCCGAAAAGTGGGAGGGGGCCCCCAAATCAAATTCTGCTTAGGGCCCCCAAAAGGCTCGGGCCAGCTCTGCATGGGACAGTAAAGTGTCTATCGTATGCATACTTCAGAATCTCGCTGGAAGTAGTAGTTCATCAGGGTACTTTTTGCTTACTCTTTTCTGAGTACTGTGAATTCTGACATACCTCTTTTGTCACATAGGCCTACTGTTTTTTGTAGGGAAGCATTTGATTTCAGATGCAGTCAAAGTAACAGTGTTGTCGGCACTACTTTGGTACTTCTGTAGGCTATATCAGCACTCCTGGGCTATGTCCAAAAGCTTAGGCAATGAAGCAGCTTTTGCTCTCTCAAAACTAATTTTGTAATGGCTTCTGAGGCAGAATAATGCTTTATTGATCAACAACAAAACAGAGAGAGCTTTGATGATAACTAAGCTAATATTGAATTACTACTATACTAATTTCACGCTAGAAATTACATCAAAAATGAAGAAAGTTGGTCACGTTTTCCTCACAAACTGACCACTTGTGCAAAGTGTTTAGGTATGTTTGGCTTGTATCACCTTGTGTGGATGGCTGTTGCCGTATATTTATTGCACATGCATATAGAATGGACATTAAAGTTTATCTCACTGAATGCAATGCATTTTCTATAACCTGGATGCAGGAAAGTATTTATTGCAGCAGGCAGATACGCATACTTAACAAGTAGCCTACAGACTGACTCTTGTAATATTAGAGAAGAGTTACGAGAAGACACCAGATCTACTGCCACTTCTTTCAATGTCATCATAGACAGATATAGTTTGAGAATAGATTGAAAGACAATAGGCTATCTGTTAAGAATTGGTTTGTGATCGGACGCTCATTACCAATAGTAGCCTAAGATAATCATATTTTTGGTATTAAATCAGAACGGATCTAACATAAAATATGATTATTATGATTATAACTATTATTATCTGGTATTAAGACGGCTGTCAATATAATTGTTCATTTACTGGCAAAATATTTGTGTTGTTGTGTTTAAACTTTTGAACCAGCAGGTGGTAGTGTTGTACTAGTATTGTTCTGTTTTTCTCCACTGTTCCTTGGGTCTGTTCTGATGTTAGCAGCCTCTAATGCGGGTCACACAATTGTCATCCTTAAAAGGGAATCTTCTTTTTACCAGTAGTAAAATTTCCCATGTGATTATTAATATCATGATGAAAGAAGCAGAACACTAACAACAGTATGAAACAAATGTTCAAGCAATGTGATTGTACAGTTGTCTTGAAGGAGTCATAAATCATGATTTGACAACAGAGTTGTGTTCTTTACAAAATGGGCTTCCCATATATGTGAATTCCCAGTATATATTTTTACAGAATCGAACAGGGATGATAAATTAGAATCTATTAACCACTATTTTGTTCCCCACAAAATTAAATTACAATATTAGTATTGCTGGCACATATGACACAACACACAATGACAAATTGTTTTGTTTGGTTCTCTTTCTGTTCTTCTTCTTCTTATTATTATTATTATTAAAAAAAACTGGAGAATTGTGTGGCTAAAAGTTTTACTCTTACAGGATCAGAATGTGAAGTTGTGGAAAATTCTATATAGAGATGTTGCCATGCAAATGTATGAATTTTTGCTTATGAATAAAGAATACAATCAAAATAGGTTTGACTTCTTGATCAAGTGGTTCTCATACTTCATACTATGCATTTTACCTCCTCTTTGAATCAGATAGTGACCACTGCAGTCACATGAATTAATCTATGTGAATACAATTGAAGAACACAGGGATTTAGACTGTTAAGTTGTTTTGTTCAGTGGAGAAGAACTGAAAATCATCAAGGTGTGACACATTGAAGCAATATGTGAAATATGTTCTCTGTCCAAGGGGCTTTTTGGCACAAACAAGTGTACCTGCTTCATTCAAAGTTCTTTGTCATAAATCACCATCACCCAGTCAAAACCGACCCTTTAGCAGGGGTGTCTTGAGCTCTTGAGAAAGCTGCTCTTAGAATACAATAGATGCTTGCATGCGAGCCAGACGAACAAAAGCTATTTTTGGCGTCCTGTGTTTCATACCTTGTGGCAAATTATCACGTTTCTCATATTCATAATGTTCTATTCCCAGGAGATGATGCAACATTTCATGTTTCAAATGATTTATACATAATAGACTCTTAATTTATTTTGTAAAAGCTTTGAGATTCAATACTGTAACAGGACAATATTTTCCCAGATGGATCAAATAATACAAATTATTTTGAATAAATCATTAAAAAGTATTTTAAAATCCATCTGAATGGAATACAGAACTGTTTTTACACATTGAAAAGTTTGAAGATATGGTTTTTCATGTTAATTTACAACAATATAATAATAACATCAGTCTGATGTTTTCACATTTACCCTGTAATAATTTGTTTGAGTATACAGTATATTGTTTTAAATATTTTACTCCCGAAGCCGGCTAATCAACCAACACTATTTAAAATGAATATATCGACCAACAGGATTTAATTTTTAGATTGTGTGCTCAAGACTTTATTTTATTAAAAGAAAATATCAGTGAATATTCATGTTTCATGTTATATTCATATAAATGACAGATGTCAATATCCTTTCCAGCTTACACAAAATAAATCATAAAACCAATTCTAATTGCAACAGTACAGTGGGTATAGTTAAAGAAATATAAAAACCATGTAAAAGTAAGATATTGTTATTTATGTACATCAACATTTGGAATGGCAGCTCTCAGAAGCCAGAAACATTTATCCATAAAATATTAACATACACATTAAATTACATAAAAGCCCCTGATGGCACATTATATATATTTAAAACGTTATAAAACAATATAAATATAAACCTATTAACATCTACATATTATTTTCATGGTAATTATCACAGTTTTATTAGGATTTATTTATACGGACTTGTCTGAAAAGTGTCTTATGTGTCAAATCCCGCTGTGACTGTCATTGTTCACCAGTCAGAGGATTAATGTTATAATCTGTGAAGGCACTGTGTGGTAATGCAGTAGGAGGGATGAGACACTCCCCGCACCTATTCAATCACGCCTGGGGTCTAACGCTATATAAGAAGCATCATCTCATCACTTTTTTCAAATAGTGTCCATTCAACTCCCTGGGAGTTAAACAGGTATGCCTTACTGTTTCTTTACACTGATATCTACTGCTTTTTTCCCTAAATTACTATAAAAATACAATTAATTCTAAATAATTACCTTCACTGTTATTGTAACTGTTACAGAGGTTAAGGTTGTGATGTTGGATGACTTGGTGACTTTTGGTCATGTTCTGCCTTTGCTCTACAGCAGAATGATGCTGTGCCTCTGTTTATGTGCACTGGCTCTCGTCCTGCAGCCCATTCACACGGCCTATAACTGCTCCTCGGTGTATAACAGGGTTCCAGGTGAGTCTGTGACCTTTCAGATTTTGCGACAGTCCTCCATTCTCTGCAGTTTGCTTGACAGTAAGACCTCCCTTTTTGTTTAGACAACAATGATCTGGTGGTGCACTGTGGCACCAGCACGATCACTCTGGAGGTAAACCTGTGCACCGCTGAGTGGGCAGGCTTTGACCCCAATGGCCTGGCTCTGAACGGGGAGCGCAGTAACACCCAGTGCAAGGGCACCATTGACACCACTGTGAACCCACCTGTCATCCGCTACCTGCTGGCAGTCAACCACAGCCAGGAGAACCCATGTAGACAGTCTCTGCAGGTGCAAAGAAAAAAACAATATTTGTTATCTTTCTCGATGTTTAAGCTTGAATTCATAATTTTCACAGTTTTTTTTATCACAGTTGTGATGTGGCAAATACAAACTAAAACATAAAAAAATGTGAAAATGATATATTTGAAACCATTTTTATACCACTTGCCTAGTGATTAAATGGGGTTAGGAAATACTAAATTTAATTAAAATAAAATATAAATAATTTAATATTATACAAAAATGAGATGTAAAAAAAAAAAAAAAAATGCTTTATAAGACTTTATAAAATATGTATTATTGTAAAAAAAAATATGGAAAAAGTTATTGAAGTATAAATAGTTAAACATGTTTTAGATGTATAGCCTTTTTGTGTAGCATTTTATTGAAAAATAACGTGATACTTTATATTGTAATTATAAAGAAATTTGAAATGTACAATGAATAGGTGACAAAAGCTGAATACACACTTTTACTAAAAAATCTGAATTCGTTTTTTAAAAAAACGTTAAGCATAAAAAGGTATTTTTTAAAAAGGTTTTATATATATAAGGTTATAAGGTCATAAAAGCTACACGCATAATAATTATTTTAAAAGTTAAAAGTTGTTTTATAATTATTTTAATTATATTTATTAATTAAAAGTAGTGAAATGTACAAAAATATTGTAAATATATCAAAAATATATTTTAAAATATATTATAATTATTAAAAGTATATACTGTGTGTATATACAGTACTGTGCAAAAGTTTTAGATCGGTAAGATTTTTTATGTTTTTAAAAGAAGTCTCTTCTGCTCACCAAGGCTGCAATTATTTGATAAAAAAAAAAAAAAAAAAAGTAATATTGTGAAATATTATTACAATTTAAAACAGCAGTTTTCTATGTGAATATATAGTGAAGTGTAATTTATTCCAGTGATCAAAGCTGAATTTATCATCATCATTACTCCAGTCTTCAGTGTCGCATGATCCTTCAAAAATCATTCTAATATGATGATTTGATGCTCAAGAAACATTTATGATTATTATCAGTGTTGAAAACAGTTTTTTACATTTATCTGAAATCTAAAGCTTTTGTAACATTAAACTCTACCCTTCAAAAGTTTAGGGTCAGTAAGAATTTAAATTTTATTTTTGGGGGAAAGAAATATAATAAATCAATACTTTTATTCATCAAGGATGAGTTAAACTGATCACAAGTTACAGTAAAGACATTTATAATGTTAGAAAATATTCTATTTTAAATAAACGCTGTTCTTTTGAACTTTCTATTCATCAAAGAATTTTGAGAAAAAAAATTGTACACAACTGTTTTCAACATTGAAAATAATAATGAATGTTTTTTGAGCATCAAATCATCATATTAGAATGATTTTTGAAGGATCATGTGACACTGAAGACTGGAGTAATGATGATGAAAATTCAGCTTTGATCACAGGAATAAATTACACTTTACTGTATATTCACATAGAAAACAGCTGTTTTAAATTGTAATAATATTTCACAATATTACTGTTTTTTTTGTATTTTTTTATCAAATAATTGCAGCCTTGGTGAGCAGAAGAGACTTCTTTTAAAAACATAAAAAATCTTACCGATCTAAAACTTTTGCACAGTACTGTATATATATTTGGCTATATTTTTATTATTTAAATTTTTTTAATAAGTAAAATAGTTGAAATAAATGAATTAAATTTCCTCTTGTGCATTTTTAGATTGTAGATGAGGTGCCCAGCTCCTCTGGTCCATTCAGCATGTTCTCCAGCATTCAGGCCGTCATAATCACAGGATACATTGATACGCCCAGCTCGGCAGACGGCATCATCAGTTACTCCACAGACCTCTACTATCACTTCTCTTGCCGTTATCCACTGGAATACCTCATCAACAACACTCAGATCGTAGCGTGAGCATTAAGACATTCACCCTCCACTGCATCACCAACTGCAGTGTGACAACAAGAGGATTGAATTCATTTATATTTTTCTCATGCAGGTCATCAGTGTCAGTGGCCACTAGTGACAACAATGGAACTTTCATTGACACTCTCAGCATGAGTGTCTTCAATGTAAGTGTATTTGTGTTAAAATTCTTTACTCTGAATGCAAAATATGCCACATTTTTAAATATATTTTTGATTATTTTAATGTCAGAACACAGATTATACCAGCCCTTTGGTAGTTCCGCCTACTGGATTAGATCTGCGCACTAAAGTCTATGTTGAAGTAAAGGCTGTCAATCTCACTGGAAAGTAAGAAAACTGCAGTTTCACTGACAGTGAATAGCATGTTAAAAAGGGTTTTATTGAGGAATGAAAAAAAATTTTCTGCCTTTCTTTAGTTTTCATCTGTTGTTGGACCATTGTTTTGCAACCCCATCTCCCTATAATCACACCAACAACAACCAGTATAACTTTTTCACAGGGTGAGTTACTCCCAATTAAGAATTCATAGTAACACTTACAAGGTTCCATTTGTTAAAGGTGGGGTATGTGATTCTCTTTTTTGTCCATTTTTTCAAAATCACTTGAAATCCTATTCATAACCCACTTACAGCCACTGAGTTAGAAGCACTGAAATGAAAATTAAGCAATTTAATCATCTGTGGAACGGGCAGGACTCGAAAAACTCCAGCCAATCATTTCCAAGACCACCTAGTATCATTGGACAGTAAGTCCGTCAATCAAACGGTCATACCATACCCCCCTCCCCCACCCCCCTCACGCGAATCAGAGACAGCGTTGGAGGAAAGAAGGTAGGACCATTTGAGTTGTGTATTTTCAAAATCTGCCGGCCGTTTTGCAAATCCCATACCCCACCTTTAACATCAGTTAACTACTTCTAGTTAAAGTCAGCATGGAACGGAAGTTGCTATCATCTTTTCTTCCCTATTGTGGCATATCCTAATGAAATGGTTTCTCAAACAAGAAAAAATGTAGGGCGGGACTTAATTGAATTGATTGGATCTTTGATTGTTGTTTGGGTAACGCTTCCTTTTACAGTCCAGTTACCCATATACTTATTTTATTTTAGTTATTACAATTACTGGGTAATAACTAGGTCCTAACCCTGAACCTACCCCTAAACATACCCCTATTCCATGTAGGCTACTTACCTTATATTAGCCAGTACTTTCTAGGTAAGTACACTGTAAGCACACTGTAAGTACTGGACTGTAAAAGGAAGCGTTACCGTTGTTTGCTATTGCTGTGATGTCATGTGAGTGACAGGTTGTCCCGCCCTCACGCCAGTGCAACATCAATGTCTCTCTATTGTTTCATCACAGATGCGTTGTAGAGAATCGGACAACGGTGCTTTATAATGGGGTTTCCAAGTTTTCCCGATTTTCATTTGAAGCCTTCCGCTTCGTGGAGCACCGTAATCAAGAAAAGTCTACTATATACTTGCACTGTATACTGCGACTTTGCGAGCCAAACAAGTGCCAAGAATTACTTAATGTAGGACTATTTTACTGTTCAAATAGAATGAATTGAATAGAGTACCACTACTGGAAATGTCAGCCAATTAACATGTCACTTTATTTTACTTATGCAGTCTTGCAACTCTAATAGAACACGACGGCGAAGAGCCCAAGAACCTTACGGATCACAAGCCAAAGAATCTGCCACGGTGTCTGTGGGTCCTCTGTACACCACAGCCCTGAGTGAGTCAGTCACGTTCACACATGAATCCAGAATGAGACTGATCTGAGACCCAGCTTGTTGCCAAACACATTGAATTCCAAATGAGAGCCGTGCCTAACTGTTTCTTTTTGATCCTGTAGAGAATGATGTTCCCGCTGCATCGGCCTATGGTATGAGACTCTTTTTGAAAACTTTATTTCAATAAAAATATTGCACTTTGATGTGTCTGAAATTCAGATGAAAGTACTTGAAATTGAATTAAAGCTAGACAGTAACAGCACAGCTTGTTTTCTCTTGTGAATCAGGAGGCAGTGAGCCATTGAACAGGGACAATATGAACGTGGCTGGAGTGGTGGTGGGGGTCATTTTTGCCACCGGCGGTGCTGTGTTGATGGTTATGGCTGGATGGTTTGTGCTGAAGAAGTTTTTCTGGGCCGGTGGTCTGCCTCAGGCTTTCCACTAAGAGATCCATCAACTCGCCATCTGTTTTGCGTTGAATGAAGCTTAATTTGATATGCCCGATAAGACGTCTGATCACATCACGGCATCTGCACAAACCAGCAAAGAACCACTTTGCATAATGCCTATTTAGCATATTTTAATCTATTTAGACAGCACTGTGTAGACCAGTCACCATGCACTTGGAAGAAAATGCTAATGCTTAATTGTTTCATGTAAATGCAAATACTGCATTGTTTCATGGGTTTTAGATGTTCATTTCCTGAGTTAAACTGTAAAAGGTAGGTGTTATTGAGAGGAACAAACGGTGGATGTAATTGTTTTGTAATGTTAAAATCAAATTTTGCTTCTTATACACATTGCTTGAATATTAGCCCAGGGGTATTCAAACTTTTTGAAGGACCCTCTTCCTAAAATATAAAGGCAGCTATTTTGTCATGTATAAAGACCTGTTTATATTGAGTGAAAAAATATATTAAACAATGTTGTTTTCTGAATTAAATAATTGGCTTTTAATTTGACTATTAAAAGGAAATAAATTATTCAAATTATAATTTGGAAATATTTGTAAAGTATTTTCAATTAAATTCAGATTTATTTTTAAAGCCCTTTTTTATATTTTGCTCTAAACATGATTGAGTTCAACATATTTGATACATAAGTTAACAGTCGTAATAAATACATTTGGTAAAATAGTTTTCTTTTACAGTTTCATCGTGTATAATTCCTCGTCATGTCCCTCGTGTTCCCGCACCACAGTTTGAAAACCCTGTATTAGCCAATGACTTGCTGCTTCCCTGCAATTTAATATGATATAACAATTGTCTAGATGTGATGTATTTAGAAAAAACTGTAGTTGAGGCAATAATCAATGGACAACATTCATTTCAAATTTGTACAAATTGATCTTTTTTATTTACATGCTTTTGTCTGTTTATGAAACAGTATATCCACACATTACACAACATCATTTTAATAAAATGTAGAAAGGCATTCTTTTCAGGCTTTCACTTCAATGGATTGCGCAGTACATAAAATAAGATTATTTTTGAAAACTGTACAAACAACCATTTTGTTCTACAAAAGTTACAGGTTACAATGTACAATCCAAACATAAGAGCAGTTATTTACATTACAGCTGTATTTTTGATAGGACTGGAGGTGTGTTCTTCTTTAATTCAGAGTGTGTACAATGTCTTGTAACAGGGCTGTGAGTCTAGTGGAGAAATCCTCCTGTATGGACTCTATGTTCGTCTGATGGAAACCAGATGACTCACCATGACTCTGGTTTTCTTGGAGGGCGATCATCTGTAGGTCTAAGTTAGAAATAAACTGTTGATTCCGAGCTGAGGAATTCTGGCAGAACTGATCCACTTTTGAAGCCATCACATCCCTTGAAGGCTGTGCTGAGGCTAGATGGCCTGCCAATGCTATCTTCAGTGCTGCCACCTTCCCTTGTACCTCTAAACTGAAGGTACACAATTCTTGTCCCAGCCTGGCAGTGACTTCCTCCCAAAGTTCCTTTCTACTGCTGTCTCTTTCCTCCTCTACCACCTCAAATGCTTTTGTTTTAAAGTCCTCAAAGGCTGCTGTCCTTTTCTGGTGGCTTTCATCCAGAGCTTGTGTGATCCTCTGCACTGCCTCCTGGTAGAGTGTGGCTTCCTCTGGGTTCAGTTCCTGGAGGTTCAGATTGAGTTTCTCACAGAGTTCCTGAGTATTCGACTGGAGGGCGGTCTGGAGCTGCTTAGTGAAGGGGGCCAGGAACTCCTTGACATTGGCCATGGTGTGTTTTGGGTGGCTGGGGTAAGGAGAGAGTCTCTCCCTCAACTCAGCAAGCTCCTGCTTTAGACGAGCCCTCAGCCGCTCAGACTCCATGCTCAGCTTGCGTCTCAGTTCAGCTGCCATGGGGTTGTAAGAGTCCTGGGAGTAAAGGTCACTGCTCACCACATAGTTCTTCCACATACCACTGCAAAACAGGATCAGGGGTCAATGACTTACAAGAGCCTACATGATAAAGAACTCTTTGTATTCATGTTAATAAAAATAAAAAAATCATATTCAAGAAAAACTCTGTGGTATAACCATCAAGTAGAAAATAAATAATATTTTCCTTACACCTTAAAACTATATTTTCTATGAAATAATATTTTTTATTAAGGCTTTTTAAAAATGTATACCAGGCTTTTTGACTATATGTCCCTGCCCCCAAAAAAGATTTAATTAGCAATAATTTGTTCAAGGCATGGCATATGAATTTTGTTTTTAATAAATGAAAGTCAACAAAATATCTTATGAGGGTAAACTTACTTTGAGTCTTTGCCAACATTTTTCTTGTCAGTGGCCTGATTGTCTCTCTGTAAACTAAATGCTTCTCGACTGATCTCATCGTTGAGTGGAAATGCTGAAAAGGAGGATAGTTGCATTAGATCAATGTAATAAAAAATATAAAAATAACCCATTTAGATTAAATTGAATTTGATCATAGAAATTGGAGAGGCAACAAACCTGTTGTGGTAGCAAAGGCCAAAGCCAATGTAACGAACTGCATATTCATTTTTTATTTTTGTAGTTTTTTTTACTGATGAAGGTTCTTCTCTGTTTGAAAAAAACAAAAAAAACAATAAAGATTTATACAATCATCAGATACATTTATTTAAATGTTATTTGCTATCAATATATTAAACAGGACAACTTAAACACCATTAAGTAATTAATCTATGCAAGTGAACATCTGGCCCTTACCTGTTGAAGACAAAAAATGAGAAATTCCTCCACTGAGTCCACATTTAAAGCAGTTCCTTATCAGAGGTTGTCGTGCTTTTCACCTGTGTCAACACAAACCACGTGGAGGGTCAGTTTGATAACGATGGGCGTCTTAGCTATTTTGCTAATCGCCTCTTCAAAGCAACTCTTTTCCAACAACGCAGATTCAGAGTAGCCACTGTGATGTCACACCAAGGCCAATTTTGACGTCATTTTCGAGGTCAATACTGGGATGTTTACTACTAACCAGAGGTGTTTGAACAGCTCTTACTTATTGAACAGGGTTGAAACCTTCGATACACGACCTCTATTTAAATTACAAAAGCGCTAAGTAACATTAAGATATAGACGTCATACTTGATACTCTGTCCCAGGACTTATGTTGCCTGTGAAGTTCACTCAGTGAACTGAACTGCATGAAATTTGGCTTAGTTTCATCAGTTGTGTTGAGTCCTACTTGGCTTTCCAACAGAAATAACATAGAAATAAGTCACAGAGAATGAGCCCTCCAGCCTGTGCTTGCTTATCTCTGACTCTGCGAACAAAGGTGCTGTTTGTTTTTACTTTACTGAATGGATCCTCTTAGATTTGCTTTGATAGCCAAAGCTAGTGATAAACAAAGCCAATAGCGGGATACTTTGAACATTTGATTTTTTCAGTTTAGACCTGGCCTACTTTCTGGCAGCTGCATTTATAAGCGAGTATTATAGAAGCAAAGGGGAATTGTACCATAAAAATTGGCACCATTTTAGTTACCAAAAGTGCTTTTTTCTGGGTAATGTGTTTGTTGATGTGCAAATCTCATAGCACAACATCATTGTAACTTGCCCCATTGATTTTACACCAGTGCAGTCTGAGCAATAACATGATTTAACAAGAGATGTTCATTCAATTCTGGTGACTTTGGGAGCAGCATTTTTACATTGTGTTGACTATTATTGGCATTTGAGTGAGTCAAATATATATATTAATATATTAATATATATATATAAAACTTAATATAAATTAACTTAATATAATATAAATAAAACGGACACTAAACAGAACAGGCTTTCTACACTTTGCAGAACTGGATCTAACTTACTTCAATCATTCACAAATTTAGCAACCATTGGCGTCGAAAAGGCACCCTTTACATTGTTTGTTTAAACGGACCATTGATAAATATCCAGTTCTTCCAGCGCTGTTTTGTTGTCTGTGTGTGTTCTAATGTTGGCTTTAAGAGATTCAGTTTGTGAGTGAACTGTTCGATTGCTGTATTCATTGAAAATGAATAGAGCCGTCTCTGAGTGATTCATTCATTTGCACTTCAGTTCAGAATTCTTAAAGGTTGTATCAGTAATTTCAGGCCCAAAAATAAATGTCTAATCTTTCCTAACGATCCACTAGCTGCCCGCCCCCTAAGCAGGCTGTCAAAAAACGCGTCTCTGTAGGCAGCCTAGGCTCTTAGATCTGCACACAAAAACAAATGGGTACAACTACCACTCAAAACCAAAATAAACAGTGTTTCAACCAATCACCGACAGGGGCGGGTGTTGTGAGGTTTTGAGCTCGTTCACGGCTGGACGCGAAGTCGGAGCAACACCCGCCCCTGTCGGTGATTGGTTGGAACACTGTTTTGGTTTTGAGTGGTGGTTGTACCCATTTGTTTTTGTGTGCAGATTTCAGAGCCTAGGCTGCCTACAGAGACGTGTTTTTTTGACAGCATGCTTATGGGGCGGGCAGCTAGCAGATCGTTAGGAAAGATTAGACATTTATTTTTGGTCCTGAAATTACTGATACAACCTTTAACAGTCGAAAGGAACGAAGTAGCAAACACACAAGATGTAGTAAAATTAGCCTACCAGGTAAAATGTTTCTCGGGCAATCCATTCTCAGACAAGGATTTACCACAGCAGTATTTTATGGTGACTCGAGCCCCAGGAAAAAGAGCCTACGACGCTTGCTTTTTACAAATGCGTCAATACTGATTCATAGATCTCTAAAGACGGACAGACACTATAGTTATAAGAGTCCAGGTCTAATGAAGACATTGCAGGACAACTCTCCAACGTGCAATAAAAAATGTGCAAAAGGATGTTCTGTGGAATTGGACATTCGAACAATTTTGCATTTGCAACACTAAAACTACCTTGTCATTTGAGTTCATACTTATGTAGGCCTAAAAGTGTGTCAAATGTCAAAATATAAGTCACCATGAGGTCAAAGTCCACACAAACTTTGCCTATAGCTTAGTTCAGGGTCCAAGTTCATTGATTCTGAAGCACTATAAAAAATTCTGAGGTCATTAGCTATAGCATGCGTAATGTGTACAGAAAAAAAAAAAGTTTAAGTTTTTACAAATTGTATGACCTGTTTACATAATATTATATTTTATTCAGTTGCACAGTTCAAAGATTGTAAAAATCTTAGCTTATGTAAGCTTTTTGTGTTAATTCACCCTTGTGTGGTGATATAGGGCTATGGATCCTGCAGATTCAACTTTAACCTAGATAAAGCAATTGGTTTACTAGGCTGACCATGGCCTTGTCACCTATGGTGTGTATCAAAAGAATGAAGCCAAGGGATGTGAAAAACAAGGTTTGTTGTTTTAGTGACCCATTGCTTGTTTGAATACAGAGTGCCTGCAATGTTCACTGCTCCAGCCAAACTATTCGAGAAAGTACACACTAGTAGAAACTGTCAGATAGGACTTGGATTTTCTCATAAACCTGCAACTTGTGAATGATTGTTTGTTTTTAGATGTACCTGAAAGACATTTGAAAGCCCAGACAAAATTAATCAGTTTCATGGTTTCACTGTGGCCTGTAATCTAAACTAGCAGAATCAGGTTGCATCTTTCTACCTATTGGCATGTGTGATACTTTATCTCTAGACGGTTCATGAATCATTCAGCATGGCAGGAAAAGAGCTTCCTGTATGCCTTCTGGCTGTCTCTGAGCCCTGGACAGCATAATGAAATGATGTGCTCTTTCAGGGTTTGCCTCTGCTGGCTTTCCCTACTTTGCTGGTTCTTCACCCCAAAACTGAGCCCTGCTGATGGATCAAACATTACTCTAAGACTTCCTGAAAGATCTTCCTGCAAACCAGGTAACTTGCACATTTCTGGGACATGACGAGGTGAAAGTTCATCAAGTGGGTGTCCAGTCCCAGAGGTTATTTATTTATTTATTTATTTTAATGAACATCACATTAACTGTCTTAAATTCTTTACCATGCTTTGATCAATGTGTTTTGCCTACTTTTTAAATACCATGTATGTATATGTTTTATTATTAATAATATTTTATCCTTGTTCTAAACCCAATCTTTCAATGTTAAACTATAAAATGCATTATAAAAATGATTACTGAAATTACAATGATATAAAAATAGTGAAATAATTATAAACCATTTCAATATTTATTGTTAAGATTATTTTAAAAATTATGAAAAAAATGTCCCACCTTAGTTATTTCCACCATAAATGCATTTTTCCCTAAAATGTTTTTTTTTTTTTTTTAAGTTTATTGACTTGTTCACCAAGATGAAATATTAGATATGTACTGTATTAAGAAAATCAAGGTAAATATCACCTTTTAACAGAATATTATTTATGGCAAGCGATTCAAAATGTGTTTTAAGAACTCATTGTCTAGAAGTCCACTGGGTCCAATTTACATAGTTGAAGAAAACCTTAAATATGAAATGTAAGAGTTTGGTTGTTGCAAGATTATTGGTTGGAGAACCTTCTACTTGTATGCACTGTGAAGGATTTTACTGCCCAGAGGGAGATGAGGGTCCAGTTCCCTGCCCCAGAGGAACATTTGGACCAAGTTTCTGGGCCACAACCATACACAGCTGTATCAGCTGCCCACCACATCACTATGGACCTAGAGAAGGTATGAGCAGTTGCCTGCCTTGTGGGCCATGGTCACAGCAGCCTCTGCCTGGACAGGACAGCTGTACTTGTCTGCGAGAGGGTCAAATCTTCCAGGTAAGATCTTATTGCATTGTTTACATAAGTTCACAAGCATTTCTAGCTAATTGCATCAATGTAGAAAACAATCTGCAGACCTCTGCTCAGACCGAAGCTCATGTTTCAGCCCAGTGGGAATCTAGTTACCACTCTCACTGACTGCTGAATGATCTTTTCATCAGTTACTACACACTAGGGAAATGAGTCAGGATTTGTTGTCTCTAACGGCTGACATCTTCCCTTCATCATCCTGAATGTAGGCCAGTGACGGACAGTGTCCTTGTAGTTTGGGATACACACAGAAAGGAGAAGTCTGTGTGTTGAAGGTCTATGAGATCTGCAAGGATGAAAGAGCACGTAACCAGCATGGAGAATGTCTGGACCACAAGCAATGGAAGCAGTATTGCTCACAGCAGGTGAGCGTCCACATAAACTGAGAAATTTGTACTACAGTCATGCTGTTTGCACAAAGATGATGACAGACACATGTGTATTCGGTCATTAGCCGAAAATGTTATGAATGGTGCGTGACGACATTCTTATTTTGCTCATGAAGGCCATGCAATTTGGGATGTTTTCTTAGTGTTGAATAGTTGACCAGTTGCCTCTAAAGGAAAATACCTTCCTCCATGAACTATGCACATAAGGGGCCTCACATGTACTGTACCACTGATTTGTGTGACTGACCCTTGGACTCTTGCAGTCCAATGACCCCGTCGATCAGTTGGTCAAATGTTGTACCTGCTTGCAGGTGTGTCCATCTCCTGAGCTGTACGAGGGCTACGATGGCTCTCTGGGCCTGTGTGTGTGCAGAGGTCTGTCCAGGCCTGAGCCAGACAGGGTTGAGTGTGTGGGCTGGTGCCGGAACATCCCAAGTCCAGTTCTGCAGCTGGTTTGCACTGGAAGCCTTTACCTGCTCTACACAGAGTCCAATCAACAGGTTAGGTCATCAACATCGTGATTTGGTGTTAGTAAGGAGGCCCAAAACATGAAGGTAGTCTAGTCTTGGGGCTAGTCTATATTTCTATATTTCTATGTAGAATTTCTATAATTTTAATGCAAACTGCATGTGCAATGTTATTTTAGTTTTATGTTATATATAAAAATATTTTATAAAAAATAAAATAAAAAGCTGTTTGTTTTTTCTAATTTCTTCAAGCTTTTGTTTTTATTTTTAGTGTTTTTTTTATATTTCTATTTAGCTTTCTTTTTTATTTCTATTTTAGATTTAGTAATTTTAATTTTATTTTCTTTACCATTTTTATCTAATATTTACATATTATTTCAGCTTTATTTCAAATGAAAATTATTTTTAAAAATTGAATTTATTGTTGATGTTTATCCAATAAAATGAGTTCAGATTCATTTTTAAAACAATAATGTTGTGCATTGATAAATCATTTCTAATAAACACTACACATTTTGTAAAAAAATAAGAATTGCTAATTTTGATTTCATGGTGACTTTTACAACACTGCTGTGTCTGGCTATAAACGAATGGGGGAAAAAAGTTGAACAAAAAGTAACTTAATACATTGCTTCTCATAAAAAGTAATAATAATTAAGATAATTTGAAATATAAATGTAATAATTATTACTAATAAAAAATAAATGTAAATATTAAGATTTCTTTAATAAAGAGTAACATAATGGAAACACCAAGAGTACTGTCACATTATAATATGACTGTAGATCCTCAACAACAAGCAAAAAGTTGATCTAGTTTTTTAATTCATTTATTATTCAAATATCATAATAACAGCAGAAAAGAAAGGAAATACAGTATGACTGAATAACTTTAACACAGTACACAATGTGAGGGACTTGCACAGGACATTGAGATTGTAATACAGCCCTAAATACACAAGTAAGAGCTCAGCACAAACAGCGGTAAGGTAACACTCTGACCTATTTGCCATTAAACTATCCTTGTGTTTTCTTAAAAGGTGAGCATGTCGGGAAGCATGCTGGAGACCGTCCTGAAACACTGGGACTCCCGTGGGAGCTTGGAATGCAACGTGCAGCTCAATTTCTCTAGGCCTGTGTACACGGTGCAAACAGGGGGTGAGTGGCCAGAGACAAGGGCAGGAAGTACAGAGTGTTTCATAACCACGGTTTATCAGCAGCCTGCTGTTTGTTTGCTGTTGTTCAGAGACGGGCTTCTTTGGTCTGCTCAATGCTGTCCCCGTCGAGGTCCGGAGGTTGATTCTGGCCCACAGCCAGGAAACCAACAGCCATTTTGAGCCACTAGATACAGACAGAGGTATCATCAATTATACATCAATATGTATACTGTATAAATTCCAGATAACCGTATTAGACATCTAATGAGGTTTGTTTTGTTAGGAAACATCAAAGACAAAGATGAAGATTGGGACTCTCACTGGTCCAGCAAATCATCAGGGTTCGGAACATCCGACATGCGGCTTGGAGGAGTCTTGAACCCAACAGCATGTCAACATCCTGGGGATATTCTTCTCTTTACTGTGACCCAGCAGCACTACCCTCAGTATGATGTGTAAGTGCATGCTGACAGGTGATTCATGTGCTGCCCATTCATTTTCACTGTCCCAGATTGTCACAGAGGGAATCCTGCTTTTTTCACAGAGACAGCTTGTACAACACTAATACTGCGTTTGACTGGGGACCCTTCAGATTACTGGCACAGGACCAAGAACTGGCAAGATCTGCACACTCCCTTTTCTCCATAAGTCTCCATGAGCCTGGGGTGTACGCCTTCAAACTCAGCAGCCACCAACATAGGCACATGGTATTGTGATCTGTTTTTATGTTGTAGCCGATATCCACTAAATATCCAATATTAAAATTCTATACTATTCACTCTAAATAACTTTAAAAATAAAATGCTAAAACCTGACATCAATTGTTTTAAATGCTACAAGTGAAATAAGTATAGGCCTATCACAATTTGCTTGCTAATTTCAAAGTTAGCATTTTATATACACTTTTTTTTACTCTTTAATGAGTGCATACTTTGGCAAAATAACAACTTTACATAAATAAAATTACTATAGAAAAACTATAATATTTAATAAAAAAAAGATCACAATTTAAAATAATTGTTTTCTATGTTAGTATATTTTCAAATATAATGTATTCGTTTGATAGCAAATCTGAATTTTCACGACTCATTTTCCGTGGAATACACGATACCAGCTGTGCTTTTTCTGCTCTCTCATATCTCTGACAGCGAGTTAACACACAAACCCGCCTCCCCTCACACTTAGCCTACTTGTTTCATTTGCTCACTCTGATGAATATTTGTGTTAGGCTACAGGGCTTGAATTTTGGCGTGGGATTGCACGTATTGTGCATAATTGTACTTATTCCCGCAGATTTTGTGCTCACACCCAAAGTGCTTGCACATAGAGCTGCCTCAGCGCTTACACAGTCAAATACACACAAAACAACGTCAAAAGGCCGGTCTTTGCGAGTATTCCTGTAAACACAGTCAGGTATGCTGAGAAAGAAAGCGAAAGCTATCTTAAAGTGACAGCACCCTAATATACCTGCTGCCAAATTATGAGATAATATTAAAAATATCTATATTGCAGATTTTCCTCATAGTATCGGTGCCATAAATGTGGCCAGTGAAAATGCTGAGTGGTTAGTAACTTTGGAAAACCACTAGCCACGGTAGCTGATGGGCAAAACATTTAATGTCAAGCCTTGGTTGTAATCAAATAAATCAACCTCCATGTCTATTTACTGTTAGATGTTGTTGTCTGGTCCTTTCAGTATGTGAGGGTAGTGCCTGCAGGTGGAGAATGTTATGACACTGGAACCTTCTTCCCATCTGACCCACATCATTTGACTCGGATGGGCATCGCGCAGAGGCGCCAACTGTTGCTCCGCCCCGATTGGCTGATGATCGGTGGGCTTTTAGCTGGAGCTGTTGTAGTCTTGTGCTTGTGCGTGACAATATTGGTGAGTGATAAGGGAGGCTTAAACAAAAACCTTGGGGTTAACAAAGCTTGACTTATTGAAGTGACTGGGCACTGTGTCCTCACAGATCCTGTTCAGGGAGTACGGCTGGCCTGAGAAACTGCCAGCTCAGGCCAGGTACCGTCATCTGCAGCTCAGGTACAACATGGATGACTATTCATCGAAGGGCTCCAGGGTGGTGGCTGTGAAAAAAACACACCGAAACCAGCAGGTGGGGTTGACAGAGGATTCAGTGCTGAGAGGTAACCTACCATAGACACAAGTAAACCTTTTTTTACTACCAGGCACTACACATGCCACATTCTCACACAAATAGACCTGTCACCTCAATAATACCTCAACTATCACCTCTGAGCCTGTACATCCCAGGATCCTTGTTCATAATGCCTCATGCACAGCCAATATCCTATTATGAATTGAAAGATTACAGACTTCACATAATCTAACAAACATTGCAATGAACTTATTGTTCGTTTTGTGGAAACTTAAAAAAAAAAAAAAAAAAAAACTGGATTCTTTGATTATTGGAAAATTGTAAAGAAAAGCACTTATTTGAAATATAATTTTTGTAACACTGTATATGTATTTACTGTAATTTATGATCAATATAATGCATCCTTGCCGAATAAAAGTGTTCATTTCTTTAAAAAAAAAAGAAAAATCTTACTGACCCCATACTTTTGATCAGTAGTTTAGAACCTCATTGTAAAAAGTTACCAAAACATAGATTTGAAATGTTCTGATTAGATAAAAAAATTATTTTTATTATTATTAGATGCATTCTACTTATATTTAAAATCTATCTAGATTTATATTTAAATCTATTTTTATATTAGAATTTTCCCCCAAGTACAAACATGCAATTTGGTAGCAGGTAATAACACATGTTATATGAATGTTATATTATAAAATATACAATTGTTGCATTTGGAATTTAGAAATTAAAAAAATTTGTTATGGGTTTCCAACAACCAGAAAATTGCTTTATTAATGAAAGTCAGTTTTTTCCCTATAGATTCCATGTTAGAAAATAAACATATATTGATTTTTGACCATTATCAAACTCCCCATATGCTTCACAATAAAGGAGAAAACAATTACACCAAGATGTCAAAAGCACGTTTATTTGCTCCAAACAGCATTTGACCATTCATTGACAAGATTCTTTATCTGCTTAAGATAACCATGATATCAGGCTACATTTGTGAAGGCAGAAGTAAACTCACAGCAAAAAAGCCAGTGTACATTTAACTCAATTTGAGTCAAATTTAACACTCCCGAAATGTATATATGACTCCCTCCATTTTGGAGTTAAAAATAACACTTTTGAAAGTGTGAAATATATACATTACTCATGGAGTAAATTTTAACACTTAAAGTGTTAAAATGTAATCTGTGAGTAATGTGCATATTTCACACTTTCAAAAGTGTTATTTTAACTTCAAAATGGAGGGAGTCATATTTATTTAAATCATACTTTTTTTTCTTTTCTTTTTTTTGTGTGTGTGATAAACTAACAATGATGAAATAAACATGTAGAAAAGTTTTTATTTATGAAATGTGCTTTTTGACAAAAGGAATCTTTTCAGAAATAAAAGCAAAGTATTTAACATATTAATAACATTGAATACACATCAAAATAATCCAGAAAGTTAAATTGTAAACTTAATCTGGGATCATAGTAGAATTCTGTTTTTTTTTTGTAAAATAAAAAAAGTCAAAATGCAAACAGTTGTTTTAACAAACTAGTTTTTTTTATAAACTAACAAGTCCCTTTACATCAGGGGTGTCCAAATCCACTGTCCTGCAGAGTTTAGCTCCAACTTGCCTCAACACACCTGCCTGGACGTTTCTAGCATGCCTAGTCAGACCTTCATTAGCTGGTTCAGGTGTGTTTAATTGGGGTTGGAGCTAAACTCTGCAGGACAGTGGCCCTCCAGGACCAGATTTGGACACCTTAGAACCGAGACTCACAACGGAAAATAAAGGAAAACTTAGGAAAGAAAGAAAATTGAGACGAGAGTAGATGATGATGGCTTGAATGAAGCTCTTGAACCCGTTCTTCTGATCTTAATTTGGGTTCCTTGTCTCTATGCGTCTACATATTTACTACAACCATCGTCTGCTGTCTCCACCCGACATGTTGTTCTGCCGAGACCTTTACCGAGAGAGAGCCCGCCCCGACTTCTGTGTTCGGGTCTAAGATTTTAAACTCAAGTGTTTTGTCCCGCCTCCTGGAGGAATTTGGAATTCGGACAATAAGATACTATATGGTTATTTGAGAAGGGGGTATTTTCTACCCCCCCCCCTCCCCCCTCCCCCCCTTCTCTCATCGTGAATCATGTGTTATCTGTGGTCTGCTTCTTTACTCTAACAGAGTACATAGATTACAGTTTATACATGATTCCTATTATAAGAACACGAAACATTTTACACAGATTTCAATCAAGCCATATATAATCAAGCCTGCTTTACATCATAGGTTAACTTTTAAAATAAATGATGAAGGCAAAATATAGGCATTTCTGTCATCAGATTTATGTGAAAGCTGCTCATCAAATGGTCTGTATCTCTGTATTACTTCAAGTCCTGTACATGTCAGTGAATGTAAGTCCTGTGTCAGTGAAGTTGACTCAATACCTTCGACTTCAACAGTACAGCAGTGCTTGAGTCAACAACATTCAGCAGATGAAAAACAGTTGCAGGATGAGTGGATCAGTTGTGTCCAGTTACTAACAGTAAAGTTCAGTGCATAGTTCTTTCACAGAGCAGGAAAGGCCATGCAGATCCAACTTTCTCGAAAAATCCTGGAGTGCTGGTTCCCTAGACAACACAAAACCAGACCAATTACAATTAATACTATTTGTGTTTTATAAATACAGCAAGTTTATGGTGGAAAAAGTTCAATCATCTTAGACTTTCATGACTCAAACAAACTATTTTTGTTAGATTAAGACTTGAATTTACTGATTTCCTAGTAAATTAAAGACTTAATTCATCCAAAAATGTAAATTCTGTCATTAATAATTCCCCCATCCCCCTTATGTTGTTCCAAACCAGTAAGTTTTGCTCATCTTCAGAACAATTAATGAAGATATTTTTAATGAAATCTAAAACATTTGTCCCTTCATCGACAGCTATTCAACTACCACTTCCAAAGCCACGGAAAGGTAAAGGAAATCATAAGTAATCCATGTGACTCTAGTGGTTTAACCTAAAAAAAAAAATTACGAAGCAGCAAGAGTGCTTTGTTTGCACGAAAAAACAACAACAAAAAAACTACTTTATTTACAAATTATTAATCTTCAATGCTCACATAAAGGTGGGGTATGTGATTTGGAAAATACACAACTCAAATGTGTCCTACCTTCTTTGCTCCAACGCTGGCCCTGATTCGCGCGAGGGGGATGGGGGAGGGGGGTATGGTACGACCGTTTGATTGACGGACTTACTGTCCAATGATTCTAGGTGGTCTTGGAAATGATTGGCTGGAGTTTTTCGAGTCCTGCCCGTTCCACAGATGATTAAATTGTTTAATTTTTATTTCAGTGCTTCTAACTCAGTGGCTGTAAGTGGGTTATGAATAGGATTTCAAGTGATTTTGAAAAAATGGACAAAAAAGAGAATCACATACCCCACCTTTAACAACATCTGCTCTCGCATCAACAACATGCACTAGTTGTAATGTTCTCATGAACGCATGTTGGAAATTAATATTTTATAAATTAAGTGGTAAATGTTTTATTGCTGCTAACACAGCATTTGCGTAGTTTAATAAAATTTATGTTAAACCACTGGAGTCGCATGAAGTACTTAGTTTAATGATGTACCTTTACATCTGTCTGGGGCTTGAATGTGGTAGTTGTGTGGACTGTCAATGGAGGGACAGAAAGCTCTCAGATTTCATAAAAAATATCTTCATTTGTGTTGTGAAGATGAAAGAAACTCTTACATGTTTGGAACGAGATGAGGGTAAGTAATTAATGACAACCATTTTTGGGTGAACTAACCCTTTAGGAATAAATTAAGACACGCACCTTAAGAAATCTCACTAAATAGTCAGCCGCCGGAAGAATCTTTGTTCCCTTCTTGAGGCTTTGTGATGGGCTGGTGATGGACAGAGGTTTCCCTATCAGTTGAGTCTAAAATAAAAAAACAAAACAAGAAAACACCCGTCAAATCATGAAAACAATTGGTTTGAAAACTAATTTTATTTAAGAAAAAAAAAAAAAAAAAAAAAAAAAAAAAACTTTTGTAAAGTAATTTGGACAAATTCAAGATGAGTGTTATGAAACACACAAAAATCTAGTTATACCAAATAGCAACAAAGATATGATTATTATTTATGTTTAAGCACATGATTATCTCATTATGTTATCTGTAAAATCTTACCATCACCAGATTCTAGTCTGTACAGTCTTGAAACACCAAGCCTGTTACCCTTAGCCACTTGGTGCATCATAGAAATGCTCCTAGCAAACACAAATAGCAAAATCAATACATTTAAACATGAAAGCATCAACCAAAATTGAATCTGATAAATACATTTTGCATAAATATTTAATCTGAAAGAATAACTTACACATTCTAAGAAAATTGGTCCTCCAAATAAGGAAATAAAGTGGCATTTTCACGTGCATTGTTGGTCTGCAGTTTGAGGAGTTGTTGTTCTGTTTTTCAGTTAGGTTTCAGTTAAGATGTGCTGGCAAACGAGAGTGAAAGATAGTTTGAGGATAAATACATACTTTATTATATTTGCAGATCACAAATATTGCCATAAAATAATATAACATTATTTATAAAACACGTATTGTAAATGAGTTCAAACACTTACTCGGTTGTCACTGTTAAAAGCAAACTCCGTGTCTGCACTGCATGCGTCACGAGTCAAAGATGTAACGTTAGTCTGTGAAAAAGATTTAGGCGTGCACATCACATAATAAATATAGTTAAAAAACAATATAATGCCATGAAATACATGTTGTAAATTAGGTTTGTAAAAACACTTACTTTCGGTGTTTTTTCCCTGTTAACGTTACAAGCCTCCTTGTTGTCAGCTCCGTATTGAGTCAAAGATGTCGCCTTTGAGAAAAGTTTCGGCTCGTTTAGGCGCGCAGAGCATTTAAATATCGCTACAAATCAATATGTTATAGAATACATATTGTAAATTAGATAAAACACTTACTTTCGTCGTTTCCCTGTTTAAAAGCAACCTCATCCTGGTCTGCTCCGCATCGCGCGTCAACGGAAATGCCCCTCTGAGAGCAGTTTAGTCGTGCACAGCACATACATATTGTTATAAAACAATATAATGTAATAAAATGTTATAAAATACATATATAAATGCGATAAAACACGTAATATCTGTGTTTCCCTCCTCGTATGCCTTGCAGCGCGAGTCAAAGAAAATGGCGTCTGTGAAAAAAGTTTCAGCTCGTTTCGTCCCGCCCAGCGCATAAATGTCCCGGATGTGACTGGTTACACTCTCTCGGTGTTATTTAGATTTAACTCTACATATTTTCACCAGCCAGAGGGTGCAGTTTACACTAGCAGTGTTAATCCCTTGAAATTCAACACCAGAAAATTAACTCTGTATGCTAAGAGTCCTTAACACCAGGATTTCAACACTGGAGATTTTTTTACACTGATGTCAAGTTTTTTGGATATCCTTGCTGTTTTGGCAGAACTATACATCTCTGTTTGACAAACACTAAAAGTCATAGACAGCATCGTACACAAAGATTACTCTTTGCTTTCAAAGCAATAATTGTCCAGACTTATTGGGCGTGACACATTTGGCTTTCCTCTGGTATTATATCAGCTCCGTCCAGAGTTAGAATTCCCACAAATTGTGCCCGCATTGTCCACAGCGGTGGCTCTGGTGTCAAATGAGTTCTGGGACTATGAAGAGCAAGTGGATCTTGAAGCCTTCAGTTCCAGCACCTTCTACGACATCCTGCTCAAGCACAGCGTGTCTGTCACAGTACGCCTTGGACAGCTCAGAGGAGAGGTGAGACTTAATTCCCACCCCTCAGAGCTTCAAATATCACCCTCGTAAAGTTCAAACATATTTATAACATATTTTGAATACCATCACCGAGATTCTCGGTTGCAATTAACAGTCTCTCTTGTAGGATACAGAAGTGAATTGTTACTTCCCTGGGGCGAAAAGTGTGTGGGTTAAGTTGTAAAATGAGTTGTAAGTATAGCGTTTCCTTTGTAAGCTTGTTTCATTGAAGGAAACGTGCACCCTGTCTAGGTGAAGCAGCTCTACCAGGGGGTGCTGGGGAAGTTGAGAGAGCTCCACCCTGGCTGGAGGATGTTTGGAGGGAAAACTGAAGGTTTGGAGAGACAGGTGGAGCAGGAGATGCTGCGACGAAGAGCGCTGGGGATTCAGCTGACACAGCTACTGGACAGTCAGCTGCAGATCCTGCGGGTGGAGATGAGAGCGCAGCAGGCCATGCAGAAGAGCTTCAGAGCGCGACTCAGGGAGAGCGCCAGGCTTCTTACACTGCTGGCTGAGGGTCAGACCTCGCTCTGGGATACACACATCAAGCAACAGTATGTCATGGAGAGGCAGATATGTATCTGTCTGTTTTTATCTCTGCTTGAAAAAAAAAAAAAAACCTCTTCAAACAAAAATGTGGTTCATAAATGCTTTTCAGTTGATTAAAAGATATTATCAAATTAATCAAATGATGTACCCAATGATTAGATAATCACACTAAATGTCATATGGTACCATCCAAAAGTTTTTTTTTTCAAAGAAATGAATACTTTTGAGCAAGAATTTGTTAAATTGATCAAAATTGACAAGACTTTTATAATGTTACAAACAATTTCTATTTCAAATAAATGTTCTCTTGATCTTTCTACTCAAACATTTAAAATGTATCACGATTTCCACAAAAATATTAAGCAGCACAACTGTTGTTAACTGATAATAATAAGAAATATTTCTTCCAATATCAGAGCACCAAATCAGCATTAGAGTTATTTCTGAAGGGTCACGTGACTCTGTGGCTGCTGAAAATGTAGCTTTGCCATCACAGGAATAAATTGCATTTTAAAATATAATCAAATAGGAAAGTTTTAAATGGAAATGTTTCACAATATTAACATTTTGACTGTATTTTTGATCAAATATACAGTCAAACCACAAAATATTCAGACACCAGATATAATTTGTGATATTTTTTTTTTACTAGTGGGTGCAGGACACTACACTCACCGGCCACTTTATTAGGTACACCTGTCCAACTGCTCCTTAACACTTAATTTCTAAGCAGCCAATCACATGGCGGCAACTCAGTGCATTTAGGCATGTAGACATGGTCAAGACAATCTCCTGCAGTTCAAACCGAGCATCAGTATGGGGAAGAAAGGTGATTTGAGTGACTTTGAACGTGGCATGATTTTTGGTGCCAGAAGGGCTGGTCTGAGTATTTCAGAAACTGCTAATCTACTGGGATTTTCACGCACAACCATCTCTAGGGTTTACAGAGAATGGTCCGAAAAAGAAAAAACATCCAGTGAGCGGCAGTTCTGTGGGCGGAAATGCCTTGTTGATGCCAGAGGTCAGAGGAGAATGGCCAGACTGGTTCGAGCTGATAGAAGGGCAACAGTGACTCAAATAACCACCCGTTACAACCAAGGTGGGCAGAAGAGCATCTCTGAACGCACAGTACGTCGAACTTTGAGGCAGATGGGCTACAGCAGCAGAAGACCACACCGGGTGCCACTCCTTTCAGCTAAGAACAGGAAACTGAGGCTACAATTTGCACAAGCTCATCGAAATTGGACAATAGAAGATTGGAAAAACGTTGCCTGGTCTAATGAGTCTCGATTTCTGCTGCGACATTCGGATGGTAGGGTCAGAATTTGGCGTCTACAACATGAAAGCATGGATCCATCCTGCCTTGTATCAACGGTTCAGGCTGGTGGTGGTGGTGTCATGGTGTGGGGAATATTTTCTTGGCACTCTTTGGGCCCCTTGGTACCAATTGAGCATCGTTGCAACGCCACAGCCTACCTGAGTATTGTTGCTGACTATGTCCATCCTTTTATGACCACAATGTACCCAACTTCTGATGGCTACTTTCAGCAGGATAATGCGCCATGTCATAAAGCTGGAATCATCTCAGACTGGTTTCTTGAACATGACAATGAGTTCGCTGTACTCAAATGGCCTCCACAGTCACCAGATCTCAATCCAATAGAGCATCTTTGGGATGTGGTGGAACGGGAGATTCGCATCATGGATGTGCAGCCGACAAATCTGCGGCAACTGTGTGATGCCATCATGTCAATATGGACCAAACTCCCTGAGGAATGCTTCCAGCACCTTGTTGAATCTATGCCACGAAGAATTGAGGCAGTTCTGAAGGCAAAAGGGGGTCCAACCCGTTACTAGCATGGGGTACCTAATAAAGTGGCCGGTGAGTGTATAGTTCATTTATGTAAGTGAGGATAGCAAAATAAAGTAAATGTTGACATACCCAAAAATTCTTCATACAGTGGACTAGCAGTAACAATTTATCAAATTTGGGACCAAAAAGGATTCAGACACTTTGACCTGACCAGGTTTTTTTAAGTGTTTTTTCTTTAATTGCTAATGCAACCTTTCTACACCAAAGACTGAACAAAATTAAGCGTTGCTTGGTAATTGGTTGACCTAAATTGGTATTATCTAATTGTGTACTTAAATTTAACAGCATTTGTGAGACAGCCTAACATAAGGATGGCCAAAACCAGCGAAATATCAACTGATTTGACAACTCTGAGTTCTTGTCGTATTTTGTTACCATTTTCGAAACTATAGCGAATAAACTGTGCTAATGTGAGAAATGTTGAAGGTGTCTGAATAAATTTTGGTTTGACAAATCTTATCAACCCCAAACTTTGTACGGTATTTATTTACAGATCACTATGAAGATAAATTATATCACTGGCCTACTTTCAGTATCCCATTTTACAACTAAGTTGTCAGCCAGTTTAGGTAAAGGGCTATTCACATACAGAAGGGCACATTCTTGTATTACTACTTCTGTCATATTTTTTTTTTCTTCAGTTGTCTATGCACACACACACAGGCATCTCAAGACGACCCCTCTCAGGACAAATCTTTTAGGGACTAAAATCGAATTAATCTGTTAAATTTGTGTTACTTTGTAATTTGAATTCGAAAGCACCTGTTCCTTAAAAAAAAAAAAAAAAATCCCCATAATAAATGGTGGAGAATCCCTTCGTCTCATCCTCGTCCCAGCCCTCTTATCACACTTCCAGATCTATAATCACAAAGCGAAAAGAGAAGCTTAAAGCTTTGTTCGTTCTGCACACAATTGTGACCGTTTTTCAGATCTGATCTTTAGGATTTATTGTCCAGTGACTGTGATGACATTGGACCTGTATTTTAGAATGTGCTGTCTATATCCGATATATCTGCCTGGCTGTAGTAAGATTTATATGTTATCATGAAATGAAGAGAGTTAAAAGAAAGTAGGTTTCATTGAAGATAGAGAGGACTGGAATCTATAGACATTTAGCCTCAGTTCATGTCTATGACCTCAGTGTTGAACTCATGAGGCACATCAGATAACATAAGCATCAGAGACAGCAGCAAGGTGTCCTTGAATCCATGAACTGCATGACACTGCCAGGCCACCACAAAACCAGTGTTTGTCTGACCTTTTGCCTCTGGATCTACCCAGCCTCTGCACAACCCTTCAATTCCCTCAGCACCTCCTTCTGTTTTCACAGTACACATCACACGGGCACTTCAAAGCCCAAATCCTCTCATCCCTGTGTGTTGGCATTCCTTAAACTTAGTTTTAGCAAAAAATATTATAGTATAGTATTGCATATGGTATACAATAGTACAACCATAATAAAATAAGCTTTATTTTATTATGATTTTACTATTTAAGTAAATTAATTATATACTTTTAAGTAAGAAGCCTCTTTATGCTTTATGGTATTTAATTTTTTTTTTGGTAGCTTATATATGTTACAATAGTTTTACTATTGTATTTAGGTGTGTGTGTGTGTATGTGTGTGTGTGCGTGTGTGTGTGTGTGTGTGTGTGTGCGTGTGTGTGTGTGCGTGCGTGTGTGTGTGTGTGTGTGTGTGTGTGTGTGTGTGTGTGTGTGTGTGTGTGTGTGTGTGTTTGAAAAACTGAATACAATATTTTAAATAATACTTATATTACTTCCTTAAAATTTTTCTTCATCAGTTTCTTTGGGTATATGTTGTGCATTGCAGTGTTCTGGAGCGAGTAGCTGTGCTGGCAGATGAGATGACTGAGATGGTATCAGTGGAGAGCCAGAGGCTGGGATCCTGGGTTGTGTGTAAAGAAGGCACTGGAGCACAGCTGTTATGCCCTGCTACTGGATCGGTCCTCAGTAGGGAAGACGCCATTGGTAAGAACTACTAAAAACATTTGAGTACGAATTTACAGATATTAACCATATACTTCAGACCTAATGTTATTGTATATGGTGAGAACGCTTTCAGTCAGTGACTGTGCAATCACGCCCCCAAAATAGTGGAATTTTAACAGAAAATAGTCAGCTACACCACTAGGTGGAAGTATTTTATAACATAGCACACGTTTGGTTGGTCAAATCCTGACAAATATCCTCTGAGGCTTAACTTGGCATGTATGTGGCATGACTGATTGATTAAAGTCTGTGGAAACACAGAAAGATTGCACTCCTTTTTCCTCCACAGCTCCTGACGGATCTGTTAGGGCTTGTGATGCCGTTCATGTAGACCCCCTCACAGGCCTTATTCAACCCAACTCTAATGCCCATATGTTACTGGCCAGTGGGCACAGTATGCCAGTGCCCCCAGACTTCTTCCTGCACCCCCAGACCGGCAAACTACTGCCTGTGGCGGGAAATGTGGGCTTTGATCCTGCTTCCTCCACCCTTGTCTTTACAGCCGATGCTTGTGTGGGTGAGTCAATTAATATGCTTATAATTTATATGTTTAAATAAATACTCTGTTTTCAGTACAAGTTAAGATCAGTCAGCAGCACTTGATTACCCAAAAATAAAATCAGACTTGTTTACTTTAAAGAAACCAGGTGACAATGAGGCACTTGACTGTAAATACAAGGGGACATAAAAGCAAAAATGTGATGCTTATTTTACAAAAGTTGCATTCATTTTTTTTTTATATATATATATAAAACGTATATTAGGCTATTTGAGTTGTTCTTTACATTTAGGTGTTATGTTGTGATGGCAATGAAGACAAATTGTAAGGAAGTAATATTAATATAGCATTTAAAATATTGTATTCATTAGTTGTTATGTTTATTAGTTATACTTTTTTTATTCTTTTTTTTTACTTTTTTTACTCACATTTTTTATTTATAATTTAGTTGTATAAACGTTTTTTTGTTGTTGTAAGTTTAACGTTTACAGTAATCTGATTAAAAGGTTTTTTTTTTTACTGCTTTTTAAATCAAGTTTACGGTGAGTCACCTGCAATGGTTTCTCTTCTTAGGTGAGGTGAGAAAATGGCAATCACCCCTGCTGCCTTTCATTCCTTACCCTCCATCCCGCCATGCTGAAATCCATGCTGCTTCCAAACTACGGGGGCTTCGTTCAGGCCAAAGGCTGGTGCTTGGAGGACCCATGTGTGACTATGACACTGGTGTTCTGGTGCCTATTCTGGCAGTCACCATACATCCACAAACAGGACTGGTTTATCCTTTGGGCGGCGTGCACATGTGTCCCATCTCACGCATGCGGCTGCCCATTCAGATTGGCTCTCCCATGCTGGACCCACGTACAGGCAACCTGGTGCTCATCACGGGGGTCATTCTTGATCCCCACACAGGTCCGTTTTCTGTATGTTGAAAAAATCTCAGCACATTCAAACAGCCTGATTGATGATTGTGTCTGTTCAGGGGCTGTACTTCCAGTTGGGGGGCTTCTCCTGTGCGAGTCCTTCATTGAGCCCTTGAGCGGCCGGATGGTGCGTGTTGGTGGAGGCAGCGTGCGAGGAGGGAAGGTGGTGCCTCATGCTGGGGGTTTCCAGGCTCTGTTGGACAGCCAGGCCCTGGGCGCCTGCTTGCGGGTGGCAGACCTCACGCAAGGTTGCTGTGATGAGTGGAGCTCAACAGCTGCAGATCTACAAGGTGACCTCGATAGACTCTCGGCAGGAACATCTGAACTGGAACAGGCCTGGAAAAGCAGTCAACATTGTATGTTGCAGCTGCTGTGTCGTCTGGAAGCCGTACAGGAACAGGCCAGGGGTGTGGCGGAGAATGGTGGTACTGTGGGTGGGTAGGAGCTGTAGTGTTTACTACAAAATCTGTATATTAATATAAAGGTTAGGTCAGTACAAAAATGTTCCATTCTGCCAAATGGTTACTGTTGATACTTTGGTAAAATCATGATCGATTTACCCTGCGCTGAGCCCCGCCTTAAAAACATTAATAAACAGTTGTAGATATCCATCTGTTGTCTGCATCTCAGACTAGGGTTTACTCTTTTCTAATGTTTATGGAGGATCTGTGTATTTGGCTAGTGTTAAACACAATTTAGTGGAAATTATCCAAAAATGTTATGTCCAAAGTAACTTCAGAGTTCAGTACCAATATGTTAGAAATATTAGAAATATTTGTAACTTCCTTTATACTAATACAATCAAAGTGTTTTCCTTCATTCTGATTTGCAGTCTCTAGAGTTACTGCATTACAATTTACTGCGTAACTGAACAATTTCTTTAAAGTAAAATGGCAAATAAAAATACTTTGCTATGTCACAATGTATTTCACAGTCCATGTAATAATAATATCCAATAGATTTTTAGCACTTTGAGCAAATTTTACTGAAAACCATCTCCAGTTCATTCATGGGATCTCATTCAAATAGTGCAAGACCTTTCAGAATGATCTTTTATGATTACAGTGGTGTTTAATAACTGTCAATAACTTTAGGTTATGTAAAGAAGTGTTATTAATATTATGAGATGCACTACTATTCAAAAGTCTATTATTCATATATCAAGGCTGAAATTATTTGATCAAAAATACTGTAAAATAGAGAAATGTTTTCTATTTTAATATATTTTAAAATTTAATTTATCACTGTGATAGAAAAGCTGAACCTTTTATTTGAACTTTTAAATATTTTTGCATTTTATTTATTTTTATAAAATTTGTATAATTTTTTTTAATTGTATATAATTTTTGCTATTTTATTTGTATGCTTAGCATTTACACTAATCTCATTAAAGCAGAAATTCTACTGCATTTTGCTCAAATGGTTTAACTTTGCCTCCTTGCTGCTTGTGCTCTTTTAGGGGAGATCAAGCTGCCTGGCATTGAGCTCTCCTTGCCAGCTCTACCCGGGTTGGAGTATCCTGACCCCGGGGGCTCGGGTTTGCATGTCCCAGTTCTCGGAGCTCAGTTGGACTGGGTGTCAGGCTGCATGGTGCCTCTGGCAGGAACCATGGAGGATGCAGATGGAAAAGGTAATGGAGGTTACTAGGAATGTCCAAATCCTGTTACATTAATCTCTAGGTGTTAACCTATTATGACTCTCAGGGATGGTTCCCATACGTTTTGGATCGCAGACGGTGGACCCAGTGACAGGGGTGCTGGCTCCAGTTGTTGGGGCAAATCTGGATGTTTGGAACCAGACTGTGATTCCTGTAACTGTGTCCCAGATTCTGACTTTAGGAGAAAACCCAGACGGTGTAATGGTGAGCCAAGTCGAACTAAATCACAGCCACAAACAAGCTCATTTGGCTTGGGGGTGTTTTTTATGTTTGCAAAATGTATTTGTTTGCCTCAGGTGGAAAACCTCCAGAAGGAGAGCAGCGCACGGGGCAATTACTGGCGTGAACAGACACTGAAGGAAGAAGAGATGGTGGGAGATTTTGACAGAGCCGTAAAACGCTATCTCTCCACTTCCATACATGAGCCTGACTTTGTGAGTTGACTCCACAGAGATGGCACTGCACTCTGTGGCCTATTTAAAATGCAAGTCTTTTGACCAAGTGTCTGTTTTTATTTCTGTGAGTGTCAGAGTGATAGAAAGCGTTTCCACCATCCTTGCATCCTAAATGAGATGCTGCGCATGTTTGTGTGTGTGTGAAACAGATAGACTGGATGGACACCGACAGGCAGCTAAGGGAGACTGCTGCTGAGGTTCAGGAAAGCGCTCAGTGTGAGGCCCAGAGAAAAGCTCTCCAGAACTCAGAGTTATCTCTGCTTCTACCAGCCCATGTGTTACATGCTCTCACAGGAGGTCAGTGCTCACGCTCATACTCCCAGTGTGAGCGCAAACGGTCATGCTTTAAAGATTCAAAATATAGCAGTCATGATTTAAAAGTCATGTTTTTAAAGACGTATCTTATGCTTATGTTTTTATTTGATGAAAAATACAGTAAAATTCATTGTCTGTCACATGATCCTTCAGAAGTCATTATAATGCTGATTTGGTGCTCAAGAAACATTTCTTAGTACTTAAAACAGGTGTGCTTCAGTTTTTTGTGGAAATTGTGTGAAATTTTTTTCAGGTTTGATGGATAAATAGTTTAATTTATTTAAAATAGAAATATTTTTTTCTATAAAACATTTGAACTTTTTTTATTTTTTTTATTTTCAATGCAAAATTTAAAAGATAATTGCTAAATGTATTAATTTCTTTCAAAAAATAAAAAAACTTAATAACCCCAAACCTTTGAACGGGTAGTGTATAATATACTATATAGATAAATAACAGATTGCTTTTGACAACTTACTTAAAATCTGCGTTAAAGAGATTCCCTCAACAATGACAGTTCTGTTTTTATTTACTCACCTTCATGTTGCCCTAATATGTCTAATATGCCCTAATGTGTATACAGTGACAGGTCATGTGTATCAGGTCAGTGACAGGCCCTAATGTGTATACAGTGACAGGTCAAATCACCCCCCTCCCCCCACCCTGCAAAATATATGTAAAAGTTGTCCAAATTCCATGTGCAGTATTTTCCAAGTCCCCTGAAGTCATACAATAAAGTATATTTGTTTGAGGAACAGACCCAGATTTAGGTAATTATTCACTGATAATCTTCCCCTCCAGTAAGCAGTTAACTTAAGAATCAAATCATTGAACCAGTGAGTCGAACTCAGATTTTTGAGCAAATCAACCTCATTTGTTCATCAGTTGTGAAAAAATTGTTCAGTCCCAATATTGAACAAGGATCAGGATCACAAATCAGTTAAAAAAATAATGATTCCTTCACTTATTCGGTTTTTGAGTTCAACCCACTGATTCAGTTATCTGTTCGCATCGGTTCTCGAGTGAATGACTCACTGGAAGAGAAAATGATCAATGAGTAACATAACTTCTAGAATGTTCCTCACATAAAGCTATCATATGACTTCAGAAGAATTGAAAAAGTAGTTTGCCAGAATGTTAAAAAGTTACAAATTGCCTTGAGAGTTTGTTGGCTAGATTTCAGTCATTTTTTGGAAAACCATATTGCCCTCAATTTTATTTCATAAAACAGCTTTGTTTAATAAAAGGTTTCATCTCTGTATGAACTCTTCCTTTAAGGAGATGAGGAGGAGTGGGAGCAGCAGTGTTACTGGCACACCGGGCTTAAAGCCGTGCTGAACCGTGCGAGTGTGTCCATGGAGAGATTGCGGACGGACCTGGATCAGCTTTCAGTACAGGAAATGCAGCATCTGGTCAGCTTGTTTTCACATTGAAACTCTCACCCTCAAACAGAAACATACAAATCTGCTGAGCTCATTACTACCGTACGTTATTAAACAGTTGAATGAGCAGATCAATACATTGGAAGCTTAATATCCTTCGTGTGACTATTGGTGTGATTGCCAATACTCTGGCTTTGCACTGTCCATTTTCCAGTTTAATGGAGTCTGCTCTAGGATGTATAACACAATATCTTGTGATTATCACAGGGTGAGAAACTGAGGGAGCAGGAACTGTGGGAGCAATTAATGCAGAGACAAGCAGAGCTGGACACTGTGCTTTCGTCTCTCCATAGTGCTCGTCTGGTCTGCCAGCTGCGTGCTGACACCGCGCAGGTAACACGTGCCGGAGGATAGATGTGTAATGCATGCTCGTGGAACTGACCGATAATTGTACAGCTATGTCCTTGGTTTGTCCTTAGAGCTGTTTTGTATAGACACTGCTTGGCCAAAAAAAAAAAGTCGCTGTTTGGATTTAAATAGGCAAATGTTTAAGAGTCTATGATTGGATCATTATTGCAGTTATTATTATGTTTCTAGCATGTATGTTTGGCAACAGTTCTTCTAACCCTAATTGATGGAGTGTGCTGCTTTTCATTTCTTAAACCACCATGTGGGAAGACATATACACCATATTCCTGGATGACAATGTCAAGATTCATCAGGGTCAAATTGTGAAAGAATGGTTTGGAAGAAAGAAAGATATTGACCAAAAATGGATGCACCTCTTGATAGAAATAAATGTTGTGATGTTATTTCCATCAAGAGTTGCATTGATTTTTGTTCAAGGTCTTGTACGGACAATGCAAGAGTCAAGCACTCTGTAAAGTATACTCCAGCACATCCCAAAGACTTTCAATGAATTTAAGGTCTGGACTCAAAGGTACCAAAAATTATTCTTCATGCTTCCTGTCAACCATTCTTATACACAATTTGAGCCTGATGAATCTTGACATTGTCATCCTGGAAATATGGCCATGTGTCTTCCTACATGGTTGTTTAAGAAATGAAAAGCAACAAACTCCATCAATTAGGGTTAGAAGAACTGTTGCCAAACATACAACATTCTAGAAACATAATAATCACTGCAATAATGATCCAATCACGAACTCGCTCATTTAAGCATTTGCCTATTTAAATCCAAACAGCGACAATGCTTTAGGAGACTTTATTCCATCTTTTCCCTTGACTAAATTGATTCTCTTCCTCCAGTCTTTGGTGTCTGGCACATTCTGGTTTAAAGATTTTGGTGTGCTGAAGCCCAAGGGTGTCAGGAACCCTCTGAAAGTAATAGCCATGACTCAGCAGAAAATCCTTCCTCGGCTTGAACGACTTATTCAGCTGTTGGAAGAAAGCAAAGCACTTGGCCAGTCTGGTAGACATCCACAACAGAGCTCTGGTACAATATCCTTATTTATGCCTTATTATAGAAACGTTAATCATGTTTTTGTCTCAGTTGTGAAACCTATTTCAAAAGGGAAACGGGCGTTTGGCCGGGAAAGCGCTTCCAGAGCATGGACTGAATCTGTCTCTGTTATGAAAGGTATATTTGAATACACAGAATAAATAGCAAGATTCTGGTTGTCAGGACTGTAGAATTTCACCGCTGTGTTTGTGTCTTCTGCTACGCCAGGCGTCTCGACTCAATCCCTTAAAGATCAAATGAAGACTCCGTCTGCGAGTGAACAGAATGCCACGGTGCCCTCTCTTTCTCTGTCAAACCCATCTTACACTCAGAAAAGCCAGGAAAAAACACATCTAAACCGCAGCCAGGGTGAGGTTGTCTTAAGTCAGAGATGTTACCGGCATCCTCATTTCAGATCGCGACATGATGTTCTCTCTTGTTTCATTCAGATGTCCAAACTCTCCAGGAACCTGGTCTGTCCACATACATCAGTATCCGAAAACTAGCAGGTCAGAGCGTTTTACTCGAGCACTTTGAGTGAAACTTGCAGTTTGTGTTTAAAAAAAGTTTCCTTGACCTTGAAGCCAAGTTTTAACAAGAGGAGAACAGTGAAGCAAAATGTGATTTGTTACATTGCTTTAGCACATGACCCAAGTAGTTATTGAGGCTATTAGCGTGTTTGCTAAGTCCTACTTAATACTTATGTTGTCTATACTTTCTCACACTTACAGTTTTAAGTTTGTTCACATCCCTAACCCTAAGTATTAAACTTCAGCACATAACTGCACCAATTGTTAGTGTAGTTGTACTCAAGTCCGGAAAAGAACAGACTCAGACTCAAGTCCGAGTCAAAGACCATTTTTTCTATGACTAGTTGAGATCAGCTCGCTTCCAGGCCGAATCCAAATGCTCCTGAAAAGAGTCTTGGACTCTTAACTTGAGACAGACTAAAGTCAGAGTCCAGTTATGTCCGTGGTTTAGTACCACATCACTGCCATTTATTCTATAGACATGAATTATACCTCAAATTGTGGTGTTTATCGAGAAGAGGTGTGCTATTACTTTTTCTGAGGTTTCAGACCAATTTTAAACCCGCTTTACTCTTACAGTGCCTGTAGTTTTTGTACATAAACAATGTTTACTTGTTCTTCGTGTTATCTGAATTTTTGTATCCCTGCCCGCGGACAGTAGTTGGATCGACAGAGGGTTATTAAAAGAACTGTTTTTGTTGGAGTAGGTTTTATCACTGAAAATTGTATCACACTTTGTCTACAGTTTAAAAAACGTAATGTTTAAAATGGCACACTATTGCGATTTGTATAACTTGAAACAGAAAATAATTCACTCCTGTTAAATGTTTATTCTTACCATTATGACAAAGTTTGCTAAGAAGTATTTCCTATTAAAGCAAGCTTAGGCACTATTTGACTCTGGTCAAGCATATCCATAGCAGACTTGAACGGAAACATGCCTTGTACATTATGAGTGTGGAAGTTTTCCTACCTGTTTGGCAAAAGGTCAGATAGCACCAATTTCTGTCAGGACCACTAGCGTCAAATACGATTGACAATTAGCATACAGTTAGGATTGGCGGTTTAGTTCTTTTCTGGGCAAGAACTCCTTGCGCATCCATGCAGCCTAGCATGGATAAGCAGCAATAACCCCCTTAAGGTAAACAGAACAGAACCAACATGAATGTATTGCAGATATCATTCATTCATTTTAATGTACAACATAATTAGATAATTTTAGTCTGATTCAGGGGGAATCAGAATGCCAAATCCTGACTGACGAGAGGAGGAGCTGGGGATGGAGGAGGGTAATTCGCTCCTGAGAAACGCGATAGCTGTTGATAATACTGACAAGCTTATATGTATACAGTGATAGGCGTCGTATTCCTATAGGTCTATAGGTAGACATGGATCAGCTGAGAGTCAGCTGATGCGAGCTTGAGTCTTTCTATTGCACAGACAGCCAAGTTTTATTGAAAGTCTATTTTGCCAGCAGTGGGGTGCGATCAATTTTGTATGAGGGTGAAAGATTTCCCCTTGCAGATTTCAAACTAGTTCAAGTAAGTCACGTGGATTTGCCATGTTATCCAACAGAAAGCTGCTTTCTTTTTAAGCTGTGTTTCGTACATCGCTACACTATTGACAATAGACAACTAACCTTTTTGCCACAAAATTCTCTAATGTGATCGCTCCTTTAAATTTTTGACTGCAGTCAATAAAATGGCCAAAAAAAATTCCTAAACTTACACTGAAAGGAAGAGTCGAGCCATGTAGTGTCCAGAGTATTAAAGTGACTTGGGAAACAAAAAGTAATTATTTTCCTGTTCTGTATTTGTTTTACGGTGTTGCAGGGGAAGAGTGGTCCAGACTAGTAGAGCTATCTCCTCTCTTCCAGCTGATGAAGGAAGTGGAGCAGCAGCTCAGGGATAGTGCCAGAGATAGAGGCCTGCTGAAGATTCAGCCCTCGGGTCAGGCTCTTATTATCACCATTGAAACGTGCAATCTGAACTCATCACAACTGCAAAGTCATTAGTGTAGCAACAGATGACTTAAAGCGCCAGGAGAACCATCAACATGTCAGTCGAAATATAACTTGAGCTTTTTTATTAGCATCTTCTTAAAGGTTAAAGGGATGTGAGAATGTAATTAATTAACAACTTTATTTTTTGTTAAAGTTTGCAGAGAAGCAGAGTGAATAACGTGTAACACATTAAATGGTGTGTGTTGGTACATGCATTCAGGTGCAGGCCGGTCGTTCATGGATTTCATGGATGCCCAGTGGGAGTGCGAAGGAGAGCTGATTCTAGTGAGCTCTGAAACACTCAACCCACGAGAGCTTCTCCTCTACCAGCATGGACAGTTTCTCCTCCAGCACCTTCACTTATATAAAATGGTCTGGACCGGTCTGTCTTTCTCTCACTTGCTTTTACAGTATGTGGGATTCTCATAGACTGTGTTGGGGAGTAACTACAAAACGTTACTAACTTACATTTTCTTCAGTGACATGACAAAAACAGTTGGTATTTTAACATTGTTGGGTTGCACACACAGCCTATCTTTGATTTGTTCTTTGATTTGTTCAAGTAGATAATTTAACTGAACCAGTAAAAAAAAACAAAAAAACATTTGAGTCACCACATGGTTATGACATTTTACAGTTATGACATTTTACGAATTTATTTTTCTATAGCGATAATCAATAGGCTGTAATAGGCATAAATAGGCACTAAGGCATGAATAAATAAAAACAGAAATATTGTGAACTATTATTACAAATCAAATTTTCTTTTTGAATATATTTTAAAATGTCATTCAACATCATTACTCCAGTCTTCAGTCACATGATCCTTATGAATATGCTGATTTTCTGCTCAAGAAACTTTGCTGAAAAGCAATGCTGAAAATTGTTGTGCTGCTTAATATTTTTGTGGAAACAGTGATACGTTTTTTCAGAATTATTTGATTAATAGAAAGTTTAAAATAACAGCATTTATTTGAAACTTTTGTAATAGTATAAATGCCTTTACTGTCACTTTCGTCAAATTTTTTAAACCATTGTGCAGTGGTTTCATGCAAATAGCCTAAAAAATAATAGTTTGTTCACAGCTTTAATTTCTTCATTCTAGATACCAGAAATAACACTTCAACTGGCTTCTAGTCTTCCTTTCAACAACTACAATAACAATGCTTTCCGCAACTCTTTCTATTATCAGGTATTTCTAAAATTATGCATGTACATATTGAACCAGCGAAATATAGAACTTATGGAAAGTTATTAATAATATACCACACTTTAAGAAGTGATAATTAGCACCACTTTCCATGTGATATAATTGGTTTCCCAGCTAGTCTGGTTGCCGTAAGGTTAAATGCCCTTATTTGTCAGTCACCGAGTGAGCTATAATTTATTCATGTTAAGCACACTTAGAGCTCTGTCATACAAACCCCTGTGCACTTAGCACTCCCTATGTCTTCAGGAGGAAGAGAGGACTCTGTTTGTTCGCTGTCGGAGGTTGCAGTCAGTGGGTGGCCTTTCTCTGCTGCTCATGCACTGTGCTGCACACATTTCCACCAGTCAGATGAGAACAGACTCCGATCCTGCCTTCCAAAGGGCCTTTTTCAAGGTGCTATGTACAACCGCCCCACACCACAGCTTAAACAAGACAAGAAGATATGTGCTA
This sequence comes from Semotilus atromaculatus, assembly GCA_031834385.1. Lineage (NCBI taxonomy): Eukaryota > Metazoa > Chordata > Actinopteri > Cypriniformes > Leuciscidae > Semotilus > Semotilus atromaculatus. The sequence goes on from JAULUF010000015.1 coordinate 11,577,148, forward strand.
ATGACCTCATGTCCTGTCCCCATTTCCAGGTTTTACAGGCGGGCCTAAGTGAGTTGTTCCATGCCAGACTGGGACAAACTGATAGTCCAGATGACGAGAGGGCGAAAGATTTGGCGTCAGATGCAGCTCTCGATGGTCTTCTGCTGGAAAGAATGCAGAAGCCAAGTCCTGGGATTTTCACAGAGGATGTAAGTTTTATTTATTTGGCCATGTTCGCCCCTTACGTTCTCAGTTAGCTGTTGCCAAGTAATTCACTGGGATGTAGCAGATGCCGTAGGATAGGACTGATCTTGAATGTGTGCTGTTTTCTGGGCAGGAGGTTTTGGGGCATTTGCACAAATACAGAGAGGCTTCAGTGTTCCGCCAGGTTGAGAGTCTCCTGAAAGAGTCTCCTAAGAGCCTGGAGATCAATCACATCAACACCGACCCGTCAGTCAGCGACGGCCCAGACAGCCAAGATGCCGCTCCTACATGAACTGACATTTTAACTTTGAGCAGCACTGTCTTTCTGACAGCGATAAATCCAGCTTTCAAAGGCATGTTATATACTGCAGGACATCTCCCGGCCTTATCGTCTTGGACGGTAACAGCCCTTGGACCAAGTTCGAGCACCTAGTTTTGCTTCAGGACCATCTAGTGGTGACCCAACACAGCTAGCAACTATAGCTGCGACTGAAAAGCTTGCTTTAACTAAAAAAATTTCTGAAAATCAAACATTGAAATTGGTTAATATTACCATAAATTGCATAGGTCCAACAACTTGATAATGTTACACAATTTGACAATTTTGGCATCTATCTAATCTGACTAGCTTCTGCCAAATGATGCAAATTTGCACCAAAATACCATACAGTTTGTTTGGACACACAAACTTTGATGATAACCAGGGTGCAATTTGTTAAAAATTGGGAGAGGGATATTTGAATGAGAATATCATCATAAAATATTTATGAAGAAATTCAGAAATAAATGTAGAAATATAAAATATAATTCATGTAAATTCAGAAAAAATAAACAGGAAAAATACAGGAAATAATATTCAATACTCAAATAAATTATATTTATTTTTTATTTTTTTAAATATAACTTTATATTTATAGTATATATCTATAATTATAATAAATTTGTTCCAATAGCAGAAGAAAACAACCATGATGGTGTTTCCACGGCTATCTAAAAAAACAACTATATATATAGAGAGAGAGAGAGAGATTTTTAAACAATTTTGGATTTAATGCCAAGATAATAGTTTTATAAATGTACCTTTACATTTTTTAAAGATGTAAATATAAAAAAACCTGGCTACGTTTATGACTTTAATAACTTTGGAAATTGTGTTAAAACGGTCCATTCACAATTATATTATTTTTTTCCATTCAATTTTTCTGTGTTTAGAACGGTCATTTCCTCACTGTCCGTGGCTGTCTCAAAACAGACCTGCAAACAATTTTAGGGTCATGACCCACCAGGCGAGACCAGTATTAGATTATGACTAAAATAAAAAGAAAGTCAAGCATGCAGCATAGCAAAATAATGGCCTAAGCGTTGAGTTTAAAATAGATTTAACTTAGCAAAATGCTTAGGGCAGAATTGCAATGATTTAAACCTTGATTTAAAGCTGCAACAAACAAACAAACCATTTCTGTCTTGTTCTGTTTACTATAAAAAGTACAAGACAGCCCGTTAGCACTTCTTGAATATCTCAGCAGCTTCACAATCTTGTTTACCAAATACTTATATGCATTTAGGCCATTGTACTCATGTTTTGTCTTGTCTTCTGACTTTTGCTTTGTCTTGTTTGATTGCATTTCATTTATCTATAGTGGCGTTTTTCTGCTGTCTACATTTAATACAGTTGCTATTTTGCGACTGAATGTCTCTCTAGGGATCAATAAAGTATTTTTAAATTAACAACTATAAAATGTACAATAAAACATTTTTATCTGTGTAAGTATGCCTGTTTTTTTTAAATTACATCGTGGAGCACTTTCATAAACCCTCAAACATAACAGAGCTTTATGTTAGGCTATACAGTAGCCTATTTCAACATTCATTTTATGTTTTCTGACAGAATAAGTGTGGTTGTCATTGTACAGGGGAAAGGGTGGTGATTTCACGTTACTAAACATACGGAATTTTTTTTTTTTTTTTTAATTGATAAAAGATCGTAATTTTGACCGCGTAATGTAGTTATAAGGATCTACCAACAGGAGCAAAGTATTCATTTGCACATGGCTACTGTTGCTATGCTTACGGATACACTTCCGTAAATAAAACTGCGGCTGCCTCACTTCTCTTCACTAAATTCATTTTGTTTTGTGAACTCGTTTTGAAGCATGACTTTGCAAGATAACGACGATATCGAACGGTTTTTGAGAAATGTTGACCAGATAGGTAAGTGCTGTTTGTTTATAACCCATCTTCACTGATAGAGACTCGATTCTTCCTCTTCCATTATAACTTAACGGAATGTAAGTTAATTATAGGCTACAACGTCACGTAAATGTGTACGTTAATTAACATGGCATGAAATAAATGTAATTAGATTTTTTTTATTGAATGTTGTTGATATCTGATTGCAGATGAGTTAGTAAAAGAGTTCAATTCCAACGATATGTCGTGTCAAGAGAAAGCACTTGCGAAGGCAGATCAATTCATCTCATCTTTGGAGCAGGTGGAACAATGTAAAACCACAATCAATAAGACGGTTATTAACAAACATCCCTCATCTGAAAATGTGTCCCTGGTACAGTATGATTTTGTAATACAATATAACAATGTGAATACAAACATCCTTTATTGCATTTTTAATACATGGATTCATGATTATCAATAATAATTGAATTATTTCATGCTTTGTATTCATACCTAATATTTGAAAAAACATCTATTTTTTCAAAACTACAGTTACACTGTGTTTCCCCTTCTTTTCAGAACATCCAGTATGAATCAAGTCAAAATCCAGGTAGGTTTGTGTATTTGAATCTCTTATGATGTTCTGTGTTCGAAAGTTGACAAGACTTCTCTGTCTCTGTTAAATAATTTGGTTTCAGTTATAAAAATTGAATGTCTACCCTTGAAGTCTTGTAAATGATTCATAAATCAATACAAACTTACTAACCTTCATCTTTACTTCTTGTCTTTTTATTATAAATCTTGCAACGGTTTGTTCTACCCTTCGATTCGTCAGAGAATTTCTTGAGGACATTAGAGAAAGATGCCGAAGAGAGACGTCATAGAAGAAAAATGAAAGAGGAAAAAGCCAACGGTGTGTATACTGAAGCCTGAGAGCGAAATGGGCAGTTTTTGGGCAGTTTTGCACTGTCAGTTTGCAACGTCAATTTCCTTTGTCCTCGTTTGACCCGCAGCGTTAAGGGAGCAGGGGAATGAGGCTTTCACTCAAGGTGACTACGAAACGGCTGTCAAGTTTTATACCGAAGGCTTGGAGCAGCTGCGTGACATGCAGGCTCTCTATACAAACAGAGCTCAGGTACTTCTACATTTCAGAACAAGTTCTTCTACGATAATCAGATGAGCCGTATCATAACTGATATTCCTGTGAGACTTTTCCTCTTGTGATTTTATTGTCTCACATTCATGTATTATGTAGGCCTTTATCAAGCTGAAGAGATATAAGGAGGCCATAAGTGACTGTGAGTGGGCTCTGAGGGTGAGTAAATCAGTAGGAAAGAGGTCAGAGAAATGACCCCTCATTTTTCAGTGTCAGCCGAAGCGGAGAGTTTTTCATTCTACCTTGTCTGGTGAGAACAGCAGGCTCCATAGTGCGGTTTCTATTGAACTGGATAGTTGCTCAGCATTAGAAAATTGGGTTGAAGTTCCTTCTGGGCTGTCCCGAATAGTCTTTGCTTTTGGAAAACTTTTAGAAAGTTAAGAACTAGCTATATCTATATATTCTTATTCTACAGTGTGTGCACACATTTTCATCATATAATTATTTAAGTAGTGCTGTCAAATCAATTAATTGTGGTTAATCGATAAACAAAAGTTTATAAATATAAAATAAATGTGTGTGTGTGTATATATATATATATATATATATACACTCACCGGCCACTTTATTAGGTACACCTGTCCAACTGCTCCTTAACACTTAATTTCTAAGCAGCCAATCACATGGCGGCAACTCAGTGCATTTAGGCATGTAGACATGGTCAAGACAATCTCCTGCAGTTCAAACCGAGCATCAGTATGGGGAAGAAAGGTGATTTGAGTGACTTTGAACGTGGCATGATTGTTGGTGACAGAAGGGCTGGTCTGAGTATTTCAGAAACTGCTAATCTACTGGGATTTTCACGCACAACCATCTCTAGGGTTTACAGAGAATGGTCCGAAAAAGAAAAAACATCCAGTGAGCGGCAGTTCTGTGGGCGGAAATGCCTTGTTGATGCCAGAGGTCAGAGGAGAATGGCCAGACTGGTTCGAGCTGATAGAAGGGCAACAGTGACTCAAATAACCACCCGTTACAACCAAGGTGGGCAGAAGAGCATCTCTGAACGCACAGTACGTCGAACTTTGAGGCAGATGGGCTACAGCAGCAGAAGACCACACCGGGTGCCACTCCTTTCAGCTAAGAACAGGAAACTGAGGCTACAATTTGCACAAGCTCATCGAAATTGGACAATAGAAGATTGGAAAAACGTTGCCTGGTCTGATGAGTCTCGATTTCTGCTGCGACATTCGGATGGTAGGGTCAGAATTTGGCGTCTACAACATGAAAGCATGGATCCATCCTGCCTTGTATCAACGGTTCAGGCTGGTGGTGGTGGTGTCATGGTGTGGGGAATATTTTCTTGGCACTCTTTGGGCCCCTTGGTACCAATTGAGCATCGTTGCAACGCCACAGCCTACCTGAGTATTGTTGCTGACCATGTCCATCCCTTTATGACCACAATGTACCCAACTTCTGATGGCTACTTTCAGCAGGATAATGCGCCATGTCATAAAGCTGGAATCATCTCAGACTGGTTTCTTGAACATGACAATGAGTTCGCTGTACTCAAATGGCCTCCACAGTCACCAGATCCAATAGAGCATCTTTGGGATGTGGTGGAACGGGAGATTCGCATCATGGATGTGCAGCCGACAAATCTGCGGCAACTGTGTGATGCCATCATGTCAATATGGACCAAACTCCCTGAGGAATGCTTCCAGCACCTTGTTGAATCTATGCCACGAAGAATTGAGGCAGTTCTGAAGGCAAAAGGGGGTCCAACCCGTTACTAGCATGGGGTACCTAATAAAGTGGCCGGTGAGTGTATATATATATATACACACACACACACACACACACACACACACACACACACACATACTGTATATATATATATATATATATATGTACTCTTTATACATTTATGTTAGATGTGATTAATCAATTTGAGAGCACTATTTAAAAGTTTTTAAAATACAATTCATAAATTCTTACGGTTTTCAGAGGGTCGCATCTTGTCACACAGTAATGAATATCTACAAGGGGGTCTCTCTGATATAATTTTCTGTTTTATGTGTTTTTTCCCTCTTTTTTCCTAAGGAACAATATTCATTTCTTTGAAGAGGATGATTTTTAATGCCCCGTAAAAGATATCAAAATGAGTTTTAATTATAAGAAATGAAAAACTTGTTCATTATAGAACTGTTTTCACCTCTAAATTTGTATTTAATAATTTTTTGATCAAATAATAGTCTAGGACAGAAATGTCACATGTTTATTGCTTCAGTGCATCTTCTGTTGGTTTCAAGTGGCTAATTAAAATTTAAACCTTTCATTCACAGTGCAATAAGAAGTGTATTAAAGCGTATATACACATGGGAAAATCTCACCTAGCACTCAAGGATTTCTCACAGGTATGTATCGTTCATTTGAAGTCCTTCTGTCCTTTCAAGCCTAAAGCTGGATTACACTTATATTTCTCACCCTATTTGACACCTGTCCTTTTTTCATGTTTTTTTTTTTTGCTTCACTTTCAGTCCAGGATTTGCTATCGAAAGATTTTGGAGATAGAGCCACAGCGGGAAACCATGGTCAAAGGTATGATCCAAAAATGCTGTGAAGATCTGAGGCAAGGCAAAGTCAATATTTAGGACTTTATGGTGCTGTCCAGGCAGGTTTTTGAGCACGTAAATCACGACTTCAAACCACGATTCACGACTTTGTAGCATTCCAGGCCAGTCGCGCCAAACTACCTGAGCGCAAGGAATTGTGGTAGCTAGATGTAAACAAACCAGCATGGCGGACCATACTCGGCTTATGCGCATTTGTAATGATTTCTGTCGCCAAAGGTGCTTAACTCCTGCTAACTGCTTAAAATTGTATAATAATTTGACTGCAACGTTATATTGTCCTAAATTGTATTCTCACCGTGTACCGCCTGCAGAAACACTGTAACTGTAGGGGCTGCCATTGTTTTTTTGTATGGTTTCGCGAGCTATGTGACGTCAGAGCTCGTAACTGGGAGTACATCGAGCTAGTACGAGTTCACGGGTCGGAAGTCACGGGTTTGACTGCCGTTCCAGTGCACGTTCACGGGTATAGGGTTGGAAAAACATGGGTTACTTACAGGTTGCCTGGAACGCAGCACTAGATTCATTCTTTAGCAGCAGAAGTAGGACTAGCGTTGTTATTAGCTTTTAGCTTTCTGCCTGAATATGTATTTTCTGTCAAGCAACTCTCAGCAGTACCCGAATAAACTGTTAATTTGTAGTTTTTACTGGAGTCTCTCTCTACATTTTCTTGTAGAAAGCGTCACATGCTTACACCAGCAGTTTTTAGAACATTAGTGTGCTCATTTACATTCATTTTGAACTTTTCCAGTGGAGGAATGGCATTATGGATTTCCGTTCTATGCATTTTAATAGAGTATTTCCACATGAATTTGCAAAAAAGATATATGTTCATGGAGCAGTCACAATACATTACATTGCAATAGCTTATCTGAGACAAGTGGATTTGGAAGAGAAGGTGGCTCTCCAGGAAAAGACAGCTTGGGAAGAGCTACAAGCGGGAACGGGACAGGCCACGGCAGTACCAGAGCTGCTGAAGAAGCTCGACAGACCCAATGAGATCAATCTTTACTACTGTGGTGGATTGGAGCTGCTCTCACTGGCTATTAAAGACTGTAAGTTCACATGATTAATTTAGTCCTTTTTTATTAGATGCTGCTCTTGTTTCTTGTTTATTTCATTAATTATCACTAAACTCCAGCTGTTTTTTGGTAGGATGAACACACATTACGGCATTGTTGAACCTCAGATTTGTCTGAAATATGCCTTCGGGTTTACCCAGTGTTGTTCCAGCAACCAGGGCGATATTTCTTGCACTCGGGATCGATACGGAGAGGAGAGTAGTGAGGAATTTTGTGCGGAGGGCTCATTGATTCTGCTCTGCGGTTCATTTGCAGTTCATGATGAGGAAACTAATCCTCATGATCAGCCACAGAGGACAGACACAGTCCTATCACAAGCACACGCGCAAGCCTTTTAAACTCTGTTAGTGAACGCGTGAATTACCTGTCAGTTTTTGTCTGCTCGGTTCTGATCTTGTGTCAAAATATCACTGCACAGATCATATATTTAGATTGTGACAAAATATACTATATAGAAGGAAAACCAGGGCTACTACACCTCACAAAAGAAGAGAATATTGAAGTGAATATTTTTAAATTATATTTTAGTTACAGTTGAAACTCAATTTCTATACATAAACAAAACAGACAGCATATGTTTTTAAATACCCCCCCCCCCTGAAAAATTTTAGTTGATTTATAAAAAAAAACATTTCAGTTAAAATTTACCTTAATTATATAGTTGACTCTTGAAGAGATTTCAAAAGTTCTTCTTTTTTGAAAAGAAGTCTCTTATGCTCACCAAAGCCACATTTATTCGATCAAAAATGCAGTAAAAGTGTAGTTTGTGAAATATTATTACAATTTAAAATAACTGTTTTCTATTTGAACATATTTTAAAATATAATTTATTCCTGTGATGACAAAGCTGACTTTTCAACATCATTACTCCAGTCTTCAGTGTCACATGATCCTTCAGAAATCATTTTAATGCTGATTTGATGCTCAAGAAACAATTTTTTATTATTATCAATATTCAAAAGAGTTGTGCTGCAAAACTACAAGCTAAATCAAACTTTCAATTGAACTTCCTACTTTACATACTGCAGTCCTTTCCAACAGAAATACTCTATTTAAAGCTTTTTAAAGTCTCAGAAGTATTCCTCAAGGGTAAAATATGGGCCTGCGCAATGTGAAGCATAATCTTGAAAGTTCTCCAAGTTTGAAGGCTCTTTGTGAACTAATTTCTAGTATTTCCTCAGAATGAACACTGCTTTTGTGTAGATAAGGCAGCGCTCTCTTATTCTTGATGAGCTTTTGTTTATTCTCCTTGTACGCTCTTTTGCCCTTGAACAGAGCATATTGTGTGTCTGGGGCTGGCTACTGTGATTTAGTGTTGATATATGGCTCTCACTACACACCTACTAACACTGACCTTATCTGGTGTCCCTCACAGGTACTGGGCAGACATTATTCAGATTAAACAATGGATTCAGTATCATTAATGGCAATAACATTGTAAGAAGGTAAGGTTGCTAAAGAAGTGAACCTGACAGTTTGTGGTCAGAATGTACTTTTAACATTTGAAAATGGCTGTGTAAAGCTCTCTAGAAGTTGTATTTTAATTCATTGAATTTTAGACTTTGTGCATAGTACTTACTGTAGTATTATAAAGTGTGCACGCATAATCACCATATGATTGATTGCATCTTCATCATTTATCAAGCAGCTTTCTCTCCCCTTATCGGTTGTCTTGCAGCATCCAAATATGCTATTAAAATTAATTGACTAATTTGAATATATTTAAACAACAGATGTGTAATCTGGTTCTGCTGTGTGATCATGTCTTGTGTTGGAATTTAACTTTCCACACCAGAATGAAATTGAAAGGGTTTATCCGTGTTTGACAATGATTGATTGGTTTGCTTGGGAGATTCGCTGTGTTAGCTTCATACAGTTTCACACGTGTGGTCTCTAATCTATTAATCATGTTTGTTTAAAGGGATAGTTAAGCAAAAAAAAAAAAAAGATTATGCCATTTATTTCATCAGTCTCATGTCATTCCCGGTGTTGGGGGTAACGCATTACAAGTAACGTGAGTTACATAATCAGATTAATTTTTAGTGACGAGTAAAGTAAAAAATGTACACCAAAATATCCAAGAGTTGCATTTTCTTTGTTAGTTACTTTGTTTTCCCATTTACTGACTGACACCTCTTAGTCCCCATGTTGAGAGGAATCATGAGTAAGTGCAGAGGTGTTGTGTGCTGTCTGAACATGATGGTTCTCATTCTAACATTTGTTCGGTATCTCACTATGGGAACGTCACTGGGCGAGACCGATCGTGGAAGCACCAATTATGCCACATCTGCCAACCATGGCAGACCAATCGCTGCAGCGATCAGGGAGTTCCGGCTCCCTGTATATAAACCGCAGCTATGCCATTTCGTCATTCTCACTCTCTTCCACGTGGAATTTCGAAAGCTGTCCTTAGCAGACTGTGGAAACTATTGCTTAACTGTTTTCTGACGGAGCCCTAGGTAACGTCCCAAACGCAATTCATTCCCTAGGTTGTTGAGTGACCCGTCGCTTAAGAGTGCGATAACTAACGTGTCAAGACGAGTTTTCCTGCTCTTAAGTTTTGTTTGTTTTACTCATTTTCCAAGTTTTTCTGGGCGCTTACCACGCACCAAAAAAATAAGGAAAACGATAGCTCTCTAATCGCAACACAGCTCCGTACAAGTCGTCGCGTTGTGTGATAACTTACCATACGAACAGAGTGCAGGCTCTATCATGGCCACCGCGATAGAACTGGAGAACCCCGGAGGAAAAGGTCATCCTTTGCATTCGTGTGCTTGTGGAATGTGGATTTCTCCTAAGGATGCTCACGGCCTCTGCATCTCTTGTCTGGGCATTAAACACGCTCAGGCAGCGCTGTCCAACCCCGGGAGCTGTCCGCACTGCGCGATGTTCTCTACTGAGACCTGAGAAAGGAGGCTCCGCGTGGCAGTCGGTGGAAAGTCGAACCCATGCCTCTCTGCTCAACCCAGAGAGGAACCCATGGATTGTCCTCAGACCACCAGCTCATGGGCAGAGATGATGGATAAAGTATCACCCATCCTTCCCCCGTTGTCCGATGATCCGTTAGCGGGACAGGAAGAGGACGATGATGAGGTGTTGTCAAACCCCCAGGTTTGTTGTCCACCCCCCAGGTGATACTCATGGTGTGGCAGAGATTCGGCCAGGATGCCCTAGATCTCTACGCATCGCTCGAAGACGCACAATGCCCCCTGTTCTTCTCTCTGGCCGGCGACGATGCACCATTGGGTGTGGATGCTCTAGCACACGAGTGGCCAGACGTGTTACTGTACGCGTAACTGTACGAGATTGCACAACTACTCTACAACCAGCCTTGGCCGTTACCAACGCGCAGAGATCTCCTCTCACAAGCACAGGGGGAAATATTCCATCCCTCTCCTCAGAAACTATCTCTCTGGGCCTGGCCTGTGAGAGGTTGAATCTGAGCGCAGCAGGGCTACCTCCGAAAGTTATTGAGATGATTCAGAACGTGAGGGTTGCCTCGACTCGTTCTTTATATAATGTCAAATGGAGAGTTTTTGAGGAATGGTGCGCAGATAAGAACATTGTTCCTCTCTTGTGCTCTATTTCGAACGTGCTGGGTTTTCTTCAGGACCTCCTGGAAAAAGGCAGAGCTTTTTCCACGGTTAAGGTTTATCTGTCCGCTATATCGGCATGTCATGTGGGTATTGACTAGGGTACTATTGGCCAACACCCTCTAGTCTGTTGATTCATGAGAGGGCCACATAGGCTACACCCTGTATCAAAGTCACTGGTCCCGCCATGGGATTTATCTGTGGTACTAAACGCACTCTCAAAAGCCCCGTTTGAGCCCATTGATTGCTCGCTTTGAAGACGGCTCTGTTACTTGCTCTTACAACAGCAAAAAGGGTTAGTGAACTACAGGCTTTATCAGTTCATCCCTCATGTATGAAGTTCGCTCCTGGTGGTCAAAGAGCTAATTTTAGAACTAACCCGGCGTTCGTGCCCAAAGTATTTGATCACGCAGATACAATAAGAGCAGTGGACTTGCCAGCTTTTCATCCACCTCCTTTTTCTTCACCAGAGGAGGAGAGGTTACACTGTTTATGTCCGGATCATACGCTGTACATGTATGTACAGAGAATCCGCACATTGCGTAAGAGCAACCAGCTGTTTGTCTCGTGGGCTGACTCTTACAAGAGAAAGCCTATCTCACGGCAACGTCTTTTCCACAGGGTGGTAGAGGCTATCGTGTTATGTTACAACAGCATGAACATAGAGCCCCCAGTAGGACTACGAGCGCATTCTACTAAGGGGATGTCTACATCCTGGGCTCTATTTAAGGGTATTTCGATTCAAGAAATTTGCGCGGCAGCCAGCTGGTCCTCTCCGCGCACATTTATTCGTTTTTATAGTCTGGATGTTACAGAACCATCTCTGGCCCACTCAGTTCTGGGAGCAAGCAGCCAGAGTGTTTGAGATGGTTTGAATTTGGAGATGTTTTCCCCATATTACCCAGTGTTCTCTTTTGAGGACTAGGATTCAGTTTGACATTTTATCTCCTCTTCTTCAGGCTGCTTCGTCAGTATATCGGCAATACGGGAGTTGTCTATATCCCATAGTGAGATACCGAACGAGTGTTAGATAGAGAACGATAAGGTTACTGACGTAACCCCGGTTTTCTGATAACATGAAATGAGGTATCTCACAACATTGCCCTCCTTGCCTCTTAGCACGGAGAAGAGATATGCGGAGAATGACGAAATGGCAGGTAGCTGCAGGTAGCCAGGACTCCCTGATCGCCATAGCGATTGGTCTGCCATGGTTGGCAGACGTGGTGTAATTGGTGCTTCCGCGATCGGTCTCGCCCAGAGGCGTTCCCATAGTGATATACCTCACTTCATGTTATCAGAGAACCGGGGTTTCGTCAGTAACCTTATCGTTATTGTAGTTCTAGACTAAATGTGAGCATGCATTTACTTATTTCACTTGCACAAAAACAAATTTAGTATTACTAAAAATGAATAAAAACAATAAAATGTCAATTCAGAATATTACACAAACATGCAATAATTAAATATGTTGAATAATACAAATTTAAATACAAAATATATTTGTATTATTCAACATATTTAATTTTTGCATGTTTGTCACTTTATTGACCAATATCTTTGCTGCTGACCTCTAATGATTCAATTCAAATAAGCAAAGATTATTATTAAACTTCACATTTGTTTAATTTTTTTTCTGAAGTAAGAGTGTTGAACTTTCTTCTCCTGCATTCTATATTCTTCTGAAATCCAGAATATTAGCTCAGCTAAAACATTTGAGCTGCACCCTACAAGCATGATTTGCATTTCCTTTAGCCTAAAGCTTATTTCTTCACTTTTAGTGTGAGCCCAGGTGAGAAAACAACACATTACTTTCTAAAAAAAACTAAGTAAGGAAATTAGTTACTCAATATTTTAGTTTAGTTACGCAATATTATAACACATTACTTTTAAAAGTTATTTTCCCCAATACGGGTCTTTCCAAAACCATATTAGTGTTAATTTATTATTATTTGTATTTTTTTAAATCTAGTTTGTATTCTGTTATAGTATTTATTATTATTTTAAATTATCTTTTATTTTCATATTTTCAGTTTTAATTTTTATAAAAAAAATTGTAAGCTTTTATATTTATATTTAGCTTAATTTCTTTTCTATTTTAGTGCTTTAACTTAAACTTATTTAATTATGTTTTATTTTAATTAACCAAAAACCAAAATTTTGTTTTAGTTTTAGTTAACAATAACGACACTTACCTGTATGACTACATCTTCCATGGAGCACAATTTTTGTGTGTCGTGCTTTTCCATGCATTTTCAATGAAACAGGCCATCCATTCAAAAAGGATGCTTTTTCTTTTGGGTAACTTTCCCTTTAACTCCATTTGGTCTACAGTGCGTGACTGAAGTGTGTTTAATGTATTACAGTTTTTCCCTTTCTGTTTTTAGCTGCCTCTCACAGAATTCAAAAGATCCATATGCAGTGGATCTATGCATGTCCGTTGTCAAACTATGGAGGACAGTTTGCAGTGGAAACGGTAAGATAAGCCTTGAAAATGAAAGGTGCTATTGCTGAGGGAAAAATAGCAATTCCATTTGCACATTCCTTTTTTTATCCTTTTAAACGGTCTCTCTCTGGAAAATGGAAAATGTATCGACACCACTTGGTCTGGTTCTGCTTCCCCCCTACTTTTAAAGTAATGAGGATTCGTGAAATGTCTGAATTCAAGTCAATATCAATTTATCCTGTTCTTGCCTGCTAGCAGTGAAATTGTTATTGCCTCCCGCATTAAAAGTCTCTTTAGTATGTACTTTGTGCCCTTCAGTGGTAATCTCATTAACTGGTCATTTAAAATTGCATTTGTCTTTATTAAACCCTCTCCATAATTGTTCTCCTTCTAGAGCTGAACCAACAGCTGTTGATGGAGTGTCCCGTTACTAGACAACACATGGTCCAGATGTTGGCATCACCGAAATGTGAAATACAGAGGGAAAGCCTGGAATTGCTCTGCTTGTGCTCACAAACTCAGCGCGGAAGGGATGTGCTCATCGACAACCTTAATTTATGCCAGTACGTACAGTATTTTTGGTGTCATATTGAATGCATTGCATTGCAGTCTACAAAATGGTGTGCCATGAATTAATTACTTACAACATAACACATATGAGGTCAAATGAGCCATTTAGACAGGACTAATTATGTGAAACAAAAAGGATTGGCATGCCACACTGCTAAGAAATACTGTGAGGGTTTTAGATCAGGGGTAAAGATAAAAATACATTCTCGGAGAACATAATAAATCACATATCATTAATTACTGAACATTTAGGTACTAGTTTAAAGACACCATGTTTATACTGATACGTTTTTTATCTCTTAAACTTAACGCTTTTTTCCTCTCATGTTCTGTTAGAATAATAATTGTTTGTGTCACTTAATTGAATATTTAAACAGCATAATTAATTAATTATATCAAAAGTGCATATTATATGTTTAGAATAAATAAATGTATTGCTTTTACTGACTTATCGTTGATGTCAATTTCATCACAACCTTCTGTTTTTTCTACAAACCAGAGCAGGAGATAGATTTAAGCGTGGTGTTACGCTATCTGTGATTCATCTCATTAGCTAGCATGCAGAATGCCTCCTACTGTTATAGCATGTTTTATTAAAGTCCTTTTAATGAGCCCATAACGAATGCGATCTGTCTCCTGTAGAACGGCTGAGAATCTGATGAGCTGTGTTTGCCGTGATACGAGCTCCACGTTGGCGCTGACAGTTCTGGAGAACTTGGCTGCAGAAAATAAGTATGCACAATCAATTTAGTCACCCTTACCATATGAATGCCTCTGAGAGAAACAGCTAAACTGACTCTTTAAAAAAAATCTTGGCCACGACCCACCTGAGAGTCTAGTAGATTCCCATACATCATAGTCGCTTGCATGTATTAAATCGAGACACATTTAAATTCATTCAGCTCAACAGCCCAGGTCCCTTGAGAACGCAAAGTGAACACATTTAAGACAAAACAATCCATCACATTCACAAATCCCTCCATTTATCTCTGTGAGAGAGTGACGTTTCTAGTCATTCACCACCTTACAGATAGAGAAAGGTGCTCCCGGTGACCAGGAGATGGAATTAAGCAGCCACTTCATGCACAAAAGGAAATGAGAATGGGGTAACAGTTTGATAGATAGTCAATGAAAAGTATTCAGTGAATTCAAGCCGCTCTCTTGTTTCTAGATAAGGATGGTTAGCCTAACTTGTCTCGTGGTGTACGTGGGATGTCACCAACGTGAGATTTGCAACCATAGATCTGCTTGGATCAGTGCCCACCACATTATTATGCATTTTTATCTTTTGCCCCCATGGCTCTTTGCGCATTACAACAAGAGGGTTATCTGAGGATTTGAGTCAGTTAAGCTTTATTCTTGTTAAGTAACTAATTTCTTTATGGAATACTTTTTTGTTGCTGTTTTTGTTGTTGATATTTTTCAGATTTAAGATTCAGTCACGGGAGATCTTCACAGCAGTTTTTGCCCTTCCTCTTGAACATCTGCTGGTAATGTATTTTGAAACATAATTTATAATCATCCTCTTAATAATTATAACATTCTAAATCATAATATCATATTATAATGACATTTTGGCACTGGATTGTACATTGCTGAGTTTACAACTAGAAAACATACAGCTATATACCTTGTAGGACTTGTTATAACATAGTCACATAATTACTAAATAAACCTTTTCTTATTAGTCAAAGACCTTTTATGCATCTTAGCCTCTTCCTGAAGGTTGACTCCACATGCTAAGGAGTGTATTTAGTTTTGGTTTAAGCTGTACAAAGATATTATTTTACCATACTGCAGCATGCAAATATCTTACATGCAACATAGATTACAGTCCATGTAGACATCCAATTACTGATACGATTAGTATTAGTACTCATCATATGAATACTATTATGATGAGAGCTGTTTCTTGTGTCTTATTATAAAAGTACTTTATAATACTTATCCTGTCATACTGAAAAACCTTCAGTAACACTTTAGTTTAGGGTCCAATTCTCACTATTAACTAACTATTAACTATGACTTTTGCCTCAATAAACTCATAATTACTGCTTATTAATAATTAGTAAGGTAGTAGTTAAGTTTAGGTATTGGGAATGATTAAGGGATGTAGAATATGGTCATGCTGAATAAGGCATTAATATATGCTTTATAAGTACTAATAAACAGCCAATATTCAGTAATATACATGCTAAAAAGCAGCTAGTCAATAGTGAGAATGGGACCCTAAACTAAAATGTTACCAAACTTTAGTCTTTCTTAATTTTAATATGCTGATTTCACCAAGAAACATTTCTGTATGGTCAGTGTTGATCCTTCCTGAATAAAAGTATTATTTTTTTTCCCCCCCAAAAAATGTTAGTGCACGTAAATAAAATAGTCCAAAATTTGGCTAATACTGTTTTTCCCATGTAGTCAAATATCATGACAACTGACTACAAGATCCTGGCTTCTGTGATTTCTGTGATCGGGAGCATGGCTCTGGATGATGTCATCAATAAAAATCTGGCAGGACGTGAAGAATTCTGGAGATGCTCTCTTCAAGCAATGGTAATCTTGGAGATGATAACCCTTTACATCACGACCAAGCTCCCAAATACTCTGTCCTTGAACATTACTGAATTATGTATGACTTCTTGCACTGGGAATTTTGATTCCAAGGGTTTGTTTTTAAGCTCCTTTTGCTATCTTGCTACATGAGCTGTGAACCACAATTTCCCACAGACGCTAAAACTGAGAAAAGGACATGAATTTAATTTCCGGCACTGTCAAGATAAAGCTCTGTTTTGGTTGCAGGAGCGGTGCGTCGCCTGTGAATGTAGAAGTGTCCTCTATCCTCTCCTGGGTTTGATGATCAACTTAGCCTCAAATCCCTCTCAAGTTGTCCAGGTAAAGCAGGAAGTTTAATATTCTGGGCTTTTGGCCAGCCCTCATCCAACACATCAAGCACTTTTGTAGCCAAAGGGCCTTGGCTAGGCAGAATGTTCTTCTAGTGCCTTTTCTCTCCATATGTTGCAATCATGTCTGAAACAGCAAAGGAAAATTGGAGAGAATGCTTTTTGGCTCTCTTTCAACACACAGGAGCACGCTGTTCTGGCCAGCAGCAGGTGCTTGGACCTGCTGAGCGATTCCTCTGGAGGCGTCATCACAGTGAGTTGAATTCATTTTACCAAGGCCAAAGCGAGCTTCAACCCACCCCCTGATGATGGGAGCCGCCAGAACGTTTGAACTGTAGATTTCTGCTCATTAATTATTAAAATGTTCATCCTGCAGAATGTGGGGTGTTGTGGAACCCAGCGCATTCGCATCTCTAGAGGATCTCTACAAAACATTTACACACATGGGTTCTACAAGATCAAAAATGGAAGTTTAAATATATGGATGTCCTTAGATGGCTAACATCCCCAAGAGAAGGATTTCACATTCACGGAAGCATTTACATAGTGATTACCGTAGCAGCCCAGGCCCTGTTGGGGACTATTTTCTCTGACTATGTAAATCAGGTTCCAGGTTGTTTGCTTGGGTTTTGCTGCCTTGGCGCTTCATATCTCTCCAGTCAGGCTGTTTCTCTGAGTACAGTTAAGGTGAAAGGGTTTATTATGGATTTGACTGAGTTTAACTGCTGTGATACAGCTTGAACTGCATTTTTGACAAGCCCCCTTGAAATACATCGGAGTACAGCCTTATCCTGTTGAAATGCCCTATCTGTCCTAATGATGGGAGTTCTGGTATTAAACATATTGTTTTGTCTTCGGTTTCAGAGAGCTGCAGGTTTGCTGAGCGTTCTCCTCCCGATGTCTTCTGATGCCACTCAGGAAGTTGTGCGGAATGGAATAGTGAAGAAGTTGCTGAAGATTCTGAAGGTGGAGCCTATATCAGGTTTCAGTAGTTGAAATAGAGTCTGTAAGGAAATAAAGTCAAATGAAATAGGATATAATATATTGGAGATGATGGCCCTTGTATTAAATTGACCTTCTCAGCCCAGCGGAGGTAATAAATAATTCTAAATAATTACTGACTTAAATCAGCCCAAAAGCCAAATTTCCAAACCATATGTACTGTATCATATCTTTCTTTCTTTCTTTCTTTCTTTCTTTCTTTCTTTCTTTCTTTCTTTCTTTCTTTCTTTCTTTCTTTCTTTCTTTCTTTCTTTCTTTCTTTCTTTCTTTCTTTCTCTCTCTCTCTTTCTCTCTCTCTCTCTCTCTATCTATCTGTCACTCTATCTATCTATCTATCTATCTATCAATCTGTCTGTCTGTTCTGTCGTTCCGTCTGTCTGTCTGTCGTTCTATCTGTCTGTCCTGTCGTTCCATCTGTCTGTTTGTCTGTCTGTCTGTCTGTCGTTCTGTCTATCTGTCGTTCCGTCTGTCGTTCCGTCTATCTGTCTGTCGTTCTGTCTATCTGTCTGTCTGTCGTTCCGTCTGTCTGTCTGTCTATCTGTCTGTCGTTCTGTCTATCTGTCTGTCTATCTGTCTGTCGTTCTGTCTATCTGTCTGTCTGTCGTTCCATCTGTCTGTCGTTCCATCTGTCTGTCGTTCCATCTGTCTGTTTGTCTGTCTGTCTGTCGTTCTGTCTATCTGTCTGTCTGTCGTTCCATCTGTCTGTCGTTCCATCTGTCTGTTTGTCTGTCTGTCTGTCCTTCTGTCTATCTGTCTGTCTGTCGTTCCGTCTGTCTGTCTGTCTGTCTGTCTGTCTATCTGTCTGTCGTTCTGTCTATCTGTCTGTCCTGTCGTTCCATCTGTCTGTTTGCCTGTCTGTCTGTCGTTCTGTCTGTCTGTCTGTCTGTCATTCGAAACCTAAATGCAATACATATTTGAATATTAATTATTTATTTCATAATATTTTTTTAAATAGCAGGGCTTTACAGGGTTAAAGAGTTTAACTTTGCGGGCTGCCTCCGTTACACATTTTTGTATTCTGGTGACCAGCTGTATTGTTTTTTTTGTTTTTTTACATTTGCGGTGGCAATTGCAGAGATTTAACTGAAACTTGCTTGTGTGTCTGTCCGGTCAGGTTGGAGGAGAGATGAGCTCCAGATACTCCATTAAAGCCCTGACAGTCTGTACTGCCTCAATCCCACAGGCTTGTGAGGAGCTGGTTAAGCTTGACAAACGTGAGTTCTGAGGGCCAGGGAGGCAGAGGATTGGATTCAATAAGATGTCTTAAGCTCAATGGCCTTACAGTGACTTTGTGTGCTACATTTATTCATTCAGGGCTGCACACTTTGAGAAAACTCCTGGGTGGAATTGACGAGTTGGTGGTGGGGAACGCAGCTTTGTGTATGGGGCATTGCTTAGAAGTGGATGGAGCTGCCAGTGGCCTCCTGGGTACAGAATGCGTGCTGTTGCTGCTACGCCACACCGCTGGAGATGCCAAAAGAGCAGCCGTTCGGCAGAACGCAGCCATCACCCTTGGGAAGCTGTGCAAAATAGAGCCCAGGTATAATTAAGTCTGACTTGCCTTTTGCAGTCAGCTGCATTATATTGATTAACATTCATGCTGATGTTCTTATATACAGCAGTGATACTCCGAGAAACATCAAGGTGAAAAGATAATGCCTCTTCATAATTAACCTCAACAAAATGATGAACTTTCTGAATGAATAATAAATTAAAAATGTCAGATCTAGAGTTTAAGGGCATAAGCAAGGCATCCTAATTGACGTGATTCAGATATAAACATGTTTGTTTGTTGCATTTGACATTTGTTTATATTCTAGTCTCATTTTACGGCTGTTAACAAGCACTTTTACAGATGTGAGAGAGAGTTTCTTTTAAATATTTACCGATTGCACCTTTATACTTTTATTGACCTAAAGAACTATCAAGTTTTTTCCCCTCATCTTTAATTTATGAAGGGTTCATAAGCTCAGACCTGAGAAAAGTAGCTCTGTTAGTTAAGTGTTTTTGAGGCGTCTTATTCTCCCAGTCAGCATCTAACAAGGACAGTCCTCCAAAGAGTCAGAATCTTATGGCATTCAACTTTGATGAGCTTTCAACTTCTCAGAGGTAATAATGCTGCCCTGAGCATGAGTCTTTACAGTGAGATTTCAAACCTTTGAGATCAGAGTGCAGCCTAAAAAAGACATTCTATACGCCAAAAATATTACACATAACCGATGAACCTACTTTATATAAAGAGCAAACTGGTTGACGTTTTCATACTTCTTTGAATTTCATATAGCTCTGGTTTTATATTTGGTTGTTCAGAATATGTTGTGTGGTCGAAATGAGAAAAAAACAAATTCTGTTGGTTTTATAAATCTCTGTTTTGATTTTTTTTTCAGGCACATGGAGAAACTCAGGGAGCTTCATGGTTTAGAAATCCTTCATTCCTGTGCGAGATTGATCACGTGAGCCACTACCCACATTCGGTTCCTCAATAATTGACCCCATAACTCAGGACGCGCATGCAAACGCACACACACATACAGATGAATGCTGTCCTTTGGTTCACAGTTTAAGATGCTCATCTTAAGTGAGGCCACAAATTACTGTCATGCCTTAAGGCCTATCTTGATTATACAGCTGTTTCCTGTGTTCATTTTAATTAGAGAGAATTCACATTGACATGTGATTCTGTTATCTGCTGTTGTAGAGAACATGTTGCCCCGGGAAGATATTCGAAACGTTTCAATATCCTTTAATCCCAAATGACTCACTTGGGAAGTGTGTTGCCTTGATTACCTTTGTTCCTTGTTTGTTGATAAATGGATTAATGCTAGCTTTCATGTGTTGAATAAAAAGATGAATAAAACTGCATTTGAAGATTATAATTTGCTAATGCCTGCTCATCTTTGCAGACTTGATAGCTTTAAATAGCATTTGATGATGTAGTGAGAAAAAGTAAAATAGTTACAATTCAAATAGGTTTAGCAGAAATTAGTTTGACAGTGTAATCCAGGGTTTGGGACAGGATTTGACAAACAGACTGCAATATGGAGCCCTGACACTTAAGGTTTGTCCCAGAGCATATTTTAGATTTTGTTTCAGATGGTGCACCACTATCCTTAAATGTGCTGTAAGCTATTTTTTCATAGTTTTTTTTTTTTAAACTAAAAATTGTTAAACTAACTACATTGTATTAAATAAAGGGGTAGTTCACCCAAAAAATTCAATATTGTCATCATTTACTCCTCATGTTGTTCCAAATCTGTATGACTGACTTTCTTTTGTGGAACACAAAATAAGCCAACGTTGATGACAATTGACTTCAAACAAAAAAATTTTTTGCAAGCCTATCTCTAATGATTTTTTAAATAATAGTATAGTATTTAGTATTTTAATAATAGTAATTACAATTGTGCCTATATTACCAAATCTGATAAGAAATTAAACCTCTTCCTTTTGGTTTTCTTAAAAGCCTAAATTCAATCTGTTCATCATTAAAAGCTACCGCATCTCTTCAGAAAATTTGGACTAAACAACTCAATTCATGTGGATTAGTTTTACGATCTCTTTATGAACTTTTTGAAGAGTCAAAGTAGTTATCTCTCATATTTCATTAAAATATCTTCTTTTGTGTTCCGAAGATGACTTTGGTTTGTAACGACATGAATTATGACAGAATTTTCTCTTTTTTTGGTAAACTAACTCTTTAATGTTTCCATTGTTGCATTTCTTAAAATGGTAACAAATTATTTTGCTCATTGTTAACATTTTTGAATGTTTAAATAGGGGTCTCCTGGAAAAAAAGGTTGGGAACCACTGCTCTACATTTTATTTGAGTCTTATCTGATTCTAATGGATGACTCGGATACTAGCTTATCATAGCAGCTCATGCAAGCCGATGCGCGCATGAAAAATTATACACAGTCAAACACGATGAGGATGATGAGGGATTCTACTGACGCAGAAATCCGTTTCATTTTCTCAGCTTGCTTTTGTTCACGTGTCAGTAATCTAATCTACTTATAAATGACGAGAGGAAGGTGAAGCTCACAGTAGGCTCCATCAGAGAGTGTGGTGTGAACTCTGTTGGGATAGTATCCTGTGTTGTGCATCTCAATGTAGTTTCATTATAATGTTATGTATGTGTAGCTTAAAAGAAACTAAGAGAAGATTAAGCATGGGGATTGGTTACATATTTTTCATTTTTGGACTCACAGGTATGTACACTAAGTTTGTCTTCCATAACTGCTGTGATCAGCACAGTAAATGTCAAGTTAGAGACATGATTTGTTAAAGATATTATAGTTTAGAAAATAGTTTACAAACTATAAAATTAACAAATTTTTATATTTTTTTTATACAAAATAGTAATATTTATTTACATATTCTGACTAAATATGTAATAAATGAATATAGTGTTTGTGTGTGTGTATATATATACATATGCATAATTACAATTTAAAATCTTTTTATTAAAAAAAATAAGTTATAAAAATTCCTAAAATGATTTTTAAAGTAATGATGCATTTTGTAATTTATAATTTTATATATAGTAATTGATATTTGTATATAATTAAACATATATAATTATAATTTTGAGGCTTACCCATTGGGTATCAAAATATATTAAAAAAATTTATCTAATATATTTAATTGTGATATAAGAGCACTATTGATTAGATTCAAAGTAAATGTTTCAAAATGCATACAGTGTTATGGACCTGTTCTTGTGTGTTCAGTTCTGTGCTTCTAGTTTTTTCCTGTCCAGCGGTCGCAACTATTCAAAGATCATTTAATTTCCCAAAACATTTAACACATTTCTGTCTAATAAATAACACTGAATTATTCATTAGATACGGCAAATGCTACAACTCACTCGTTTGTAGTGTTACGGAACGATCCTTATGCATGCAATAATTTTAACTGTATCTATATTTTTTCGTGTATTCGGTCGTAAAATTTTAATGCCTCGAATTGTTTATACTATAGGTATTTATGTGTATTTTATGAGCCATCTCACAAGCAAAATTGCAACTCTGCTACTTTTCAGTGAGTGCTAAGGAGGAGGACCTGCAAGGCTTTCAGTCCCTGCAAACCGAGAGCACAACCTTCATAATAACTATGCTATCAGAAGAGCAAAACAGCTCCAGTGACAACAGTGGAAAAGTTTCCACCGAAAGCCCTGCTCACCTGACTGTGCCTTTAATCGGTTCTCCAGGGACAGATTTGTTCCATACACCACATGAGAGGCAGCACTCAAGTACAGTAAATGCAACCACAACCACTGATAAAGATGCAACTACCTCAAATGGGCCAATTGTCTTAGGTTCACATTCCACGGGTAAGGATGGCACTGCAGTGAAGCCGTTTCAGTCCAAAGGAGACCTCTCATTGATCTCCAATGATGAGGGAAGGCCTCGTCCCTCAACTGAGGCTGAATTTGAGTCAATGATGAATGACACCATGATGCCTGCTGCTCAGCTGTCCAGAGGCAGGGAAAAGATCTCAGCTTTTTTTCACGCTTCACTGGAAAGCAAGAATCAAAGAGTCTTGGAGTCTGTTACTCCTTCGCTCGCAAATGACATTCCCATGGTATCAGCCTCTGATCCAGCAGTAATTGATAACCTTGGGGAGTCAAGCAAGAGCGTGGAAAGACAGGGCGAAAACAAGAATGAAAATTGGACTCTAGAGTCGTTTAGAGCTGATAATCCTCTGAATCGTTCTGAAGAGGCTTCTTTAAATAAGAATCATTCAACCATTATGCATTTTACAGTTTTGCAGAGTTTAGGGCTTTTAACCACTGAGCTTGGTCAAAATCCAAAAAATGGATCTGAGCATGAGCCAAAAGAACAGAAGAATCTGCTTTCACCAAGTTCAGTGATCCTTGATACTCCATTACAAGTGAAATCAACCAGCCAAGTAATAGTTAATAAAATGATAGAAAGCAGCAAAAATCCCAGCACCAATGGACCAAAACCCTTCGGGGTGTCACTAAAGCACCCAGGCTCAATCTTTTTATTCTCTGCTTCAAAGCTGACCCCTACAAAGATTCCAGACGCAACCACGCTGAATTATTTTTCAAACATGGAAACAGCTGCTGGCGAAATGCACATGACAAAACAATTTGTGGCCTCGCGGTTGATATCAGACTCCGTGCATAGAATTGTCTCAGCGAGGGATGGACTAGAAAGCAAATCAATTTTTTACACCAAATCAAGTAAAGAGCGTCAAATTAAACCAGCGCTCCAAACCTCACCAAACAGTTTCGTTCATCGCCTGAATAAAAGTGACCTTTCTTTGGTCGCTCAAAACTCTTCTCTACTCAAAACGTCAGATCTTTGTACCAAAGAAGCCGGAACATCTAATATCTCTGTGACAGAGAAACGTAACAGGATGGATCATTTTCCAGTTCATCTGAGTGAATTGATAGCCTTTAGTACTGCCTCATTTATCAACGCTGAGGAAGCAACTATAGCAAATAAGCGAATGTTCATGAAACAGACTCAAAGTTCACTTGCCGCTCTTCGAACCATTTCAACTCAAGAAGACACTTCAAAACACCTCAATCAGTTCGATGAATTATCTACTGCAGTGCCTCTTCCACCTTTGACAAAGCTTAAGAATGTGTTTCATGTCTTCAAAGTGAACGATCATCAGCCTCAACAGCCTCTAAATCTTTTCCCCACAGAGAGATTAAAGCCTTTTGTGTCAGTTCAAGCTCATGAATCGATTCCACCTTCATTTACGTCTGCAACTGTGAAGAGATTTACAAATATGGAAAACTTCTCTAAATTCGAATCTACTAACCAAAACCAACAGTATGGTGGGTCACAAAAAGTCCCATTCATCTTATCCGAGAGGCCAAACATTAACTCAATTACATTGGACACAGGACATGAAACAGTAAATGCAACCCCAATCAACAAAAAGATGTCACATTTTAGGGTCCCACTTTCTAACAGCAACATATCCACAACAACGACCTTCAATACAACAACTATGTTTTTAAAACCACGGGTGTCTTTTGCCAACATCTCCCATCTCACTCGTGCAGTTCCACAAAATAAGTCCTTTCTGCTACCAACACCTTTTGGTAAATCACAAAATACTGTGACAACAGATGCCAAAGTTCTCTCAAAACTTTTGACCATCTCTAAGAAAAGTAATAGCAAGGACGCGTTTTTAAATCACTCGTTGACAACTGGAAAGATTGCTTTGCCGTTAGACGACAGTCAACAAGATCTTAAAAACCCAAGAGGGACTGTGATGCTGTTTTTCGGCAGCTACACAGTTAGCAGTATCCCATCAGTCCAGCGGCTTATTGAAGCTCACCCTGGAGAGATATTTCTCACAGAAACACCACAAACACAATCTGTACTTCAGATTGAGTCATACTTAAAAAAGAGAGATGACATGGTTAAACCAACAACTCTGAAACCCCATGATCAAAACAGCCGTTCAGTTGAAGACACGAATCAAACCATGTTGACGCCAGTTACGCACAAGATTGTTTTACACCCAATTCACACATCTATTTCCCCCAATGTTCACTTGATAACAGAGTTTAAACAACATTTGACCCTCTCTGCTTCACCTTCAGTGTCTATTGGGCCCGCAATAGTGAATGAAAGTGGACAAGACAACCACAAAAATTCACTTTTATCACATCACATGTTTGTAAATTTATCAGATGTTAAGGAGCATCCTCAGAACATGACATCCAAACAAATTTCTGGCATCAGATGGCACACAACAGCTGCAGCACGTCCAGAAGGGGCCCTGAACACGTCAGCCCTTGAATCATCCAATGGAACAACTTTTCCTTTGTTTCCTTTTCAAATGCAGAAAAGGTTGCATAAAGAGCATTTGACTTTAACTGAGGACCAGGCCGATTTTTCCTCAACAGTAAATCAGCATTCACAAACGACACAATCAAACTTTCCATCTGATGAAATGTCCAGTTTAGGCGCAACAGATGATGTTCAAAAACATATTGGGCGGACTGCGCTGTCTGCTGTTACTGGGGAAAAGTTCTCTCCTCTTGTCCACTCGGATTTGAGATTCTCAAGTACTGAGAAACAATTGCTCCCCAATGGTTCATTACCCTCCAGGGGAGGGAGTGAAGATATTTCACATGCCACCACTCCATTTGCTGAAAGATCTACTGAGTTTGTGTCAGACCTACCTGTAATAAACAGGAAGAGGACGGTTATATCATCCGATTATCTCAGTGGGTAATGACTCAGAACTCTTCAATCACTTTTTTATGTGTAACAGAAATTTTTTTATTAGCATTTGTGCTTTGATTGATTGATTGATTGATTGATTGATTGATTGATTGATTGATTGATTGATTGATTGCCAGAATTCCATAACTACTAGAACTGCCACAAGCGGTCATTTTGACCGCTAGATTCCAAACTCTATATCTTTATTGATAAATACCCAGTTGAGAGATTATTGCATTTATTGTATTAGGATATCTTTTAAAAACAAAACAACAGCTGACTGTACATTTAAACAAGTTTAATTATACATTTATAAATAATAATATAATTAGTAGCCTACCGTAATTATCGCATATTCACAACAGATAGGCTCTATTTCCATATCCATTCAACATAACTCAGAACAAGATAATAACAACTAAAAGTATCTTATTTAATTATAAAACATTTTTATTTTAATATAATAACAGAGAAAATAGGCTAATAGAAATTTTTTTTACAAAAGAATACCGCAAAATTCAGTGCGGTCAATATGACCGTCTATGGCCGAAATAGGTAAATATGTTCAGTTGTTTTTTTTCTCCCTTATGTGTAATTTATATGAAAAACATTTTAAATGAAAATACAGACACTTTTAGAAAAAGTCAGGTACCAGCAGAATTTTTATTTATTTTTTCAACAAAGTAATTGCAGATATAAAATTAAAAACGGTCAGAATGACCATTATGGCCGTTCTAGTGTCAATTGGACTATTTAGTTTAATGGAATTAATGAGACACAAAATGGCAAACACAACCACAATGAAAAAATCATGTCACATTTTAGTGTCCCACTTGCATAAGTATTCTCTGGTAAACTACTTTTGTTTGTTTGTTTGCTTGTTTAGAAAATTACATTTGTTTTTTTAGTTTTTATTTATTTTATTTAAATTTTACAAAGAAGTATGGCTGCTGTTGTTGTGGATGTAACGATACTGAACAAACTTTTGCTCCACAAGTACAGATGCAATCTATAGAGATGCCAGCATGGTGATAAACTGTAGTCAACATGATTAATTTTCACTGCACTCAATTGGATTTTGACCGTCTGATTGTCTTCTTCCAGTCAGGCGCAAATCTCTGATGATATCTGCGGCACTGGCAACTACACAGCAGAGATGAGTCTGAACTTGGAGAGAGATATCATGCCCGGAGATCTCATCCCTGCCCTAGGAAACCTGCGTGTCGTCATCAGCCTCAAAACAAATAACAGCCAGGTCAACCTAGAGATAAAATCCTGCTGCCTCTCGCCTACTGGCAGACTAGATGAATTTAACACCACCTGCTGCATTTTCTCCAGGTAATGTGCTCCTCTCAGGTTATTTTAGATTAACTCAAATCACATGGTGCCCTTGAAGGCCACATTTCACATTATGGTACCAAATCAGCTACGTAGTCCGAGCATGGTTGGATTATACGGATCCCATCTCCCTCGTTTTTATGTGAAGGTTTAATACATCAGCATTAGTTCCTGTCTATATGACTCAGCTACGTTTTAACTGGCCACCTTATCACAGGGGAACAGCATTATAACGATTGGCTAAGAAACATTCCCTCAAACTGTTTAACTTGAGAAAGCTGTAAATATCCTGGGCGAAGCATGTCCTTATATCGAGCTGAAAGTTGTGTGGTCAGAGCAGTACAGTAAACTGCTGATGTCTGTCTCCTTACTGGTGTGTGAAGTATTCACTTTCTGTGAGTGTCTCGGCCAAAAAGCACACTGACACTAATATCCAGAGACAGCACAGTGTGTACTTTCAGTAGAGTTGTGTACTAAACGTTTTATAAAACAATAATCTATGAGGTAAATTCTTTCAGAAAAATTATTTTTGGAAGTAGTGTGCTTTTGTTTAGAAAAATTGTCTCTCAATCAGGGAGACATGGGAGGTAGGATTTCCTCAAATAAAAGGGATACGGAAATAATGTACAAAACACATTAAGTATATAAAACATAACAAAAATGTATACACCACTCATTTTTGTAAATTGCTCTGGGGAACATCAACAACAGCTGATAAAGGTTCAGAGGGAGGAAGCCGGTGCTTCCCTTTTTGCATACCTCTGCACTATATACTGTTTATAGTACAAGTAGTGTTCTCTCACTGACATATACAGCAAGGCTTAGTGCAAGAATCTTAGACACCCACTGACACAGGCACTATAAAAAGTGATAATTTGACTTAAATTAAACAAGTGAGGAAACTCGTCACCTTAAAATTAATGAGTAAATAAACTTTGTGCGTAACTGAAAAAATTAAGTTATGTGTTCACATAACTTATTTTTTTCATTTACGCATGAAGTTTATTTTATCCGGAGGAGGGTGGGACCTTGATTCTATACATCGGGTGTTGATCGGATCCGGATGGAGGCAGATCTAAATGCGAGCTTTCAGTCGATTAACAGGAAGGGCCATGGTTTATGAGGACCAAATAATAGGAGAAGTCCGGCATACATCACCAGAGAGAAGTCTGTCATTTCACTGCAAGATCCAGTTATGACATTTTGATTTTAAGCTCTTTTTTAAAAAATGTTTTGATGAATGCATGAATTAAATCGTTTATTGTTATGAAGACGAATATCAGAACATAGAACTATCAAAAATCTACATACAGCACTCCATCCACAGGATTTAATTGTCATGCTTTCACCTCTGTTTGCATCACTCGTCAAGTTCATTATTTTAGCAATGTGCGTGCCATCAGAGCTAATGCGTCTCTTTGATTTGTTCTCCCTCAGGCTGCCTATAGAGCCTCATGGCATTAGACTGCTTCCTAGCGTCCTGTCAAAGAGGGCTAGCTTCACCATCAGTCTTTTCCAGATGATCAATTATTCCACCGCTTACCTGCACTGTGACCTGAGTGTGTGCTTGAGGAACCATTCTGAGTGCGAGAGGGTGAGTCTCAACCCGGCCTCACAGATGAAAACTCGGGATCATTTATCACTGTTGAAGAGGTCTCAATATTTCTCCTGAAAAATGTTCTACTTTTCATTACTCTCCCTCTTTTGATGACAGCATCTGCAGTTTCTAAATAAATGATCTTCTGCAGCTTGTTACTCTGTCACTGCAAGACAGAAAGTGAAGTGGTCGGCAGTTCGTAGGCTAACAGAATAACTCGCCGAGTCTGTAAACAAGTTTAAAGTTTGCAGAAGTTCAGGGAATTTATTTCTGCGCCGTATAATGGCTTGATTTCAGGATGATGACTTTATTGGTTATCCATTTCCTATCTCAGCAGTGTGTGCACGATCGAAATGCACGTCTCGGAGAGGAATCGAGGGCCAAATTCAGCAGCACGGGAAACCGCATTTCTTTCGGCCCTGTTTTGAAAGGAGCAGACAATTCATCAGCCTCTGAAACAGCAGGTAACGTACTGTATTACCAAGTTGTTCTGGTGGAGTAATAAAACAAACTAATGGGAAGATATTTCAGCCGAACTTTCGGTCTGATTTGGTTTGTTAATGCCGTACAGATGACACTGAAGCCATGGTGGTGATTATCAGCTCAGTGGCCGGCTGTTTGCTGGCGTGTTTGGCTCTCTTGCTTGTCTGGATTGGGAACAGACGTTGTTTGCAAAGGTCTGCCTACTGCTGGTCCAGGGGCCTTTGTGAATGCTAACAGAACAGAGCTCACTGCAAGCCAGCCGACCGGACTAAAATCTGCATCAAGCACTCAATCATTATCTGACAGTTTTTGAATTGCTCATCATTATGCTTAGTTGTTGCACTGGGAAACTAATGAACCTTTTAACATTGTTAAAAGTAACCCAAAGTTCTTCTGAATATTCATTTATTCTGCATCTTAGTGTCAAGCTTTGAGTATTACAATAGAGATGTTAAAACTACAAGCCAATTAACCATTTCAGTTGTGAATACTTTTGTCACAGTTATTTAAAGGGATAATTCACATAACTCACCGTTATGTCGTTTCAGAACCTTAAAAGTGCAGTCACATTTACCTTTGTTTTGCAAATTTCCTCTGACGAAATCTACTCATTTCAGTAGGAATCCATGTGATTGGGAATTTCGTTTGAGTGCAAAAGTTTTCCCACATAAATTTTGCAATTTGTTCCAGTTGCTCACGCAGATTGTCGGTTTAAAAGAGACTTCAGTGTGAGCTGTACTTCATACATCGCTACACTATTGACAATAGACAATGGACTTTTTTTGCCTATGAAATTTGACCACATCTTAACACAAAATATATTTTGAAGAATGTTTATGAACACCTGTCATATCCTACACAGGATTGGACCCCATTGACTTTCATTGTATGTATAAAAAAACAGCATTTCTCAAAATATCTTTTGTGTGTGTGTGTTCTGCAGAAAAAGGTTTTGAATGATGAGGGTGAGTAAATGATGACTGATTTTCATTTTTTATTTATTTTTTGTGAATTGTCCCTCTGACCCTCGGCTGGGTTGTTCATTCCTACCACTGTCTACTTTCTTAGCTGTTTTGACATTTACCATTCTTTAATGCAGGACGTGCTGATGTCAAAGATATACATGAATGCTTCTCGTTATGTATCACTACCCCAGCGCTCACAAAAGTTAGATATGTTGTTCCGCTGCTTATTAGATTTCACTCCATGTGTTTCCTTCTCAAGTAATCGCCGTTGGATAAAAAAAGAAGCAATTAAGCAGTAACATAGCAGACATTGGCTTTGAGATGCATCTCTATGTAAATCCCACCGTCAGGCTGGGACAACCTAGGGGCGAATCAGATTTACTGTCTTTGAAGATCACTTAATAAAAAACATAATAGCTTCTTGTAATTGAAAGTACAATCAAAATGGGCCCAACAGGAAACTAAGCGAATATGTCACAGAACTGGAAAGAAACAAGCTTCAATATTAAATCTTTGAAAGTGCAGAATTAGGCCGTTAGAAACACTTGTGGTTGTTTAATGTGTAATTACTCCCTCAATAATTAAGGTAATTAGCTTATTGATTGCATTACCTTTAGTGGTAAATGGTCATTTATAACAGTTTAAATAGCTTGGCGCACACTGAAAATGACAAACTTCAAATTTCAAAGTAGAACATTATGGCATGTCTTGACTGTGAATCTGGTCCTTATAGCTGAATATATACCCAAGAAGAAAATCAACAGATTCTGTATTCATGTTAAAATGTGGTGGCTGGCTTTGTGCACCTTTTAAAGGATGAAGTGTCTCTTCGAGTGGCGGACAAAGCCTGAATCGTAGCGGCTGCATGCCAAGTCTCTCCTTCGAAGCCTTACAAGAACGCTGAAGAGGCATGGCATCGTCCCCTCGGTTCAAAAGTGCTGCTCGCCGCTTGATTTTTAATTACTGTTATTAATATCATTACTTTATTTTTGAAAACCTGCCATTAAAGGTTCATTTGCATCACACTTTGACTTAGAATAAGATTCACTTCACAGGTTTTTGCTAATGTGCCAAGAAATTCAAGAGGCAGTGCTTGAGAGATTAATGAACAGTGGGAAAACTTCCAAAGAACAATAGTAATTAAAATGAAAATGCGACATGCATTTTTTTGCACTAAACTGTGTGTTTAAGTTGTGTTGATAAAACAGTGTTAAGCTGTAAGATAATTAATCATAAAACCCTTTAATTATATATTTAGCATCAAATATTTTTGCACATATCACTAAATAATATTAAATAAAATGCAGCTTCTTCCCTAACAACAAACCACAAACATGCCTTATGAGGCAATCCCTGCTGTAAAAACATGAAGCTGGCATATCCAGTTATCAGGTGTCCCGTAGTAATCTCTCAACCTCACCTGTGTAACTCATTCAAAACTGGTTTTGTTGCATTTCTATTCTAATAATCAGTGCTCTGACTCCTCCCACCAAAACCAGCAGTCCTTTTTGTTTAATATGCATTTCCTTGACCTGGTTTCTGTGTACCAAGAAGAAATGTTAAAGGACAGACTGTCCAGAGAGCCTGGAAACTGAAAACAAAATGACAGCAGATAATTCCAGTGTAAAGGATTCCTTCAGAGATGGCTGCCTGGAGGGAATTACTCATTTTAAAAAAGACGAGTTTGAAAATGACTGGGAGAAAGTGGTTGAGCGCAAGTTTGGTCGAGTCTATAAGGTGAAGCTTAAAGTCTTGCGGGAAACGTGTGCCCTAAAGACTACAACCAATGATGATTACAGGTACAATTACATGTGAGAGTAGAAAAAGATTATTGTTATTTGTAAGTTGGCAGTTACCATAATGACAAAGTATTATAAACTGACAGTTTTATTGAAAGCTAACTACAGTCGATTTAAATATGTAAACTGTATGCTATATATATTGTCTGTATTTTTGTAGTTCTCATTATATTTGTATTTTGTATTATTTGTATTGTCTGCTCTTTATATAAATTATTTGCATATACTATATATATTATTTTATAATCAATTATTTGACATTTTATGACCCAATAGGAACATGATAGAGATGTCCAAAATTGGAAGAATTAAGTTCAATTATTTAATCTCCATTTATGGAATAAGCAAAGATCCGCCTGGTTTAGTGATGGAATATATGAGAAAGGGATCCTTGGATAACCTTCTCAGCAGTCATTTCTTAATGTGGCCCAAGAAGTTCCAAATGATCCATGAGATGACGATGGGCATGAATTTTCTGCACAGCATGAAACCGCCCATCCTTCATTTAAACTTGAAACCAGCTAACATTCTTCTTGATGATCATCTTCACGTGAAGGTGAGTCGGATACTATGTCATGTTTTAAAATGTATCTGAAGTAATTTCTGGTTAACAAGAGACCCTACAAGAAAGAGAGTTTCTAACTCTTTAAAATAAGGTTGTATATATGCAACCCGATTACACTAAATGCGTCTCTATAGCACGCAGTGTGTTTATCGTGTTATTTATACGCGAAAATGAGTTTTTACGTGCATAGGATACGCATGGGTTGTTAAGGGTAGGTTTAGGAGTGGTGTGGGGTGGGGTGCGTGTTTGGGTAGAATTAGTGGTGTTGGGTGCACGCTAAAACTGCGTATCATATGCACGTAAAAACTAATTTTTGCTAATAAA
Organism: Semotilus atromaculatus; assembly: GCA_031834385.1. NCBI lineage: Eukaryota > Metazoa > Chordata > Actinopteri > Cypriniformes > Leuciscidae > Semotilus > Semotilus atromaculatus. The sequence goes on from JAULUF010000015.1 coordinate 11,610,109, forward strand.
TAACACGATAAAACACACTGCGTGCTATAGAGACGCATTTAGGTGAGAACGGGCTGATATATGATAACATTAGTTACAGCTTTTTTTATTCTTGGTTAATGTTACTTTCTACATATATGCAATATGTTATGTTCAAATATACAACCTCATAGTGTTGTTGCAGTTTTAATATATATTTTCTCTTTAAAGATTTCAGATTTTGGCCTCATTAAATGGGAGGAGTCCTGTAGTAAGACTGAGTTTATTGAACACCTAACAGCTCGAGGGAACATAAACTATGTGCCCCCAGAGACCTTTACACAGAACCCTGAACCTCCCGGAACGAAGTATGACGTGTACAGGTGAGAGTTCATAACTTAAAGAACATTACGGTATGTGCATAAATTGATAATTTGACATTGAGTTATGATATGCCTTGAAATAATCATCTAACCATTCTCACTTTGCAGCATTTCTATTATTATGTGGGAAATTCTCACTCAACAGCGCTCGTATCAAGGTAAATATTGTTCCCAATTTTGGCACAAATTGTAATGTTTCTTTTGTCATACAACCCAAGTCATTGTAAGAAAATAGCGTTGATAACAGGATTGCAAAAAACAAAATTCATATAAAATGAATCCAAAACAAAACAGCTCATATAATATTTATTTTGACCACCTGAGGTTGATGCACCTTTCACCTAACATTTATTGAAGAAAATGAGTTTCAGGCCACTTTTGTACTGAATTCATAGCATATGCCTTTTACACTCTGTTTGTTATGAGAGAGCTTGAAGCACAAGCTGTGTTTGTATTGTTAAATTCATTATTTGGAGTTAAAATAACACTCCAAGCAATTTGTTCTATTTTTTTTGCCACAGGTCTGACTATGACAGAAATATTAATCAAAGTGTCATCTGGCAAAAGGCCCGGTGTAGAGAAGATCCCTGAAGTCAAGCCCACTGAGTGCGAGGACATGATCGGTGTCATGCAGCAATGCTGGCACCAAGACTGCAGGCGGAGACCTGCTTTCTGTGGTAACAAAGTGCTCCATTACAAACAGACAAAATGCATTCCTGAAGCCTCAGTAGAAGTTTGCTCGGTTGTCTCTCTGGTCTTATTCCTTCTGAAATAACAATGAGCAATCAACCAACATTGTTGCACCCCTTATCAACCTCCCTGTTCCTCTGCGATTGTATATTTATCAGGTCGCCTTCAGTAAAACGTCTAATTAAATTAGTGACAACGCCTATGAATTTTAATATTCAGTGTTTGTGTTCGAGCATTAGTTTAATAAGCTTCTGCTAATTTTGTTGCAGTGTTGTATTGTATAATGAGCTGAATATGATTAATCGTGTACATCAGATTACTGAAAGTGCAGTGTAATTAGACCAGTTATGACCCCTGTGCTACATTTTTATCTCGCATTGTACACTGCCAATGTAGATGCTCCATAAGAGTAGCTAAAAGGCTGTCAATCATTGGCTGGCCATTTGCAAAATTTTTCCCAAATGATCACTCTTGTGTGGAAAGCCCTAAAAAAGGTAAGAGCAAAAATGTTTCCCAAAGTGACATTCAGCTGCATCATCTCCATTGTTCTGCAGAGATCGTTCGGGTAACTGAAGTCCTCAGTGAAGTCTTGAAAATACCAGAGACGGTTTCAGGGGGTGAGATAAGAAAGCGTCTGCCTGAACAGGTATTAAACGTAAGTGACTCCTCCAGTGCATGTTTAGACAACACTACACCATCAGCACACATAAGGTGTTAGCATGAGTAATATTAAACGGTGCAAAATATTCATATGCAAAACTGTTTACACCAAACTGACAATTTTGTCAAACTGAAGCAATAATTTGTCTTTTTTAAATGTCATAACCACATTAGTCCGACTGAAATTGGACTAAGTTGGACAAACAGACCTAGAACTAATGCAACTGCAGCTTGGCTTCGTCTAGCATTTATACACGTTAATCGAACTACAGTTGGCGTCAGTGTTGTATGCTTGCTCCAAACATCAGTAATGATGCACAACGTGTATTATACATAAAGTTTATCTAGCAAGACTGCAACCGGCGACCTGCATTCACAAACATCAGTTTTGTTCTTGTTTCTGTTTAATGAAGACTATAGTAGTGCTTGATTGTAAGCGACTTGATTATTAATCTGACTGAAATTGTATCATTGTGGTTTCTGCAAAATTGAACTAACAGATCTAGATAATGTGATTGCAGCTAGGCTTTGTCCAGCATTTATATATGTCAATAGTACTTCAGTGTACCTTAGTGTTGTGTATATGTTCAATAATTTCAACCTTCTAGAGATTATGGGCCAGATTTACTAAACAGGGCAAATTAGCAAGAGAGCGCAATTCCAAACCAGTACCGATGGAAGTGGAAAGTTATGTGCATGATCTACTGACAACGGTCAAATTAAAGAACACAGATACAGCCAGATCATTTCCATAATGACCAATGCAATCTACCAAGAGCAGCGCAACTTAGCGTCTGGTTTAAGACATGCTTTCTTTTGGGTGGTAAATAATGGTGCTATATATTTGCTAGTCACACAATAGATGAAACATGAATTTAATTTAGCTTTCTCTCCATTAGCCAAAGAAGACAGCTGACTCTTCAGGCAAGTATTTTGTTCTCACAATCAATGTCTTTCTTACTTTCTGTACAAACTGTACAAACGCACTCTTACTGTATATAAAACTGTCCACCATCCCATTTTGTTCCTATTCATCACAGATGATTCTAGCATTCACTCTCTGCTTATAAGAAAAGACTTTGAGAGCTTTAAGAATGTTCTGCGAAAAGAGGATGTATCGACGCTCTTCCAAGACAACAACACTCTCCTTCATCACACCGTTGCAAGCGGGAACAAAGAAAGCGTGCGGATGGTCCTGGATCTAGGAGCCTCTGTGAACTGCCAGAGTGTAAAAGGCTACACCCCACTCATTGTTGCAGTTCTCCACAAGTTTTACGACATCTACAGCTTGCTGACAGAGCGCGGGGCTGACGTCAACCTCAGCGATGGCGACCAGTGGACTGCCCTGCATTTTGCCGTACAGACTGGCGATGACAGAGCCGCTCGGATTTTGTTGGAAAATAAGGCGAGAGCCGATGCCAAGGAGAAGGACGGCTGGACGCCTCTGCATCTAGCTGCTCAGAATGGCCACGAGAACATTGTGAGAATCTTGTTCCCGCGTCTGGATGCCGTGGATGAGCAGGAGCACCAGTCTGGCCGTACGCCACTTCACGTGGCTTGCATTTTCGGCCATTTAGAGATTGTCAAGCTCTTGCTCAAAAAGGGAGCTGATGTCAACAAACAGGATAACTTTCAGTCCAGTTCCCTACACTTAGCGGCAGATGAGGGGCACTTCAGGGTGGCCCGTTTGCTGGTTAATAGTGGGGCTGATCTGAAAACAGTTGATAAGCAAAGCTACAGTCCCCTTCATTTTGCCGCTCTGAAGGGTCACACGGGTATCTGCAGACTCCTGTTGAGTAACGGACTCGACCCCAACATCAGAACCTATCAAAATTGGACAGCCATGCACCTGGCAGCCTTGAAAGGCCATCCGGAGACTATCCTTGTGTTGGAAGAGCACCATGGCTCAGTCAACGTCCAAGGGAAAGACGGCTGGACGCCTCTGCACCTTGCCTGCCATCATGGACAGGAGGGGGTGGTGACGGTGCTGCTAACAGCAGGCGCTGACCCTAACCTGGCCGAGGATACCGGCTGGACACCCCTCCACTTAGCCTGTAATAGTAGCTGCTTCCCTAGTGTGCTGCATCTGATATCCCATCAAGCCAATGTGAACGCACAGAACAACAGCCAGTCAACTCCATTGCATTTAGCCGTCCAGCTCAGCAACATCCCCATCATCAAAGCCCTGCTGATGAATAATGCACAGCGGGGTATAAAGGACTCGAAAGGATTTACCGCTTTAACCTTGGCTCAGCGGTGCAACAATACAGAAGCTGTGGAGCTACTGGACAGCTAGCACACTGGTTGAGACTCTGGCGGAGAGCGAGCCGTGTTCGGTGACAGATAACTCTACCATTAGAGGGAGTCCAGCATTGATTTCTGCTATCGATTTCCTTCCTCCTGCAAAGCCTGTTCTTATAAACACTCTCGCTGTTGTTTTGATTTAGATTCCTAGAATTTAACGCCTTTGTTTGGGTTTGGTTTGGAGCTCAGGTGTGTTCTGGGAATGGAAGTGTTATTATGAATGAAGGATTTTGACTGTAGTGAAAGTCAACAAAATAATAATTGCGTCAGTTTATTTATAGTGAATAATTCATCAGAGCATTTTATTCTTACAAAATCAGTTGTTTGTTTGTTTGTAATATCTAATCAAAACATAATAACTTGCTCCATCCCTGAAACTACTTTCCTTGTCTGTTGATGACACTTAAGTTTGCACTGGTTATTGAACCATGTTAAAGGGATAGTTTACTCAAAAATTAAAATTCTGTCATCATTTACAGTCCATTGTGTTGTTCCAAACCTGTAGGATTTACTTTTTTTTCTGCAGAAAACAAAATAAGATATTTTGAAGAATGTTGGTAACCAAACAGTTTTGGTCACAAGTGACTTCCATTGTATGGACAAAAAAAAAATCAAAATATCTTTTCTTTTGTTCCACAGAAGAAAGAAAATCATACATGAACATGACAGAGAGAACTCCCTTTAACTAAGTAGCCAGATTGGAATACCTTTATCAAACTCACAATTTTTTTGTGTGCTGAATATCCCATTCAACTTTAAAACACATCACATTAGAGGAATAAAAGAGAAAAAAAGTCAACCACAACGTGATGATCATATATTTATCATGATTCAATGCCTTCATGCTAGCATGAATTGAATTCCACCAATGTCAAACATACACGTGTACTGTAATGTTATGGGTAATAAACAAAAAAATCACAACCATTCATTTGTGGCATTCAAATGGCATTACAGACAAAAGCCAAAAAAAACCTGTTTGACAACATGCTTATCACTTACCAGTAGGGTTCCGCTCACGTTCAACAGTTTTGTCCTAAATACAAAGGGCAAAAAAAACCAAAACCTTTCTGTTATTACATTGGTGCATTCCAGTCATAAGTTGATGCATTCCAGTCATAAGTTGACGCATTCCAGTCATATGTTGACGCATTTCAGTCATAAGTTGGCAACAGTTCACACATAGTATAGTATGTGTGAACTGGTGTCAACTGACTTTTCCTCAAGTGAATATGTTAATAAAACATCAATGCCTTGTGATGGAATCAGAACACGTATACAGACCCATTATCACAGACTGTGTTTGCTCTGCAGCCTCTCAACTTTAATGTACACTTTAAATACCACATTCATGTCAGCGTGATAACTAAAGCTTTGAGAACATCTACAGCATCATGGATTGATGCAACCCTTATTGATATGCAGTGATATGAAAATAAATGATCTTTTTTATGTAACAGCATGTTGTCAGGCGTTTTTCTCTTGAAGAGAGATTTTACATAAGTTTTGAAAATGGATGGATAAGATCAAGTTATGTACAGTATCGAATTCCAAGTGAGTAAAATAATAATTTATGAATAATTCTGCTCGGTTGTGTGTGTGTGTGTGTGTGTGTGTGTGTGTGTGTGTGTGTGTGTGTGTGTGTATGTGCCATGTTTACACAAAGACAAAACAAATGCAGATTAAGAGAGGGGCTTCCCACTGTGTGATTTACACTTGTCATTAATTAATTAAATAGCTGTTAGTGTTTGGATCCTGAGAGGAATTTGTGCAGGGAGATTTTTCTTCAAAGCTTCAAAACGTTCATATTACCAAAGCTCAAAATATCCCCTGTGGACTATTGCTAATGCAACAAAGAGCATCATATGCGGATTAGGTTTAAATCTCCACAGCAAATTTGATAAAAATGAATTTATACACAAGACTGCACATCCAGAGAAATGTGCTGAAAAATACAGTACCATCTCAAAGAGAAGATGTCTAGTGAAGTGTGATTATTGCTCTGTCTGACTTTCATTTCATTACTTTTGGGTCCTTCAGGCAAGCACATAGCTCTACTAATGAGTGGTTGATTACGTTTCACCCAGCATGCACTGAAACCCACTTCCAGAGAATGACACTATGATCTCAGTCAACACAGTATCTGTTGCCATAATAATTATTTTGTTTACATTATAATTGCTACAGTAAGGCTCACTGTGGAATGTCTTTTTCTCCCCATTAATTTTGTTTTTGTGGATTTCATTCCATGTAAGTTATGTGTTTAAGTTATTTACTATTATTCATTTAGTAAGCATAAACTGAATATGTCTTTTTTTAAAAGACAAAAGACTGAAAGGAATCATTTGGCATTGGAAAGCAAAAAATTACCATTATATTTATTATTTCATGAAAAGGCCAAAAGGAAAAAATATACACTTGCTTCATATTTTATTAAAGATCCTTTTTGTTGCCAAGAACCGGGCAGTTCAGAACATTTTTATTGATCCCAAGAGATCCAAAATAAGTTTTTTCTTCTACCTAAAACCATCTGTCATCCAAAAAACCTCTGAATCACCTTTCTTGGAGTGTAGTGGTGAACAAAGGTGCTGATGCAGCGTTCATTCCTAAATGTTGTGGTAGTATGAAATAATGGTTTACAGATTATTCATCATGTTGATTGAAACTGGTTTTGTGAACGCCTAGAGGAAGATAAAGAACTTCTGCATTCAGAATTCCTCAGAGATGTGCGTATTGTCAAATTTTGTGCCACTGTTGTTTATTCAACATTGAAGTATATGATAGAATGAGGTTAATGTCAAATTTCATGACAAAGCCTTGTTAATAATATGGGAGTTTTAGAGGGATTTTGTCATTGTGACATCAACACAGATGTCACTTTCACAATCACTCTTTACCTTAAACTGAACCTTGACAAGACTCCTGTACAAGACCTTAATCACTCACTTCCTGATGTTTGGAACACCAAGGAGTTTCCCCAACAACAAATTGTCATTCACTGATCTTGTCACACGCTGGACAAAATAATGACAATCACTTTTCATCCACTTTTTCTCAGATCTGATATCGATTAAATAGTTGTAACTCACTCTGATCTGGTTGCATCTGTCTGAGTGTACCTATACAAAATTTGGTGGAATTCCTCTAAATCAAAAAATTCTTCCATTCAGGTCTGTCCATCAGCTGCTTTATTTGCCACAATCAAATTATTGCTTTTGACATTTATCCCATCCAGAGGGCTGGCTTACTGTCAGAAGTGTCATGTCCATTCTAATTTGCTCTCTCTGGTGTGTATTTTAAATGCATCTTCAAACAAAATGTCAAAAAGATTTAAATGTCTTTCTAAAATGTCATAAATCACCCTGTCACATGGACAATCGCCATGTACTTTCTGCAGACTGTTTGCTTTAGTTTAAGCTGAATCTTTTGTCCTTTGCCCAACCTCATTCTGTGTGAAATCTATAGGTTAAATCAAGAGATTTTTTAATTAAAGAGTTCTATTTTAGATACAACAGAAATTATCACTAGCTGTCAGATGTAATTTTAGTGGTCATAACTTTTTTATGTAATTTCACATAATTTTAAGTTTTGTCATGACAACTCTTGGAAGATTGGTATGGTAATAGAGATTGGCAGGATATGGCAATGTTATAATGTATTTGGTCTTGGCGGAATAGATTTGCTACACTGCTGCTGTAGAGCAAGTACAGAGACTTGCTACTGCCAATACATTTACAGACATTGCTGTGAGCGTGTAAGACATGCTGCTGCTGCTGCACATGTACCATACATGAAACAACCCACGATCTATACATACAGGTGGAGCTGGGGAAGGGGGAGGGTTCTGAAAGCCCGCTACAGACCGTTAACAGCAAACAATGCCAAGTATTTGAATTTAAGCAGCAAGCTCATTGGCCGCTGATGCATAAGCAACCAATCAGCTGTGATATGTAGCAAACGACATGATTGCTATCAGTTAAAGACCTATCAGCCTGCACCATTTCATGAGTTTCATGCCAGAAATATGTGATTGTTTTAATCCAGAACAGGTGGAAATGGACCTTTATCTATCCCAAAACTTTTTTTAAACTTGCTCAAACAAACTTAGAAGTTTTTCCACAGTTGAAACACTGACCGGACAGAGATAAAACATTTCAGTAAGTTTTTTTTTTAACATACCCTCAGATGTTCATTCATGGTTATTTCATGCTGAAACTAGTAGTAAAGCGGAAGAGATCGATCGGGGCTTCCACAGCGATCTGTCATCTAAGAGCGTCAAAACAACATTTATTGTTATACTTTTGTGGTAAAATTAACATGATTTGAAAGCTGAGACGTTTTATCAACTATAACAAAACACAAACCGTCGAAAATGTAAGTTTAGTGCTTATAATAGCAAAACAAAATGATCACATTTCTGTGTGCATCAAAAATAAATAAATAATTACACATAATTCTAAGCTTATTTTATAAATGACTCTATTATTAGGACTTTAACATTGTAATCAGTTAGTAGCAGAGAAGGGTATATGACCCTTTTCCCTTCTTGACCATACAGTAGATCATGGCACAAAATCACAACTCAACACATTTAATGAATGGCTACAAGAAGTTCTACTTATGTTTGTCATTTTATCTGAATATTAGATTTAGATTTAGTGTCTCTAAAAATGAGTGACACTGTATTATGCTGAATATCAAAGTGTTTTTCCCCCTATTTGTTAATGACGATTTGTGGACACATTAGAATGGACTGCTAAAGTAGTGGGACATCACATTTTGTGCAATTACAACTAGCAGATTAGCACATTTTTCCTTAACTCATTGGCTGATGCATCATCAGTTAAACTCATATCTCTATATGTTACAATTTAAAAGTAAATGGACATTATTCTTAAGGGGGGCGTCTTCCCACCTTACCCTACTGAAGTAATTACATTTAACCTACTTTCCTGTAAAGTGCTTTAGTAGAAATGTGTTTACTTAGAAATGAATGTAAATGTGGTGGCTCTAGTCGATCAAAACTCCCTTCAAATCATAACAAGGTTTTACTTTGAGCCGAAGGGATAGGAAAGCCTCGGTTCAATGCTATTTCCTCAAATAATTACATAATTGTGTGGACAAATGACTTTTATTTGCAATCCCTGACAGCATTGCCCTCTTAAATGAATCCGCGCTGTGTGGTTTGACTGGCTGGGGTGTGTGGCGTATGGTCCAGTAGGCAGCAGGAGCACTCTTATTAACACATCAGAAAAACAAACACAGCACCTGCCTGTGGCTCAGCTGGTCCAGCTTAATTCTCTTTAGTTGGGCTCATAGGAGTGGGGGTTACCGTGCCAAGCAAGTGATTATAGCTTCAGCGCTTTGGGAGCCATCACACACCCTGCCTCCTTTTCTCTCTTTCTCTCTCTCTCTTCTTGCCTTCAGAACTCATTCTCCGCCAAACATATCCAGCAGCCCAAAGAGATGTCCAAAAGATGACTTGAAGAGACAAATTAGTCAAAAACATCCTGTACAAGCTTGAATTAGTCAAGTGAATGACTATGTTTTAACCCTTGTGCATCAATATAAAAAAGTTTCTCTGAGGTCCATATAAAAAAAACCTGTCATAAAAATGTGAGGTTTTGGAGCACAGATGTAAGTTTGGCCTCATTTGAAAGAAAACCCTTGGCTGGGCTATGGAGGTTTACGTTTTTAAAAATGTATGATAATGTGAAAATGATTATGATAATTATTTTATATAAAATATATACTTAATAAAACATGTTGAACTCAAAAAACTGCTAGAAAATCAAAGCCATAAATCTAAACAAGTTGTGTTCCAAACGTGAGGTTGATATCTCAAAAAATGAGCTTTTAGTAAGATTATTTTTTTGGGGCGAAGTACCAAATTTTCCCCGTTAGATGCCAGCAAAGCTCCACTGGTGCACACAGTGGTTGGATTTGTGATTTTCTGTAGAGTTTTTCTCTCTCAAATATTACACGCACCCTCTCTCTCACACACACACACACACACACACACACACACACACACACACACACACACACACACACAGTCTGGTTCGCTATCTTTGTGGGGACTCTCCATAGGCGTAATGGTTTTTATACTGTACAAACTGTATATTCTGTCCCCTTACACTGCCCCTGTCCCTAAACCTACCCATCACAGGAGACATTCTGCATTTTTACATTTTCAAAAAACATTACTTAGTGTGATTTATACGCTGTTCTCCTCATGGGGACCGCTGGCTGGTCCCCACAATGTAGGTGATTTCAGGTTTTACTATACTTGTGGGGACATTTGGTCCCCACAATGTAATATAAACACGAGCACACACACACACACACACACACACACACACACACACACACACACACACACACACACAAACAAACCACACTCTGACATCCATACCATCAAACCCACGCAATTATCATTGCATAATTTATCTAATTGGCTCTATAATAATCAGAAGCAGAAAACAGGAAGAACATGAGTATTTCCTTTATAGGCCAAACCTGAGAAAATTGCACCATCTTAAAAAAATAAGATAGATTTTCAGGTAACACTTTATTTGAAGGGGTGTGCATAAGACTGACATGACACTGTCATAAACATGACATAACACCTGTCATGAACATGAAGGAGTCTTTATGAATGTTTATGACTGTTGTCATTAAGTGTCATTCGGTAAATTATGACACTTTTAATGCAAAGTTGACATTGTTTAAAATGTCTTTGTTATGACAACTTGACATTAACAAAGACAAAAATGTCTTTGTTATGACAACTTGACATTAACAAAGACAAAAAATGTCTTTGTTATGACAACTTGACATTACCCAAGACAAAAATGTCTTGATTATGACAACTTGACATTAACCAAGAAATCATAACCTGTCAACCTGTCACAAATATGTCATAACAGGTCTAATTATCAAACTTAAAGCATTTTACAGTGTAATAACCCTTAATGACATCTTTATAACTAGTACAATGTGTTCCACTTTACTTGAGGACAAGTCAAATATTCATGACACAGTTATAATGGTGTCATGACGGCCAAAGTTGTGACAGGTTGACAGGTTATGATTTATTGGTTAATGTCAAGTTGTCATAACAAAGACATTTCTGTCTTTGTTAATGTCAAGTTGTCATAATCAAGACATTTTTGTCTTGGGTAATGTCAAGTTGTCATAACAAAGGCATTTTAAACAATGTAAACTTTGCATTAAAAGTGTCATAATTTACCGAATGACACTTAATGACAACAGTCATAAACATTCATAAAGACTCCTTCATGTTCATGACAGGTGTTATGTCATGTTTATGACAGTGTCATGTCAGTCTTATGCACACCCCTTCAAATAAAGTGTTACCGATTTGCATTTTGAAGCCTTGCCAACAGAATGAAAGCCTATTAACAAAGATTACATCTTTTATAATTAAATGGCCCTAGGATTAAAAATTGCAGTTTCAATGGGGACATTGTTGTCCTTAAGGTCCTAAGTGTAACTATTTTGTGTACCTAGTGTAAAACAGATTTATTAAAGGAAAAGGGGGTGAAATAGTCAAATTCCAATAAGAATACACACTTGTGCCAATTTTTTTGCAGTTGGCATCACATGGGCAAAATAAAAAAGTAAAAAATAAACAAAACTTAAAAAGACAAAAATGTACATAAGGACACACAAGTGTTACATTTTCAGCTGTTTTAGAATAGCTTAAAATGATTCATAATTGTTTCCCTTCCTCCCTTGTCACTTTCTGTCACCTTTCACATTTCCAAAATGACTTTATTTCCCATTCACATGACCCCTTTCTTGTTAAGTGCCGACAGCAATCAAGGGCTGTTGAATGCCTCGTCTAATGATGAAACCTGTCTTTGCATTTGTTCTTCATTGACTCGCAAAAAAAGAAGACCTGATTGCAGGGTATCAAAGGAGCAATTTAGTTAATTAGAAACTGTCCAAATTCATGACGTTTCTCACACGGAATGTCGTAGTTTTCTTCCAGGAATGTTTAGAGCAATTTACCAAGCTGGCGCTATTTTTCACGGGTAATTTAGTCAGCTAATGAGACTTGAAGAATTTTAAGTTCATAATCTGTCTATTGAAATGTATATGGAGTTTACTTTGCTCAAGTGTTTCTCATTTATCAGAGCAAAATCATTATTCACAGACTTCATACAGCACGTCCACATCCATCCGCATTTGTGATTGGAATGCAAGCAAGTGGTGAAAAATGTTCTTGGCAGATTTTATTTAGAAATGTGCAATGAATGATTAGTGCCCTACACCCTGTCGTTGAGGGTCAAGCACCACAGATTTAATCTCATTTTAAGGCCTTCAGTGCATGTCTATACGGATGACCCTGGGAGTTCTGACAGTGATTTGTTTTTCACAATCATTGCAGGATGATGATGATTTATAACATGTCCCTTACACTGAAGTTTACTTTGTGATACATTTATTATGTTATAAGATTACACTTAATGCCAACATTGTTTAGATGTTGAATCGTTATTGAAAAACTCTGGCTACAAAGTTTTCCTCTGCTAGTAGATGCTGTAACTGGACCGTAATGTTTATCCATTGACAGCCATTGTGGAGGCATTTGAAAGAATGCAATGGATATTTTTCTCTTTCTGTATTTCGACGTCACGGCTCAGGGTGATTGTGGGCTGATTAAGGGCTTTGGACTTTAACATTGTTTCCAGGGATTTTGAATTCAAAATGCACATCTGAAGTTCTGAACCACATAAAGTTTAGCAGTGTAGTGGTGTGTGTATAACCAACAAAAAGCAGTGTGTTGATCATCAGCTGTGTCCACAGATGGCTGCCATGGGGCTAATGTCATTGTGTTGTCCACAGAACATGCATTCATATCAAACGTTCTGTGCCACATCATTTGAGTCAACCCTCAGGCCAGAGAAGAACTTCATTTGGGCTCCAGTGTTCTTTTACTCCATAAAGTTCACAGGAAAGTCTTTCCCCAAAGTTCTCGCAAGGTTTACGATGATGAACAAAGAAAGATTTTGATATCAGATAGCAGATATTGTAGCTTCATATCACTAAAACATCTGTCATGATACGGTAAACCGCCAGTGCACAATTACTTTATTCATATAAGCCTATATAACTGTGCAACATACATCTCATGAGAACATGCATTACATTGCAACGGCAGGCCCATCACATTCAAGGTGTGTCATGTAAAGCAAGAAATGCTACGTATATAAACAATAAATAGTCAAATGGAACCTTAAATTAAATGTACACTCATTTTGCTGACACATTTGGCTGATGCTCTCGTCAATCCACACAAACCAGTCATCAGGGACTGCATGCAGTTCATCCTTATTCTCCCCTTTTACTCTTCCACCAAGACAAAAAAGGAACCGAAATGGTTAATGCGTGGAAGGTTGACAACTGACGGTCAAGGTTGTTATGTTTGAAAATCTCAGCATTTTACTGAAATTATATGGGCCTACTTTGTTTTTTTTAAATATTAAATCCACTTTGCTGTAGGCGTGGCACAAATGCTTTGATATTTGTACAGAAATTACAGTATGACCTGGCTGAATGTATTAAGGTTTGATGCTGATGCTGAGAGAACATCTAACAAACATATTATAAATGTGGGACATAACATTGCAGACATGACTGGCATCAATAAGCTTTTCAACAGAAAAAAAATTACAACCTCCATGCACTGCATGGCCTATTGGCTACTACAAAGCATCTGTTTGTATTACAGTACTGCATGTCCTACCATGATTTAAAATTTCCACCTACTGTAGCTGCATTTAGTTTCCGAGCAAATAATCAAATCAAAAAAAAATAATACTGACAAACAGATAAGCAAAGGCATTGCTTGAAGTTGTATTCCAAACAAGAATCTTTGTTTGTGCTGAAGATACTGCTTAAAAAGCCATCTCCCCCAGGGGTTTTATATGCATTTTTCTTTTCTTTTTTGGGCGATATGATCTTGGAACAAAATCATTTTTATAATACAGACAATTTATATACATTCCTTTAGGTTTAATCTGCAAGCGATGTCGCCCCCAGGCCATAGTCCGCATGGGATCTGATTTTGATTCTTTAAATAAAGTTGTACAGTGTGTCCACTGCAGATGAGGTATTATTTCCATCCCTTCTGCTCCGTTGAAGCGAGTTCTCTCTCAACAGTGTAGAATCTTAATAAAAGCTTTGCGAAATTCAATGTTGAAAGTGGTGTATATGATGGGATTGACTGCACTGTTCACGTAGCCCAACCACGTAAAGGCAGTGTAGAGTTCAGGAGGGACTTGCCAGTAAGTGTTCACAATGTGTGTGATGAAGAACGGCAGCCAGCAGATGATAAATACTCCTGAAAATGAAGAAAAAATATGTTGAAGAAAATATTTGGGTGGGCAATGTTAAGAAACTGTGCTTTATATATAAACTGTTTCATTCAGGGGGTTTGCAGAGGCATGTTTTTAATGTCATGTAGTATTGTGCAGCTCACTGAAACAAATGGAAGATGAAATGCCATGTCTTGCTTTAATGTTAAATGAAAACAAACAGTGTTGTTAAAGCTGAAGTGTCTAATTTTTGCACCATTTTCTTTGTATCACCAAACCAAACAGCAAAAATTAAAACCGAACACTTCGTCTGTCTGCTATTGGTTAGGCAATCAGATAGTACCAACCCCATTTCACACCATTGTCTGAGACAGTGTTGATGTTGTCAAATCTGACAACTTTCTCATAAATTTGGTTTCTTATGCTTCCATAGCATTAAAAAGGCTTATTTTCAGGCTATAGACCAACCAATGCGCATGTACAGTCCTAAGTGTGCATCTCAGAACACTGACTGTTTCTTCTAATGGCAGCTGCAGTGACACGATGACTTCACCCAATCGCGATTGGCTCTTTTTTTTTTAGAAGGCATATTGGAAGTTGCACTTTCGGTTACGCTTTATTTTAAGGTGACCTAGTTACATTGTACTTAAGTACTGAGTAATATTACTTAACTACATGTACTTACTATAGAGTTATGGTTAGGGTTTGTCCAAAAACAAATACTTCCCTACTATTTAGTATGCGATAAACAATTGGCAAAGAGTCCCAGGATGACCTACTACTTCTGCCGAGATTCTGAAGTGCACATTTGATGGACACTTTACTATCCTGTGAGGCCACTGAAGAGGATTTATGACTGTAAGTGGAGCGACGCAACTGACGCTGTAGGTCACGTGACAATAACAACATGGCAGATATATTGTGTCCTGCTTTCATACATACTACCCATATTTATACTATATAAAAGCATATGTTTTTGAATTCCAATTCAAACAGTGCGTGATTTCGGACACAGTGAATGTCTCAAAATGAGCCGTTCAGGAAATGACTCCAATGTCACCTCACATTGGAACAAGCCCCGTTTATGTACAATGTCACCGCGATAGAGGTGATAATCAAAACCAAACAGGTGTTTTGTTAGTTTTTGGCAGATTATCCAAGGCACGAGCTGTAAAGGCTCAACACTACCCTGGAAAGTGCGTGGGGAGCAGCAGCTCATTTACATTTACAGATTACAGCATGTTTTTGCTTCCACTCAAAAATGGGCATTGACAACATGGTATAATAAATGTATAATAAATTATCTGTGTTGTTTTGAGCCGAAACTTCACAGACACATTCTGGGGACACTTGAGACTTATATCATGTAAAATAGGGGCATAATAGGTCCCCTTTAAAGTATTTTAACATCAAATAACATCACACACTTACCAAGGACAATAGCTAACATCTGAGTGGCCTTCTTCTCCTTCTGCTGGGAGATTTTACGTTTGTTAAGAGTTTTGACAGATGTCTGTGTTTTGCCAGTGGGGGAGACCTGGATCTCAAATGCTTTGGCCACTTTTGTGATATTGCTGGTGTTGCCATTTCTTTCAGGTTTGACACCAGCTTCAGGCGATGGGGGTGACATGTCAGTCTCTCTTACATTAGAGCTAACCAGCCGGCTGTGTTGTTGACCTGCAGCAGACTGATCCTGCTTCTTCTGTTTCGGAGGGTTTAAGTTTGTGATCTCATCCATTTGGATGTCGTCCCCATTGTTTACCACCTCCTTTATGAAGATCTAACAAAAAAAAAGAGGTGAAAAATAAGTCATTTTGGCTAAATGTATAGCTGAAGTGCACATGATCAAGCCTTGATATAAAAAGAACCGAATCCCCTACTAAACAAAAATGGTTTACTCTATCAAACAGTTAATTTCATAACAACTTGTTTATTGTTTCAGTCAATATAACTTCATATCAAGTTAACCGTGGGTGCAGAGATTAACATTTAATATTTGCTGACACATTGTCATTTCTCAAATGTCATCTGTCATCAATACTTCTGGTGGATACAACTTTTTGTAGCAGCGATATTTTGAAAGCAAGAGTGAAATTGGCTGTACCACGTTTTTGTTGTTCACAGGGAAATTCCCGCTGGACTTGACGATCACAGTGCACAGTTTCACATCATCAGGGTGAGTGCATTTCTGA
Organism: Semotilus atromaculatus; assembly: GCA_031834385.1. Taxonomy (NCBI): domain Eukaryota; kingdom Metazoa; phylum Chordata; class Actinopteri; order Cypriniformes; family Leuciscidae; genus Semotilus; species Semotilus atromaculatus. The sequence goes on from JAULUF010000015.1 coordinate 11,626,642, forward strand.
AACACACATGGGAGAAACACCAGACTGTTTTGACAGATTTAGACCAGAAAGGAATTAGTTGTCCAGCCCCAGGTTCGGTTTAAATTTATTTGCAATTATAAAAATCGGAGGAACATGCAACTGCAAGGTAAGTAATTCCATTCGGTTACAATTATATTTTTTGTGTGTGCAAATGTCAGCTTATAGATCATGTTCATAGGTAATGCGCAGGAAAAGTTTCCAAATCCTTTAACATTTTAAATTACCTGCTCGACATAAGGACGATTGCTAAAGCTTTGCATTCTCAGTCTACAAAGCATTCGTTTTGGATGCAGATGTGGCGAATCTAAAGATCATTTTAGATCTAAACCCAAAAGTTCAGTGTTCTGAAACCAAAAAACTTGCTATATAGATGGATACAGATGAGTTTTGCACTTCAAAATGAAAGCATTCCTAAAAAAAAAACATGATGTTGATCTAAAGCCTGTTTTCACATCAGAATGCTTTGGAGGAGTCACAACAAACCACTGATAGGAGAAGCGATGTTTACTTATGCCGTCAGGACACAGCATGAGAACTCCCTAAACACAAATGGCTCTCAATAATGCACTGATGCCCTTGAAGGAGCTTAGGATGGGTAGATAAGCTATCAGTTTCTTTGAATAATGCTATATTGAATTTATTTTGCTGCGGCATGCGCTCCATGGAGAAGCCTGGATGTCACTGCACTGTGTAAAACAATGCAAAGACTAACAATGTATTATAATAACAGTGTCATGAAGCAGTGGTCATTTCCTGCATTGATTTGCAATATGTCGGGAGAATCAATACAAGCAGAAAAAAAGGAAAAGGTAATTCTAGACAAGCTATGATCACAGATGCACAACCTGAAATATGTACTACTATTCATTACTATCCAACTGCTCATTACTGATAACACTGCTAATGGGAATTACAGTGCTGATGAATTATGAAATTCATTTGACACTGCAGTTTTTTAACAATCCCAATTCACTAAACTATACTGGAGTGCTAAGTAAGTAGAAACTTTCACAACTCGTCATCAAGCAGCTGTTCTCACCTTTAAAGTCAAGCTCATATCCATGTCCGTTACTGGGCATGTGCGTTTAGTGTTGACACGTTTCCGTCTCTTTCGCAGTACCACGTAGATCTGCACATATACTAGCAGCGTTATTATGAAAGGAACGTAGAAGGATACGATGGAGGAGTACACGACAAAGGCAGGGTTTGCGATAACACACAGAGCATCATCATGGGTGTCTGTAACAGAAAATACAATGAACATTGTTACATTATTTTTAAGTTTTTGTCTTATATATATATATATATATAATGGCATTGTCTGCCACATGATAGCTATCACAGATGTCTGGGCCAATGGTTTCACATGGTTGTGAAAAACATTTTATACAATTTTCAAGAAAAGATTCATTTTAATTGCCCTTAACACACTGGTGCTCTGTAGGAGTTCTCTCTATGATATCATGTCCTGTTTAATGTTTTTTTTTGCATGTTGGTGATACCACAGGACTTTGATATGGGTCAAATTATTAAAATAATCATTAATAAACATAATACGTGTATCTAACAGTGCAGAGTAAAGTGCCCAACTAATCTTGCAGTGTGATTTGTTTTGTTCATGCTCACGAGTACCTGACCCCATCCTCCCACTACAAGCAGTCAAGCAGAAGAATGCTGATTATATTACTTCCCTTTAATATAACTTTCAAATGAAGCCGTGACCTAACTTATTTTAGCTGCCCTTAACACCAGCGTGCATGCAAGATAATGACACTAATACTCTGTAAATTCAGCTCTTTAAGTGCAAGTTGTTACATTGTACCATAATAATATTTCTAAGCAGAAGCCAATTTTTTAAGCTTAAGACCAGCTGATCCACTTGCACAGAGTTTAGCTATCATATTCCTTATGGTAATTAATTCACATGTAGAATACAAATTGCTGCAAAGTGGACAGTTATGCACAGTAGGAAATAAACTTACAGATATAAAACCGTATATTGGCTTCTAAGGATTCTTTTTATAATGTCTATTCAATCATTTACTCGTCTTCCACAATAATTCAATGTCTTTATCTTCATTTAAAGACATTTCTCAGCAGATACATAAAATTAATTGGTTTCACTTTATTTGGATGGTCCCTTTAACACATTCTGTTGACTATAAGTAACGTTGCTTCAGCATGTCTACTAACTCTCATTAGAGTATTAGTTGAGTATTAATAGACTGGTAGGGTTAGGGTTAGATTAAGTTGACATGTAGTTGCAAAATGACTTATAGTCAGTAGAGTGTCTGTTGGAGGAGCATCACAATAAAGTATATGCAGATATTAAGCAGACAGTCTACTAATACTCCAATGAGAGTTAGTTGACATATAGTTGCAAAGTTATTTATAGTCAATAGCACGTTCAAAAGGGACCATCAAAATAAAGTGTTACCAATTAATTACACTGATTAATCAATCAGATATGATTAATTGGATTACAAAGTTTAATTGTACACTACTGTTCAAAAGTTTGGGGACGGTAAGGTTATTTTAATGCTTTTGAAAGAAGTCTCTTATGCTCACCAAGGCTGCATTTATTTGATAAAAAATACAGTATAAACAGTAATGTTGTGAAATGTTTTTACAGTTTAAATATATTTAAATGACAATTTCATTTTAAATTTAATTTATTTCTGTAATTTCAAAGCTTCAGTGTCATTATCATGAATGTTGGAAACGGTTGTGCTGCTTAATATTTTTGTGGAAACAGTGATACATTTTTTCAGGATTCTTTGAGCAAACGAATGTTCAAAAGAACAGCGTTTTTTGAAATAGAAAGCTTTTGAAAGATTATAAAAAATGTGTTTGATGCATCTTTACATAATAAAAGTTTTAATTTCTTTGTTTTAAAAAAAAAATCTTACTGATCCCAAACATTTGAGCGGTGATATACTCCCAGTCCAGGTAAAGGGAAATTTGTCCCCCATATTTACCAGTATTATTGAGTCCAAACAGCAGTGGACATGATACAGCAAAAGACAGAATCCAAACGACAGAAATCATGACTGTGACCCTCCTCTTGGAGCTGTATCGTGTGTTGTATAACATAGGCATGGCTACAGCTGTGTACCTGTGGGAGATACCAGACAAAAAAACGATGAATTGTTGTTTTAATATATGACCTGTTTCATGTCTCTGGACATGATTTTCCTAATATATCTGTAATCATGTGACTATTATTCTTGGTTATTCCCATGACCTCTGTTCTCCCTTCTATTCTTTCTTTCTAATATCGGATTACTTACTGTATAAATATAGACGTTTCATATGAACCGCTATTGATCTAACAAGTATTCCTTACTATTCTGAGCTCATGTAAGTGACGATGTACCATGAAGTTCTCATTGTTTGTCTATATATAACAACCTCAGCACCAAATGTAGTTTATTTTCAGGTGTGTAAAAGCTGAGGTTGGTCCCTCTGTTGAGCTGAGCAACCAAATTATGTCTTTGGTAGAGCACCTACCTGTCGATACTGATGGCACATAGATTGAGTATGCTTGCTGTACACATCATCACGTCCAGGGTGACAAAGATGTCACAATGGATTGTGCTGAACCTCCACTCTCCCACCACCTAAGAGGACAGACATGCATCTTATTTTCAGAACAATACATCAGAATGTAAACCTACACTGTTTACCTGTAAATGTGCAATAGTTAGTTTCTTGCCAGAAGCCCTGCATATTACTACTACAGTATCTTTAGATTGTGAAAATCCATGGTAACACCACAGTCACTTGCTATACTCGTCTGAAATTCCAGGAGTCGATTTGCAACAGCTTCAGCCACTATAATAATGTTTAAAGCAATAAAATATTGGCATTTTCTCTGGTTTAATCGATAAAACTGGCAGAGAGAAGCAATATAGCTCAGGTCAGCCTCATCCACAGTTTGCATCTCCTTAGTTGGCTGGCAGAGCTTTCTGAGCCTCCTCTGATTAATGCGTGTCCTCAGGCAAGCCGAGGGACTCAGAAAGCTCTTGATGGTCTTAGGTCCCTGCCTCTGGAGTTTGCATCGCTGTCATTGATTAAAGAATTATTTGACACCTCTAATGAAAGCGGCTGTGAGTTGCCGGAATCAGTTCATCACCATATCTCTTAACTCGGATGAAATGAGCCTCACCGCTATCATTCTCAGACATCGCTAGTGATCAAAACATGTCCTTGCACTAATAGAGGGAGAGAGAGGGATCCGCTCACTAAGCATGGAGTCGGGAGAGAAATAGACATTTTTTAAATTGCTGTGCACAGATAGAGTTGTGTGGGATTCAGACATGAATGCATTTAAATTCCAATTTAATTTAGGAATTTAAGGAGAAAAGATATAATAGAGTATAATGTATTCAGCATCCAGCATCCCCGTCCCCGTGCTTTTTTAAAATAGTTTAGTTTTTGGAGGAAAAATAGACAAAGTAACTTGCAATATTGTAGTTAATTCAAAGTTATTCATATACACATGTTTATAAAATCAGTTAAATTTAACTTTTGATCTAAAGTCTAAAAACAATGTGGTGGAAATTGTGGCACTAGGTCTAATCAGTTGAAACCTCTGAATCAGTAAATTCATCCTGCCATTACTATTCAAATTCATTTGAATTACTATTCAATTCAAAAACATATTTAAGAGTTAGTTCACCCCAAAAATGAAAATTCTGTCATTAATTACTCCCCCTCATGTCATTCCAAACCCTTAAGACCTTTGTTCATCTTCAAAACACAAATGAAGATATTTTTTATGTGATCCGTGTTCTTTCTGACGACCCCTCCATAGACAGCAATGCAATAACCACTTTCAAGGCCCAGAAAGGTAGTAAAGACATTGTTAAAATGTGGTTCAATCTTAATATTATGAAGCAACGAGAATACTTTTTGTGCGCAAAAAACAAACAAAAATATGTTTGTTATTTTTATAATAAAATAATTATATATATTAGGGCTGGGCAAGTTAACGCGTTATTATTGCGTTAACTTATTAATTAATTAACGCCGACAATTATTTTATCTCACATTAACGCAGGTTTTATTATTATTATTATATTGAAAGTCCGTTGCTCACTGTCACTGAATACACATACAGACAAACCATGGGTCACAGGAGGGGTGGGATGTTGATCACTACTGACTTGGGATGGGCGTCCTCACGATTCTCCAAAATTTTTTGCATTTGGGGTGGGCCTAAACGAGGTCGCACATCGAATGAGAAGCGTAGCGGCGCGTCTTGGACAACTCAAGGTATCGCACACCGGACGCGCACATTCTCAGTTTATGGCCAGCAATATCGTTATGTTTAAGGACATTATGAAATTAAGATAATGTCTGCACTATGTTATGATTGTACTGTCCAATTAAATACAATCGTTTCCGAGTCTGAAGTCTGAACACTTTAGCCTACCTCAGAGCGTCCATTAACTGAATGAATTGAGAATCTCACCTGAACATACGATAACATCAGCAATTTTCATCCACGCAGCGGATTTATGATTTAAATATGGCTAAATTGCACATTCTATCAGCTGCAGTTCTGGCGCCTCAAGCTTGGTTTATACTCGCCGAGTCTGCATTTCACTTGGCGGTGTGCACGGCAGATTTTGTAACTGCGCACGCGGCTCCGCATCCGAAGATGCACGACTTCGAGACGAATCTGGCATTTACAAAATGAGCCTCAAATAGCAGACATAAGCCCTTTTAATTATGGTCCATGTTTTATAAAAAAAAAATATTGTTATTTTATTAACCACTATAAAGTTGACTTCACAGACTAAAAAAGTACCTAAGATTCACCTGAATCCCTGTGTACTTTTTTTTGTGCTTGACCACTTCACCTCACTCTAACAGGGACACTTGCTCTTGAACATAGAAAGTTTATACTGCTCCATGATGTTGCAGAAAAATGAAGAAAACTGTTTCTGTTGTTCAGAAAAAAGAAAGAAAACTGATTTATAAATGTTACCTTATTTGATTAAAGTGTTTGCAAGCCAAATTTTATAGCACTTTTGTTTATATAGCAGTACTTGTAAAATAAAAGTGCACAATACACTACTTTTGAATTCATTATTGAATTTTGCGCATTAACTATGCGATTAATCACAGAAAATCATGCGATTAATCGCGATTAAAAAATATAATCGTTGTCCAGCACTAATATATATATAAAACATAATAAAATAATTTTTTCTTCAGTCTCCTACGCTGTTTACGCTGTAACCACAGTGTAGCGTTTCCGGGTTCTACGTCAGAACGCCGACGCCAAGTGGTCGACGCTGTTCACAGGAGCTGGCCAATACAAAGCCGTTGTTCTGACGTAGAACCCGGAAGCACTACACTGTGGTTACAACGTAAACAGTGTGAACCACTGTAGTCACATGGACTATTTTAACAATGTCTTTACTACCTTTCTGGCCCTTGAAAGTGGTCGTTGTGTTGCTGTCTATGGAGGGGTCAGAAACATCTCGGATTTCATCAAAAATATCTTCATTTGTGTTCTGAAGATGAACGAAGGTCTTACGGGTTTGGAACGACATGAGGGTGAGTTATTAATGAGTTATTAATGACAGCATCTTCATTTTTGGGTGAACTAACCCTTTAATGAACGGTAAAGGGGACATTTCTTAAACTGCATTTGGCCCAACCCTGCAGCTAAGTTAAAGCACTTGATTCGATTGGTCATTTCTTGCTAGCATAGGTAGGTTATTTTTCATGACCCATTTCATCATGTTCTGAAGATATTTTAAAGTTGTTTATGAAAAATGTCTTTTGGAATGATGATCTCATCTGTCCTAATAATAATAGTGAGGACTTTCATTTAGCAACGCACCAACAGCAATTTTTATTTAGCCAATAATCAGACATTTCATTTCATCCATCTCACAGAAGCGCTCCTTAATGTTCTGTTCACGCGTACAAATGATTCAAACTAAATAAATTATGACCTTCATTTATTAACTGAGAATGCAGTTACTCAGGTCTGCCCTTTAAGAGAAAAACAACACATCACAAGATATCAAAAGGCTAATTTGATTCAGGGAGTTATAATAAGGCTGTAAATTTAATGTGCTACATATGTAGTGTCCCAATTTTTCAACCCAATGAGCTCAATTTAAAATCACACAATCAACCTGCTTGCATTTATCTCAGAAGAACATGAGTCAAGAATATGATCTTAATGCACATTTCAACCCATGGATTTTGCTTGCAATCTGATAGCTTTGCTAATATGTTTGGCTCAATGACATACCACAAGGTAGGCTTCTCTTGGTTGAAAATAACTCCTAACCCGTGGCTAGGATCAGACATCCTAGAATTGGACATGTGCTAGTGGCTACTGCAAATTGATTGGCTAAAAGGAGGTTTAAGACAATGGTGCCTGCAGCTCTTCTTAGTTAATTCTTGCCCAGATTGACTCTAATGAGTTATGAAGAGGATGACGAAAGAAATTACAATCTAATCAGTTGAAAATAATTGTATAATCTGTACTTGCATTATTACAAACTACATATGGTTAAAATAATTTGAGCATTCCCAACAAGGAAGGATCCGATCAAGCTGAAACCTACCTCGAGGTAAACTACCCATGGCATCACAAGTGTGGCAACTAGCAGATCAGCCACAGCCAGGCTGACTATCAGGTAGTTGGTGGTGGTCTGCAGGGCTTTCTCCCTAGAGACGGCCATACACACCAGCACGTTGCCGAAGACAATGACGAAAATGAGCAGCGTGAGAAGCATGGCGTAATAATTGTACTGATGCCGCCCCCCTTCTTCCGTGGCATTGAAGTCCCGGGATCCATTTTCAAAGAAGCTCTCATTATAGGCATACTCCGTGAAGACTTCCATCAGATGGTTGAAGCCAAGCTGAGACTCTAGAACCGAAGACGAGAAACATTTTTATAAAAAAAATCCAGCATTTTATTTTTTTAAGTCATCTGTTTTGTATCATGGGGAGTGTCTTATCACATCAACCAGATTACACAGCATGTCTCTCTAAGTTTTGGCATGAAACATCAATTTCTTATTGGAACACCTGAGCAGAAGCTTTCACTATAAAGCTCAGGGCTGTGGCCTTGCGCTGCGTGGTACACTGTGTAAAAAAAGTCTATCCTTTATTTATGGGTGATAGTTCGCTTAGCTGCCCTGAAAAGCCTGTGTTTGAACTCTAGATGTGACTTGACTAACTAGGACAGAAGTCTCCTCCCTCCCTACTGTTTCCCTTGAACAATGTCCAAGAATACATACAGAAACATAAGCAGTACAGCTCAATAATAAGTGGACAAGGGGAGGTGAGAGCGTTTCATTAAATATCACAACAAAAGGGCTTGTAGTTTATACTGTCTCTGCAAATTGAGAAGAAAAAGGAAACCGCACAATGAGCAGTTGTTATTTGTTCCATATTTAGCAGATTTTGCAGAATTCGTGAGAGCTCAGCACAAAATGTATTATAGCCCATAACGAGGAAATGGATTAAATTAATTTGCATTTAATGACAATTTCACCAATTGTGGCCATCTCAATGATATCAAACTCAGAACAAAAGTCTACTTGTCTTCTTAAGTTATTTTGTATGTTATTAACTATGGCTTTGAGAAGGAAGGGACAAGGTGCAGCTTAAATAGACAGTCAAAAGTCAGTGGGGTCCAAAACAACACTGGATGCCATTGACTTTCACTGAATGGACAAACAAGATTTTTCTCCTCAAAATATCTGTTTATCTGTGTTCCACAAATACAAGAAAGTCACACAGGTTTCGAACATCATCCAGGAGATATATTTATCATATAAAAGTTTTATAAGTGCCTGGCTACATATTAAAATGTGGCAAATTCCAGTTTGAACACATCACACCTGTCAATTTGCACTGCCTTGACTCATGTTACATAAATCAAAAAGATATGTAAGAGAAAAGACAGAGGCAAGAAGGCTTGAACCTTGCCGCACCCTGAATATAACATCACTCAGGGTCTCAGCAGCGCCTCGTCTGCAATTGTGCAATGTAAATGAACTAATGCTATAGGAAAAACTGCAATTGCAGTTGTCACTTAAACCGTTCAATATGATAGTAAAAAAAGCTGGGGGAAGAAAAAAAAAAACAAACATTCAAAAACACCACAATCACAGACGAAACCCACTCTTGAGTGAAGGGACCACCCCTTATTGGTTTTTCCACATAATTGCCTCTTTAGCTCTCTCAGTGTCAGTTTTGATCATGAAAGCTGTCTCAGAGTTGACACTCCCTGCAGAGGAAGAAATTATGCTTTTTCATGCTTTCTCATATCAGCCATTGGACTTTCATATTAATGTGCGATTGTGTTTGTTTGTTGGGTTTTGAATGGGATTTTGAATCAACAATTCAGGATGTGCATTTATCTTTAGATAAGTGTTCATTAATAACTGAATCAAACCTAAAAGAAAGCCTCACACACTTCAAGCTTTAGTCCCTGCAGCTGTTTTGTTTTTGTTCATTAGAATACAATTATTTACAAGAGGAACTTCTACATATGTTTTTAGATTAAAATGAAACAAATTTAAACATTTGATACTGTGTACTTATTGTGAACATATATCTATATAATATATCTATCGATAGATAGATATTAATATATATTATAACATCAAACTTCTCACCATATGCAGTATATATATCGATAGATAGATAGATAGATAGATAGATAGATAGATAGATAGATAGATAGATAGATAGATAGATAGATAGATAGATAGATAGATATTGCATATGGTAAGACGTTTGATTACTTTAACATAAATGCATTCATGCAGTTTGTAGTGTTTAGTATAGACAGTAGTTAAATACATAATATAATTGTCCCAAACATAAAAACTACTCAAATTTAACGATTCTAAGTTAAGATTAATTGAAAACAACAGTGACAATGTCGGTATTAAACATGGATTAGATCCCTATTTTCTCTCCCTTACCCTCTCTCTCTCTCTCTCTCTCTCTCTCTGTAACAACCACCCGGGCACACATCATCGCACACACAGAGAAATTACAGCAATTTAGTCTCTTTGAAAAAAAAGGTTGAATTAATTGGAGAAGATAACAAACCGATTTTACACATTCGTCTGAAACAAAGGCTTGTTTTTCCACACGCAGTGGAGTAAAGTTTGTCTGAAAGTGTCAGCATCAGCGAATATCTGTTAATTAGCAGCTCAACTGTTTCCTAATTATTCATGTGCAGAAATAACTAGTTCACAAACAAGAGAAGATGCCGTGCTGTACCTTCAAACCGCAGCTTTCATCCAAAGAGCGGAAGTATTCCGTTTCTTATATTTTAAATCCACTTTTCTCCATCGGATACACTTGTTCATCCGAGCGACTGTAACTGTATTTCTCTTCTGTCTCAATTACAGCTCCACGGGTGGATACAACCACTGTAAACCGGCGAGCACGAACACTACTTCCACGGGGTAATTTCATTTTGGTCACTAAAATAAAGTGAACATGATGTAAATATGCCTTTCCTGGTTTTGTGGAGGTTTTAAACTGCACTTAGCAGGAGCAACCCATATCCGTTTGAGAGTCCAAGCGGAGTGTGTGCAATGCGCGTGTGAGCGCAGCATCCGAGCGCGCGCTTTACGCACGCGGTAACCTTCAGCATCCACTGAGGAACAATCTCAGTCCCTCCAACAGAGATTGAGAAGGTTGGAAAACGAGGCGGGGCTGTTACATAAACATCAGTGAGAATAAAATACAAGCGTTGCATTCTTTAATCACAATCTTTTTCTTTTCAAAACCCAACTGATTTTATATTAGGCCTATTGGTTTCTATTATTATCTATTAGTGTATAGTTACTTACATGTTTCATATTTTGGGTTTAATAAAAAATTCGTTTGGAATTAAAATGATTAAAATAAATGTGGTGATTTGGATTTATTTTTATTTTTGCCCAACATTGGAGGAAAAAAACAAACAATTACCAAACCAAAAATGGCAAAAAATATTTAGTGGTCTTTTAATGGTCTTACACATTTTAATCACAAATCGCTGGTCAGGAAATTAGCAAGAATTGCACAAATACTGTAGATAAAGTAAATTATCACGGAATAGCCTTTCCCTTTGTTTTCTTTAAATGTTTATCCCATGTAAACTTGCAGACAGCTTTTTACAGGACGAAGAGTCAGCGTTGTTCCACTCAATGTTAATGGCTTCAAACAATTCATGATTTGTTGAAATTGTGTCCCAGCTTGTTTGAGTTTAATGCGAGACTCATTATAGGGTTATACTCAAATATTCATTATAGGGTTCAAATCTGGACTCTGAGCAGGCCAAAACCTGAGCCTGATGGATGAGTCACTTCTTGGTCTTTGCAGTTTGGGCAGCAGAACTGTCTTGTTGAAAAATAGCATCTGATCATTCCTCTTTAAAAAACAACTTTTCATTTATGGGAAGCAAGCCATTCTGCAATGTTCTCCTGTACTCCAAAGCATTAAATGACTTTTCACAGTGAAGTAGCTCACCGATACCAGCAGCTAAAAAGGCTCCCTACAATGACAGCTCTTCTTTCATGCTTCGCTGTGATAAAGATGCAACTATTATTATATTTCTCAGCAGATTTTATCACCATGCAACTCGTGTTTCATTGCAATTCATCACTCCACACAACTTTCCATTTTCTGCTAAAAACATTATTCTGTCTTTGATATTTTTCTGAGACAGCAATGGCTTTTAAGTAGTGCATTTGCTTACATTTTCCAGTGGTTCAGACCATTTAAAAGCTTAGTGTTTAGCCAATTCCGGCTTGGCCTAGGAGTGTATGTCAATAATTGTCTCTTTTTCTCTTAAAGTGCCTCTGTGGTGAAAATCAAGTTTCAAACCGTCAACACGGTATCCATATTCATGGATACGCTTATATTAAATGAAGCTATTTTAAGAAATAAATGTTTTTTTTTTCACAGAAAAAAAAAAAACATTTAAATATGTAATTTTGGTGATCAAAGATGAGTTTTAAGGGATACAATTATTGACTACAGAGGGACTTTAAAAGTCACCACGTAATCAAAATAGTAAATTCTTATTTTTTATGGAATATTGCAGTGTTTATAATAAATATATATATATTTTTTTTTTTATTCATGTACCCTCATAGTATTAAATCAAAAACATTAACTTCTCTTTTCAACAACATCACTTCTCTGATGACGTGCATCGGCGCAAGGACTGGGCAGTAAAGCCTTCCCTCCAGCAACCTGTCAATCATTAAATGGCGGCAATTATCAAACAACCACAATTCAACAATCATGCCGACTTTAAATTGCCTTTATCTGTTATTGCTCAATCCCCTGATTACAAAGAGTTGTGACACATTTTCTAAAACTATTATATGGTTCAGCCAGATATGAGCAAGCATCACTGGTACCCACAGAAGATTATTTGTGCTCCTTTTCTTGGGGTAAGGATTGAATCCAATGCCCTCAAATGGACTGAACACAAAACACAAGCCCACACTTCCCCTACAGCAACAGAAAGCTGCTCTGAGGATTGGATCAGAGTGCACAGACTTTAGACATGGTGCGTGTGGAGTTCACAGAAAAATGGATTTGGTGCCATGTGTGCTTGGGCTGTGAGACTATAGGCCAATGGAATGAAACCGTGTAGAGGTTATGAGTGCAAATACTGTGTGCAAGACTGATACAGTTTAACACATATGAACTTCAAATATATACATTAATGAGTGGAGATGGATTTATAATCACGTTTTCAGATTTATAGCATGTCATATATGTGTACTACATTGACAGAGGATAAGCTATTACTCTCCTTAGAGAAGGATGATAAGATGTGGGTAAATCAAAAAACCCTGTTGCCTTAGAAACTGGGGACAACAATTGCCCTTCGGTTTTTTGATATTTCTCAGAAAGTAACACCCTTGAAATGAAAAATCTGTCATCATTTACTCACCCTTATGTCTTTCCTTTCTTCTGTTGACCTGACATTCGTTGTACAGTGGTTCTCAAACATATCTCCTTTTGGATTCTGCAGAAGAAAGTAAATAGCATGTAGGTGAGCAAATGATGACAGAATGGCCTTTTTGGGTGAACTATCCCTTTAAGCACAATCCAAAAATAAAACATACTGCAGTTAAACAGTTCAAGCACCACTGTGGTTACAGTATACCAAAGCCCTATACCGGTATCTTAAACCATTCAGAAGTGGCTTACAGCTCTTAAGTTGAAAAGTTCAGTGCTCAAAGCCTAGTGGAAAATGTAGGAGTCAGCATTTATTTGGCTCTGAAAGTCAAATGTGAAAGTAACTTCTGGTCTCTGCTGTTGGCACGCACTTTCCTTTCAACAAGGTGATTCAGACCAAAAATCTGTCAGTTATTCAAGTAAACAGAGTAGAAAGAAAACCCTTCTTTTGATTGATTTACTTGGAACTCTGCATAAATTCATGTTGTAAATGAAAGGACATTTGTCATAAGGGAAAAGTGTCAGAAGTTTGTGTATGAATTAAAGGAATAGTTCACTGAAAAAATGCAAATGAAAAAGAATACTCTCAACACTTACTTACCATACTTTCCTGGTATTCACCCTACTTTAAGGTGTGTTTTAAGCTAGTCCCTTGTCCCTATCCACTTTCATTTTATGCAATAGAGTAGCTCAGACATTTTTCTAAATATTTTATTTTGTGTTCCAAAAAAGAAAGTAAGTAATACAGGTTTGAAACAACATAAGGGCAGCTATCTCTTTAAATCCTCATAATAACTCTAATTGGATGACAGTTCATATACACTACAGAAGTGATTAGATAATAGAATTATATTGGATCATGATTTATTTATTTTTAGTGGTGTTTTGATGTTCATATACAGTATATACACAAAAAGTCACCAGGATGTGCAGCGCTCCATCACGAATGTTAAGGGGTAATTTTTAAAGGTCAGTTTGTTTAAAAACTTTCCAATCGATTGTTTTGGGAACTCAGATCTGAAAATGTCATTCCACAATGATGATAAATCACCATGCTTAACACAAAGTCGCAAAACTTTCAGAGACTAATGTCCTTTAAAGTATGTGACGGACGGCCTTACATTACCCAAACGACTTGCTTCCATCCCTCAGGAGATTACTGTACAGTCTGATCAGGAACATTTTCTTAACTTTAAGGGCTGTATCATAACAATAAAAACTTCTCTATTTAAATAACTGACCTTGGGTTCCAGCAAATTGTGGGAGAGAGAGCCACATTATAACCCAACTCAGACTGTGTGGCCTCTATTAACTCCTGCTGATGAGCAGACTTATATAGAATGCAAAACAAATCACGCCGACTTTCATAGCAGCTGCTATGAAATGTGATTTTAAACTCTATGCAGAATTATTGACGGGCAGCGAGCGCTATGAAAAGACTCCTTTAATACGCAGACTTGTGTTGATTCTGAAGTTCTCAATGAACAGATGGTAGAAAAAGTGTTTTTCTGACTCGGTGGTTGTAAAGTCTTGACAATGGCACATGCAGACCTTGAGAGCCGTCTGTTTGGCAGGTTGATGCAATGAGCTTTTGGCCAAGACATCTTTGTAAATGGTTCACAGAAGCATGATTGCTTTTCCAACCTGTCTTTGAGCAAACACTCTGTCTAGTTTATCTATGAATGGAGCGTCTAAGCACCCCTTTCCAGTTCAGTGCCTAGCATTACACCAGAAAAAGCACTTTAAATATATCTAATATTTGTATTAATTTGTTTTGAATCTTTTCGAAAGCATCAACAAAGAGCATCCATACATTTTCGACATTTATTTTTTCCCTCCCTTTTCACCATAAAGAATTATTATTAATGATAACAATAATAAAAATAAAAAATACAAACAAATTAATAAATAAATAAATAAATAAAAACTCCTAATCTCAAATAATATTATGACTACAATACAATATTATGTCTCATTCAAGCTGACCTGCTAGTGGCACGTGAGGGCTTGCCTGCATCTGCCTGCCTTCTCGTGACACAGTTCAGTAGTTGTGGCATTTAGTATAGGACCCCTAGTGTCTAATTCATTCGACACAACGTCGAAGTGAGCGACAGAAAGGGAATGCCTCGGTTACTGTTGTAACCCCCGTTCCCTGATGAAGGTAATGATATGTTGTGACGAATGAGTTAGACTAGGGGTCATACTTGGGAGTCCCAAAGGCCAATGAAATTGGCGCATGGTATTTGCATGTCTGGCCAGTCCCCCGGACATATGGGTATAAAAAGAGGCCAGCTCCTCACTAGGGGTCACTAGGGGTTCCTATACTAAACGCCATAACTACTGATCTGTGTCAGTAGTCTTGGCGGTGCAGATGTAGGTAAGCCCTCGTGTTTAGCTAAGCTAATTCACAACCTTCCACCGCTCTGGGGTAAATAGTTTTCCCTATTTCAGGGGGACCTCCTCACCTCTTGGAAGACGTCACTCCAGCTCCAGGGCTTGCGTGAGGACTGTTGGGGTCTGGCTGCCGGTCTAGGCTGAGGCACGGCCGGTGCAGCCTTTGCAGGGGGCCGACCTTATTGATGAGCAGATGAGGCAAACTTAAACGCATTGGACGAGAGCCTCAGACGGGATTCCTCCAGGTGGCGGAGTTTTGCTGGCACAAGTGCACCTGTGGATCCTCTGGGTACCCCCAAATTGTCCCACCATCGAGGGTAGAGAGATCAGAGTAGACAGCAAATCTTGACCGGGCAGAAAACTGTGCTTTCCACGATTTCGTAATCGATGTCAGCTTCGACTGGGGCAGAGCATGGCAGGAACCAATCTTCCAACTGCGAGCGCTCAGGGCATGGTGGAGGAGGTTCACTCCAGCCCAATGCTTGTGGCTGACCGGGCAAGCACGGCTGCCAACTCCATGTCAGCTTCAGACTGGGCCAACACGCCGGATGGTGGAAGCCCAGCCGAGTCCTTCACCTCGGAAGGCATTAGCCCACCCTCCGATGCTGCGATGGACAGCTCACCTTCCTCACAAGCTCCGAATGAGATATTATGCTCACCCTCAGGTGAACTGCCTAACTCATCCAGAAACTCAACCAAGGGATACGAGCGTGCTGAGGAATGGGAGGCCCGAAGGGATTATCCCAGTGAAAACTCTCCCATTGTAACCCTCAGATCGTCCTGAGCGTTCACCGCAGAGGCCTTGTAGAAGAGGAGGTAGAAGGACCAAGACGGGAAGCAGCTGAGGTGACTCTCAGCCTTTTGTAAAAGTACGAGAGTCATGATCGCTACGTTCCCATGCACAAATTCTGTCTGAGCATGAAGACAACGCTTGCTATATATATATAGATATGTAGTGAATCTATCACTTTCAGCCAACAGAAGCATTAAATACATTGCTAAACAAGCCTGTTATGACTGGCATCCTTTTAGTTTACTATACTGTTCTTTTCAATTATTTTAGGCTGATGTGGCAATAAATCATGCTTATTTCAGTCTCAAATATTTTGTGATGATAATATACATAAAAATTTAAATACATTTAGCCTGTATTTCTGGAATAATTGACTCTTGACAGTTTACAAATGAATGTTTTAGCTGAGTCTCCAAACAGTATTACGCATCTTCATTAAGAAACTGGTCACCACTCAAGGTTAAGGTCCGACAGGGCATAGGCTAATGAATGCTCATACTGCAGTTCTTGGCGTTAGACTCTATCATCCTAAGTCACCCATTTCCATCAGTAAGTGCATCTGGGACACTTCCCATACAATATTAATGAATGATGCTATATATATTAACATGCATCCAGTTCATGGGTTCATTAATTGACATTAAGCGTGAGCAGTTTAGATCCTTATTGCCTATTTGCAAAGGAAGGTTATAAGAAGAGATTTGATGAAGGCATAGGCTGATACAACATAAATCTTGTTCCTGTCAATTAATCATTCTGATGACAGAACAGAATAAAATGGGGGTACTGATAGAATGATGAGATTAGAAGCAGAATTAAGTAGGCAAAAATTGATTTTTTTTTCTTGTCTTTTCACATTCACTGATTTAGCTGGTGATGGAAAATCTGATAGCTGAGGGAATTTATGTAATATTTTCATGTGAATCGAGTTAGCTATTAAAAGTTTATAATGAATTAAAAATCAAATATAAAAACATTAAAGATGACTTTTACCTTGAGAATTGTTTAATTAATTAGCATCATGGAAAGACTTGTATCCTTCAAAACGTCTCTCTTGTGCTCATTGTGTTTTGAATGGTGCCATATTAAAAATACAGTAGTATTTATAGTATAGTAAAAATACTATATTATACAACTTGTTCAAGATTATTCTATACCCATGGTTAAACCTTTAGAGTTAGAATAAAAAAATATATATATATCACAAATATCTATAATAATGTAGGCACACACACACACACTGTCACAATCATCGTTTGGACTCATTATGTTTTGTCATTGTCTGCCTTTGTCACTCATTTGTTGTCACGGCCACGGCCATGTTCAGCTGTGCACTCATCAATCATTATCACCTGTATATATATGTTACGTTCTGTTTCAGTTCAGTGTCCGGTATTGTCTATTGTGGATATGTTGTGTGTAGCTCTGTTCGTTTGGATTACCCATTGGATTTATTAAATATCACCTTATTGCCTTCATCATCTTTGTATTTATACAAACTGCCCTGTGACACAACCATATTGATTTTGTATAGAGATGTATATAGGCTGAATGGCAGCAAGTGACTGTCTTTTATTATTTTATGAGTCAGTCATTTAAATCATTCACTCAGCCAACTCATTCCAAGACACAGATTCATTCAGAACGAATCACTACAATTCTGCTTGGAGATGTGCAAAATTCAATGGCTGGTTCACAACAACAAAAATGTAGTGCTTAAAAGTGCAGTAAGCGATTTCTGAGAAACACTGTTGAAAGTGGATCAGATCAAGCACCACAATACTCTTGTAGCCAGTCAGCATTGGGGCGTAAATACACTCATGATGGTGGAGGAGAGAGAGGGAACTAGAGGGATATTTGAATAAAGACTGTAGAAAGAGAAATGGCTGAGACTGAGAGACATTACCAAAGAGAAACGCTCAGAGGAATATCACTGGAAAAAGAAGGGTTATGATTAGGCAAGAGCTTTAGGACCTGCGTAAATATTAGAAAAGAATTCCAGTGCTGGAGAAACCCAAGCGGGAAGGCCTGGAATCAGACGCAGAGGTTGCATTGTTTCTGCTGCATACATGAGTAACGTGGGCTTTGCTATGTTTCACAGAACTGAGATATGCTGTTATTGTAACGTTAGCTATAGTAACAGGACAGTTTTGAGTGTTTGTCTAGAGCTTGTGTGCTGCTGGTGACTAACAACAAACTCTTGCTTGAATATACTCTTGTGTACTGTATGCTCATTTTTTTATCTTCCTTGTTGCATTATTTTGCTTTGCTTCAGCAATGATAAAGAGACATCCACTCTTGCATTTCATGTTTGTGCATTTTGGGGGCGGAGCAATGAATGGAGGGGTGTGTTTGTTTGGGTTGATTTCAAATATCATAAGTGTTTTTTTCAAAAATCGCCTACTGCATCTTTAAGTTAAAAGTTAAACTTTGAAAAAATGCATCTTTAGACCATGCTTTTTTCTTTTATTCCATTGTCTTGCATCTCACCATTTTGAAAGCAAAATGACATTTTGTGAGAACAGCCCTTCAACTTGAACTTACCGTGTCTGCATGATATGAATAGAATATGAGTATATGGTATACAGCCATTCACACAGAAAATGCTTTTGGATTTAAAAGCACAAAACATGGGCTAAATGTGCAACTGTCAAAGACGTCTGTCTATAGCGCATGTTTACCTAGAAAGACAATGGATAAACACAAGTGGTGACTGCCTTGATGATTTGATCTACAGTACATACTTTAAACGATAAATCTATCAATCAATCAATCAATTAATTAACCAGTCAACCAATCAATCAATCAGTTATTCATTACCAAATCCATCCATATTCCTTATTATGTTCTCTCATTCCAGACTAAAGAGCATCAATTTGCTAAGAATGGCTTTCAGAGGGAGATCATAGCTGAGTTTTTGATAAGAGAACATCTGCCAGGCATCCCAGATCTCCCTCATCACATCCAGGTCTTTGACCCAGAACGTGGTGATCTGGCTCTGACCGTGCATCTGCCTTTTTAAGCCTGTTAAGCTGTGCTGTGCTGTCAAGGCTGTGAGCCTGCTGCTGCTAAACGATAAGTAAGAGTTAGATAAAAACTGTGCCGAGGAAACACTTACGAGTCTTATCCTTCTTTTCACTGATATGCCAGAATGAAGGCAGCAAAGCACTTGAAAAACAAAGACGGGGGATGGGCTGATCAAGAAAATGCAAACCACGAATAAGATTGATTATTTTCTCTTATTAGTTCGAGACGTTTTTTTTATCTAGATCAACCTGAATGTCTTATTTTTTCCTATTGATAGAGGAACATGAATGCATGCAAATGGGGTGAGAGTGATAAAGCAGGCTCAAAATGTTTCTGTTCTGACATTGACAATTTATCTGAGTAAGTCTGAAAACTCCATCTCTGCCACAATGTAAAATTCAACCTGCTCCTAGAATGTCATTATAAAATTCACAACTGACTGACTCACTATTCCCCTCCACCGGTTGGGTATGGGTGACTGACAGGTGTTGCCATCCATTTTTATAACAAATCAGACAGACTGCTCTATTGAATAACACTTCCCGTATTAAATTATTTTCTCTTTCTCAGCGCCCCGCAGAGCGTTTAATGGTTTGTGTGTCAGCAGGAGAACTGCTGACATAGATATTTAGATTTTGACAGAATAGGAGAAAACTTTCAAGGTTGCTTTTGAAAAACAACATCTGAATATTACTCATGTGAGATTAATCATACACTGCTTGTTTTCCTGAAAAAAATTCTTTACTTGTCATGAAGAATACAATTTTCCTACATATTTTGACCAATAAGAAGTCACTGTACTACAAAAATTCTCTTTAGTCCAAATGCTCTCCAGCATTTACCATTTGCACTCTACAAAATAAAGACCAATTTTCAAATGAGCCATATGAGTCCGTTTATACAAGGTCTGAGGAAAAACTATTTAAGTGCTTTTGTGAGCAAATGCCACATTTGGAGCGTCACAATATTGTGTTACTCCCCCAAAAAGTTACTAATTCAGTTATTTAGTTACTTTTTATGGAAAGTAAAGCGTTACATTACTTTTGCGCTACTTTTTGTCACCTGGGCTGGGCTTGCTAGTTTGTTTTTTAATCACGAAACATAATTGGGCAAACGTAAAGGCCCTTTCCCATCAAAGGGGAAATGAATAAGCCTCAGGCTGAGGGAAATGCAAATTCATGCCAGTTAGCAATAAATAAATAAAAAATTGAGACAAATGTGCTGTTTATCCAAAGTCATTTTTGCTTATTGGTGGTTGCATTGGATCAGTGAAGGTCAGTAGGAAAGACATTGGCTAATAAGGTTAGATTAAATGCATAAAGTATTATTTCACTTTTAATTATTGTTTGTGTAATATTCTGAGTTATGAATCTGTTTTTGTGCAAGTGAAATAAGTAAATGCATGCTCACATTTAGTCTAGAACAACAATTACCATCATGTTTACACAGCACACACAACACCTCTGATCCTCACTTTCACTGATCCGATTTATGGGGACTGAGAGGTGTCTGTCAATAAATGGGAAAACAAAGTAACTTGCTTTACTTCTTTGAAAAAGTAACAGATATTTTGTTGTAAATTTAAAAGTAATGCATTCATTTACTTGAAAATGTAATCTGATTACGTAACTTACATTACTTGTAATGCCCCAGCACTCATATTTTCCCCATCACCATGAGGCTCTGTGTAATTCAGACAGAGACATTCAAGCAGATACATTCAAGCTTTTATCAGTTGCATAGACAAAGTGCTTTAGGAGACATCCATAAAATGATTCGGGATCAGAATCTTTCTTACCTATTGCCATTTCAGTTTTTTTCCAGACCAATTTAAAAAAAAGACATTTAAAAGAAAGATTGCAAAAGGCACTGAATAAAGACTTTTCATAAAATAAACCTTGAATTTATTTTTAAATTAGGAGGGGGGTGGGGGGTCCAGTTAATGATACTGGTACTCAACATGCTTTCACACACATCGGTGAAGTCTGGCAGGAGTGTTGCACATTTAGAACATATCAGTGGGATACAGATGGGAGTCAGAGGGCAGTTTGGGATCACCATGACCTTCAGCGTTGTGAAAGCGGGGCGTGTTCAACACTTAATGTCCCAGCATGTGTAATTGGGAGGCAGATGAAGGTGCTGTGTGCCGTGATGTATTCATCAAACGCTGTTTGAGTTGAATCACACTTTTCATAGTTCAATGAACCCAGTAATTATTGAATAGTGAAATGAACTGCTGTGAAGTGCAGGGCAGAAAGCATCAACTCAGCTGTGTCGGAGAAAGGCCAGGCAGTTAAGATCTTGTTTAACATCGGGGTTCAAGAGGGACTTAAGTATTTAAGTGATGCCTGTTTTAAGGTCTGGGGATCAGTTCTGTGTCGTGACATTATGGTTGATGTTATATGATGACATAAAGACACTCTTGAAGTATTTTATTTATTTCAATTTCTTCCTGACCTTTTTACACAGCGTAATTGTTTAAAGGGGTCATGACATGGACTTACGTTGCTTGAGGTTCACTTGTAATATAAGTAAAGTTTGCACACAGATGTGCAGAAAACCTATTATTTTCAACCCTCATTCTAAACCCTGTGTCCTGTTGTCGACAGAATTGCGTGGAGTATGTCAGAAACTGAACTCGCATCTGTGTATCCAGTGTAGACAGCATCAGTAATTAAAATGAGTTCTATTTCCATTATAGGAAATGTACAACAACCTCTTATATGTCAAAAGATCAAGGCAAATATGATTTCTCATGTCATTACCCATTTAAAGTAGGTCTACTAGAGAAAGCTATCCATTTATCTGCAGTAGCACGATCCAAGTATGCAAAATGTGAAATATCTGTTAAAACACAAAGAAATATTTGCAAATAAAACTTGCAAAAATTTTTACTTCATCAGAAATTGAAATATTGAATGGCCGCCAGTGGAGAAAGACGCAATTACAACATCTACCAGTAGAGGGTAACCAGCCCGCTTGACCCCTTAAACTGCTGTATAACATTTCAGTATCATTTTATGTCCACATACACCGCATGACTGTAACTCATCTACTCAGGGGATTTTTGTAATTCCTCCAAATGCACAAGTTAGCAACAAATTGAGTGTACATTTTGGGCTAGGATATCCAGTGTGATGATTTTTAGAGCACTTTGGTCTAATTAGAGGTATTTGAGCACAAGGTGACTGACTGAATGTTTAATGGAACCAAAGGTCACATCCTCAGACGGAATCTTATCTCATAATACCTTGCTGAAGCAATTACAGGACTTCAGCTCTGAAACAGGAATAACCTTTCCGTGGAGGGTGCTTGATCCTTGTTCACTTTTTTTGAAATATATTAAATAATCCAATGCAAATTCAATACCTCACTGAATACACATACTGTATGGGACAATCTTGATTTATAGTATGCTGTCAGATTTTTCCAAGATAAGGCAAGTTTGGTGGAAACTGAATGCCACTTTTGGTTAATATACAATGATTAATTCTATCTGTTCCGGTTCCAGTGCTACAAATGGAGCTCAGGCACATGATTGAGTTCATACTGAGCAGGGAACATTGCCTGCTCTGCTAAACCTGCTACTGGGCGACTGTAAAAAGCTAGGATGGAAAGGTTAAAACCAGTGTTGAACCTTGCTCGGGAGTCTTAAGAATAGTTTCCTCCCTGCCAATATCCAAAACTACTTAGTTCTGCACCACAAGGGAATCGGAGGCAAAGCAAAAGGATCCCTGCCAAGTGTTTAAATTGCTTGTACTCCTTTGAATGGATTAAAATCCAACATTTTCATGTTAGTCAAAGTTAATCTCTCAACACTGATCCTTTCAAAGAGAAAACTAGTTTCACATTCAATAGTCAGTGAGTTTCTCTTAAACGGACTCATTTTGGTTTATGTATTTAGTGAGATTGAGAGGCACTTATAATATATGTAGTTGTTTTTTTCTGTCTCTGCAAGGATTTGGTTTTTGTGGTGTGAATGTGGTAAAAGGTCAAAGAGGAGAAAATGTTCTTTTGTTGAAATGCTAATAATTAGACTAATTTATATTTATATATTTCTCCTTTAGTCATTTATTTGGCGTTTGGATGGCTATATGCATTGTGATTCTAGAGCCATATGCTAGAAAACACTGTCCGAGAGCAAAACCATGTGGATAAAAATGATAAATCTAAATTGTCAAGACACCTTATTGTGACAAATGATGTTTACTGAGTCATCAGTGCAATAATCATAAAAACACTCAACAGGTGATTTACAAAAGCAAACATTATTTCAGTTCTATCAGAAAAAGTGCAACATCAGGCCATGAGAAAGAAAACAAACATGGCTTATCATGTTATTTTGTGCTTTTATCCTTCCTTACATGACTGTGACACCAAAAGAGTGAAGATAAATCACAAATCAAAAACAACCATCTATAGGGTTACTTACATTACTTTTTTAGAGCAGAAAAAAGTCTGCCTCATGCAATAGGAGGTTCAAGCATGAAAAGTGACACCCAATTTATTGCCAGAAATGAACACTTAATTGTATTATTTATACAACAGGATAACATGATTGCACACAAATGAAATGTGCACAGATAATGTTTACTGTAATTGCCCTATTATGCTGAACCAGGTTCAAAACCTGCTGTGCTGTAAACGGATTCAGTTTTTGCCATGAAAAGCCAATAGTTTATACCTGTCATCCAAAAGATAAAAACTTCAGTCATCAGCAGATGTAACAATCTGTCCCAGCCTCTCGACTGTCATTGATTATGCTGTGAGGATAAGACTCAGTCTGTCACAGAGTGTTCACAGCCCCAAAAAAGAGCCGATGTCCTCGAGAGTTAGTGGTCCTTACACAAACTGATGTTAAATGCTTAAGATAAGCTGAGAAGTGATAATGCGAGCTCTTGGTTTTGGCATCTTGTCCTCTTAAAAACACATTTTTCACAATTTTGCATGCTATTTGGATGACAACCCCAATAAATGAGAGCACTGCACAGAGCAGCACTTCAAAGACACACTAAAGCCAGCTAGTGTTGTCTGACAGATGTGATCATATTAACTAATATCTTCCTCTTCACAGCTGACATGCTCATATATTTGATTAGTAAGTGAGTAGTTTTCATGTGCACATATATATATAAGCAACTGCTTTAATCCCACTGCAGTTTTGAAAGCTCTTTTTTAATGAAGCTAAGCAGTTTATATATTTACATAATATATATGCAAATGCTGTTCTTTTGAACTTTATATTAATCAAATAATTTTTTTCACAAAAAACAAACAAACAAAAAAACAGGAAGGTCTCCAACAAAAATATGAAGCAGCAAAACTTTTTTCAACATTGATAATAATAAGACATGTTTCTTGAACAACAAATCAACATTTTAGAATGATTTCTGAAGGATCGTGTGACACTGAAGACTGGAGTAATGATGCTAAAAATGCAGCTTTGTCATCACAGCAATAAATTACTTATTTGAAAAAACGTATTATTTAAAAAACTTATTTTTCATTGTAATAATATTTCACAATATTACTGTTTTTACTGTATTTTTTATCCAATACATCTAGCCTTGGTGAGCATAAGATACTTCTTCCAAAAACATAAAAACCGTGTATACATATTCACACTAAAAGTACACTACATACGTTACAAATCACGTTTTACACATGAAAAATTAGGAAATCTAATATCAGGATATCTGAGTTGGATTTGATAGATATAGATTATTGGGGACCACTACTTTGCTCTACATGAGGTATAATAAAATAATCATCAAAGAAGGAACCTTTAGAACTTTCGCTCCTGCTGTGATATCAGCTGCTTGTGTGCGAAACTGAAGGCGTATAACTGTCGGAAAGTTTCATAACCTTTTATAGATTTTAATTGGTCCCTTCAGTTTGGACGAATTAGCTTCAGCTGCATTTGAATCATAAAACTTGTTACCCATTGGAATGGACCGCATACTGACCACTGCCTCCACTGAATGATCTTAATAAAATGTACCTTAGCAGCAATTAATGAAAATTTGTAATCAAGAACTATATCAGTGTCCCTCAAGGAGAGCTTCTTATTTTTAATCATTGCACTTAATGAAATTCTGGTATGATAAATTATGCACATGCTCCTGCGGTCTCCATTGCTGTGTAGTTTAGTGAGAGAAGGGTGTTCTTATGATTTTGAATGTGGCTGATGAAATTTACAACGATTTTGTTCTGTGTTGTTGTAAGTTCGTCTTTTATGATGGAAAAGCATTTGCCTTGTTTGTCTAAACATCTGTCATATATCCATACAATTGCTGTGATACTGGTGACACCAAACAAAACTGCTAAAATAAGTTTTCAAACAGGCTTCTACCTTTTTACCATCATTTTGAAACCGCATTTTTTTAACTCATAATTTACTCCCCCTTATGCCATCTCCAATGTAGGCTATATGACTTTCATCCATTCACTTGCATTATGGATTCACCTTGATAGATTATTTTCTTAAAAATCTTCATTCGTGTTTTTCTGAAGAACTAAAGTCATATACATCGGGGGTAGCATAAGGGTGAGTAAATGATGAGTAAAAAATGTATTATAAGGTGAACTATCCCTTAAAGTGTGAGCTAAAATGACTGTGCTGATAATGTTTCACAGTTTTCGTATACAAAGAATTCATTTTAAAAAAGCGAAGCATCTTGCGCTTCACTGCTACAGAACTGAAGAGTAGCTTCTACATCTCTGTGTCTGATTTAGCACTCCACTGATGTCCAGGTGTTCATTACACTAACAATAGAGCACATACGTCACCATGTGCTGTAGTCCACGCTGATTCTGCGACACTCATTACCAATGCGGCCTGGGTTGTTAATGCTCTTTTTGTTTAAGGCAACACTGGCCTGGATTTTAAATACAGATGAAATAAATTAGAGAAAGGCAGAGTCTGACATGTTGATATGAGTGTGTGTGTGTGTGTTCATGTTTGTGGTTTAAACTCACTTTCTAACTTCTGCTGATTCCTGCTTTCTAACGTTTTGAGCCAGTGATTTCACTATTGCCTTGTGTTGCGACAAAACCATTTACTTACACAACTACTATGCAGACCAACCAATTAACAAACCGAAGTCACAAACGCCTTCAGGCGTCCACAGAAACAGAGCAACGTTGCTCAGAACATTGTTGTTTTCCCACTCTCTGAGATGTTAGTATGCAGAACATGCTCATATAGGGGTGAAAGCAGGTGAAAGTGCCACAAATAGAAAAATTCGCCACTGTGGCTGGCTTAAACAAGCCGCTCATGATGCCCCTCATTTAAAAACTGAGTTTCACAACAAAGCCTGAAAATTATCTTTGTGCACAAGCAGAGGACAGTATGAGAGACCGTTACTAACTATCTGTGAAATTAATAGAGTGTGGAACAGTAATGGCAGAGCATCCTAGAGGAACATCCGAGTGAAAAGCATTTCTAAAAGGATCTGACGGATTCCATATATGCAATTCTGTGGACGGAGGTTTAAAAGGATCACGTTTCTCAGAGCACCGGGAAAAGTCCTCCTGTGGACATGTCCTTAATTAAATAAAGCAAGAAGAACTCTGTCATCTCTCACAGCAATATTCTCATTAGCGTAGATTTAAATTAGATTAATTCACTGCTGAGGCTGTAAACTGAATTCAGCTTTCTCTCAGAACAGTGTTTGCGTGAGAAGCAGAGATGTGTTTTAGTGATGATTGTCTTATTTTACGTTTTATGGTTTGCGATGACAACATGCTGAGCATTGGTGCATGACTGCATTACTGTAATTTAAGCTTATGTAAAAGTAAGGCCCAAGGGCAGTCACCATGACGTTGAGCTCCAATTACTCTGAAGTCTAGAAGCCCATTGCCTTGCTGTGGAAGACCTGACATTGACCACAGGCCGTCTGTAATTCACTTTTTATTGAAGCTATAAATTGACAGGGAAATGTGTTTCATATTTAGATTAAGTTTCCTTTGCTGTTAATTAATTACAATTTTTATATTTGATTTTGAAGTACCTGTAGGGGTAGACCGGGGATTATAGTAACACCTTTAGTTTGAGGATCGGTAACTCAGTGGTTGTTTGTGCTAGATCTATTCAACTTTGGTACGTGGTAGCCACATTTGTCTCCAACAAATAAAACTCACTTGATTCACAGATTATGTGAGTTAATGTCAAACACAAAGAGTTCCATTGCTATAACCTTCCCCACTACTGGGGTGATTTGTAACAGGCTGTGAATAGATGTAACAATGAAAAAAAAATGGGATGCACACAATCTAAATTTATGCAAGAATGGTTTTAAAGAACAAAGATTCATTTATTTTGGAAAATGTGAACTTTAAATCTAGCACTAAAACAACTGCTGTGCGCGTTTGTGTCTGTACTGTATTCCTGTCTCATTCAGTCACTGGCTATGATGCATCCACCTAATTTTATGTGAATTTTGCAATATCACATATGCTGGAATATATGCCTTGCACGCAGCGCGATTTTATTCACGCTGCTAGGCAGCCTGGATTTCATGGACCAGATTTTCGCCTCCTACGAGGGAACCAATCACAGAACGAGGAGGGAGCAGCAAGACGATGACGACGTCTATGCGACACACCAAAGCAGTTTGTTTATATCTATGGATCCAACATGGCAGCAGACGCGAAGTCACCTTTCGATGTAGTTTAGAATGCCATTTAAATTTGAGTTTCCTTGTCTAATTTCTGTCGCTCTACATACGTCATCTGGTATAATTGAAACGATTGGCTATGAGCTACGTACAGGCGCATTTGATAGACATTCGTAGCACCCAATAAACGGTTCTGGGCATTCGTAGACCACACCTCAAATACGAGGAAATGAACATGTGGTTCCCAGATCCACGTCTCAATGAGAAGAGGTCTGACGTTAGCCAGGATAGCTAGAATGACAAGATGCACATACATTCTAAAAATGTGACCAAAATGTGCTCAATGAGGCCGATAATGTTTTTATCCGATAAGAAGACATATTTAGCCTACCACATAAATCCTACCATACCAAATGTGCAACAAAAATAAATTCACATGATTTTGTCTTAACAGCGGATGTGATTGATAACTGGAATCATCATAAGGGGTTGTAACATTTTTTTCAACTGTTAAAACTATCCCCACCCCAAACAGCCATAACACAGCTAACTGTTTTAGCATGTGGGTTTGAAGTTAGCATGAATTCAACGCATCAAATTAAACTAGAGAAATAGCTTTGGTTTATGCAAGTGAAGTAACTCTACAAAACACTGAGTGTTTGGTCAAAAATAATCTTAATTATTTATTTAATTAATTATTTTAACACTAAAATAGTGTTGCTCACACTAAATGTGATGTATGAGTGTATGATATTGATGACATCACCACAGCTCTTTTCTGACTTGTCAAACTGACAACCTGGTCTCCCCTATAATTATCAGTGTGTGTGTGTGTGTGTGTGTTGCATATTTCTAAGCCTGAAAGTCATAGGCTAATCATTTGTTATTCTTGTAGCAAACTCATTTCTTTCATGCTGACCTCCCTGTCGATAAAATGTACATCATTTTTTTTCCAATCACAGTTTATTGTGCGACAAACAGTCCAAAACGTTATTGAGGTGATTGAGGGTCGAATAAAATCAGAGTGAACTCACTGAGATGTGTTGGTTTTTTCTCTTGCCTGCTGTGCTGCATCAGATCCCTGATCAACCCTCCTCTGAGTTTTTGGTCATTTTTTGGTCTTCTCAACTTTAAGGAATAAATATCTGCCTCTTTCTTATTCTCTACCATTATTCAATCTTACAGATCTCCGAGTTGAAAATACATTCCACCGCGTAGGCTAGCCTACTAAAATGAGTTCAGTGGGGATTTGCGCTTTGTAAGGAATGTTCCAAGAGCACTTTAATCAGCGGGACTCTATTTGCCTTTCTTCTGCCCATAATCTCTGAACTTTGAGAGGCAATTACCAGACAAAACAAATAATAATTTTTAATTTAAGAGGCGCACACTCAGAAGCACAACACTGTCATAAGAAAGCCCAGAAGGACGCATCAAAATGTACAACTCTGAGGTAAGAGACGCCTGCCTTCAGCAAATGAACCTAAATCAATTTGTTTTCAGATGTTGTCTCCCGGGACCACTTTACAAATGTCAGCCACAGGAGTTGGTCTCTGTATGTGTGGGATGGATTTTTGTCCATGAGAGTGATATTCTAGGACCATCACCTCACATAGCAAATTGCTGTAGCTGTAATCCATTAAACGTGTCGTTTAACACTACAAATCATTGAAAGAAGTCGCTTACCCGCAATGTTTTACAGTGGTATTGTTTGTCGTTATCAAAATAAAAGCACTGCACTCTTGTGGTCAAAGAACTAATAGCAGAAATATGTCTGTAGGCCTAGTTGTCACTTGTCATTTTATTAAGTGCCCAAGTGTTTTGGACACTTTGCAACAGTTGAAAATTGAGCTTTAAATAGGCTACCAATAAATCATAAAACGTACATTTGTATTAGGTGGAAAACAATTTGTGTGCTGTTAAAATTTTCATTTTTATTTTAAAATAGGCCTACATATTTAAGTTAATTTAGAGACAATTCATGTGTGACCAAATCTGCATATATTTTCACCATACAAGTGTCACCCTATAATGAGTCACGACTATAAAACTGCAAAAAAAAATCAAAGCCAAAAATCTGAACAAGTTGTGTTTCAATTTTTAGGTTGGGCGCAGTACCAATCTTTTTCACTAGGTGACAACCTGACTCCATTACAGCCCATATAAGGGCGTCTGCATTTCCATATCTGGTTTCGTGATCTGAACCATTATTTTCACAATCTTCATACAATTTATAAAGTAGACATCCTATTCAGAAGTAGAATTGGAAGTTTGGCAGATTTTGATATGAATTAAACCTCTAATAAACAAATAAAATAACTGGTGAATCTATTATTTTGTCTTTATATTTAAAACATTTTCAGACCTTTTTTTTCTAAAATAATTGAATGTATGCTATCTTTCGAACTCTTGGCATGAAAACACACTGAAGTTTCTACCCTTCTTTCATGATTTT
The DNA here is from genome assembly GCA_031834385.1 of Semotilus atromaculatus. NCBI lineage: Eukaryota > Metazoa > Chordata > Actinopteri > Cypriniformes > Leuciscidae > Semotilus > Semotilus atromaculatus. Next base: position 11,656,913 of record JAULUF010000015.1, read on the forward strand.
TCATGTTCATTGTTATTTCAAAATAAAGGTCTGAACACACCTTAGAAGTATGAAAATATTCTTGTTGCAAATTGATAAATTACGGCTCCTCTGTAATTTGTTTTGAGAACTTACCACATATGGAAAATTGTACGCTTTCAAATGATATATAGTTTGTCAAGATTAGTTCAGGTTTAGTATGGATATTACTATTTTAAATATAATTAATTTGGGCCCACCGGCGGGCCCGTGACGGAGGAAAGAGGTATCCTGCGATGTAACTGCAACGATATAATTTTTTTTAACCCAAATAAAGTCGTCTCCTTTATTTATATAGCGCTTTATACAATTCATATAGAAAACACACATTTTATTTGACATGTAGCCTATAATTAAATTAGTCTGTCAAAAAATGCATATTTTATTATATTTTAAGAAAAAGTTGTCTCCCAACGTTGGGTTTGGTGTTACAACAATGGATTGCCCCTAAGTCCCTATGAAATCAAAACTGAAGTTGTTTTGGCTTTTATACGATGGCCGAGAGAGCTCAACTAGTGATGGGCAGATCGGGGCTTCGTGAAGCAATGAAACAGTTGAAGCAAATGTGCCAATTTGTTTTGAGGCTTCGAATCAATCCGAAACCCGTCTCCACGGTGACACCTAGTGGTCACTTGCAGGTGTTGATCTGACGGATCTTGACGGACACGCCTTAGGCCCAATCCCAAATGGCACACTTCATGTGCACTTTCGGTCTTGTGGACTTACAATGGCTGCCGCGTGCGCGTGTCCGTTAAGTCCGTGAGACCGCAGTGTGTCCCATTTGTCATTTTTAGATCTCAGAAGGGTGCTCGCGAGCGCCCCCTCTGCGGTCGATTTGCGCCCTTGATGCGCACTTTTGCCGAGCCCACGCTGATGCGGACTCCACAGCAGACTTCTTCCCGACATTCAAAGCGGCGTTACGTCGCGTAAGTGCGGACTCGAGGAAGACCGCGAGTGCTTAGGGTTCCATTTGGGACAGGGCCTTAGAAGCTTCATTTAGCCGTAGTCACGTGACGTGGGTGTTTTGAATCACGCTTCGGATCAGTGTTTCGAATCATCTTTGCTTCGGGATCTCGCAAAGCTTCGGAACGTCTGTTTCGCGCCAGCCATCCTTAAGCTCAACGTGCTGCAACTGAAGAAAACACATGCAGATAGAAAAACACCCGCAAATTAAGAAAACTTCCTCATTGGTTTCACAACACAACCAAATACAGAAACGCGATGCAAAAATTCACAATACAACCAAGTATGGAAACGCGCTGCAAAAGTTCACAACACAACCAAATACAGAAACACATTGGAAATAGCAGACCACATAGATAAATGACGAACCCGGCTGGAATTCGTGCTTACATCTCAAAGTCTACTTTATTTTAGTTTTACTGTTTATCTATAGGCCTAAGCGTACTCCAAAACAGACAAAATTCGCATTTAGAAGATTTAAGCAAAACAGTAGCCTCTCACTTCCGCCAATATGGATCAATGATTTTGATGACATCACTCTGCACCTCAGCTTTTCATCATATTTTTAGTCCAATAAATTGCTCTTTGATCTAAATTCTAAAGCGTCCAGCCCCCTACATTATAAATAAGTTGAAGCTGCGGCCAAAATAGGCGGTGTCCATGGTTTTACGCTCATAAGATTGTAGCCTACCTATTTTTTTTAATAAGAAAAAATTGATATTTAGTATTTCCAAAATGTCCCGTGATCTTTAAACTTTCGTGATGGCAGCCCCCATTTTAGATAGCCTACTAATTTGTCTATGGTGTAGCGTAGCCTATACTGAAACTGTTTAAAAAAAAAAAAAAAAAAAAAAAAAAAAAATGTGTAGCCTATACCAAACATCATTCCCCAAGTAGTTTTATAAAACCAAGACAAAAACAAGACACTATTTTTGAATGAAACTGCTACATGTAGCCTGTTGTTACTGCCTTCCTTGGCAAAATGTAAATAAATAATAATAATAATACTTTTAATAAATTCTGCCTCAAGTTTGCTACTCCAATTGAAGACTGACCCAAGCATACTCATGCAGCACATTGAACTGAACTGCATTCAATTTTAATTACAAAATGAATAACTATGAAAAACATCCACTTGAGTCAACTGCAGTTGCACTGTATGAACTACAGGGGGAGACAAAGACCAATTGTTGACAAGACAACACGCCCTATTTGTTCAATAACGTCATTACATATTCTATGTATATTATATAATTGTAGAATATTTGTTCACTGTGTATGTGTGATTATATAGCCCGGTTAGGCAAATACTTTAAACATGACCAGTGCTATAAAACAAAGTTCTCAATTTTCAAGTAATGCATTATCCTAAAAAAAGTCATATTTTTACACTACACAAGTGATTTGTAAGTGCAGCTATGACATATTCTGAGAAGTGTGCTTGTCTATGGTTTTGAACATCTAAAAAACTTCTTAGAGTTTTAATTTAAAATAAATATATTTTAGTACCCAGATGCAATGTGTTAAGGCTGGGGGAGAAATGTCTCTAAATAATAAGCAGTCAGACATTTGTTTTTAAATGCATTGCCTGGTTTAATATACATGACAAGCTTTGACAAGTAATGAGTAGCTCCATTATAACAGGGTAGAGCAAGTGCAGTGTTTGTGCGGTGGTAAATGACCTATATAAAACGATGCAAAAGGCAAAGTTAAAAGTGAGTCAAGCCTGCACCACTAGAAATAACAAAACAAAAAAAACAAAAAAAAATTAAAAATACAAATCTATATATTCATAACAGCAACATTGGAAAAAAGGAAATACAAACACATAGTGTTATGTTAACAGCTGAATAGATTTTGTTACTACTTCCAGCCATCTGTCAACAGTCAATCTGAAATGAGTTTGTGAAATTATAAAGCAAATGTTTAAGGTACAGTATTGTATATCCCATCACTGCTGCTGAACACCACTGAACAATAGCAAAATATTGCAATGTGGCTTCAGTACAAACTGCCACTGTTGACAAAGCATCAGTAGAATAATGCAATGACGCATTGATTGTTAAATCTTAATCACGTAAACTTGCTTTAGTGCTGCAAGAATGTCTGCAATAACCAATGTAAACGCAGATGACAGCACGTGTTCAGTCACACATAGAGCATTCACTGCTGTACACAGTATGTCCTCGTCACAGCTGTTTACCTGCCACAGTTTCACTTATTATTGATTGCAAAGTGGTGACTGAGTGACTATAAAGTTATTTTCTTAAATAAAACACTATAAAAAAACAAAATACTATAATGAGATTCTTCAAATAGAAAACACTACAATAAAAACCAAGTCTAATTGGAATCCAGACTTCTCTTCATCTATTTCTATCAAAAGAGTAAAAGCAGCGTATACCAAAGAGGGAAAGGCTCACGTGGGCATTCTGATGATAATGATTGAGATTTGTTTAAGAAAAGTGCGTGTATAGGCAGTATGATAGCTCTTCAGCTCTGGGCTGCTGTATTTGTGTCTCTACTAAGGCAAAAGTTGAGGACAGACACAGACACATACAGATCTTCATCAGTCTGAGATTAAATGTGAGTTACTGCTGACTGCCACTGAGACAGTGGGAGATAATGGACCAGACGAGAGTTTGTTCCACACATCACATTATCAAGACGAGAGGGATTTGATTTGGCAGGTCTCCTGGTTTCTCAAAGCAGTTTTCAGAGCGTTAGTACGATATCAGTGCCTGTTCTCCATTTTAAACCGGTTTCTATTAAGACTGGTCAGTACCTGAAACAGAAAGCAATGCCCAGATTTGGTTAGTGTATATTTGTAACAAATCCTATATATAAATTGCAGTTGTGTTCCACCATGTCATGATCATGATGATAATCATGAAACACAACTACAAGCTATAATATAAACATGATTTGATTAGTAGGGAAATGTAGATGTTTATTCATGTGGAACACAACTGCAAATTTGTATTACTACTATATAAATATATATATATATATACTGTAGTATAATACTGTAGTAATACAAATTTGCAGTTGTGTTCCACATGAATAAACATCTACATTTCCCTACTAATCAAATCATGTTTCTATAACATCCCATACTGTTTTCCATACTGTCTTCCATAGGATGTTACATAACCCTCAAATCACTCTGGTAACAAATATCAGATGACATTTCAGGAAGCTGCTTAGAATACATAAAAAAAAGTGACAATTTAAATAAATGGATCTATGTAATTTCACAACTATCTATGCATTCTCATATTCCAAAACAATTTAAACAATGTAAAATCATCGATCATCGGAGTTTACACAGAACAATCCCTGACCTCAGCATTCCCGCTGCTGTACTTTACCTCTCATTGAATTACGTTGAGAGATCAGCTGAGGTTAGTAATTGCTGGACAGATATGGCAGTGAACAGAGGAGTGGCATGAGCTTGAGTGGATGGGAATGGAGATCCAGTGATGTTAAGAGGGGATGTGGACAAGGAAAGAGAGAAACAGACCGTGATGGTGGAGGGGTTCTAGTCAGCTACTCGGGATGAGTGGGGAATTAATGATGAATTAATTATGACGTTTCTAATTTAGAGGTAAATTCAAAAATACCGTAATGGTGTAAGACTTTTATTCCGTTACAGCAGGGCCTGGGTTTTCTTTATTTTCAGAGGGAATGGCTAAGTAGTCTGTCCTGTAGACACATGGGTACAAAAGAAAAAGGCAAAAACTAAGAATTGAGGGTGCACTTCTGCACCACCTTAAGTCCCGTCAGCAAAGCAGCAGTCAGGACAATTACCATCACCACAATAAAGGGATCGTTCACCCAAAAATACAAATCTTGCACAGTAAAGTGTTAACATGTATTTGTTATGAGCAATTTCAGCCTAATCTAACCCTTAAATGTGTAAGGGAAAATGTTGTGTATTTAGGTTGATTCACTGATGTTAAATAATAAAAAATGTAGGCCTATTACAATCAGAGATGTATAAAGTACTCGAAACCCGGACTTGAGTAAAAGTACAAGTGCTCTATCAAAAAAGTAACTTGAGTAGAAGTTGAAGTACTCTTTAAGCACCACACTTAAGTAGAAGTACGAAAGTATTAAAAAAAAATTGTACTTAAGTATTGCAAGTAGTTTAGGCTATTTTAAAATGTACTACTCAAGTACTGAAAGTAAAAGTACAAGTATTGTGTTATGTAGTTAAAAAACAGTCAAAAGTTTGAACATCATATTGTTTATATTATTTCAAATGTTTAGGACACTTACAATTCATTTGGCTGAAGCAGCAGTACAAGGACAGGAATTAGTGGTCGACCGATATATCGCCGCGGCCGATATTTGCCTTTTTTAAATATCGGCATCGGCCGATAAGTTTTTCTAAATGGCCGATATGTTGGAAGCGGGACTTTTATTTTGACGGGCGGCGCTGAGAACACCAGCACCTGAGAAGAAAACGGCAGCGCCTGATCAAACAGCGTTCTCTTACATTCTCCGTCTTCATTAGTTTACGATCTCTGTCAGTCATATCTAATACTATTTTAGACAGAACTGGTAATCAAAGAAAGTAAATGGTAGGCTATGTGAAAAAGTAATGTGTTTGCTTTTATATTATTTGTAACAGAAAAGGCAAACAATCAGGCTAATACTTTCTCATTTACCGTCAACATTCAGCAAATGCGCATCTACATAATTTAAACATATCTCTGAATATCTAATAAACATTTAATTTCACAAACCTTGCAAATTTAATCGAATCCAGCTGTGATATCTTGTGAAGTGTGTATTTGTAGCCGGCATAAACGTGTTACTGCGAGTGACGGTCCGTGTGAAGTGAGTGAATGCGAACAGAAGATCAGCTTCACAGGAGACTCGATCGAAACACTCTAAATCCTTCATTTTAAAATATGCTGTGCTATATCCAGTTGCCCACCGTGTCATATTCATGTTGTTTTCACTGTGTGATGTAAAATTACGGCCATTCCACTTCCACACCAAGCATGAGTGGCGCGTCACTGCAGCTGCAGACGCGCGCGAGTATTCACACTGGAAGCGTTTGTACAGCGGCTCCCAGGCTACATATAAGCAAGCATTTCTGTGTGAAATCATATTAATTTTGTCCATCAAAAGTGTGCTTTCACTTTAATTGAGCGTGAGCAGTGCAGCAAACATAGACTCGCCGCCGAAACCCGCTTCACTGCTGCTCACCCGACGCTTCTGCTTGAAGCGATGCTCCTGCTCGCGGTGTGAACGCACTCATTGATTAACATGCACTCCGGAAAATATACGCGGTGCTTACGCAGCGTTCCCTTGTCAAAAGTCAAAGTAAAAAAAAAAGTCTTTATTTGAAAAAATATTATATTACCAGTCCGCATGAAATTACCAGATTACTGAGTGCACTGTTACAGTGTTTACTTCCTTTTTATTCACATATTCATATATTTTTAGACATTTACTTTATTTGTGAAAAATACTGTAATAGGATTGCAGATTCAAGAAGTTGCCATCTAAAGTATAGGGCCTAAGAATGTTTATTTTAAAGATTTTTTTTTCTAATTTATTAAATATTGATTAAAATATATATATATATATATATATATATATATATATATATTATTAGTATATGTATGTGTGTGTGTGTGTGTGTATATATATATATATCGGCCATCGACCACCCTGCTCGCTAAGATATCGGCATCGGCCATCAAAAAACCCATATCGGTCGACCACTAACAGGAATGTACAAAAGCACCTTAAAACACTGAGTTTAACTCTTTGTAAACAAAAGCAGATCAAGTATGTCCCTTCCCCCTTTAAAGGGTCATGAAACCGCAAACCAAATTTTCTGAGATTTTAACAGAGGTATGTGTGTTGAACACCATTGAAGACAATGTTAGCATCTGTTAGATTTAATAGTATGATTCAAATGGTTAAATTTTAGTTTTCTTCCGCTTTTTTCGTCTTCCGGGTTTAAAATCTTCATCACAGGCTGTGACGTGGCAGTGCACAGTATAGTGCGTTGATGACTCATCGGTGTCTCATAATTATTAATGAGACTGAGTTTTCATATCCTATGAGAAGACACTGTCTCTTAATTATTCATGACACCACGTGGATCTTTCCAAGTTGCATGACATGTCAAACTGTGATATCGCGAAGTAGATGAGAGAGACAAATATGGGACGCTACAAGTGTTTGTTTGTGCAAAAGTCCAAGTGGGTTGAATATGTTTCCCCGCGATGCTTCCAGGGCTAGACTCTGGCTCTGGGCGGTTGGTTTGCCATCAACCACGGACACATCTAAACTATAGTGTGTGCCGCAAATATTAGCTTCGAGAACTGGAGAATGGTGGATTTCGCCTTGTTGACAAGACAACCAATGCAGTTTGCGTCTTGCGAGTGATGCGGTACCAAGTCCCGAGGACTTTTCTATCAATTCAGAGGTATGTGTGTGTGTCTGTGTCTAAAAGGAGAAGTCTTCCAGCTCCAAAGAGCGATCTTTATTATGGGGGTTCAGGGGGCGCGTAGATCTAGGTTATGCACGGAGCGTTTTTTTAAGAGGAAAATTAATTATTTTCAAATATATGCATTTATAGTATCTATATAAACAACTATATATTTTATAATGACATAAAAAAAAATCTAGCATTTCCTCACGTTTTTATCACTGCTTTTTAGTGACAGTCGATGCATCGGCCACTGGCAATGACAGTGGTGGCCAGACACACCCACTCCCTCACTTCTTCTCACAGCCGTCCACGCCCATTTAAGTTGCATTTTTCAAAAAGATTGTGAGCTAGACTTGAGCTGAAAGAGGGGGGTTTCATGACCCTTTAACCCTCCCTTCTCTTCCTGCTTGTGCCTTATTTCTCCAGTTTATTGGGTATTTATCTCCATCTAACAGCATCTCTGGAATCTTTATGTCAGGAACTTCCTGGAATGTCACATGATATGTCTCTTCTTCATGTGTTCCATATATGGACTAAATGTGCACAGGGCGCCCTCAGGCTGCCAGTATGGATTGAAAACACAGTAGGCTACATCGGAGTATCCAGCGCTCATAATGATTACATCGGCCCATTTTGGGTATAATTTCAATAAATATTATTCCTCTCTATAGAAATCTGACGTAAACCTATGAAATCTGTCAATATTTGTAAAAATCTGCACATTTTTGAGCTAAAATCCCTGAGGAACGTTGGTTTGTCAAGCGTTCTCATGATGACGACAGCACATTTTTTTTCTGAATGGGAGCGGCTGACGCTTATAATTCATACTAAAGGTATCGACTCATTTTTTCATTACATAACTCCTCAGAATAAAATTGTGATCAAATACTGAAACTTGAGTCTTATATCTTTTTAATAGTGATTTTAAACTATTTAAACAAAGAACGATTCAGAGCGTCGGCGTCCTCATGAAGGCTACGCACAAGACTATATTGTCTTTCACTCAGAAATGAAAACATGGACTATTAAGTAGGGCCAGGGGTGGTCTCCTAATCCTCACCCTCACCATTACTCGAAGTTGAAGGCGTTGTTTCTGGTTCTTCCATCTCGAAACAAACTAGCAAAGCTCAAGTGTTCTTAATGGAGGCAGGCAGCAGAGCGAAAGGCAGAACGGGAGCACGCGCGTCTTCTTGATCGCTTGATTCGCTCAATGATGAGCCTGCTTCATCAAACCTGGTGACAGAGCCATCTCCCGCTCTGGCAGTGATAATGTTTGGAATGAATCGTAACATTTTTATAATTGTAACGAGTAACTATGCAGCACGTGAAAAATGTATCGGAGTAAAAGTATTAAACTCATCGAAAATATGTAGGCTACTGAAGTAAAAGTGGAAGTATGAGAAAAAAGAATACTCTAGTAGAGTACAGATACAGCCTTTTAGTACTTAAGTACAGTAGTGAAGGTGTTCTTCTTCGTTACTATACATCTCTGATTATAATATAATATTTTTAGTGCTGTCAAATCGATTAATTGCGATTAATCATCTAACATAAATGTTTGTTTGTATAATATATGTGTGTGTATACCGTATATATATATATATATATATATATACACATATATATAATATATATTATATTAATGCAAACTTTTATGTTAGATGCGATTAATTGATTTGACTGCACTAAACACAATAATAATATTTTGTCTTCAATAAAATAATTTAATGTACTGTAGATGCTACCAAATGAAGCAAATTTTAGGTTAACATTTTTTCATAGTTCATAGTGAGCAGGTCCTCCAAAAAGTACAAACAGACCCTTACAAATATCATAAAAGTCATCATTTAAGTCCAATTGTAAGTCATTATTCACAAATGTAAGACTTTTTTTTGGCTAAACTATTCCTATAATACTCAATGACTCCGATTGAATATTCAGTGATGCTGAAGTTTGGGGATCTCCATGTTTTCTTCTGCTGGCAGTGAGGACAGCAAAATAAATCACATATTCATATGACTGACAAACAAATCAACAAGAAATGACTGACAACAAAGTAAGCTTATGGTAAAGAAAGAGCAGATGAAAGAGATCAAATGACAGATCAATGAGTATCAGTTTGGAATCTGATTACAACAGGTACGCCTGATGTGCCACCACTTTTTCCCATCTGCTCTTCATGACTGATGGAATTAGGTTGCACTAATGCACCCTTTTAAAAGCACTTATGCACACATTACCCATATGTGTGTGTGAATGCCTGTGTTTGTGTGTTACGGTAGTATATCAAGTATCCAAACAACTCAATCTCCAGAATACAGTGTTAAATTCATCACTAATGATTGAACTTTCAAGTTAGTCTATAATGATGAATGTCATGTCTGAGTAAGAACATGTTTTTTTTCTGCTGTCGAACAGGCCGTACTTACACCTACATTTCCATTATGCTTGGAGTGCATTGAATAATGAAGTAAACTATAGAGAAGTAACATTTTGATGGACTTATTTTTGATGGAGAGAGAGAGAGAGAGAGAGAGAGTACAAGTAATCTAATAGTGAAGCTTGTTGGTTTATTACAGCGAAGTTATCACCTCAGTGCTGAGAAATATGATGTAGCTTTCAGTAGTGAAGCTGTTTCGTTTAAAAAAGTCACGGGCAGAGGTTGAAATTCAGCTTCTGAATGTTGCTGTGTTCGGGCAATTTATTTTCTTTACACTGATAAATATAAAGCTCTCACCCCACTAAAAAGTGGTGAGCGAGCGCATACAGGCACATCTGCCTCATAATACAACATTAAAAAGCTATCTTTGTGAAAAACGTGTCGTCCTTGCCTTGTGGTGGCTTGGAATTCAATTGGGAATCGGATATGCGTGTTTAGACGCAGGTCGGATGTCCAGATATCGGATATGTATCTGATTTAAAACCACATTTGGAAGTGGCTCAGATCGGATGTGGAAAAACGGATCTCGTGCGGATTTTTGTGTTTACTCGTATGCAACAAATTATGATCGGTGTCAAAGTAAAAGATTAAATTTTTTTTGTGCCAGTGTAAACGTTGCCTGGTTGTGGCTAAATGTTATGGTTATAGATATATTTAATATATTTATTTTATATCTTAATTATACATATTATATGATCATATATATATATATATATATATGGGGTGTAACGGTTCTCTGTAAAAAAATGCACCACGGTTCATCTCAAATCTGACTATGCATACGCATCTATAATATGTTTTGTTGAAAACAACAACACGTAAAACAGACAGAGTTATGAACAATAGCAAAATGTTACACAGCTAATGTATGTTTCTGTCGATGGATACGTATTCTGGCTTTCCCTAAACTTTGTTTAATACCAGTGCCGTATGCTCTAATATGACCAGTCATTTATGCCATCATCACCCGGATGTTAACAGTTTGTGAGCGCAGATGAGACCTAAACAGCACACTTTGCTATCTGTGTTTAAATTAAACTAATTTAAGTCTTGCAAATTTAAACATTCAAATGCAAGATGATGTGAAAGTGAACTCACGCACACGCGCTGTGAGAAGATTTTGTCAACTTACCCTTATTGGTGAGTATCCTAGCAGTTATGTCTTAAGTGAACGTTAACAGTCGGAGAAAAAAAAATTACGCACGTATATCAGGTTGGATCCGTGCATTTTTTCCTTTAAAGTGACAGCCTAATATTCCTTTTGTCTGTGTTTTTAATGTTAATAAAACAACAAAAGTCAAGGAAATAATCACTGCTCTTGACTTAATAGCTGAATAATGATTAATCTTTATTTAATTTATACAGTGAAGATTATATGCAATGTTGTTTTACATTTGGTTACTTTATTCAATTTCTGTACCTGAAAACTAGTGTTAGATACCTGAAAACCTGATAAACTATGTTTATTTTATTTGTATCTTTGCTCTATTGTATTTATTTGTGCGGTTGCTTGTAGTTTGATTATTTGTTCTTATTTCCTTTATTTTTATTTGACAGGACTACTTTTCCCCTGAACATAGCACATACCGAACCGTACAGAAACGGTGACCCTAAAACCGTTACACCCACACACATGTATATGTTTTTGTGAACTTGTATCTTAAGTTCACATGAAAATGTAATACTCACGCAGAGTCCTGTGCCTGTTCGTCAGATCTGGAGATCTTCCTATAGCAGTAGATCATCTCCACCAGCAACCAGAGTGTGAGAAACACCAGGAGCACATACATCATGATCTCGGAGTACAGTGCTGCGGTGTCTTGACTCGCTGAGAAAATTAAAATATGTTATCAGATGGAATTTTTTAGAATTAGTTTAGCAATCAGAAGAGGCTTGCCAGACTGTGCCAATAAGGATGTTTGTGATGAATTCAGTCTCACTCTCAAGTGTACTGGGAATGAGGACAAAAGTGCAGAATGTATAATTGGGCAAGTCACTGCTGTAATGCACTAGGATAGTTTTCAAAGCTGTTTTAGGTCACCAGGAACTATAATGTTTAGTAAAAACAAAGTGCAATACGTCACCTCAGAGATGAGCAGTCATGCTTTGCATCCAGGTGATAAATTTGTGAGCAACTGGTTTCATATAACAATTTTAACCACTTTTTGTGTGTGTGTGTGTGCGCGCATGCATGCATGTTTTTTATCCATTTGTTTATTGTTATATGAACACAAGCACAAGACTACAACAGCATGCATAGAAGTTCTGTAATCAGAATGAAGTGACTGCTGGCAAGAATTCATTTAAATAATTTATGAAACTTGCAATTGATTTGATTTAATAAATCAGATTTTTAAGGGAGTAGGCTAAGTAGGTAGAAATAGATGGATACATATTTCTGCATGTCCTTTAGAAGACACATTACAGTAAAAAATTCCCATGCAATTGCAAACACAAAACCACACAATAATACAAACATGCTCAGAAACTTCGTCAACTTTCCCTTGAAGGACGGTGAGACTCAAAAGTTATATTTCATACTGTAATAAGGCATGTAAATAGTCTATAAAAAGGTCAACATAGAGTGACTGTGTGATCAGGGGTTCTCAGCTTCATCTTTCAGAGCAGAAGCTCACCCACATTGATCTAAATATATTCATAATGTATCCACAAACTGTTTTGCATTTAAAAATGTTTTTAAAAAGTTGAGAACCACTGTGTATACATAGACAGTAGTGCAGCGCATGTGACATTTTAGAGAAAAAAATCATTTGTACAAAATTATTTACTAAATCTTGCATGATTGTTAAAAAAGGATGTGATCACGTCATAAAAAGTTTATTACGTATGTCTCATGCACTGCGTGAATAAATCTTAAATGGCATGGAATGTAAAAGCAGAGTTGTACTGTAAGTTTGTGGTTCTGGAAGGCTGGTTGCAATTCAAAATATCTAACACATCACTTAAATACAATGTTGTATGTTTCTATCTGCGAACCGAGACACTCACAGATAGAGATGCATTGGGGTTGCATGATTAAATATACATTAGGTAAAGTATATTCGATTGAAGTGATAGGAAGTGCTCTGCATTCAGCAATCACAGGGATCCAGAGAATAGCATACAAACCAGAATCTTTACATTACCCCTTAAAACAGATAGAGAGGTAAGTGGTTGCTTAGATAAAGCCCTGAAAACAACTTCCTGCCTTCCAATAAGTAAGCTTAAATAACAATAAAAAAAGAACAGAGCACACCATTACTAGAACAACACAAACAACATGTCAGGACATCGTATTGAAGGAATGACTCTGTACTGAGCTCAGTAGTATCTGATTTTCAAGTTACAGCATGTTTGAAAATGGCTTGCAGTGCAGCCATCCAAATAAAACTGTAGAGATGAGGTAATCAGATCAATTATTGCTTAGACAAGGTACTGTGATTCCAGTGTGAGAAATGTCTAGCGGTGTGTACGCTCACTTACCTTCCTTTTTCACCTCCAGATCGATTGTGGTTGTCTTTCTGGCAGAATGCTTGAATGAATCGAACTCAAAGAAGCGGGACACATTACATGTGTATTTGCCAGTGTCATTTAAAGTAACGTTTTTGATACTAATGGAGAGGTCCTGCAGGTCCTTGCTGCCGTTCCAAGTCAGGCGGCCCTTCCACCGCTCTTTTACGCCCTCTGGCTCCTGCGGCTGGCGGTCATACAGATAGATCTGTATTGGAGAGATGATTATGTGTCAGATATATATTCATATATTAAATACAACATGTATTAAAAAAAAGCTAAGAGGTGACCTCACCAGCATTTGGTCTGTATCTGGACCGGTGTAGGACCACTCCACTTTGGTCTCGGCAGCGATCTCCTCTCGTTTCATGCAGTAGATGCAGGTTAACTTCATAACACTCCCTACAATGGCCTCTGAGTTGGATGGCACTTCCACACACACCAGCCGGACCTCCTGCACTGCAGAAAGCACAGAGAGTATTACTACATACACACATGCAAACTTCATAAATCTATCAGTTGGTCTGTCTGTCTGTCCATCTAGCTAGATGGAAAAGAAAGAAAGATCGTATCTAACTATCTATGCGACCCGTATCTACTAGACAATCCCCTAAAAAAGGCCTCGTCGACATGACAGCCATCAGCACAGATCCTCAGCAGAGACCACAAGAACCAGACAGGTCCTCCGCACAGACCCTATGGTCAACTTGAGCTACATACTGGCGTGATTAATCGATTTTCAAGCAAAAGACTTTTTGAATGCTACTGATCATCATGAATCATAGTCACACCGTGTTCGTTAGTTGGCCAGAGGAGAACTGGCCCGCCGACTGAGCCTGGTTTCTCCCAAGGTTTTTTTCTCGCCATTCTGTCACCTGATGGAGTTTGGGTTCCTTGCCACTGTCGCTTCTGGCTTGCTTAGTTGGGGACGTTAAATATTCAACAATGTTATTGATCTTATTGTTCTGACTGTAATGACGCTGCTGTATGAAAACTGAACAGAGCTGTATGATGACATCACTGTTTTCTGCAGAATTGCTTTAAAGATGAAATGAACTAATTTAATTATTGATGATCTTTACAACGGAACTAACTTTAGCTGAACAACAGCCGAAATACATCATTTTCCTGTTATCACTGTAAAGCTGCTTTGTATCTATTATCTATCTATCTATCTATCTATCTATCTATCTATCTATCTATCTATCTATCTATCTATCTATCTATCTACTTTTCAACCACATGTAGGACATACTATCATGCCTGTAATGGCCATTGGAGTAAAACGTTAACACCTTTCCAAAAATGTAGCTTCAATCTGCATATACTTTATGGAGGTCAATTAAATCTGAGGCAGAGCTTTCTCAAGGGAGCACCAGAGAGTGAAAAAAAAAAAAAAGAGACAGAGAGAGATTATTATCCATTACAAGCTACAATTCCAGAGAGAGCTCACAGCACATTCTTCTCCGGATCAGACAAAAACATACTTTAAAGTGCACTGATTGCTGCAGACACATTCAGTATTGACCGCAGAGAACAGCATCGAGCAGGGGCCGGGCCGAGGCCTCAATGATGTGAAGATTGTTCTGGAGTGTTCACTCGACTGTGAACATAACCTCGCCATTGTTGAAATGGAGACCATCTTACATAACTCACAGCCTCTAGCAAAAGCTGTCAACACTGATCGTGCCTTTTCTGTTTGAAGGGTCATACGGGCCAATGGAAACACTAAATGTTAGTTGTCCAGCCCACAAGCATACTGTATATAATGTATAATAACTAGTTGTGACATACTTCGGCACTAGTCAAAGACTGTGAGCTTGGTGGTAGATGAAATACAATTCTAAATCTATTTCAGAACTTAATATTCTGATGACACCAGACTGCCACAGTCTATGAAGAGAGGCTGTCTGAGTCATTGACACTTATGTTACGGTTTACAGCTGAATCAATGCCGTCTCTGTATGCAGGGATTGTACTTGTATTTGATATGTAAATATGTGGCTCATAATGTTCAAGCACCTCACATATCTCAAACGCTGTCTATACTAATACTCTGTTGTTTAAATGGTTTCTGTATCCTAGGAGATAGTAATTTAAGAGGCTGGGGGGAGAGAGTTATTGAGAATAATTTCTGATTAAAAAAAATATTGAACAGGGTGTCCCTACAAATACTCAAGTGGATTGACAAAAACATCTTTATCTTAAAACAATATAATAGCATGCTGTAACCACATATTGATGTCTTTTACATTTAAATGGGAGATACAAACTGTAAAAAATAAATAAAAAAAATGCAATAAAAAATTCATCTTCAGAGGTCTATTTATGTTTCTATATTGCATATATGACAACCACACATGTTAGAAATTGCTTCTAGGACAAAACATAGTATGCTTATTTGTAATATGATCAGTTAAATACAATTCAGTTTTTAGAAATAATATAAAACTATAATAAAAACTTGTATTATCTCAAACTACTATCTCACCAGTATTTTCTTTCTTTCTTTCTTTCTACTTTTTAAATGACAAAAATGTGTCTACTAAAAAATATAAATTATTTATTATTCGAATTGGACAATTAAAATATCAAAACACTTACCAGCAAATAGGAACAGCAACAGCAAATGCAACACAAGCCTAATGTGAGTTGCCATGCTGGGAGTTGTAATAACAGGGCGGCGTCTCAGATTGAGTCTTCCTGTTAGTACAGAGAGAAAAAAGAAAAACCGACACTGAAACTTAATCTTAAAGAGGTTAAACGCTTATATATATATATACCGGTATATCACACAGATGTATATGGCTGACAGAATATGGATTTCAGAACCACGGACAGCGCCCAATCGCGCGCGATTGTCAAATAGACTACTCACTATTTACAGCAGATGTTTACATCGCTGACTCAGAGAGAGGTCTGTGAAAATGACACACTATGACTTTAATAACAAGCTGTGAATGAAACAACTCGGAGCTGAGGTTTACGGGACGGAAAGAACGTTTTCATGTTTCTCAAGAAAAAGTTTGAGGTTTCTTACCGAGATACAAACATCCGTAAACGTCTTAATCTAGATGCGGACGCTGCTGTTCCATGGCGATGCTCGTGAATCTAAAGACCTGTGGATGATTCCTGTAGAAAATGCGCGCGAAGTAAAGAAATCCAGCGCCTCCAAAACGAGCTGCTTCAGAGGATGTCAGTGACAGAGAAGGATTACTGATTCCTTGTGTTTCCTTTTGCATCCACACGAGCAGTACAGATGCTCCATCGTCAAACCACCGCAGCTGTAAAATAAGAGACGCCTGTCTTTGTTTTCTTACTAAGTAGCCACTTACTCATGACAGACATGCTCAATACGCATGCGCCGCTTGATCCACTTTCAAACTGGCTTCGTTGCTTAGCAGTGAATTGCAAAAGTATTTTAGAACAACAACAAAAAAATCTTGTTTCGCTGATAAAAAGCTAATTTTAAAAGGTAATTTTTCATACATGTAAGGTTGAAATTGTCACCTATTTTAAATGTTATAATAATTTTAAAATAGAATTTTACACAATTTATTATTCACAATATTTGCTGGCCAAACAATGGTTTCATATTTTTGCATGTTAGCTCTTGTGTAAATTGTTGTCATTCATAGATTAATTGTTTTATGGTTTAATTTAGCTATAAAGCCTACACACTATACTCTATTATTGGAGTATTTTTATTACTATTATATCTTTATTATATTACATGTTCAATTACCACTTACTAAAGACTATTTCAGTTTTTCTACTTCAAAAGTTCACGTTTAATTCAATTTGTTACTTGGCGCTTCTTATAATTAATTGTAAAATTTACTAGAAATTTCGAAGTGAAAATTGTTTCTTCACCAACAACAAGGTAACAACTTACCCCATACAGTGTGACAACATGCCCCACTGTTTTTAATATAGATTTTGTTATTTAATCCCCCGGTTTCACAGAAAAGGCTTAAAATATTCCCAGACTAAAATCCATGTTTGAGCTGTTTTAACTGAAAGCAAATTATACTGACATATCTTAAAATATCTCAGTGCCATTGTTTTGTGTCAAGATGCAGCCCAGTAATATTTTTTTCTTTTTATAAAAGCTACTTAAATGTCCTAATTGAACTAAGGCCTAATCCTGGTTTAATCTAAGTCATGCCTGTCAAAACCAGCCCATAGTATGTACTGTATAAATGTTCTAGGCGATATCAGTGGAAATGTTCAATATCTTTTTCTTAGCCACAAACACTGTCTACACCAGGGATGTAGTGGAGGCTAAACGCACGTAAACGCAGTTTACGCACCTCCCAAAATTCGGAAATAGCGTTTACCCACCTCCAAAGTGCGTTTACCCACCTCTAAATTGCGTTTATCCACCTCTAAATAGGCTATAGTTCTTAAGCCATTTTTAATTAAGCTTATGTTGTTTTATTTTCAAATTGTTCATTATTAGTTTCATAGGTTGCTAAACCTAAGACAAAGTCTTTCATAGCCAGCAGGACGCAGCAAGATTAGAGCTGCCAACTCTCGCGCATTGGCCGTGAGACGCACGGTTTTCTCATGCTGAAGTGTCAACCCGGTCTGTCACATGACTGAAAGATGAGTTTATTTATAAATCTACCTGTTGAGCCACTCGCGATCAACTAGTTATACCGCAAATTAGTTAAAATCTCCCGGAATCTAGAGCGAACGTGCATGCGAGATAGAGACTGTGTGCTCAAAACCGCGTAGCGCGCGCGCACGACAGAAAGGTGAGGGAAAGCGAGCGAGAGACCTTGTGTGTGCAGAGAGCATCCTGCAAATCTAGAACCCCCCCCCGTTGGAGAATTTATCGTTTACCCACCTCTTTTTTTACCACTACACCACTGGTCTACACACACAAAAAATGGACCTTCAAGAATGAACCTAGATTGTTCTATTCAAGGCCCGATGCCTAATGTGTGATTTGTTCATACGTGGCAGTGAAGTCCTCAAGCGCAACAGATTGTGACAGATGTGAAGCCGAAGCTTCGTCAGAGGCCACACATTTAACACACATCAGTGAGTACCAGCATTCATCGTTCAGTCATCAGCCCCTGTCTTCTCTCCCCTCATAAACAACATCCATCAACCCCAGTGAGAACAGCACATCATGAGCTGTATGCTTCTATTGTATTCGCTCGAGAACAGCATTTCATCATTTAAACTCCCACACTGGGTCCTACTTAACCTACGCGTGGTCGGCAAGCGGCTTCAGTGCAATTACTGCAATTATTATACGCATACCGAATATATAACCTTTCCAGCTTTCAGTCATCACATGGATGACGAGTGCTGAAGAAACTGACATTTTGAGCTGAAATGTGCCATATGTTGAAATAGGCACAGAAAATTAAAACACTTGTAGACTGCATAGCTATTAAGTTAAAACACTTTCAGACACATGACTGGCATCACATATATATATATAAATAGGTCAAACACTTAATGGAAAACATCTGAGAATGAGGATAAACGTGTTTCCTTCACTCCAGTAATCCATACGGTATGAAATGCTATATGTTTATGCTCACGATGGCTTAGCCATCAGTGTAC
This sequence comes from Semotilus atromaculatus, assembly GCA_031834385.1. NCBI lineage: Eukaryota > Metazoa > Chordata > Actinopteri > Cypriniformes > Leuciscidae > Semotilus > Semotilus atromaculatus. The sequence continues at coordinate 11,675,887 of JAULUF010000015.1, forward strand.
AGTGTACATTTATGCCCATCTTGCTTTTCTATACACAAAAAGGACTCCTCTTCGTTAAGGTACCGTCGGGAAGGATCATTTGTTGGGATTAGATCTCTGTTTGAATATAACACAAACATAAGAAAAGCGTCTTATTTTACAATTAGAATGTTGACGATTTAATCTGGACAAAGTAGTAATGTATGGGAACCCAGTGAAGCTTAGTAAAGGTCAGAGTTAAGGATTACAGATTTCATCATTGGGATTATGGCTGCTTTATTATGTTGACCTCACAGGAAGACAAAGAGCACATGATTCACAGTCCTAGAACTACGCAACAAACGATCTGATTGCGTTTCCACCAGTCGTGCCAAATGCTTTGCAATCTATTCGGACAAACAGGAAATGAATTGTGGAAGGGATTGAAACAGATCTCTCTTAGGGTGGTGTGTCTGAACAGAGCTCAAACACAATGGCAGGAGTGCATTGCTTAAAAAGGGGGAGAAGTTGCCAGCAGGCTTGGTCTCTGCACAGGCTAAAAATGGCAGGCCTGGTGGTTGCTATACCCACGATACAGGGAAACCATGGCAACAGCAACGCAAAACCACAGCATGGAGAGAGCAGGCCAGTAATGCTTTCATCCAGCAGTGGAGGATAAAATCCTGTGTGTCTGTTTATTAGCTTCAGTAAATGAATAGTTTACACACTCTATGAATAAATAATAACATAATATAATAAAAAGTCCAAAAGATTGAGACCACATTGAAAATCTGAAATTCAAAATTGAAAACTAAAAAAAAAAAAAAAAAAAAACAGTTTTAGATTTTTAAGAATGTAAAACAAAATTAAGAATAAACATGTCTAAACTATAAAACGTTCTCTTTATTAGCTTCAGAACATAAATATGTTCAATAAAATTATATATATATATTATATATATAAAATTAAAACTGAAAATAAGAAAAATGAGGATAAAAAAAATATGTTGTATATGTTATAATGATATAAAAATATGATATAATTAATTAATAATTAATATAATTATGATATCATTTTTGTATATGATATAAAAAATATGTTATATTATGATAATATGTTGTAATGAACAAATTATATTCAATTTGAATTATAATAATAAAAATGCAAAATACATTTTCACTAATGGTCCATTTGAGTTCGCCTTGTAGAAGAAACCCCCCCTGTTTTTTGAAGCTCATAATGGGAGCAGATCGATCCCAGGACAGAGCATCATGACCTGCAAGATTCTCAGAAGCGCTCTGCATGCTGAGTAGGTCAAGAAACAGAGAGGCCATTCTGTCAGTCTGCATAAATTGAAAGGCACAGCATTGTTTGCTGCTGAAGTGTTTTCAATAAAAGGATGTTTTTTCAGCTGTTTAAGAACAAGTTCCTGACAAAGAAGATGACGTTTCATCCTAACTGTGCTATTCCAACCCTCTTACTGTTGCAAAGAGAGACGTGTTCTACTGTGCTTTCAGGTTTAAATGCTATCAAAAACTGGCATATTGTAAATTATTTCCAACAGGGAACACTTGCCACATCCTCATTTACATTCTACTCCATCTCTGTTTGAAACCATCTCCCATGAGGAAACACTCCAGCTTTTAACAAAACTTCTGAACCTCCCATCAATCTCACCTCATCAATCCATTGTTGACCAATGCATCAGATTTGAACACAAACCCCACAGATATTAGTAACCACCAGCAGCAGCTCTCCTTTTCATCTGGAATGTGCTAATGTGTCAACATTTTTTGGGATTATTTTGTATCTATTTGAAGTTGACACACTTTGGTTGATTGCCATCTTTATGCTCTGTTATGTTTGTGGCAGTACAGAGCAATTTCTATAATGATGCACACTAAACAAATGACCAGGTCAGGCCATGGAGAGCTTGCATTCGTTATCACTGAATAACAACAGGAGCGAGATAACACAAGCAATTCTAGCCCTATACCATGTTCTACATAACAAAACCTTTCAAATGAAATCCCTCTGCTCAAAAGTATCTCCGGCCCCCTATTATCTGGCGTAAACCATTTAAAATAAGAAAACAACAGATTTCAATAGACTTCCGGGTTTATTTACATTAATTTATAGTTACTTTATTGGAGGTCAATTGAGTGGAACAGTGCCTGCCAATTTTTCAGGGGCACTGGTTCCGGAAGTATTTTTTTCCAGTAATTTTTCTCATAGGGATTTAGAAAATAATAATAATTTGTTAAAGAGTTATAAGCCATGAACCAAGCTATACAAGGTCAATCACAACACTACACATTTTGATTTGAAGCTAAAAAAAAAATTGAAAATCAGACAAAAAGCTACAAGACTGTACATAATGGCATTAGTGATGGAAAAAACTACAATCCCATGAAGCATTGCAAACAGCATAATCAAATTTAAAAAAGATGGAGAAATATAAAACTATTTAGTTGAGTCATTCTGGTATGTGACGGGGTGGTACATTTCAGCCCAAAATGGCCGCAGATCTCCCATGTGGTTAAGTTCCTCACCTAGCATACATGCATTCTATCTGAAATATATATATTTTTGCAGTAATAATGTAAAATAAAAAATAAAAATCAGTTTTCCCTCTCTATTTTGCGTGACAGGGTGGTTGGTTTAAGCTTGACGGAACCTGCCTAACATGAAAAATCAACAAATAAAGAATGTAGAGGAATGTCAGTACTTGCCTGCTTTTTTTTTTATTTTTTTTTTTTATTATCTACAACAATAACAAATACAAAAACCAAGATAATAATACACAATACTAACAAGTACATTACAGAGGGTTATATTACAAAAAACAACAAAGAATATCAAGCTAGCTTAAATGATTGACACCATTTCAGAGTCTTACATGCAGTAGAGTTTTTAGAGCTCTTCAACGAATTTAAATATATATCAAGATCTTTCTTAAAAATAAAAAAGGAAGGAGTTTTCTTTGAAAATTTACATTTGTGAATATAAAATTTGGCAAGAAAAAGTAGCAAATTAAGAACAAATTTAAAATGATAAGGGTCTAATTTCAAAGATTCACCAAAAAACACAATTTTTGGGCTTAAACAGAAGTTCAAAGATAGATACCTTTTAACAAAGTTTGAAAAGTCAATCCAAAAAATTTTACAGTACACACATTCCCAAAATAAGTGAATAATTGTCTCATCAAATTGATGACAAAATGAGCACAAAGGAGAAATACTGTTATTAAATTTAGCAAATGTATAATTAACTGGGTAGCAATTGTGAATAATTTTAACAGAGACTTCAACCACTTTATTAGTTAAAAAGAATTTCCGCTGAAGAAACCAAAAATCTTCCCATACTATATCATTAAATTTGTTATTCCAAAAGCTTACACAAGCAGGCAAAGAAATCTGATCTCTGCTAAGAATTGAGCGAATTTTCTTATTTGACAAGCTGTTGAGACGACATTGATCAACAAATAAATTAGAGCTGTCAAATGTAGGTGGAGAGCATAAAGGACCTTTAGGGCCAGGTCTGACTAAAGACTTCACACAATCAGGAATTGCACCGAAAACAATGGCATACTCTCTTGGGAGGACTGGAAAAGAGAATTCTTGCATAAAGTGTTCATAAGATAGCAAGATACCCCTTTCATCTAAAAGTTGACTTACTAAAAGTATATTTTTATCAAACCAATTTAAGAGAAAAAGAGATTTATTTTTATATTTAATAATTTGGTTGTTCCAGATAAAAAATCTATGTGGAGAAAAACTATACTTATATATTAAGGACCAGCATATTAAAGCCTGATTATGAAAACCAGATAGAGTTAAAGGTATTTTAGAAATGCTATAGTTGCAGCGCAATAAAAAATGCAAACCACCAACTGAATTGAAAATATGATTTGGGATAACATTCCAAAAAGATGTAGGGTTGTTCAAAAAAGATTTTATCCACTTAATCTTGAAAGAGTTATTAAGAGTGGAGAAGTCCACTAAGTCAAAGCCACCCATTGTCCGATCAGCTATCATAACACTCTTTTTAATTAAGTGCTTTTTAAATTTCCAAACAAAATTCAATATAATTTTGTCCAGCTTTCTACAAATCTCCACAGGAACATCCAGAGCCATTGCAGGATAGATAACCCGAGATAACCCATCTGCTTTGGAAAGCAACACTCTACCCGTTATAGACAGATCACGCTGTAACCAAGAATTAAATTTGCGTTGAATAGAGAGAATAAGAGGTTCAAAGTTCAGTTTTGATCTTTTTATCTGATCTTTACATATGATTATACCCAAGTATTTAACTTCGGATTTGACAGGAATGTCACAGACTTTAACATCAGTGGAATGTTTAATAGCTAAGAGTTCACATTTGTGAATATTAAGAAATAAGCCAGAAGCAGATGAGAAGAGATCAATTATATTTAAGGCTACAGAAACTTGATCCTTATCCTTCAAGAACAGAGTGGTGTCATCAGCCAATTGGCTTATTAAAATTGATTGGTTTATAACAGAGATACCTTTCAAATGACTATTTTGAATGTGGATGGCTAATAATTGCATAGGAAGCAGAAAAAGATAAGGTGATATTGGGCAGCCTTGACGGATGCCTCTTTCTATATCAAATCTATGAGTAGTCCCATGCTGTAATTTAATTGAAGCATTTGCGTTATTGTACAGAGTTTGAATTACATTGATAAAGTTGGGGCCAAAACCAAAAATATCCAAAGATTTAAGAATAAAAGTAAACTCAACAGAATCAAAAGCTTTATAAAAATCAAGAAAAAATAAGAAACCATCGTCAGGGATCAGATCCGAATAGTCTAAAATATCAAGAACTAGTCTAATGTTATTTGAAATAAGTCTGTCTTTCATGAAACCTGATTGAAAGTCATCAATTATATTATCTAAAACACATTTAATTCTTTTAGCAAAAATCATGGCTAGTATTTTATAATCATTATTTAATAAGCTTATAGGTCGCCAATTTTCAAGTTGAGCGGGGTCCTTTTGAGGCTTAGGGATCAAATTTATAACACCCTGAGTCATGGAGCTTGGGAGAGTTCCCTTATGTAGGCTTTCTAAATACACTTGGAGAAGAAATGGAGAAAGAATATTTGAGAATTTCTTATAGAACTCTGAGGTCAGACCATCATTTCCAGGAGATTTATTTAATTTCAGCTTATCAATCGCCTCAGAAACGTCTTTAATTTGAATAGGGGCATCACACAGACTTTTTCCAATATCATCAATTTTGGAAATACGGTCTGAGTCAAGAGAATTAAAAAATAAATCCATATTTTGTTGAGAGTGTCTAGAACGATATAGGTTTTTATAAAATTCTTCACAATATTTAGAAATTTCTTTATGATCTTTTAAAACAACTCCATTTATGTTAAGATTATTTATAGAATTGAGATGATTCCGCTGTTTCTCTAACTTAAAAAAATAATTGGAATTTCGTTCTCCCTCTTCCATCCATCTCCTTCTTGAACGAACAAAGGCACCCTTTGCTTTACAAATATACAAGTTATCTAATGAGTTTTGAAGTTCAGCCAATTCTACTTTCTGGACAACTGATAAATTTTCAAAGGGGATGCAGGAGAGACAGACAATTCTTTTAACAATGTTAAGTTCCTCTAATTTGCATTGCTTGGCTTTTTGAGATCCAACTTTGGATAACATTAACCTAATATTGTATTTTAATAGCTCCCAATTAGATCCAAAATTATTTTCAGCTTGAGCTTTATTAAAAAAGAAATTAATCTTAGAAATTACAGCTTGACAGGTTTCCTCATCCACTAATAAAGCAGAGTTTAGTTTCCAATAAGAACTATATGTTCTTGAATAAGATGGGTTATCAAAAGCCAGAATAATAGACTTATGATCGGACAGTGGAGAAGGCAAAATTTCAACTTTGGTGACATAACCAGATAAAGAGTCAGATATTAACCAGAAGTCAATCCTAGACCTCAGTGAACCGGAGCTGTTAGACCAGGTAAACTGTGAAGCATGAGGATTTTTTTCCCTCCAAATATCAGTCAGACCAAAACGGGAAATCAACTCACAGAGGCCTGATGATCCATTAGAAATTCTAGGTGGTGATCTGTCCAAGGAGCTGTTTATAGTTTGGTTAAAGTCTCCACCCAAAATAATAAGCAAATTAGAATATTTAGATTTGAAATAGTTTAAATGAGTTTCTATTGAATAAAACAATTTTAAGTTATTTTTTGTAGAATTAAATCCATAAATGTTACCCAGGACAAAGATACAATCACTTGCCTGCTTTTCTTCTTGGCGGCAACAAGGCTCCAATGATGTCACTTCCGCTTTGTGATGTCATTTAAAGCAACAGTACATTATTTATAGATAAAACAAGTTAGTGTGACGGGGTGGTAAGTCAAACTGGGGGACGCACACAAATACCAAAATATTTACAACAAAAAAAAAAGATTTATTTTGAATAAAATATATCTTATGTGAAAAGGAACACACATATAATCCTAAAAATAATAAATGTTTTTTAAAAATACATAACTTATTTGGTGATATTGGAGATGCAAATGTCATGTTGGTCAACACGGACATGTGAAATCGGCTATGAACTAATGAAAAATGATTAAAATAGAATGTTATTCTTTAAAAAAAATGTTTTTATCATATATCATATTAACAAGAACACTTGAATGAATAACCTTAAAATTTGTAAACACATTTTGGGACATGTTTGTGCCTTATGCATCTCATCAAACGTTGTGGACCCAAATGGCACCCGTTTCGTAGAATGACTCAGTTACCAACACGATGTATTTCTAACGTGAATAAAACACGGTGTCAAAGTAGAAGTTTTAAAGAAGTTCCGCTTCCATAGTCATCAGTGTGTATTTGAATTTTTTGCTAGTAGCCTATTACCCTATGTAAGAAAGTGTATTTAAATAAAAGCTAAATGAAACGTTTTTGTTGCGGAAAAAAAATGACAAGCACGGAGCGCGTCCGTCTCTGATGAGCGCCAACGCCCTCTAGCCGATTTGGTGTTAGCGTTAGTTCACCCAAAGATGAAAATGCCATGATTTATAGCCTAAACCTACCGTCGTTCCATATCCATATGACTTTCGTGCATCTTCGGGACACTAATGTGAAGATAGCATAGCCTATTTGAATGAAATCTGGAAGATTTCTGTCCCTCCATTGAAAGTCTAGGCCTATTCACCCATAACTCTGACGCTTAAACGTTCATTAAGAAACAGGAATCGAGCAGTTTAATCCAAGAAGAGACGATTGCTTTAAATGATTAGCAGATTAAATTTAGATTTATTCACATATAGCTAAACATTGATCAACGAACAATGTTTGCAGAATTCTAAATTTGGTCACGGAAGCAATTTAACTGTAGGCTAATAAAGTAGCCTGTAATTCTAACAGCGGTCATCAACTGATTTAATTGCTTGCTCAGCAGTCAGCACACGCAATTGCGTGGTGGTTAAAATCGCTACTGTTGAGACTGAATTACGTCATTCGCAGCTCTTCTTGGAACAAGTGGGCGGAGCTAAAGAGCTATTTTGGGCACGTGTTGTTTTTTTGCATAATGGGTTTTGTCATTTTTCAACAGGAATTCTGCTGTAAAACATGATTTTTTTTAAAGAAAAAAAAAGCTGAATTAATGCAGGTTGATGGGTCAGAAGAAAATACCATGGATTAACCTTGCAGCTCATATAGGAGGTCTGTCTTTAAAGACTTATGAGTTGTGGTTCAAATTCAATTTCCTTATGGAAAATATGAATGTTTTTTTTTTACTGCTAGAACACAACTGTTGGCACCCTATAAAAAATGATAGACTCTAAAACTAAAAAAAATATGGTAGCCCCTTTCTATGAAATAAATGCATTGTTTTCTGAGGAGTTTAATTTGATCAGTCTAGCCAGTAGAAATGTTATCCAAGGTTATTCTAAGAAATAAGCTTGATAAAATTACCAAACCTATATCATATAGCTCATTTGTTTATATTTCTCTATCAATTTTGATGTAGACAGATGTCATACAGTTTAGCCTACTAAGAGGCATTACCAATCTTTCTAGAAGATCGAATATCTACAAATGGAGATTTATATGCCATTATATGAATAGTAAATGACAACACTTACCACAGGATGCTCGCTTAATGGACATATCAATGGATCTTCAGCCCTATTACAGAGGACAATATTTCTGCCTGTAAAACAGTGGTTTCCATAATAAGCTACACTGCACAGTGGACTCGAGATCTGACTATGAGTTCATTACTCAAGTGGAGTGCTCTCAGGTATTGCAGCTGTCCATTCAATGAAGAGAGCCAGGACAGAAATAGCCAAATAGGCATGATCACAGCTACCTCCTCCTGAAATACAGCATGACAACCTGTTCATTAATAATGTATATTAAACAAACAGAGCAAAAGCAATCATATTTGCATTTCCAACTTGCCAAGCAGCAAAAGAATAGTGTTAAAGTTTTGTTATAGCTCTTAAGGTTAACCCAAAAAGATTGATATGCACAAAATAACAACAGCAAACACAAAAACACTGACAATTATAGTTATTGTCACTACAATAATAATATAATAATAATAATATTAATCATAAAGACAATGACCATTATTATTGTTTTTGTTGATATTAGTTGTAGTGATAAGTGATGTTGTTGCTACCACTACAACTAATATTAATATGAAAAACAACAATTACAACCCCAAGACCAGAAAAGTTGTACAAAAACTTTGGGGTTGTGCTATAATTATTATTATACTGCAAAAAACGATTATACTGATATCTTCAAATGCTAGGTTTCTCAAAAGTATAAAGTTTAACACTAAAATGAATGGCCCATTTAGGAATAAAAGTAAACATCTACAAAATAAGGATTGAATGTGAGAATAATAAGAGTGCCTTGCAATCCCTGTATCTACTTCAGCAGCAGTACACTGAGGCTGACAGGTATGTGAAGTGGAAAGTCTGCTCTGGATGCCGCGTGGATACACTGTTTGTTTAATCTAAGTGATAAAGGCAGACGGCAAACGGCCAATGGAAGTTTCTTGAGCGTATCAGTTCAAGGACAGAGAGTTGTAACACCGATAGAGCATGATAATAGCTACTGCTTTCCCTTCACAATCTGTTCAGTCTGTTCCCCCTAGAGGACTAGAGTTTAGCCCGGCTCAGAGCATGAGCACGCATGAACTGTTAGATTACTGACTGGAAAAGCAGAGAACGAAGCAGAGATAAAGCACATCACATAAATTACCGCTCTGAAGAGTGTGTTTAATTGGTAACATTTTAAATGTTTCTTGGACTGACTCTTAAGAAATGGGAAACATTTTAGCATAAAAGTCTGAGACAAGACTTGGGTTTCATTTAGATTTCGATTTTATTCAGGACTAACAATCATGTTCAAAAATGAAGATAAACAATTTAAAAACACCTAAACTCACGTAGTCAGTAAGATATATATTTTTAGAGAAATCAATACTTTTATTCAGCAAGGATGCGTTAAATTGATCAAAAGTCATAGTCAAGACTTTTGCATTGTTACAAATGATTTCTATTTTAAATAAATACAGTTTTATTCAGCTGACTCTCAGCTGATCCACGTCTACCAATAGGAATACGACTTCTATCACTGTATACATATATAAGCTTGTCAGTATTATCAGCAGCTATCGCGTTTCTCAGGAGCGAATTACCCTCCTCCATCCCCAGCTCTGATTTCTAAAGGATCATGTGACGCTAATATATTATAATTGTAATATTTAACAGTATTTCTGTTTTTACTGTATTACTGATCAAATAATTGCAGCTTTGGTGAGCATAAGAGACTTCCTTAAAAAAAAATATTATCGACCTCACACTTTTGAAAGGTCCAAAGTGATTGTCGCTGATACAGTAACTTGTTATATCAGGCATTTTTCGAACATTACTCTTCACGCAGTCACACGCTTTTCCTCATCTTTGTCCATGTGCTTGCTCTGTTTTTTCTTGTTGCTGGACTTCCCTGCGGCAGGTGTCTGTTTCTCTGGTTTACGTCTGCTGGGAGTCTGGCTGTCTTTCTGAGCGAGCACTTTGCTGTGATCTGCTCTGTCTTCATTAGGACTCAGTTTAGAAAGTCTGTCTCTCATCTCCTTCAGCCTCTGATCCACCGGACACTTCTGCAGCTCCAGCATTATCTGTTGCTCCTGAAAGCATGGGGAGTGTGAGACAGATAGAAGTGAGAAATACATGTTACAATGTACTGTAAATGCATTTGGCACTCACTCCCACGTTGTAGGTGTTATAGGGGTCTCTACTGGATGTTACCTGTAGCGGTTTGTCAAACTTGGACTCTTTCCTCTCCGCTGGGCTATGTATGAGCATTGCCCTGTGGAGTTCAGAGGAGAGCTGCTGGTAAACTTCATTAAGTCTGTTTATTTCTCTCTCCACACACGGCACCTGAAGTACAGGTAGAAGAATAAGGGACATTTCCATAACTGTACACTCTTCAGAATAAATAAAACATAAGATGTAAAAATGCATTCACTCACCGGGGCATTAGTCTTTAGGCCAGTTTGCCCTCGTCCTGCAACAATATACACTAAAGACTCAAAAAGTTTAATATTTGCTACGCTAAGAATGTTTTCAGTAAAGAGTTCTCATAAAACAAGTAATCACTCACCATCTCCATGTCTGTCTTTCAGAGTTGGTTTTAGTTCCTGCAGGAGCTGTTCCAACTTGAAGTATTTATATACTTGAAGTCTAAAATCAATTGAGGAACTGAGTTAATATGTCCTTAATGTTCCTGTTTTATATTTAATAAGTCAAATGCACCTTAGATTTGATACTAACCTCTCCGCCAGCAGGTGCTGTGAAAAATGGGTTTCAATAGGTATTTTTACACTGAAGAAGTTCTCTACTAATGTTCCAAAGGCCTCCGTAGTGTTTTCCTTGTCCATCTAACAAGTGAAAAAGTCTGTTATAGCTCTTCCTGGATTTCATATAAATATTCCAAACCGGTGCCTTACCTTTCCTTTCCTCTGGTCTTCAGTGAAAGAGTGATGAAACAACTGCATGCTTAAGGCCGATATGGCCAAGTGGAAGGCTTTTATGAAGTCGAGAGATTTTGAACCTGTAAATATTTAAATGGCAAAAGATTTTAACTTTTAATTGTGCCGCTCCTTAAGTTTGGAATAGATTGCTGATGTCACTGAAATGTGATAACATCTCTCTACACTGTAAAAAGTGATCAGTTGCCTTTGCCCTAAAATTATTAAGTAAATTAAGTTATGTGTTCATATGTGAATATATAATATATATATGTGAATACCGTAAAACTTATATATAATAGACGAGTCCCAAATAGACAAAGGAAGAATTCGACTTCCGTAAACGAACGCAAACAATGGATGAAGCGGTAAGTGTTGTATTGGCTGTCCTGTGTTCAGAAAAACGTCAAATAAGAAAGAAAACCCGACATTGGACACGTTCCTGGATTGCTCGAAGAGGACAGTATGGGCTGTCAATCCTCCAAAGAGAACTTGAGGTAAAATATTGTTTTCTTATATATTTTTACTTTTAGTCGGTAGTACAAGTAAAATAATGTTGCTAGCTTGCCACAACGATAACACATTACAAAATGTGTCGTTTACGAATCCCCACCACACCCTACGTCAAACGGATTGTGCCAAAATCGTGTAATCTGAACCAGGCATTAGACGTGACGCGGCGCAGCGCTTCTCGTCCGGTGTGCGACCCCCTTAATTCTTACATTAACTCTGATTTGTTAAACCCATTCGAATTATAAATAAAACGTAATATAATGTGGTAACCTTCTACTGTCATGCTTTCCGTCTATCAGCCTATCCTATTTGGATCGTTATCTCTAGGCCTACTCTCAATTAACAACAGCTCAACACTAAATTAAAGGTCTGTCTCATTTAGACGCCTGTCTCAAATACAAGACGGTTCAGTTCGGCGATTTGGGAAAATAAAAGCCCGGGCTATTGTTTGAAGTTGTAATGTGTGTAACAAGGACAAGGACACAAAATAAAGTGTTACCTTTTTTTAAGAAACTAATACTTTTATTCACCAAGGATGCATTTAATTAAAAACCTCACAATATTACTGTATTTTTGATCAAATAAAGCTTTTGAACAGTAGAGTTTGTCCAGTATGCTTTTGATTTCAGACTGTCATTGTAAACAAGAATTCTTTACAATGACATGTCTTCTTAAATAGTGACTTGTCTTGTTAAATCCAGGTGAAAAAAGCTTTAGAGATATTTAAGTAGACAACTCTTTATGAAAGGATAGGGCAATCTCTCTTACCTGAGGTTATGTAGGCCATAGAGTGCAAGAGAATGGAGATGAACTGGCCAGCATTTTGAAGCTTCTTCTCCAGTATGTACAGAATTTGATTGGATGTGTCGTAATAGAAGTCTTTATGGCAGTAGGCCAGCAGGTTATCACAGTGCGAGACTGGCACCGTCCTGGCCAACAGCAGCATGACAGGGGGGAAGTCACAATCTCTGCTCAACAGACGCGCAACATGGCAGCCGAACAGGAAGACTGCGAAATGCTGGGGGGAAAGGTTGTCAAGGGAAACAGGGATCAGGTGCGATGGTTCACTCTCCGCTGGGCTGATAACTACTGAAGGAGAAGAAAGCAGATGTAGATCATTACAAAACTCTGAAACGATTAGGAGACCTTACAATACACAAAACAGACATTTGTGAGGGGATACATTTTATTATACAGCATTTTTTTAAAATTATTTATATTTGTATAAAATAGAATGTTTCATATTTGTATTATTGTGTTATTTCAGTATAATGTATTACTTTAGCTCATTGACATGAACAGCCTATTCAAAGTGCATTTCTATTTTAGCCCACTGAGCAGGATTAAATAATGATTCCAAAAGCACAAATGTGTACTGACCGTCCTCAGTCCTGGGCGTTTGGACAAGCGTCTGGAGAGATTCCTTTATCTCCTGCAGTGTTTTGGAGAGAGGCGTCAGAGACACAAACTTGTCCAGTTCCTCTTCACTCACACAGGGGATGGTGCTCTGCTGTTGAACTGACAGACGAAAGCATGTACTTTTAGCACAGCAGCAGTCCTGGGGTGAAAGCTTGCAAACTGGTTTTTAACAAGGTCAAACCTGGATCTGAGGAAGCTGCCTCTGTATCAGCACCCACTTTAAACTCCGGCATGTCTGAAGGGGAAAACTGTAAAATGATATAGAAACACTTATTGGTATAGGTCACCCACAAATGAATATTATGTCACTATTTACTTATTCTTGTGTCGTTCCAAACCTGTATGACTTTCTTTCCTCTGTGGGACACAAAAGCTGTAAGCCATTTCGTCTATCGTTTGTGAATGAATCATTCAAACTGCTTATGTAAACTGAATGAAATGATTTTTTTACAAGACAACCCAAAAGCAATGTTATTTTAGTATACTATTGTAGTATTTATAACGTTTTTCATCTAATATTTATAATTTATTCCAGCTTTATTTCAATGAACTAAAACAACACTGCCTCAAAGAAAGATTTGTTCACAAATCAAAAGAGTGCCGAATGGACCACTTTTATGATAAAACGTGATCTGATCATAAAATGATAAATTCTTGAGCATAATTTTTGAAGGACCACATTTGTCTCAAGGATGAGTAAATAATTACAGAATTTTTATTTTTGGGGCATCTATCCTTTTAATATCACTAAAATCATTACAGTTTTTATTTCTTTACATTCATACCTTTTTACATTCATAGCTTATAAATTGGCTCTGTGTTGTTTTAATTGGTTTAAATGATTAACCTGAATGTATCTGGTGGGAAGTTCACTCTCTCTGTGGCTATTTATAGCTGTGCTGTCCTGTTGCTGCCAGACCTCCCCATTCATCCTGCACAGCACTCCCTCCAAAGATCTCAGCACGGCCTCCATCAGCCCCATCCACGGCTCTGGTGCAAACACAAATACTTTCACTGACCTGTGACTGTTCAGAATGCAGATACACATGTAAGGCGTTTTAAGCAAACTGCTGTCTCACCATGAGCAGTTTCTCTTTTCATCAGAGCTTCACTGTCTAGTATTTTTTTCAACTGGTTCAGTTTTGAGGGTTCCATATTTTCTAGTGTGTCCTAAATTCAAGATGCAAAAGCTGATAAGTTATAGAGACTGCTTTATTTTTTTTAATTTCGATTTTAATGGATTTCTTATCTTCAGTCGACTTTTCGTTTTCTGTCTTACCCTCAAAGCATCAATTTGCTGGCACATGTTCCTGTAAAACTCCTGTGTGTCTTTGCGATGCTTTGCCAGCTGGGATGCCAGATGCAAGTTCTGATCCTCTAACTTGTCATACAGTGTTTTCACATTGAACTCCTCCAGCTCCATTAGTGAAGTTCTGAAACCTTGTGGAAAGATGTTGGATCAATATGTGATTTGACAGAATTCACCAGAAGAGTGTTTGCATATTTGTCTCCTTTCAGATATTTCAGATGATTGTCTGTTACCTCCTTTGTAAAGAGCAAGTTCCTCTGATTCTGCCCCCTCTCCCACCCCTCTCAGACCTAGAGGCTCAGAGCCGTCCAAACTACAACACAACACAGCACACTTAAAATTGCACCACATGCTCAGTATGGTATTGATCGTTTTAAATGATGCATGTGAATATAATGTACATAATGTACATAAGGCATCACAACATAATGTACAATATGAACATATTGTATTCATTTTGAGATCTGCTAATGTATCACGGATATAAAACATTTAGCAGTACAACTGTTTTCAAAAAAAAAAAAATTCTTGAGCAGCAAATCTTATTTGCATTTTAGAATGATTTCTGGAGGATCATGTGACACTAAAGACTGGAGTAATGATGCTGAAAATTCTAAATATTTTGGTCAATATTTTAGATTTAGTCAAAGCAAATTTCTTACATTTTTGCATTACATACTTTCTATGTATAACAGTTCTATCTAATATCATATTAGACAGGACTGTTAGAGAGATTGTAAAGTAATGAACACGGAAAGTGTTCACAACAACAAAGAAACAAAGTCACAACAACGACCGCGGCTTACATCACTTCAAAGTTCCTACTGGCGGTGCGAATGCAACAGGAAAACGTTCCTAGAGGAACGATTAGTTCTCGGGAAACCAACCTGGTGGTTAGTTCCTTTAACTATCCGGTGCGAAAGCCCCTTATAGCTCTTTCGGTATTATCCTGAACATTGTATAAGCATAGAATGGTAGAGAGGCTCTCGGGAGCGCACCTAAACGTCACATCCTTTTGATTTTCCAGGCAAAAACGTCTTGAGTCTTTCACATAAAAATCAGTCTACATGCTTTCATAAAGACCTTACCCAAGTTCCTAGGTTGTCTAAGTTTTGTAGCTAGCTGTTCAAACATTGTCAATAAAAAAGTGATTCATATGTGAAAATTCTTACATATAGCCCCTTTAATGATGATCTTTACTAACAGCAATAATTTGATAAAAATGTTAAATGTAATCTATTGCAAATCTCACAATGAATATATATTTTCATAATGTAAAGTCAAACGACTGATTTTAGCATTATCAGAATTGAAATATTGGTGCAGCCCTATGCTTGTAACAAACACCAAGAAACCTGAGCAATTAGCAGTTGACTTACCCGTCTGTATTAAAAACATATTCAATAGGAACACTGGGTTCACCCAAGCTGCGCCATTTGGGCTTTGGCCTCCCTCGAGCGATGAGGTTGGACCGATTAGGCCTCAAGACAAGAGCAGAGGCTGTCAACACTATTATCAACAACACCAGCAGAGACAAGATCCCTAGGGAGAAATACCAAGCACAGTATGTTAAGCATTCCTGTTGGCAAGAAAAATGCAACCTTCTATTTCAAATGCATCATAAACTCCTCATGGTTCACCTGTGATGAGCCCCCAGTCTGGAAGCAGGTTTAAGTGGTGTTGTTTGACAATCCCATGTCGCACTAGCTGTGAGGGGGTCGTGGGCTGGAACGAGGCTGTGGTGGGGTTACACTCAGAGCCCTGCTCACTCACGACTACTATCAGACTCCAGTCCGGCACTGCGTTATCCAGGAACACATACTTTCCCGGCTCCATGAACACATGTGCAAATCTATTAAGACAAATCACATGAATATCAGATGCAGATCATTGTTAAAAGCTAGACAGTCCAGCACCAGGACACACGAATATTGGGGGGGGGTCTTTTATAATTCTCAGGGAGGGCTTGCGGTTGAAATCGTGTTCCAGGGGGTGGGGGTTGTGTCCCCTCGGTTGAAATTGCATTCGGATTAGATCGCTTTGCGGTTTAAATTGTGTTCCAGGTGTGGGTTGGAGGGATTCAGATCATCATAGGAGGGATAAGTCCCCGCATGAAGCCGGGCCTGAAGCTAAATGTGATATATCTAGCCTATCTATTTTTACCTGCTGGAATTTAGCTGTGTGTGTATGACGAGATGCTGCAGACGTCTGAAGGACCCAAAATCCCAGCCAGGGTTACTGCTGAACAGGTGGTCCTTCTGGTATACTGGAAAGTGACTGTGGTGGCGGTCTAAATTGACAGAATGACATGAAACATGAATACATGTACACTGAATTTTTTTTTTACTTGAAATGAACATCTAAATTAAAGGTTTTACTTTACTGAATCATAAAATACCATAAATATGTTTGCAGAGATTTAGAAAACATGCTAAGTTCAAATACTTGTTTCAAAAACAATATTTATTCTATTTAAAAAATGTGCGTTCCTTGTGGAAATGTCTGTTTTTGTTTAGGTCCATGTGATCCCGACCCCTGACAATTTACCCAGTAGTATTTCGACACCAGTTGGCGAAAAACACACCGATGGAAGCCAACAAACAAACTGGGTCAGAGATTGCAAATTCTACCCAAACTAAAAAGCCTCGCACAAAACATTGCAAACTGTAAGGCTCATCACTTTCCATCGTCAATAATGCAATTTTTATTGTGTCCTCAATCTGGCAACCCATGTGAGTGTTGAGTCTGAGGAGAAGGGGAAAGAAATAACTCTCCAATATTTAGAATTTTGACTGCAGTACCCAGTTCAACCACTAGCTGTTCAACCGCTAGTTTCGTTGAAGTCAAAAACATTATTTAATATCGCGGAATTTAAGTTATATATATATATATATATAACTTAAATTCATATTTTTTTTGTTTTTACGGGTTAAATCAGGTAGAAATAGCTCCTTAAGGTAAAAATTACAGGTTACCGCTTTTTAACAAAGCCATACCAATGTGGTTGATCGTGAGCTGAAAGATGAGCATGTCGTTTGGGGACAGACATGCTATGGGATTTGGAATCCGTGGAAGAGGCGCTGAAACCTCATTCTGATCAGCATGTCTTCTTCTCCTGTAATCTCTCTCCAGAATTTCCACTGGTTCTAAAAGGAAATACCACAACAATCAATAAAGTTTTATGATCTGGACAATCTTGATGAAAGAAATACTAGCTTATCATTAAGTGCGGGTTTGGACCTGTACTTAAAGATGCTTGGGCAAAATGTTTGAGTCTGTAGGTCAGATCAACACTGTGGTGAGCAAAAGCACTGTCAGCTTACCTGACATTAAAGAGTCAATGAGCACAGGGTCTTTTAAAATCCAACCAAACACTCCCTCAGGAGCAAACTGGACAAAGTGGATCCTTCCAATGTTCTTGACGTGAACATCAGGTCCTAGTACATCTATCATATTCTGAGTGAGTAATGAAACAAAGATGTACTGAGGATGAGTTGACATCACTAAGCACAGGCTCTTCTATCACTATAACAACCGATACATATTAAAGGGCACCTATTATGGATTTTTGAAAATTACCTTTCATGTAGTGTGTAACATAGATCTAAGTGAACGAAAACATCCTGCAAAGTTTTAAATATGAAAGTTCACCATATGCAAAGTTATTGTCTCTCAAAAGTAAGAGTCGACTCTGAGTCGCTCATATGAATCGATAGACGAACAATGCTTTTTCTCTGTCTAGATGACGTCAACTTGACAAGTTATTTGAATAAGATACGCCCACTTATTGCGCTCGTAGACGCCAGGGAAAACTTGAAAACATCATGTCGACGAGACGCTGTGTTCTGAAGTGCGACGCAAAAGCGAACTTTTTTCACTGCCCAGGAAGGAGCATTTGAAGACTAAGTGGCTACAGTTCATATATACAACTATACCACAGAAGTATACGTTAGCCCGGACCTTGTGCTTTGTTCGCGTCATTTTGAAGATGATTGCTTCACAAACATAAATGCTGTAAAATGTGGATTCGTGAGTCGGCTAATATTGAAGGAAGGTTCAGTACCTAGTTTATTTGGATCAGCTTCCTCCTCCGAATCACAACCTGTTAAGTATTATTAATATTAATAATTGTTTCTTTTATGTTTTCTGTAGCATACTCAATAATTAGTTTGTGTGTTGTGTATGCACAGCGCAGCTTCTATAGTCTTCAATGTCAATTGTATTGAAATATGTGAAGTGTTTGTCGTTGTTATTGGAGTTGTCATAAAGAATAGAGCAATACCTCGTAGTACTGCATTATCAATATGTTTATGCGTTGAGCTAACGCAAACAAAGACAATGTGCTTTTACCACTGAACTTTGGGCTATGGTAGCTAACATAACTCAACTTAAATTCCTTCTCTTATTTTGAATTTTTTACTACAAAGCGGTGCACTATAATCATTATTATAACACAAATTGATAAAAGCATTGTACACTGTACTCCGTGTTAACCAATAGAAGTATTATCTCTGTAAACACATTTTACTTATACACACATTGTCAATCCCAACTGACTGGGTCATCTGACCAATCACCGCAGATTAGCGTCACGCAAAGGCGGGGTTTGGAAAAATTAGTCGTTGAACGATTCATGTGGGAGTCACTGAGCAAATCAGGTAAAAATAAATGCATATTATAAAACAACAAAAGTGTTTTTCGTCATTGCATGCTTGTAAAACTGTTGTTGGGGACTCCCAAAACAAAATTAGGAACATTTTAAATGCCATAATAGGTGCCCTTTAATAATGAATCCTCTTTCTAAAATAAACAGCTGATAAAGTCCAGAACTCACCCTGCTCCAGGTTTTGCTTTCATTTTTGGCTTTGATTCTCAACAGCAGCCGTCCCTCTGTGTCCAGCCTGGCAGAAAGCACCGGTAGTGTGGACATACATGAAGAGTTACACAGCTCCTCCACTGACACGTACCTCTCACAGTGACAACTGAAGAAAAACATCACAAACTTATGATACAGTTTGAATGACTGTCAGCTCATTATGTAAGGGATAATGTGCAGTTAGATGGTCATTATCACAAAATAAACCCAGACAGGGTGGTCTGGTATTGTCATGAAGGGATTTATTTTGCGTTAATGACCAGCTGCCTGTTAATGATTCTGCTTATTTCAAGTAAATAAATAAACATGAAATATTGATCTAAAAATGATTTTATTATTATTTTATGCAACTAGCACAGCGTATAATATTGGTTATCAGTGACAATCGTCACATATGCATGTATCAATCAGAATCAAGTATTACAGAGAGCCATGTAGTAATAACTTAATATTAGGGCTGTCAGTTAAACGCGTTATTAACGGCGTTAACGCAAACCCATTTTAACGGCGTTAATTTTTTTATCGCGCGATTAACGGTCTTTTTGGCCTAGCAAACTTTGTAGTTTTTTTTCACATGCTTTTGCACCAGGACGCGGCATGCGCGGCGCTGCGCTATGAAACCCATTCATTTCAATGGCTTGCGCCGCGCGAGGACATTTTGAAAGCGCAAGCGGATCCATGAAGCGGATCTAGCTAGACCGGAAACAAAACAACAGGCATGCCGCACACACTTGTTTGGGCTTGCGAGCCGGATGCGCGAGTGCGAATCTCTCTGCTCGAGTCGCGCCTCGCGCGCTCTCAGATACACGCTGCTCTTGTAAGAATTTTCTCTGGGCTCGCTCAGAGAATATGCCTGCACTTAAAACGTGTTCAGTCAGTGCAATCGCGAATCTCTCCTCTTCCCCAGCTAACAATTTTAGGTTATAAGAACGTTTTCATAACGTTCCCATTAAGTTATAAAAACGTTATTTCTGAATGTTATAGGAACGTTCAAAACGTCCAGTTTTGAGTGGATGACGAGCGCGAGACGCCGACATGGACGCCAATAAGATTCTGAATTGAAAGTTTACTTTTAAAAAGTTGCCAAATGGTTCCATTGACAAGACCAAAGTGATCTGTGTGTTTTGTCGTTGTGAACTGAGCTATCATCATCGCAGCACGTCCAGTCTGAAATACCACTTGATGATGGCCAAGCACACACACACACACACACACACACAGCTGATGCGAATTCTCCGCCCCCTCGTCAATATCAGGACCTCGTCAGTATTTCTTTCACCCTTTTATTGATGGACAGTGTTACATTGTGTGAGAGATTATTTGCTCTAAGTGAGAATGTTTTAGTGTGAAATTGAACAGTATATATGCCAATATTGTTTTCAATAAAAAACATTTGCACAAAGCAAGCCGATCCACTTTTCCATGTTGATAAGAGCATTAAAATGAGAAAAAATAATGGGACAAAAAGAAATCAAGAGACATTTAGAATAGATAAAAATGTGCGATTAAATGCGATTAATCGCGAGTTAACTATGACATTAATGCGATTAATCGCGATTAAATATTTTAATCGTTTGACAGCACTACATAATATATAATGTATAAATGTATAAATTATACACTTACAATAAAGTTCAGTTCGTTAACATTATTTATTGCATTAGGTATTAACTTGGGTATTATGGCATTAGGTTATTATAAAACTAATAACAACTTTTTTACAGAATTTAAAAATGTATGCAAAATAATTTAGAAAATATGTGACCATGGACCACAAAACCAGTCATAAGGGTAAATTTTTTGACATTGAGATTTATCTGAAAGCTGAATAAATAAGCTTTCCATTGATGTATGGTTTGTTAGGATTTATGGCTGAGATTTAACTATTTGAAAATCTGGAATCTGAAGGTGCAAAAAAAAAAATTGAGAACTATTGAGAAAATCGAAAAACAATTGTCCATTTGTGTTTGCGATTTTGCTGCATCCACTCAGAAAAATAATTTGCTATATTTACGATAGGAAATTTTTATATATATATCTTCATATATATATAACTTAAATTCCGCGATATTCATATCTTCATCTTCATATTTTTTGACATAAAAGAAAAATTTATCAGTTTGACCCATACAATGTATTGTTGGCTATTGCCACAAATATACCCTCGCGACTTATGTTTTGTGGTCCAGGGTCACATATACTATTGGCCATTATTTTTTATCATAATACATAGTTAATTTATACAACTGTTGTGTTATATTAATGTACAAATACAGTTCAAAAGTTTGGAGTCAGTAAGATTTTTCTTTTGCTCAGCAAGTTAGCATTTATTTGATCAGAAATACAGTAAAAGAAATATTATTACAAATTAAAACACCTATTTTCTTTTTAATATATTTTAAAATGTAAAATGTATTCCTGTGGTATTCCAGCATTACTCCAGTCTTCAGTGTCACATGAACCTTCAGAATTCATTCTAATAGGCTGATTTGGTTTGAATTGAGTTGTGCTGCTTATTATTTTTGTGGAAATTGTGATAATTTTTTTCAGATTCTTTGGTAAATAGAAATAATTGAAACATAAATATTTTGTAACAATCTAAAAGTCTTTACCATAATTTCTGATTAATTTCATGCTTTCTTGCTTAATAAAAGTATTACTTTTAAAAAATAAAATGTTTCACTGACCTCAAACTTTTGAATGGTAGTGTATGTAGTATTTAGGATAAACTGTAAACATTAAAATTATAGTCAAATCAAAGTGTTAACATAATAATACACAGAAGACCTCATTGGAACAGTATGTGTAGCACTGTATGTGAACTTACATGCCCATCCCTACATCCAAAGTCCCTCCCTGAGGTCCACACGTAACATTACAGGAGTAGGTGGATGGGACGACACATTTCAGCGTAGAGGCCAGCCTCACTTGACCTGCCCCACAGCGCTTCTTTACCTTCACAGAATGAAGAGCTCCTTACTGTCTTATCTCACAGTTATATGAAAGAGACACAGAGCTAAAGTACACATCTTACCTCAGGCTGACAGTCCAGTTCACTATCTCCAGTGAAGCTTTTTAAGTCCAATTGATTGTAGAAGACAAAACTGGTCTTACACAAGCATGACCCATCCGAGTGCTGAAACGCACGGTTTTTGCCTATGCAGGTACAAGAGGACGCCCCTATAAAAATAATCAAAATAAATACACTCCATGGTCTCTTATTGTTTTTTAAGAGTATAAGGGGCCATTCACCCATAACATGTTTTTGCTCTCTACTCTGCTTCTTTTTCATTGTTTTTTTATATAAACGTGCAGACGTAAAATATATATTTAAAGACACGTCTCTAGATATTGTTTTTAGCTACAGCAGGTACGCATGTCTACTTGGGCTGGTTTGACAATATTGATATTTCGTTTTATATTTTACTTAACCTTGTTGTCTTTATTATTTGATCTATTTTTGAATAAATCTGAAAACTTGAAAAAGTTTTTCTTACAAACACCATTTAAATGTTTCTATCTCAGCAATTAACTGTATTAGAAACATAATTATATCATTAAAATGTTTATATAAAAACTGCCTTAGGTGCCTCAGTTTTGATTATTAAATAAACTTCATTTTTCTGTTTTGGTTTTTGGCTAAATAATTTTTTTTTATTTCGATTTCAGTACAAAATATATTTTGATGCATCAGTATTTTTTTTTTTTATTCCACTAACCTGCATCTTGTGTTTTTGAAGCAAAAACATGTTCAGTGTGAATGTCCCCTAAGGCATGACAAAATATCCTGTAGGTTTCTACAACACTGTCTGACCTGCATCTGAGGTGGAGGAACTCCCACAGGGGAAACAGGCTCTCTGGGCATGCAAGTGATTGAAGGTGCCTGGTGGGCATTTGTAACATTCCTCAAATGATTCTGCATTAGTGCGGTTTCCATATGATCCAGGTGGGCAGGGAACAGGCTCAGAGCTGCCTTGTGGACAAACGTACCCTACTGGACAGGATTGATCACTATAATGGTGTGAGCCTAGTAAACAGATCGTTAAATTAGTTAACATAATCAATCAGTGCTGCTATTGTTAGTCTACTTGATTGTAATATGGGAGTTCTTCAGTGCTGACCCGGAGGGCAGTGATGTCCTGGAGGGCAGAGGAGGCACTGGAGGTGAGGGGACCAACGAGGCCGATAGGTGCCGGCCCCGCACAGCACACAGCTGCTCTCCTGAGACTTCCTCAGTCCACTGGTGTTCAGGGGCATCCAGCCGTCCGGACAGGACAGCATAGCAGAGCTGTGGGCTGGACAGTAATGTGGAAAAGTACATCTGCAAAAGGAGATCATTTTGTTTTAATCATGTTAACATTTAACAGTCTTATTTAATTACTAGTGTTTTTAAAGATGAACTTTAAATTAGCATTATATGATGCCAAACATAATCTAAATGTAAAAAAAAGAGGAAAGGAGCATCACAATTACATATCCAATATCAAAAATGTCTAATATCGCCAATGCACAATGTGGTCCCAATACATCGTACATTCCTAATTGGTTGGTGCTTACACTTGCTTCGGTGAGCTGTAGGTGCGAGATCCTTCAGGACAGTAGTATCCTGCAGGACACGGTCTGGGCTCTCCTGTCTGGGGTCTACAGTATGAACCAGCTCTGCAAGGGATCTCTGTCACTGAGCCTATATGATGGATCACTTTACAAGTTATAATATGTCTTATATTAACTTTTTAGTGCACTTGTAAACATGAATGATGGACCTACCTGCAGGACATTCATAAGAAGCTCGGCATGGGATGCCTGCTGTATTAGGCTGGCCTGTGGTCCGAGGGTCTGGGCAGTAGGTTCCAGGAGGACAAAGCTCACACTGGCTGACAGCAGCTGCCCCAGCCTGTGCCCTCATAGTGCCTGCAGGGCAGGACACTGGGAAACCTGTCCCACTGCACCAATGACCCGGTGGGCAAAGGAAGCTTGAGAAATCAGTGAGCCCTGAAAACAGTTAATATAGTTTACTGATGAAAGGAACAAAAAGATCATCTAAACAATCATTTTGTACATGAAATGAAGTGGTTATACAAGGATATATGATTAGATATGGTATATTATATACATTTTGGGATCAGTGCAATTTTTTAATAAGTTTCTTATGCTCACCAAGGCTGCATTTATTTAATAAAAATACAGTAAAAGTGTAATCATTTGAAATGTATTACAATAAGTAACTGTTTACAATTTTAATAGATTTTAAAATGTTTTTTTTTCTGTGATGGCAAACCTGAATTCAGCAGCAATTTCTCCAGTCTTCTGTGTCACATGATCCTTCAGAAATCATTCTAATATGCTTATTTGGTGCTCAAAATCATTTATTTTTATCATTATGTTGAAAACAGTTGTGCTTCGTAATATTTTTGTGGAAAAAAATTCAGTTTCCTTAATGAATAAAAAGTTCAAAAGAACAGCTTTTATTTGAAATTGAAATCTACACTCACCGGCCACTTTATTAGGTACACCTGTCCAACTGCTCGTTAACACTTAATTTCTAAGCAGCCAATCACATGGCGGCAACTCAGTGCATTTAGGCATGTAGACATGGTCAAGACAATCTCCTGCAGTTCAAACCGAGCATCAGTATGGGGAAGAAAGGTGATTTGAGTGACTTTGAACGTGGCATGATTGTTGGTGCCAGAAGGGCTGGTCTGAGTATTTCAGAAACTGCTAATCTACTGGGATTTTCACGCACAACCATCTCTAGGGTTTACAGAGAATGGTCCGAAAAAGAAAAAACATCCAGTGAGCGGCAGTTCTGTGGGCGGAAATGCCTTGTTGATGCCAGAGGTCAGAGGAGAATGGCCAGACTGGTTCGAGCTGATAGAAGGGCAACAGTGACTCAAATAACCACCCGTTACAACCAAGGTGGGCAGAAGAGCATCTCTGAACGCACAGTACGTCGAACTTTGAGGCAGATGGGCTACAGCAGCAGAAGACCACACCGGGTGCCACTCCTTTCAGCTAAGAACAGGAAACTGAGGCTACAATTTGCACAAGCTCATCGAAATTGGACAATAGAAGATTGGAAAAACGTTGCCTGGTCTGATGAGTCTCGATTTCTGCTGCGACATTCGGATGGTAGGGTCAGAATTTGGCGTCTACAACATGAAAGCATGGATCCATCCTGCCTTGTATCAACGGTTCAGGCTGGTGGTGGTGGTGTCATGGTGTGGGGAATATTTTCTTGGCACTCTTTGGGCCCCTTGGTACCAATTGAGCATCGTTGCAACGCCACAGCCTACCTGAGTATTGTTGCTGACCATGTCCATCCCTTTATGACCACAATGTACCCAACTTCTGATGGCTACTTTCAGCAGGATAATGCGCCATGTCATAAAGCTGGAATCATCTCAGACTGGTTTCTTGAACATGACAATGAGTTCGCTGTACTCAAATGGCCTCCACAGTCACCAGATCTCAATCCAATAGAGCATCTTTGGGATGTGGTGGAACGGGAGATTCGCATCATGGATGTGCAGCCGACAAATCTGCGGCAACTGTGTGATGCCATCATGTCAATATGGACCAAACTCCCTGAGGAATGCTTCCAGCACCTTGTTGAATCTATGCCACGAAGAATTGAGGCAGTTCTGAAGGCAAAAGGGGGTCCAACCCGTTACTAGCATGGGGTACCTAATAAAGTGGCCGGTGAGTGTATAATGTAACTGTAAATGTAATTATAAATCTCTTTACTGTCACTTTTAATCAATTTAATGTGTTCTTGCTGAATAAAATTATATTAATGTCTTTAAAAAAAAAAAAAACGTACTGACCCCAAACTTTTGAAAGGTAGTGTACATAAATATACGATTATATATAGTATGTTATATATGGTATGTCAGACCTGTGGAGTTACAAAAAGTGCCAGGTGGGCAGGTGAGACAGTCTCCCTTGCTCCCTGCCCCAGATGTGGGCCTGTATGTGAACGGGGGACATTGTCTGGGTCCGGGCCGCCCCTCAGACTCATAATCAGCAATGCCATCACAGTAATAGCCTGGTGGACACAAGCGTGGGATGGGATCACCTATAAGAGCGCAGAAAACAAAATGATACTTATCTTTTCATTCCAATGGATGTAGCAAGACTTTATATAAATATACACTAAGTATACACTACATGGACATCTGTCAGGTAATCAAACATACAGTATTTACACATAGCATTTAGCAACTGACATACCCTCTAAGCACCATTGTCTTGGAGGACAAAGCAAACAGTTATGTATAGCACTTGCTCCAGGGGTTTCTCTTACAGTGTTGGCAGGACAAGATAAAGGTTCCTCGGTACCTTCAGGGCAATAAAAGCCTGTCCAAATAAACAACACCAGGAGTAAACACACTCTGAACACCTACAGATTAAATATCTCAGATTTATAATCATATAAGATTCTTAATCACTTTATTCATAAATTAAGACTCTTCATCAGATTAATGGAAGGGTTTAGACTAGAGGAAGCCGAATAACGTACCAGCAGGACATGGTCCAGCACACTGCGCTCCCCACTCACACTGGTCTCTGTTCAGAAGAAAAGCCGTTTGAGGGGTGAACTCTGAACTGCCAGAGATGCACACAAATCCAGCAGCACACAGACCTTTGACCTGCCCAGCCCTGAGGAATAATCAGACAAAAAAACTCATCAAATTTTCATTACATTCAGAAAAAATGGGATGCATGTCCACAAATTACACAATTGTACAAAAGTTTGGGGTCAAGTAAGATTCTTTTGGGGAAAAAAAACTTTTTATTCAGCAAGGATTCAAAATTGATCACAAGTGATCATACATGTATGTTACAAAATATTTATATTATATATAAATGATAAGTGTAAAGTGTAAAGTGACAGCCCCTCAACTGCCAGTCTGCCACATAAACTAAAACCAGGATTTCCTACACAAACATCTCAATTTCAAAATTTCCAAACCTCTCAGTAGATTTTTCACATTGTATTTAACATTAATGTTTTCATACAGCATTATATGTATGCATATAATACAATCATCTGTAAATATTTTAGTACTGTAATGGTGATCTGATGTTGCATGATCACCAAAGAGCAAAGAACAGTCTAAATTAAATTACTTCCAAGCGAGGTCCTTTTTATTCCTATCTCAGTAGAAATACGAAATAACGTTAGAGTCGTATAGTTCTGGATGAGTGCTTACCGCCAATATGAGCATCTCCTCCATTTTGAATGAGTGACTTAGGGCGGGAGAGTTTACGTCACTTCACCACATGACAGCAGCAAGCAGGCTCCTGATTGGTGAATGCGGCGCGAACAGACGCCAAAGTTCAGTTATTTTCAACTCGGGCACGGAAGAACATTTTTGATTAAGGCAACATATGTTACATTATAGAATAGATATTACTACAGCGATATTTAACCCGTCTGTTATTGCTGTGGAAAAGTTTTTTGGTTATTCATGGTCTGTTGAAAGTACCTTGTTGATGCTTTTACACTTTAAAATTTCCTTTTAATGTTCGATGGTTGAAGGCTGCGTAGATTAATGTTATCTCGACTCATTCATTGTGACACTTTTTTTTTTTTTTACTTATTGCGTTCATAGAGCGAGCCTTTTCACTGATTGTGTACAGCTTAACGGAAGTTACACCCATAATTCGCGCAAAGCGTCATGGGGCGTAGGAATAAGGTCGATAGCCTCGTGGGCAGCGTGCCAACATACAGCGTTGTTGTGCTTCGGGCGACCACAGTTCGAGTCCGACTTGCGGACCTTTCCTGTCCCCCTCTCTCTCCCACCTCGCTATCTGTCCACTCTAAACAATCCTATCATAATTAAGGCAAAAAGAAATCTTAAATAATGTGTTTGTTTAAAAACGACTTAAACCTATTCTAAAGTGTAACAATATTTCACAATATTACTGTTTTTACTGTATTTTTGAATGAATAAATGCTTTTTGATGAGCATAAGATACTTTTTTCCAAAAATATTCTATAAAATCTTACTGACCTCAAATTGTTGGTGAGTGAGTGAGAGATTGTAAAGTGTCCTTTAAGTTTATTTTCGAATAGTTGAAGAAGCACCCTTATATATATATATATATATATATATATATATATATATATATATATATATATATATATATATATATACATATATATTTTTATATATATATATAGACATACTTGCAGAACTTTCCTGGTGGGCACGGCAAACACTCTCTCTCCTCCTGCAGACCCCTGACCTCAGGTGGGGTGTATGTGCCATTTGGACAAGGCTGAGGAACCATTGTGGCTGCAATTAAAAAAAAAAAAATCGGATAATGTAAATGTACAAATGACACCACAGAGAGTTACAGCAGCTTTACAGCAGGGTTACCCGCAGGGCAGTAGGAATGTGGCGGGCATGGCCGGGGGTCTCCAATAATTGCCTCCTCACAGTAATAGCCTGGACGGCAGGGGATGCAGTTATCCGAGCCTGGATTCGGTTGGTACTGTCCAGTGGGGCATGGCAAGGCCAGGGGTGAACCCAAGGGACAATAATGACCCTGAGAAAGCAAAACAGTAAGGCTGCTAGGCTCAGATTAAATATGTATAGAAGGTGTGAAGGAGGCCGAACTGACCTTAGGGCATAGGAAGGCGTGTGGGGTGGTGGAGGAGAAGTCTATGGGGCAGTAAAAGCCAGCAGCACAGGGCCCAGTTGGAGCATTCAGGCCCTCGCTGGCACAATAATGCCCTGCTGGGCAAGGAAGACAGCTTTCTATGGAGTAACCCCCTGTGGGAAGGTCAATAAATAGTTATATTATAAACACAAATCACTGCATATTAGTAAATAAAATATTAATGTGTAAAAGATATATTAATTCCAAAAAATATGGGAAGGGCAACGTTTAGATGAATGT
Source organism: Semotilus atromaculatus (assembly GCA_031834385.1). Taxonomy (NCBI): domain Eukaryota; kingdom Metazoa; phylum Chordata; class Actinopteri; order Cypriniformes; family Leuciscidae; genus Semotilus; species Semotilus atromaculatus. The sequence goes on from JAULUF010000015.1 coordinate 11,704,926, forward strand.
GAATAATTTGAAAAGTATATTGCTAGACTGCATTCAGAATCTGTGCAATATTATTTGTGCACCTTTGCTTTACGCTACACAGCCTATTGTTTTTGCTAGCTCATTTATTTTGATGCTCTGTTGCACTCACCCTGTTAAATTATTCATTTGCATCCTGCTCCTTTAGCGTTTTTTCAATGCGTATAATAACTGCCCTTTGAACTGCTTTAACATGAGGCTCTAAATGTTTTATAGATTATATTCAAATAAATGAGTCGGTTTGTACACACCGGTGAGATTACGAATGCTGCCTGGTGGGCAGGGTAGAGGCATTAGGGTCCCAGAAGGGCAAAAGTGACCACGTGGGCAGGGGCCATTCCGGAGGTAGCCAGTCGTATTCAGAGGTGCAGGATTTGGAGACCCTCCTTGGCAGAAATAACCCTGCTGGCACTGGCCTACAAACAAAACAACAATTAGTACATATGATACAGTCACTGACCAAAACCAAAGTGTGGGATGATATCAGACCCTGTGGTTGTGATGTCCCAGGTGAACTGCAGTAGAGGCCAGTAGGGCAGGGCACACAGGCAGCCTCTGACTGAGCCCTTGTAACCTGTCCCAGTGTGCCCACAGGGCAGGGTACAGCTGCAGCAGTGCCAACAGGGCAAAAATGACCTGATGCAACACAGAAAAGACAGCAGACTATGAGCAAACATAATAGCATATACTGTACACTACCGTTCAAAAGGTTCTTTAAAAAAAAGAAGAAATTAATACTTTTATTTAGTAAAGATGTATTCAATTTATCAAAAATAACATAAATTATGTTGCAAAAGATTTCTATTTCAAGTAAATGCTAAAAACGTTTTATTCAATAAAGAATTTTGGGAGAAATTCATATATAACAAAAAATATTATACAAAATCAGCATATTAGATTGATTTCTGAGGGATCATGTGATACTGGAGACTGGAGTAATGATGCTGAAAATTTAGCTTTGCCATCACAGGAATAAATTACATTTTACAAAAATATTATGTATACACAAATTGTAAGAATATTTCACAATATTACAGGTTTTACTGTATTTTTGTTCAAATAAATGCAGCTCTGGTCAACATAATTGATTGATAATTGTCAAAAATGCATTTAAAAATCTTACTGACCACAAACTTTTGAACAGCAGTGTCTGATTTTTATTTGTAGCAGAATGGAAAGACATAATTAATTACTCATTATCAATCATAATCTCAGCACTGGGCTGGACTCACCCATGGGACATGGAGAAGGCTCCAGTGTGCCAGGGGAAGGACACATAGTGCCAGCTGGGCATGAGAGACAGTGAGCGGCGCCAGGAGCGCTGCTATATGTGCCAGGCTTACATGGCACTTCCAATGGAGCTCCGATGGGGCAACTGTGTCCGCTCGGACAAATATAACCCTGTAGTCCATCTACTGGTCGAGCACTACGACTGCCGTTCATACAAACATATCTGTGAGGGGACAAATAAGGCTGTCACAAACTATATTCCAAAAGAAAATAATTTTTTTATAATCATATGCCAGATTTTGGATGCCCAATGTATAATCCTCCTCCACTGATAGAAATTAACAAATTGCAAAAGCACTTCACTGCCACTCCACTGTATCTGTTTTCATTTCTGACCACAAATGGATAGAAACTGGATCCACATAGTCATTTTAAGTTTTCTTTTCGAAGCCCTTATCTGACTCATTTGCACTTTACGTAACATTTGCGTAATAGAAAATAACAGTTATAGTTACAGTGCATCTCAGTAATGGACAATAAATCTTTAACTGAAATCATGTCACTAAGATCCATTAGCAATGCATGAGTGTACCCGGTTGGCTCAGCTCAAGTGGGTGTGGGTGTGGGTGTACAGTTGTCAGATGACTGTGTTTAGCTCCTGAAAAGCATAGATAGAAATAATTACCCAGCATCACAGAGACTTGCTTCTGATGGATGGATCATAGCAGTCTGCTCACAGAAGTACCCAGGAGGACACGGCTGGCACTGCTCTGCCCCACTCAACCCTGGGGAGCTGGAGAATGTTCCGGCAGGGCAGGGAAGAGGAGAGCCGATACCAGCTGGGCAATAATGACCAGGCGGGCACATGTTGTTGCCTGTAGATTCCATCTACAAATCACACATTTTAAATGAATTTAACCCTTTGTAAACACAAAGTGATTCATACTGATTATATATACCATGTTTCCAGTGCCATCAGGGCTCGTGGCACCCGAAGGGCAGTGATACCCATCCTGGCAGTGCCCTGTAGGCTCTGAAAGGCCATGGCGAGCACAAAACATGCCTAGATAGACAGATTACATGGGTTAGATCCTTTCCCCCCACATATTGTACACTACTGTTCAAAAGACTGAGGTAAAGATTTTGAAAGTCTCTTATGCAAACAAAGGCTGAATTTATTTGAGCAAAAATACAGTCAAATATATATATAATAAATAAATACAATATTTGAAATTACAATTACTTTTCAAAACAACTTTTTTCTATGTTAATATATATTTTTTTAAATTAAATGTATACCTGTGATGTCAAAGTAACCCCAGTCTAGTACATAGTAACATGAACCTTCAGAAATCATTCTAATATGCTGATATGGGGCTCAAGAAACATTTCTAATTATCAATGTTACAGTTGTGCTGCTTAATATGTGAAACCTGAAATTATTTATTTACAAAAAAAAACTTTTGTAACACTATAATTGTCTTTACTGTCACTTTTGATCTATGTAATCCATCCTTGCTGAATAAAAGTATAATTTCTTTCCCCAAACTTTAGAAGGGTATTTGTGCAATAAGTTTAGTTATTTTCATGTATTTTCAGTCTGACCTGCAGGACACGGTAGACAATCCTCCATACTGGCTGTCCCAGACTGTGGCTGCACTGTTCCTGGAGGGCAGGGGAACTGAGTGCCCAGTGATGTGCCCATGGGGCAGAAATGTCCCAGTGGACATGGAAGGGGCTCTGATACTGCTTCCCCTGCATTGTAATGCAATATGATCTATTGTAATTGATTTATTAAAAAGCAGAGATGGTTTTAAACTAATTTTCTTGTAGATAGAAATAATAACGCACCCGGACAGTAGTAGCCTAATGGACACGCATCACAGTTTTCTCTGTGGCTGTTGCCCATGACGAAGCTGAAAGTGCCTGCAGTGCAGGCCTGGGGCTTGTGTGTGCCTGCGAGGCAATAGAACCCGACAGGACAGAGACTCTGCTCAGGACTGCTGGAGCCCCAGTCACAGAAGTAGCCTGCAGAACATTCACCTGCACGGTACAATAGAATTAGACAATAATAACATATGACTCATAGTTGCATCATTCAACTCCAAATTCTGCCATAATATCAGTTGTGGTCGGCAATGAAAACAGATACATAGTAATTTTAATAAGTTTTCTTTTCTAAGCCATTTTTTGACTCATTTGCACTTTACGTAACATATGAGTAATAGAAAATATCAATTATAGTTACAGTGCATCTCAGTAATGGACAATAAATCTTTAACATCTGAAATCATGCCACTAAGATCCATTAGCAATGCACAAGTGTTCTAAAACTGAAACTAAAAGGTCTAAAACTGTTCAAATTAGTTTTTGTTTATTTAAATACAGCTAAAATATTAAAACAAAATATAAATATTACATTAAAAAGTTAAACTGAAATATTTATAAACACCAAATCTATTAATAAAATGACAAAAACATTTTGACATAAAATTTTAACTAAAAATATACAAATAAAAGCTTTTTATGTAAAGGGCACATATTATGCAAAATTCACTTTTACATGGTTTGAACATAAATGTGTGTTGGGAGTGTGTGTACACAACCACTCTATAATGATACAAATCCACCCAAATTCTTTTTTTTAAATCCCCATAAATCATAAGAAATGTCTCAGAACAAGCCCTTCTCAGATTCGGGGCAATGTGACAAACTTTTGCACAAGCCCCTCCCTTGACTGTTGACTGACGGGCATTAGCATAGACCCGCCCTGAGTGAGCTAAACACAGTCTGCCATTGTTTCAACGCCGGAGCAGCTGTAGACAAGAATGTCTCCTACGCAATTCAGGTGTTTTGTTGTTGGATGTAAGAATGAACATAGCAGTCTTCATTTATTCTCGTTGTTCCTCGAGGATGGATCAAACTGTTGGTACAGAATCTGTACCAACAGTTTGTGACCCAGCTTACAGTCTCCGGAGTGATAACGTTACTGGTTACTGGTCACGGCAGTAATGAAAGGGAGAGTGTGCACTTTATTACAGCTCATCGAGTCATTTTACAGATATAAAGTTTACCAGTTTATTAAGCACCCACTGAAAAGGTGTGTGTACATTTGTTTACTGTTAGTTGTAACGAGTGTTCCCTTTCATATTCACTACGAGTTACGTCGTGACGACGAATGAGATGGTTTCGCTTAGAAAGCCTATCAACTTCGAGAAATATAAATGGGTGATGCCAAAGAAATGCCATGGGTCTGCGGATTTTGCATAGCGTAACTATATAAGTATAAGTATAAGTATAAGTAAGCATGGTATAAAAGGAGGACGCCGGCAACATGCAGATATGTTTTCTCTTCGTAGCCAAGTTTGATCTTCACTCCACAAGCCATTCTGAGTTTTCACTCTTCGAGACAAGCTACTGTCCAGGTGTTGGTGTGACGGCGAATTCCAGCGAGATTCACATTGCCTGCTGATCTGTGCAGTGATTGCCAGTCATGTGTTTCTCCCATTCGAGTTAGCCCTGTCTCCTCGCGTCTTCACGAAGGTCGTCGAGGCAGCCCTTGTTCCGCTACGGCAACACGGGGTTCACATCCTGAACTATTTCGGCGACTGGCTGATCCTAGCTCACTCTCGAGACCAGGTTTGCGAACACAGGGACCTTGTGCTCCGGCACCTAGCCCGTTTGGGCCTTCGGGTCAACTGGGAGAAGAGCAAACTTGCATGAAGAGCAAGCTCGACATGTTGTACAAGGTTGAAACATTCAAACACCGACAAGAGTTTGCGTGATTCTGTGCAATCAGTATCAACACGTATATTGAAATCACCAAGTAATATAACACAATGAGATAAGGCAGAGGAAAGGGTTAACAGATCATGTAGTTCACTGAAGAAATTTGACATAGACATAGACATAGATCTAGTCCGATTGAGGTTCCAGCCATATTGTTGTCTCAACAGATGCCTCCACCACGGGCTGGGGTGCCATGTGCAATGGACATGCTGCCGCGGGCTCCTGGAAAGGACCCCAGCTCCTTTGGCATGTCAATTGCCTCGAGTTGCTGGCAGTACGTCCCGATCTGCACCGCTTCCATGCGCTGCTCAAGAACCAGCACGTACTAGTCAGTGCTTGAAGTGGGGGAAAAAAGGTGCCGGTACTCTCGTGTATTGGCAAATCATGACATTTTAAAATTTCTACAGTGAAAAACAAACCCTGAGGATATTGCTGGTACGCACGCACGCACCCACGGACACACACGACTTGTTTAAATACATTTATGTTGTTAATAAATAACAATAAATTGTGTGCACATTTCTTTACAAAGACAACTGAACATTTTCTTTTTAGAAGTTGGTCATTAATAAACTTGATTCTTGAAGTTTAAGATGGGAGGTATACAACAATTGCATGTAAATGGTAAACAACAAAAACAGCCAAGAAAACAGCTCTGATCTTGTCTTTTCAGTCATACTTCGAAATGTTTACAAGACAGCAAACATAAAAAAATTACACTCGGGTTTGAATTGGGCATGTACCTGTGTAGGCTAGTACATAAACTAAAAGAAAGCTTATACTGTATATTCTGACTAGTTTGCTCATTTTTATTTATTTATAAAACATATACTTTTACTCAAACTGAATAATAAAAGCAAGGTTAAATGGGTAGGCTAAATCTTCTATAAATATTTTTGAGTCTTCATTTTCTTTTCTGACGTACCCTACTCCAGCTCTTGTTAAAACACACTAGACATGCAAAATCTGTGCATTTTGGGCACATTTAGTGTGAAATCATATTTATTTTCTCTATCAAAAGTGTGCTTTCACTTTAAATGAGCTTGAGTAGCACAACAAAAATAGACTCGGCACCGAACCCCCACTTCACTGCTGCTCACGCAACGCTCCTGCTCGCGCTGTGAATGCACTCATTGATTAAACATGCAAGCTGAAAAAAATACGCGCCGCTCACGCTTGCGGTGGCCGCGATCAGCTCCGTAGCGTTTCGCAGCCGTAACGCACCGCAGATGGTAGAGTACTGGCTACAAGCGAGAAGTAGCGGTACGCAAGAAAAAGTGCAGGTACGCTTAATAAGAGTAAAATGTAGAAGTGCCGGTACTGCGTACCGGTGAGTACCGTCCCACTTCGAGCACTGGTACTAGTCCGATCAGACAATACCACGACAGTAGTGTACATCAACCGACAAGGTCGTCTATGCTCCCGCCGTATGTCATATATATTCCGTGGGTCCCATTGCGACCTGTTTTACTCCCTGTCTGAGGGCACGCTCGTCATGGATGCACTGGCGCACAGCTGGCCACTGGGCCTCTGCAAGTATGCGTTTCCCCCAGTGAGCCTTCTTGCGTAGACCCTGTGCAAGATTAGGGAGGACGAGGAGCAGGTCATTTTGGTTGCGCCTCATTGGCCCACCCGTGCCTGGTTCTCCTCGAGACAGCACCTCCCTGGCCAATTCCTCGGAGTAAGGACCTTCTTTCTCAGAGACGGGGCACCCTATGGCACCCTCGTCCCGATCTTTGGAACCTCCATGTGTGGCTCCTGGATGCGACGAGGTAGCTTTGAGTTTTAATATTTTGATGCTTCTGCTAGAGCATCGTCAATGAGACATGCCTATGCGTTGAAGTGGAGGCCCGGATATGTGCCCAAGGTTCCCACCACTCCCTTTTGAGATCAGGTGATGAACCTGCAAGCGCTGCCCCCGAAGGAGGCAGACCCAGGCTTGGCACTGCTGTCCAGTACACGTCCTCCATGCTTACGTAGACAGAACGCAGTGTTTCAGGACCTCAGACCAGCTCTTTGTCTGTTATGGTGGGAAGCTGAAGGGAAAGGCTCTCTCCAATCAAAGGTTGTCATTTTTACATATTTTACATCTTGTGAAAAGGGGCTTAATAGGTGCCCTTTAAAATAATGATAAAAACCTGCTCTTATTCCCAGAAGGCAGTATGCCCCAGGTGGACACATAGTGCCAGTGCTGTTGTCAATGGGGTTGGGAACTGTTGCTTGCACAAAACAGAGGAATCCAGGGGCACAGGGCCCAGAGGGCTTGGAGAGACCATCTGAACCGCAGAAATATCCCATAGGGCATACCAGGCACTGCTCTAGAATTATACAAAAAAATATACAAAATAAGCATGATAGAAATGGAAAAATGCATTTAATAATGTTCCTCACTTATTGCAGCACAATAGAAAATACATCACCTGCTGAAATGAGCCCTAGAGAATCACTGTATGTGCCTTTGGGACATGGAACTGGGTTTCCAGGCTGAGTCTCATTGGGGCAGTAAAAGCCTTCAGGACAGACCAAAGGAGTGCTGACCCCTGTAGAGCCGCTTGTGAGATTGATGCAGTGGAAACCAGGAGGACAAGGTTTACACTCGCTCTGCCCCCTCTGATCCTGAAACTGACCTGTGATCAAACAACAACATATAAAAAGAACAATGACAACAATCACTTTTGTATTTGACCTCTTCTAAAAAGTGTAGTAACTACACTGAAATGGAGCCCCACAAAGTCAATGGAGCATTACCTTGAGGTCACAGAGCAGACAGTATATCTCCAAAATAGAGTATTACAGTACCTCCAGGGCAAGGCATGCAATCATCTGTGCTCTTTCCCCCACTATCAGAGCGATGGCTGCCCACTGGACAGGGAGTTGGCACAGCGCTACCAATCTCACAATAGTGACCAGGAGGACAAATATCGCCATAAACGGCTGATAGAGGAGCTGGAGTCGGAGATCCCTCACTGCAGTAAAACCCTGTGAGAATACAACATGTCATAATAATAAGAATCAACAAGAAGTCCTGTGAAGGCTTAAACTGTCTGCTGTAGATTTGTATTCAAACCTGATAAGCAGGGTCCACTGACTGAGGTCAGGCTTGGTTCTGAGCAATAAAACCCGGGTGTACAGTTTTGGCACTGACTTATGTTGGATAGTTGATGCAGATTGCTGTAAAAAAAAAAAAATTATTTTATTTAATAGAATGAGATTTTTAAAATTGATTTAAAAACAATATTTTATACCGTAAAATGTTCTAATTTTTTCAGTTTCAGTTCTGTACTATTATGTGTCACACTAGTACCTAAATGTGCCCTTGGGACAAGGTATTGCAGCAAAACTTCCGGCTGGACAATACGATCCAGATGGACATGGTATTCCAGTCTCATTATCATTTGGGGAGGGAGTGACGGCTCCTCCAAAACACAAGAATCCAGCACTGCAAGGGCCAGTTGGTGACACATCCCCTGGACAAACAAACAAATATCAGCTCCACATATAAGACCAAGCAGGATTAGCATGTTCTCTGGAGAAAATAATCATTGTTCATGCGTCATACCTGACCCTATACAATAGGTCCCAGGGTCACATTGAGAGCATTCAGAAGATTTGGCCAATCCAGACCGGTTCCCATAACTCCCTGGAGGACATGGATGTTGACTGGATGCTCCAATTAGACAATAAAATCCAGGCTGACATGGGAATGGGTGTGTCATACCTAGTACAAGAAAAACATCCTTAAGCAAAGGCATATATTTCATCTGTTCATTTATTGAAATTTTATTTTGTACCGTTCTCAGGGCAGAAAAAGCTGACAGGGCACAGTTCACATCTATGCTGGCCGATACTGGGCTGAAAGCTACCTGGGAAACATGGCCTCTCCATGATGCTGCCCTGTTAGAGCGGGAATAACATGAGTATGTTTTGTTAAAGTCACACTGCCATTTTAAGATATTTAAATTAATTAGAAAAATTAGGATTTAAATGAACAAGTAATTTTAGTCAATTCATGCCATTTCAATTTTGTTTTCCACTTACCCTTTCACAGAAGTGCCCTGCACCACACACATACTCTGGTGGTCTGGATGTGTTTTGTCCTCCAGGGCAGTAATAGCCCTCAGAGCACAGACCAGAGGGCTCAGTTAGGCCTCTTCGCTCACAGAAATATCCCGGTGGACAATCAAGGCAATCTTTTGCACTGGATGCACCAGCAGATCCTGGTGAGTATTAAACAATAAAACCATAAAGCTTCCAGAAAAGTTCAAACCAGAAAAGTGACTCGTCCCATCAGAAAATAGGCGCAGTGCTTTAAAAGCTTTTTAATTAGTTAATGGCAGGTAAAATGTTAATAGGCTAGGGCTAGGCAATAAAGACGGGATGTCAAACAACATCAATGCATTCTTCTTAAATAAACTGCATTATGGGTATACAGAAAGATTTGTAGAATGTAACTATGAAGCAATGCTGGTAAATACTGAAGCTAAATTGAAATTGAAGATGCATCTTGCAAAATAATGAAAATGTTAATTGATCCTTCAAGCTCTAGCTTCTAGCTTCACTTACTACACATTGTGCTTTGTGGACAGGGCAGGGGTAATGGTGTGCCTCGGGGACAGTAGTGTCCAGGAGGACAAAGCACAGCACTAGGATTTGAGGATCCTGTGGGGCAGAAGAATCCAGCCAAACAGAGGCCTACAGGAGTGTGCAGGCCAGTCTGATTACAATAAGAGCCTGAATCACAGGGCTGGGGAAGAGACGAACCCACTGGGCAATAAGACCCTGTAGAAATGATTCATTGAGGTTTAGCCATCAGAACATAATCATCATGATCTTATACAGATAGAGATAGCCGAAATCCATTAAAGAGATAGTTCACCATAAAAAAAGAACTTGATATAGATATAGATATATTGATATAGAAAAAGGTCTTGATATACTTTGAAATAGGGATGTCTGATTTGTGAACAAATCGTCCTTTTGAGTTTTAATGAATGGGTTCACAACTGTCTGAATAATTTGTTAATGAATCATACAACATTACTCTTTCATAAACTTTCAAGTTGGATGTGAAGTTTTTTAGTGAATAATGGCAAACTTTTTAGTCTGTTGCTAATCCAGAAGAATAACATGACATCAGAAGATGTCACAAGTCATATAAACTTATAAATGTATGATGAATTTCTGGTGCATTTGCTTTTTTAAGCTTAACATCTCCAGTTCTAGTTCATTGTAACTGCATAGAAAAGACAGACCAGCAAATTCTTTGAAATACTTCCTTTAAAAAAAAAAGTTTGCAATGCCAATGACATTAGTCAAAAAGTCAGTAAATTATGACTTTTTATTTTTGGGTGAACAATCCTTTTAATGCAATGTTAAAGAAGCCTTTTATTAACAAAATATATCAGTGTGCATTGTGTACCTGCAGGACACAGGTCCCCTTTGAAACCAGTACATGATTCTGTGATTTGTAGACGTAATTCTGAATAACCCTTAGACTCGGATAAATCGAATAGAGGTCTGGGATCCATGTCGTCCCAGACTCCGGCACCATCTCCTTGAAAAAGTGTCAGTCAGTTTTAACAGCCTCATCCGTTACCATATAAATGATTTAGTACCATACCTGGAATCCTACCTGGAATGTGAATTGAACAGGTTATATTGTGCTTCAGAAGGCAAAGATCATACTTTTGGAGGTGGGATAAAGATATGAGGTCACAAAAACAGGTCCTCTGAGAGAATGTGGCCTGAGGTACGGCAGTATCTACACCTCCAACGCAATAATGACCTGGAGCGCAAAACCCTGCAGAAGGGCAAAAATAACATATGCATCACTTCTCATCATCATTCAGCTGAATTATTTTGTGGTTTACGTGTAATATTTATTATCTGCCAACCTGAGGGCTGAGAGGAGCCTGGTGCAATGCAATATCTGCTTGGAGGGCAAGGGGAGCAGTCATTAGAGGAGGTGGCCCCTCTGTCCTGGAGAATAAAACCAACAGGACAGGGTAACGGAGCACTGCTCTGCTCAGGGCAGTAATATCCTGCCGGACATATATCTCCATACATCTGAGAGACTGGGGCAGGCTCTGTGGCCCCATATGAGCAGAAATGACCTTTTATGGAGGGAGAACCAGATGTAAAATTAAGATATACACCACCAGAACAGATTCTAATGGGAATCTCTGTGCCACTGACCTGCGGAGCAGGGTCCAGAGGGGCTGATTAATGCGCTGGTGTTACAGTAGAATCCAGGAGGACATGGAGAGCAATCCAGCTGTGACTGCAACCCCTCAATCCTATTCGCAGTGCCCGGAGGGCAGGGAAGTGGGGTGGTGCAACCCTCCATACAGTATAATCCTTGTAGAAGAAAAAGCATATAGTACGGTAAAAATAGTACAATTCGCTTGGTTGAATAATTAAAAAATATTTATTTAAAAATAAAAATATGCTGATTTTAATTTAAAGAAAAACATCATGGTAATGGAAATGAAAGTCAAGAAACCTGTCAGGAAAATGTCTAGGTCAAATTCACACGCAAATCTAAATTTTGAAACTTATTTTTAGGACAAAATAGATCTAAAATTTTTTTTTTTTAATCTGTATTATTGTAATGAAAATCATAATTGACAATGAGAATAGTAAATGTAAAACATTAAATGTCGGCTTTTATATGCTTCCATTTCTTGACAAACAGGAAATCTGACAACATCAACAACAAAAATGTCATTTCAATCAAAAATCTAAAGAAATAATTTTATTTATGATTTTTCGTATTTCAAAATGTATTTCTTCTTTTTTATTAAACTAATACAAAGTGCCCGTGCAAAATCAGTTTTTGTGTGTGTTTTTTTAGAAATAGTTGGTTTGGTGCGTTCCAGTGCGCATTGATAGGGGTTTGACGTCACGATCGGCAAGATGATAGTTCAGGGTATAAGCAGGAATCTTGAAGTTAATTTTAATACCTTTTCAAGACCTTCTCAGTATTTTTTAATACCTCACCGCCACTTCAAGCTGTAACCATTTACATTAGTGATACTTTTAACTTAACAGTTTTAGTTTGTGATAAAGACTATAGACCACTCTGATACAAAAAAATCAAATAGGCTGGGGCTGGGATAGTAAATCAAAGCAAAGTTGATTAAAAAACTTCCCCATTCTGTTCATGTGTTCACCAACCTTCTCTTAAAACATTTCGGTGCGTTGTAATACGTACTGGGGAACGCCAGAGTGTACATTGTGCTTTTGAACTTCCGCCCGCCCGCTCTCAGAGGCAATTTACGAACGCACCCACAATAGCCTAGTTTTTTATGTACCTGTTCGTTTTTTTTATAAAAATGACTAAATTCACACACTTTTACTTTGGACAGCTAATTCAGAAAAAATACTTTCAAAATGTAAGACTTTATAAAGCCGTGATAAGACTTTGTAATACTTTTTAAGGGTCTTAATTTTCCCAAAATTGATTTATCACCTTTTAATACTTTTCAAGACCCCGCGGATACCCTGTAGTTAAGCCTGCATAGTGCATAGCCTACATGAGCTATCCTGTTGAATAGACAGGACAACTATTTAACATAGCATATTCAAAATCACATAGTTATAGGCTAACTTTAGCGCGCATGACACAGTAATAACTTAGCAATGAGACCAGGCTATGCTTGAGCAAACATTTTCTGAATAAGCTATGATGCCCGTGAAAGTGAACGCATTGAATAAGATGTTTAGTTGGTGAATAGTAGGCTAGGCTACCATTAAACAGCAATAACGTTAAGCGCTACAGAATGAAATATAATAGTAGGCTACTACGAAGTAGACAGCGTAGCTGACTTAAAGATTCAGTTAACATCCACAAATGAATGACGATTGAGTGAGCAGGCTACACAGTGAACTCTGATAAAACTCTATGCTTGAGCAAACAGTTTGTGAAAAGGCTACTACAAATGATGGCCATGAATAAAATATAATATTCAGAAGTAAATAGTGTAACGGACTTAATGTTTATCTGACAGAGTGTTTATGTCAGAATGTCTATTTTTAAACCACAACCTTCTAAACATCTTCAATGTGTGCTTCTTTTACCGATATATTTTATTATATATTTTGCATTTCTAATCCAAACAACGTCAAACTTGGCACTGCACTTACTCGTGCCCGTAGCAAGACACCTATCAAGTTTGAAATCCATCGGACAAACGGTTCGAGAGATATGCGAATAACAGACACACACAGACAGACAGGCGTTACTGTAATTTATAGATAGATAGATAGATAGATAGATAGATAGATAGATAGATAGATAGATGAGATAGATATGAAATACACATACAGTTGTCAAAAACAATAGCATGTGTAGCCTATTCTAAAGGAGGAAAAGCTCTAAAGATTCACTTAAAAATGTATATGATCAATAAGTTCCATAAGTAATAAAAGATTCAACTCATTTATTAAGTCAGTTTAATGTCATTTAAGTTGAAATGACTTAAACATCCAAGTTGATAGTAAATTTAAGGCAGAAACAAGGGAAGAAATATGAAAAGACGAGCAGTTGATGGATGGAGAGACGATATATTACTGACCTGTGAACTTCACTGATATGAACTGAATTGAATGAATCACTTCCTAGTTAAACAGTTCAATTCAAATTAGTTCAAATTGATTCACTTCATATTACACATGTTTTATGTTTCATGTTTCAATAGTCAAGAAGAGTCATGGATCTTTCAATTTTTAGTATGCTATTTTTTTTCACACACACACTAATGGCGCTAAATGAAAAACTGACTGTTCCCAAACAAGTTTTCCTAACACTCCTCCTGATAAATATTAAATGAAGAAAGTATAAATAAATGGAGTTTCCTTTAGTTTACAGCTCACTTTTAAGAAGCAATAGTTATAGTAAAACAGTAATATTGTGAATATTATTACAGCTTAAAATTACTATTTTTATTTATAAAATTATAGATTTTTTTATATATGAAATACCTATTTTCATATATAAAATAATATAAAATATATTTTAATATTAATGTTTAAAAAGCACACTGTGCTCTGATTGGTCAGCTGGAGGAAAATATGCACTGTAAAAATGAATTTTGATGATTTGTTATCACAACTTTTTATATTTTGTCAAATCAACTTAGATAATTAATGTAGTTCAGATAACATAATATTTTGAGTTTCTATTTATTAAACCAATCTCCTTTGTTGTATTAACTCAAATTTTTTATTTCAATGAACTCAAAATTTTAAGGCAACCAGGTAACTTACTTTTTTAAGTTAATCCAACTTTTTTTTTTACAGTGTGGCTGAAATCTTATTTTCTTGTGCTTGCAGATTGCAAAGCATGTCACATGACCTGAACTGTTGAAAAAATGGTTATGAGATTAATTAGGAGTCAGTATCTTTGAAGAAATTGCTTGAGTGAATCACTCTGAGACAGAGTTTCATTCAAAGTGAATAAAACAATTATATAAAATAAAATAAACTACCACTGTTGTTAATTTCAAATTAGTTCAAATTGATTCACTTTGTCTTACACGTGTTTTATGTTTCAATAGTCAAGAAGAGTCATGGATCTTTCAATTTTTAGTATGCTATTTTTTTTTTATTTCCACAGGTAATAAATGAAGAGGATGTTTTATTTACATGGGTTAAAGGGATGAAGATGATGATCTTCATCAGGGGGAGCTGTAGTTGCGGTTGTACTTGTTGATCCACAAGTGCTTCAGTTTCGGATCATTCCTGTAGCGTTCAAGCAGCAACTCTTTCTCTCTTCGCTCCTTCTCCTTGATTATTTTCTTCTCCTTTCTCCTCCAGGTGAAAAGAAAAAGTGGGAGTTTTCTTGAGGACTTTTCCTGGACGTTCACATCGCACTGGATCTCATTTTTTGGAATGTCAGGAGAAGTATAACCTTGTGAGACCTTGAAGTCTCCCATTTCACTGGGATCATCCTCATCTTCCTCAAATCGCTGGATCTCCTCCACTTCGCTCACCCACTCTTCCTCCTGCACCTCTCTCTCCTCCTCCTCCTCCTCTTTCTCCATCCAAGCAAACATCTTTCCCGGTTTCACTTTGGCCTCCGTTGTTCGGGAGCGTTTGAGCGAGTCCCGGAAGGTATTCCCGGTGAACTCCACGTACTCGTTCTCCTCATCCTCGATGTCCACCAGCACGAGTTGTGGAGACGGGGAAGAAGGGAACGGATGAGGCTTCCGGCTGGGAGGACGTTCGAGAGAACACACTCGGGATGAAGAGCGTGGCAGGGAAAATAGCTCATCCAGTTTGTGTGGTTTTGTCACTGGCGGCAGGAGTTTGAAGCGAGCGTCTTGAAGAGCGACTTGTTTGAAGACACTGGGAAACATCGGGATTTCTCCCTCTATTGGCTTCAAGACAGAAGATCTCACTGAATCCAGAGGTTTGACCTCCACGAGAAGAACCGTTGTCTTCCGTTTTCTCTCCCTTCTTTTCTTTTTTCCAGCTTCTCTAAACTCAGTTCCTCCATCCATCAGCTTTTCCAGACTGAGCTTCTCTCTTTTTTTCTGATGCACACGTCCATTTTTCTTCACCTTTTTCTTTTTAAGTGTCTTTCTGTCTGTTTCGGCCTCATCTTTATGTCTTCCTCCCCTTTCCTCCTCTCTCTCTCCATGCTGGCTCTTCTCAGGTAGCGTTACCTTGCGGCATCTGTCGCTGACAGTGAAGGCCTCACAGTCCTCCGGAAGTTTCTCCGGTTCTTGCGCCGCTCTCTGAGGCAAGAAGTGTGTGAAACACTCGAACACTTGTCTAAACACACGGCTGAACAGCGCCATAATGGACACCGAATGTTGCAAGTCAATTCAATATTTGTCGTCGATATCTGCAGAAAGTCTCGAAAGTCTTTCGATCTGTTCACTCCAATATAAAACACCAACAGCAGAACAGAGTCAGAGCTGCAGTTTAGAGATGAAGCTCCTCTATGATGTCAGAACATTTAGAACTCTCAACTATTTGAATGGCTACAGAAGCAACAAACACACACACACACACTAATGGCGCTAAATGAAATACTGACTGTTCCCAAACAAGTTTTCCTAACACTCATCCTGATAAATATTAAATTAAGAAAGTATAAATGGAGTTTCCTTTAGTTTACAGTTCACTTTTAAGAAACAATAGTTATAGTAAAACAGTAATATTATGAATATTACAGCTTAAAATTGCTATTTTTATTTATAAAATTATAGATTTTTTAATATATTAAATACCTATTTTCATATATAAAATAATATAAAATATATTTTAATATTAATGTTAAAAAAGCACACTGTGCTCTGATTGGTCAGCTGGAGGAAAATATGGCTGAAATCTTATTTTCTTGTCCTCTCAGATTGCAAAGCATGTCACATGACCTGAACTGTTGAAAAAATGGTTATGAGATTAATTAGGAGTCAGTATCTTTGAAGAAATTGCTTGAGTGAATCACTCTGACACAGAGTTTCATTCAAAGTGAATTAAAAAATTATATAAACTAAAGTAAACTACCACTGTTGTTCATTTCAAATTAGTTCAAATTGATTCACTTTGTCTTACACGTGTTTTATGTTTCAATAGTCAAGAAGAGTCATGGATCTTTAAATTTTTTGTATGCTATTTTTTTTATTTCCACAGGTAATAAATGAATAGGATGTTTTATTTACATGGGTTAAAGGGATGAAGATGATGATCTTCATCAGGGGGAGCTGTAGTTGCGGTTGTGCTTGTTGATCCACAAGTGCTTCAGTTTCGGATCATTCCTGTAGCGTTCAAGCAGCAACTCTTTCTCTCTTCGCTCCTTCTCCTTGATTATTTTCTTCTCCTTTCTCCTCCAGGTGAAAAGAAAAAGTGGGAGTTTTCTTGAGGACTTTTCCTGGACGTTCACATCGCGTTGGATCTCATTTTTTGGAATGTCAGGAGAAGTATAACCTTGTGAGACCTTGAAGTCTCCCATTTCACTGGGATCATCCTCATCTTCCTCAAATCCCTGGATCTCCTCCACTTCGCTCACCCACTCTTCCTCCTGCACCTCTCTCTCCTCCTCCTCCTCCTCTTTCTCCATCCAAGCAAACATCTTTCCCGGTTTCACTTTGGCCTCCGTTGTTCGGGAGCGTTTGAGCGAGTCCCGGAAGGTATTCCCGGTGAACTCCACGTACTCGTTCTCCTCATCCTCGATGTCCACCAGCACGAGTTGTGGAGACGGGGAAGAAGGGAACGGATGAGGCTTCCGGCTGGGAGGACGTTCGAGAGAACACACTCGGGATGAAGAGCGTGGCAGGGAAAATAGCTCATCCAGTTTGTGTGGTTTTGTCACTGGCGGCAGGAGTTTGAAGCGAGTGTCTTGAAGAGCGACTTGTTTGAAGACACTGGGAAACATCGGGATTTCTCCCTCTATTGGCTTCAAGACAGAAGATCTCACTGAATCCAGAGGTTTGACCTCCACGAGAAGAACCGTTGTCTTCCGTTTTCTCTCCCTTCTTTTCTTTTTTCCAGCTTCTCTAAACTCAGTTCCTCCATCCATCAGCTTTTCCAGACTGAGCTTCTCTCTTTTTTTCTGATGCACACGTCCATTTTTCTTCACCTTTTTCTTTTTAAGTGTCTTTCTGTCTGTTTCGGCCTCATCTTTATGTCTTCCTCCCCTTTCCTCCTCTCTCTCTCCATGCTGGCTCTTCTCAGGTAGCGTTACCTTGCGGCATCTGTCGCTGACAGTGAAGGCCTCACAGTCCTCCGGAAGTTTCTCCGGTTCTTGCGCCGCTCTCTGAGGCAAGAAGTGTGTGAAACACTCGAACACTTGTCTAAACACACGGCTGAACAGCGCCATAATGGACACCGAATGTTGCAAGTCAATTCAATATTTGTCGTCGATATCTGCAGAAAGTCTCGAAAGTCTTTCGATCTGTTCACTCCAATATAAAACACCAACAGCAGAACAGAGTCAGAGCTGCAGTTTAGAGATGAAGCTCCTCTATGATGTCAGAACATTTAGAACTCTCAACTATTTGAATGGCTACAGAAGCAACAAACACACACACACACACTGACACACACACACTAATGGCGCTAAATGAAATACTGACTGTTCCCAAACAAGTTTTCCTAACACTCATCCTGATAAATATTAAATTAAGAAAGTATAAATGGAGTTTCCTTTAGTTTACAGTTCACTTTTAAGAAACAATAGTTATAGTAAAACAGTAATATTATGAATATTACAGCTTAAAATTGCTATTTTTATTTATAAAATTATAGATTTTTTAATATATTAAATACCTATTTTCATATATAAAATAATATAAAATATATTTTAATATTAATGTTAAAAAAGCACACTGTGCTCTGATTGGTCAGCTGGAGGAAAATATGGCTGAAATCTTATTTTCTTGTCCTCTCAGATTGCAAAGCATGTCACATGACCTGAACTGTTGAAAAAATGGTTATGAGATTAATTAGGAGTCAGTATCTTTGAAGAAATTGCTTGAGTGAATCACTCTGAGACAGAGTTTCATTCAAAGTGAATTAAAAAATTATATAAACTAAAGTAAACTACCACTGTTGTTCATTTCAAATTAGTTCAAATTGATTCACTTTGTCTTACACGTGTTTTATGTTTCAATAGTCAAGAAGAGTCATGGATCTTTAAATTTTTTGTATGCTATTTTTTTTATTTCCACAGGTAATAAATGAATAGGATGTTTTATTTACATGGGTTAAAGGGATGAAGATGATGATCTTCATCAGGGGGAGCTGTAGTTGCGGTTGTGCTTGTTGATCCACAAGTGCTTCAGTTTCGGATCATTCCTGTAGCGTTCAAGCAGCAACTCTTTCTCTCTTCGCTCCTTCTCCTTGATTATTTTCTTCTCCTTTCTCCTCCAGGTGAAAAGAAAAAGTGGGAGTTTTCTTGAGGACTTTTCCTGGACGTTCACATCGCACTGGATCTCATTTTTTGGAATGTCAGGAGAAGTATAACCTTGTGAGACCTTGAAGTCTCCCATTTCACTGGGATCATCCTCATCTTCCTCAAATCCCTGGATCTCCTCCACTTCGCTCACCCACTCTTCCTCCTGCACCTCTCTCTCCTCCTCCTCCTCCTCTTTCTCCATCCAAGCAAACATCTTTCCCGGTTTCACTTTGGCCTCCGTTGTTCGGGAGCGTTTGAGCGAGTCCCGGAAGGTATTCCCGGTGAACTCCACGTACTCGTTCTCCTCATCCTCGATGTCCACCAGCACGAGTTGTGGAGACGGGGAAGAAGGGAACGGATGAGGCTTCCGGCTGGGAGGACGTTCGAGAGAACACACTCGGGATGAAGAGCGTGGCAGGGAAAATAGCTCATCCAGTTTGTGTGGTTTTGTCACTGGCGGCAGGAGTTTGAAGCGAGCGTCTTGAAGAGCGACTTGTTTGGAGACACTGGGAAACATCGGGATTTCTCCCTCTATTGCCTGTATCTTTCTCCATTGCTGTTCGATTACATGATAGAAAGTCTAAGGCCTTCAAAAGCCGTACAGCAAACCCATCTAATCTGGTGCCTATTACACGCCAAACTAAGACTGCTGTGGGGACAGAAAGTAAGACTGTTAAGTTAGCACTTTTAAACATCCGCTCACTTAAAAACAAATCACTTCTAGTCAACGACTTAATAACCACATACAACCTGGATTTTATGTTTCTAAATGAAACTTGGCTAGAAGACAGCTGCAGTGCAACAATCCTCAATGAAACATCCCCTCCTAACTTTACTTTCATGAGTGTCTGCAGAGCGGGTAGGAAAGGAGGGGGTGTAGCTGCTCTCTTTAAAGATGTCTATCAATGTAAGCAAATATCATTTGGTAATTACCCGTCTTTTGAATATCTGGGTATTGTGTTAAAAGGTGCTCCACGCATTTTACTAATCATTGTTTACAGGCCTCCAAAATACTCTTCAGCCTTTGCTGAAGACTTTACAGAACTGCTATCAACAATTTCCTCAGAGTTTGACTGTTTTGCTATTGCTGGGGATTTTAACATTCACATAGATAATGCAGAAACCAATATGGCAAAAGAAATCAAAACTGTTTTAAAAACTTTTGATCTGTTTCAGCATGTACATGGACCGACACACAATCGTGGACACACTCTAGATTTACTTATCAGCAAGGGTCTAAACATTTCATCAATTGTTATTAAGGATGTAGCACTGTCTGATCATTTCTGTATTTTCTTTGATATATTGATCTCTCCTGCAATTGAAGCTAGGTCTGTGTCTGTCAAGAAGAGATGCTTAAATGAGAACACTAGTGTGCTATTTATGAAGGCTATATCTTTAACACCAAGCATATCTGCTGACTCTGTTGATTTTCTCCTTGATTCTTTTAACTCAAAAGTTAAAGGTGTAATTGATGATATTGCTCCTGTGAAAGTCAGGAAGAGTGGTAGACAAAAAGCACCTTGGAGAAACTCAACAGCAGTGCAAAATATGAAAAGAAAATGCAGAAAAACAGAGCGCATGTGGCGGAAGACAAAACTTGTAGTCCATTATAACATCTACAAAGACAGCATTCATGCTTTCAATATGGAACTAGGCAAAGCTAGACAGACTTTCTTCTCAAATATTATAAACAGCAACTTAAACAACACACGCACTCTTTTTGCTACTGTAGAGAGACTGACAAACCCCCCAAGCCAGATTCCCAGTGAAATGCTCTCAGACAGCAAGTGCAGGGAGTTTGCTTGCTTCTTCTCTGAGAAAATTAATAATATCAGAAAGGTCATCAGCACATCCTTGAGTTGCACTGGGGTCAGACAGATCAGACCACAACCTGAGAAAGTAGTTACTATGTCTGATTTTAAAGAAATTGATTGCAAAATTTTAGAAGAAACCGTACAGCACCTTAAAACATCAACCTGCGCCCTTGACGCACTTCCCACATCTTTCTTTAAAAGTGTGTTAAACAGCTTAAAAGCAGATCTTCTAGAAGTGGTTAATGCCTCACTTCTCTCTGGGACTTTTCCAAACTCCCTGAAAACTGCAGTTGTCAAACCCCTCCTAAAAAAGAGTAATCTGGATAAGACTATATTAAGCAACTATAGACCGATCTCAAATCTTCCTTTCATAGGCAAGGTCATTGAAAAAGTTGTCTTCAATCAGCTGAACAAATTCTTAAGCTCGAATGGATACTTTGACAATTTTCAATCTGGTTTCCGATCGCATCACAGCACAGAGACAGCGCTCATAAAGATAATAAACGATATTCGCTTAAATACTGATAAAGGCAAATTATCAGTGCTGGTA
Source organism: Semotilus atromaculatus (assembly GCA_031834385.1). Lineage (NCBI taxonomy): Eukaryota > Metazoa > Chordata > Actinopteri > Cypriniformes > Leuciscidae > Semotilus > Semotilus atromaculatus. The sequence continues at coordinate 11,726,233 of JAULUF010000015.1, forward strand.
CTACTCGACCTCAGTGCTGCATTTGACACTGTCGATCACAACATACTTCTTGACAGGCTGGAAAACTGGGTGGGGCTTTCTGGGATAGTCCTAAAATGGTTCAGGTCATACCTAGAAGGGAGAGGTTACTATGTGAGTATAGGAGACCATAAGTCTGAGTGGACGTCCATGACATGCGGAGTCCCTCAAGGCTCAATTCTTGCGCCACTCCTATTCAACCTGTACATGCTCCCAATGAGCCAAATAATGAGAAAGAACCAAATCTCTTACCACAGCTATGCAGATGACACACAGCTCTACTTAGCCCTATCGCCTAACGACTACAGCCCCATTGAATCCCTGTGCCAATGCATTGATGAAGTAAACAATTGGATGTGCCAAAATTTCCTCCAGTTAAACAAAGACAAAACTGAAGTCATTGCGTTTGGAAACAAAGATGAAGTTCTCAAGGTGAATGCATACCTTCACTCTAGGGGTCTAACAACTAAAAATCAAGTCAGGAATCTTGGTGTGTCTCTAGAATCAGACCTTAGTTTCAGTAGTCATGTCAAAGCAATAACTAAATCAGCATATTATCATCTGAAAAATATTGCAAGAATTAGATGCTTTGTTTCCAGTCAAGACTTAGAGAAACTAGTGCATGCTTTCATCACCAGCAGGGTGGATTACTGTAATGGACTCCTCACTGGCCTTCCCAAAAAGACCATAAGACAGTTGCAGCTCATACAGAACGCTGCTGCCAGGATTCTGAGCAGAACAAGAAAATATGAACACATCACACCAGTCCTCAGGTCTTTACACTGGCTCCCAGTTACATTTAGGATTGACTTTAAAGTATTATTACTGGTATATAAATCATTCAATGGCCTAGGACCTCAATATATTGCAGATATGCTCACTGAATATAAACCCAACAGATCACTCAGATCATTAGGATCACGTCAGCTAGAAATACCAAGGGTTCACTCTAAACAAGGAGAGTCAGCTTTTAGCTACTATGCCAGCCGCAGCTGGAACCAGCTTCCAGAAGAGATCAGATGTGCTCCTACAGTAGTCACATTCAAATCCAGACTGAAAACACATCTGTTTAGCTATGCATTTGCTGAATGAGCACTGTGCCACTGTTCGTCCGACTGTTTGTACTGTATTTTAGTTATTTTTTTATTCTAAACTGTTTTAATTATTCTTATTTCTGTTGATTGTTTTAATTTCTTTATTCTAAACTGTTTTAATTATTCATATTTCTTTTGATTATTTTAAATTTCTTCTATGTAAAGCACTTTGAATTACCACTGTGTATGAAATGTGCTATATAAATAAACTTGCCTTGCCTTGCCTTGCCTTGCCTTGCCTTGCCTTGCCTTGCCTATTGGCTTCAAGACAGAAGATCTCACTGGATCCAGAGGTTTGACCTCCACGAGAAGAACCGTTGTCTTCCGTTTTCTCTCCCTTCTTTTCTTTTTTCCAGCTTCTTTAAACTCAGTTCCTCCATCCATCAGCTTTTCCAGACTGAGCTTCTCTCTTTTTTTCTGATGCACACGTCCATTCTTCTTCATCTTTTTCTTTTTAAGTGTCTTTCTGTCTGTTTCGGCCTCATCTTTATGTCTTCCTCCTCTTTCCTCCTCTCTCTCTCCATGCTGGCTCTTCTCAGGTAGCGTTACCTTGCGGCATCTGTCGCTGACAGTGAAGGCCTCACAGTCCTCTGGAAGTTTCTCCGGTTCTTGCGCCGCTCTCTGAGGCAAGAAGTGTGTGAAACACTCGAACACTTGTCTAAACACACGGCTGAACAGCGCCATAATGGACACCGAATGTTGCAAGTCAATTCAATATTTGTCGTCGATATCTGCAGAAAGTCTCGAAAGTTTTTCGATCTGTTCACTCCAATATAAAACACCAACAGCAGAACAGAGTCAGAGCTGCAGTTTAGAGATGAAGCTCCACTATGATGTCAGAACATTTAGAACTCTCAACTATTTGAAAAGCTACAGAAGCAACAAACAAACACACACACACACACACACTAATGGCGCTAAATGAAATACTGACTGTTCCCAAACAAGTTTTCCTAACACTCCTCCTGATAAATATTAAATTAAGAAAGTATAAATAAATGGAGTTTCCTTTAGTTTACAGTTCACTTTTAAGAAACAATAGTTATAGTAAAACAGTAATATTATGAATATTATTACAGCTTAAAAATGACTATTTTTATTTAAAAAATTATAGATTTTTTTATATATTAAATACCTATTTTCGTATATAAAATAATATAAAATATATTTTAATATTAATGTTTAAAAAGCACACTGTGCTCTGATTGGTCAGCTGGAGGAAAATATGGCTGAAATCTTATTTTCTTGTGCTCGCAGATTGCAAAGCATGTCACATGACCTGAACCGTTGAAAAAATGGTTATGAGATTAATTAGGAGTCAGTATCTTTAAGAAATTGCTTGAGTGAATAACTCTGAGACAGAGTTTCATTCAAAGTGAATTAAAAAATCATATAAAATAAAATAAACTACCACTGTTGTTCATTTCAAATTAGTTCAAATTGATTCACTTTGTCTTACACGTGTTTTATGTTTCAATAGTCAAGAAGAGTCATGGATCTTTCAATTTTTAGTATGCAATTTTTTTTATTTCCACAGGTAATAAATGAAGAGGATGTTTTATTTACATGGGTTAAAGGGATGAAGATGATGATCTTCATCAGGGGGAGCTGTAGTTGCGGTTGTACTTGTTGATCCACAAGTGCTTCAGTTTCGGATCATTCCTGTAGCGTTCAAGCAGCAACTCTTTCTCTCTTCGCTCCTTCTCCTTGATTATTTTCTTCTCCTTTCTCCTCCAGGTGAAAAGAAAAAGTGGGAGTTTTCTTGAGGACTTTTCCTGGACGTTTACATCGCGTTGGATCTCATTTTTTGGAATGTCAGGAGAAGTATAACCTTGTGAGACCTTGAAGTCTCCCATTTCACTGGGATCATCCTCATCTTCCTCAAATCCCTGGATCTCCTCCACTTCGCTCACCCACTCTTCCTCCTGCACCTCTCTCTCCTCCTCCTCTTTCTCCATCCAAGCAAACATCTTTCCCGGTTTCACTTTGGCCTCCGTTGTTCGGGAGCGTTTGAGCGAGTCCCGGAAGGTATTCCCGGTGAACTCCACGTACTCGTTCTCCTCATCCTCGATGTCCACCAGCACGAGTTGTGGAGACGGGGAAGACGGGAACGGATGAGGCTTCCGGCTGGGAGGACGTTCGAGAGAACACACTCGGGATGAAGAGCGTGGCAGGGAAAATAGCTCATCCAGTTTGTGTGGTTTTGTCACTGGCGGCAGGAGTTTGAAGCGAGCGTCTTGAAGAGCGACTTGTTTGAAGACACTGGGAAACATCGGGATTTCTCCCTCTATTGGCTTCAAGACAGAAGATCTCACTGAATCCAGAGGTTTGACCTCCACGAGAAGAACCGTTGTCTTCCGTTTTCTCTCCCTTCTTTTCTTTTTTCCAGCTTCTCTAAACTCAGTTCCTCCATCCATCAGCTTTTCCAGACTGAGCTTCTCTCTTTTTTTCTGATGCACACGTCCATTCTTCTTCATCTTTTTCTTTTTAAGTGTCTTTCTGTCTGTTTCGGCCTCATCTTTATGTCTTCCTCCTCTTTCCTCCTCTCTCTCTCCATGCTGGCTCTTCTCAGGTAGCGTTACCTTGCGGCATCTGTCACTGACAGTGAAGGCCTCACAGTCCTCTGGAAGTTTCTCCGGTTCTTGCGCCGCTCTCTGAGGCAAGAAGTGTGTGAAACACTCGAACACTTGTCTAAACACACGGCTGAACAGCGCCATAATGGACACCGAATGTTGCAAGTCAATTCAATATTTGTCGTCAATATCTGCAGAAAGTCTCGAAAGTCTTTCGATCTGTTCACTCCAATATAAAACACCAACAGCAGAACAGAGTCAGAGCTGCAGTTTAGAGATGAAGCTCCTCTATGATGTCAGAACATTTAGAACTCTCAACTATTTGAATGGCTACAGAAGCAACAAACACACACACACACACTGACACACACACTAATGGCGCTAAATGAAATACTGACTGTTCCCAAACAAGTTTTCCTAACACTCCTCCTGATAAATATCACTTTTAAGAAACAATAGTTATAGTAAAACAGTAATATTATGAATATTACAGCTTAAAATTGCTATTTTTATTTATAAAAGTATAGATTTTTTAATATATTGAATACCTATTTTCATATATAAAATAATATAAAATATATTTTAATATTAATGTTTAAAAAGCACACTGTGCTCTGATTGGTCAGCTGGAGGAAAATATGGCTGAAATCTTATTTTCTTGTGCTCTCAGATTGCAAAGCATGTCACATGACCTGAACTGTTGAAAAAATGGTTATGAGATTAATTAGGAGTCAGTATCTTTAAGAAATTGCTTGAGTGAATCACTCTGAGACAGAGTTTAATTCAAAGTGAATAAAAAAAATATATAAAATAAAATAAACTACCACTGTTGTTCATTTCAAATTAGTTCAAATTGATTCACTTTGTCTTACACGTGTTTTATGTTTCAATAGTCAAGAAGAGTCATGGATCTTTAAATTTTTTGTATGCTATTTTTTTTATTTCCACAGGTAATAAATGAATAGGATGTTTTATTTACATGGGTTAAAGGGATGAAGATGATGATCTTCATCAGGGGGAGCTGTAGTTGCGGTTGTGCTTGTTGATCCACAAGTGCTTCAGTTTCGGATCATTCCTGTAGCGTTCAAGCAGCAACTCTTTCTCTCTTCGCTCCTTCTCCTTGATTATTTTCTTCTCCTTTCTCCTCCAGGTGAAAAGAAAAAGTGGGAGTTTTCTTGAGGACTTTTCCTGGACGTTCACATCGCGTTGGATCTCATTTTTTGGAATGTCAGGAGAAGTATAACCTTGTGAGACCTTGAAGTCTCCCATTTCACTGGGATCATCCTCATCTTCCTCAAATCCCTGGATCTCCTCCACTTCGCTCACCCACTCTTCCTCCTGCACCTCTCTCTCCTCCTCCTCCTCCTCTTTCTCCATCCAAGCAAACATCTTTCCCGGTTTCACTTTGGCCTCCGTTGTTCGGGAGCGTTTGAGCGAGTCCCGGAAGGTATTCCCGGTGAACTCCACGTACTCGTTCTCCTCATCCTCGATGTCCACCAGCACGAGTTGTGGAGACGGGGAAGAAGGGAACGGATGAGGCTTCCGGCTGGGAGGACGTTCGAGAGAACACACTCGGGATGAAGAGCGTGGCAGGGAAAATAGCTCATCCAGTTTGTGTGGTTTTGTCACTGGCGGCAGGAGTTTGAAGCGAGTGTCTTGAAGAGCGACTTGTTTGAAGACACTGGGAAACATCGGGATTTCTCCCTCTATTGGCTTCAAGACAGAAGATCTCACTGAATCCAGAGGTTTGACCTCCACGAGAAGAACCGTTGTCTTCCGTTTTCTCTCCCTTCTTTTCTTTTTTCCAGCTTCTCTAAACTCAGTTCCTCCATCCATCAGCTTTTCCAGACTGAGCTTCTCTCTTTTTTTCTGATGCACACGTCCATTTTTCTTCACCTTTTTCTTTTTAAGTGTCTTTCTGTCTGTTTCGGCCTCATCTTTATGTCTTCCTCCCCTTTCCTCCTCTCTCTCTCCATGCTGGCTCTTCTCAGGTAGCGTTACCTTGCGGCATCTGTCGCTGACAGTGAAGGCCTCACAGTCCTCCGGAAGTTTCTCCGGTTCTTGCGCCGCTCTCTGAGGCAAGAAGTGTGTGAAACACTCGAACACTTGTCTAAACACACGGCTGAACAGCGCCATAATGGACACCGAATGTTGCAAGTCAATTCAATATTTGTCGTCGATATCTGCAGAAAGTCTCGAAAGTCTTTCGATCTGTTCACTCCAATATAAAACACCAACAGCAGAACAGAGTCAGAGCTGCAGTTTAGAGATGAAGCTCCTCTATGATGTCAGAACATTTAGAACTCTCAACTATTTGAATGGCTACAGAAGCAACAAACACACACACACACACTGACACACACACACTAATGGCGCTAAATGAAATACTGACTGTTCCCAAACAAGTTTTCCTAACACTCATCCTGATAAATATTAAATTAAGAAAGTATAAATGGAGTTTCCTTTAGTTTACAGTTCACTTTTAAGAAACAATAGTTATAGTAAAACAGTAATATTATGAATATTACAGCTTAAAATTGCTATTTTTATTTATAAAATTATAGATTTTTTAATATATTAAATACCTATTTTCATATATAAAATAATATAAAATATATTTTAATATTAATGTTAAAAAAGCACACTGTGCTCTGATTGGTCAGCTGGAGGAAAATATGGCTGAAATCTTATTTTCTTGTCCTCTCAGATTGCAAAGCATGTCACATGACCTGAACTGTTGAAAAAATGGTTATGAGATTAATTAGGAGTCAGTATCTTTGAAGAAATTGCTTGAGTGAATCACTCTGAGACAGAGTTTCATTCAAAGTGAATTAAAAAATTATATAAACTAAAGTAAACTACCACTGTTGTTCATTTCAAATTAGTTCAAATTGATTCACTTTGTCTTACACGTGTTTTATGTTTCAATAGTCAAGAAGAGTCATGGATCTTTAAATTTTTTGTATGCTATTTTTTTTATTTCCACAGGTAATAAATGAATAGGATGTTTTATTTACATGGGTTAAAGGGATGAAGATGATGATCTTCATCAGGGGGAGCTGTAGTTGCGGTTGTGCTTGTTGATCCACAAGTGCTTCAGTTTCGGATCATTCCTGTAGCGTTCAAGCAGCAACTCTTTCTCTCTTCGCTCCTTCTCCTTGATTATTTTCTTCTCCTTTCTCCTCCAGGTGAAAAGAAAAAGTGGGAGTTTTCTTGAGGACTTTTCCTGGACGTTCACATCGCACTGGATCTCATTTTTTGGAATGTCAGGAGAAGTATAACCTTGTGAGACCTTGAAGTCTCCCATTTCACTGGGATCATCCTCATCTTCCTCAAATCCCTGGATCTCCTCCACTTCGCTCACCCACTCTTCCTCCTGCACCTCTCTCTCCTCCTCCTCCTCCTCTTTCTCCATCCAAGCAAACATCTTTCCCGGTTTCACTTTGGCCTCCGTTGTTCGGGAGCGTTTGAGCGAGTCCCGGAAGGTATTCCCGGTGAACTCCACGTACTCGTTCTCCTCATCCTCGATGTCCACCAGCACGAGTTGTGGAGACGGGGAAGAAGGGAACGGATGAGGCTTCCGGCTGGGAGGACGTTCGAGAGAACACACTCGGGATGAAGAGCGTGGCAGGGAAAATAGCTCATCCAGTTTGTGTGGTTTTGTCACTGGCGGCAGGAGTTTGAAGCGAGCGTCTTGAAGAGCGACTTGTTTGGAGACACTGGGAAACATCGGGATTTCTCCCTCTATTGGCTTCAAGACAGAAGATCTCACTGGATCCAGAGGTTTGACCTCCACGAGAAGAACCGTTGTCTTCCGTTTTCTCTCCCTTCTTTTCTTTTTTCCAGCTTCTTTAAACTCAGTTCCTCCATCCATCAGCTTTTCCAGACTGAGCTTCTCTCTTTTTTTCTGATGCACACGTCCATTCTTCTTCATCTTTTTCTTTTTAAGTGTCTTTCTGTCTGTTTCGGCCTCATCTTTATGTCTTCCTCCTCTTTCCTCCTCTCTCTCTCCATGCTGGCTCTTCTCAGGTAGCGTTACCTTGCGGCATCTGTCGCTGACAGTGAAGGCCTCACAGTCCTCCGGAAGTTTCTCCGGTTCTTGCGCCGCTCTCTGAGGCAAGAAGTGTGTGAAACACTCGAACACTTGTCTAAACACACGGCTGAACAGCGCCATAATGGACACCGAATGTTGCAAGTCAATTCAATATTTGTCGTCGATATCTGCAGAAAGTCTCGAAAGTTTTTCGATCTGTTCACTCCAATATAAAACACCAACAGCAGAACAGAGTCAGAGCTGCAGTTTAGAGATGAAGCTCCACTATGATGTCAGAACATTTAGAACTCTCAACTATTTGAAAAGCTACAGAAGCAACAAACAAACACACACACACACACACACTAATGGCGCTAAATGAAATACTGACTGTTCCCAAACAAGTTTTCCTAACACTCCTCCTGATAAATATTAAATTAAGAAAGTATAAATAAATGGAGTTTCCTTTAGTTTACAGCTCACTTTTAAGAAACAATAGTTATAGTAAAACAGTAATATTATGAATATTATTACAGCTTAAAAATGACTATTTTTATTTAAAAAATTATAGATTTTTTTATATATTAAATACCTATTTTCGTATATAAAATAATATAAAATATATTTTAATATTAATGTTTAAAAAGCACACTGTGCTCTGATTGGTCAGCTGGAGGAAAATATGGCTGAAATCTTATTTTCTTGTGCTCGCAGATTGCAAAGCATGTCACATGACCTGAACCGTTGAAAAAATGGTTATGAGATTAATTAGGAGTCAGTATCTTTAAGAAATTGCTTGAGTGAATAACTCTGAGACAGAGTTTCATTCAAAGTGAATTAAAAAATCATATAAAATAAAATAAACTACCACTGTTGTTCATTTCAAATTAGTTCAAATTGATTCACTTTGTCTTACACGTGTTTTATGTTTCAATAGTCAAGAAGAGTCATGGATCTTTCAATTTTTAGTATGCAATTTTTTTTATTTCCACAGGTAATAAATGAAGAGGATGTTTTATTTACATGGGTTAAAGGGATGAAGATGATGATCTTCATCAGGGGGAGCTGTAGTTGCGGTTGTACTTGTTGATCCACAAGTGCTTCAGTTTCGGATCATTCCTGTAGCGTTCAAGCAGCAACTCTTTCTCTCTTCGCTCCTTCTCCTTGATTATTTTCTTCTCCTTTCTCCTCCAGGTGAAAAGAAAAAGTGGGAGTTTTCTTGAGGACTTTTCCTGGACGTTTACATCGCGTTGGATCTCATTTTTTGGAATGTCAGGAGAAGTATAACCTTGTGAGACCTTGAAGTCTCCCATTTCACTGGGATCATCCTCATCTTCCTCAAATCCCTGGATCTCCTCCACTTCGCTCACCCACTCTTCCTCCTGCACCTCTCTCTCCTCCTCCTCTTTCTCCATCCAAGCAAACATCTTTCCCGGTTTCACTTTGGCCTCCGTTGTTCGGGAGCGTTTGAGCGAGTCCCGGAAGGTATTCCCGGTGAACTCCACGTACTCGTTCTCCTCATCCTCGATGTCCACCAGCACGAGTTGTGGAGACGGGGAAGACGGGAACGGATGAGGCTTCCGGCTGGGAGGACGTTCGAGAGAACACACTCGGGATGAAGAGCGTGGCAGGGAAAATAGCTCATCCAGTTTGTGTGGTTTTGTCACTGGCGGCAGGAGTTTGAAGCGAGCGTCTTGAAGAGCGACTTGTTTGAAGACACTGGGAAACATCGGGATTTCTCCCTCTATTGGCTTCAAGACAGAAGATCTCACTGAATCCAGAGGTTTGACCTCCACGAGAAGAACCGTTGTCTTCCGTTTTCTCTCCCTTCTTTTCTTTTTTCCAGCTTCTCTAAACTCAGTTCCTCCATCCATCAGCTTTTCCAGACTGAGCTTCTCTCTTTTTTTCTGATGCACACGTCCATTCTTCTTCATCTTTTTCTTTTTAAGTGTCTTTCTGTCTGTTTCGGCCTCATCTTTATGTCTTCCTCCTCTTTCCTCCTCTCTCTCTCCATGCTGGCTCTTCTCAGGTAGCGTTACCTTGCGGCATCTGTCACTGACAGTGAAGGCCTCACAGTCCTCTGGAAGTTTCTCCGGTTCTTGCGCCGCTCTCTGAGGCAAGAAGTGTGTGAAACACTCGAACACTTGTCTAAACACACGGCTGAACAGCGCCATAATGGACACCGAATGTTGCAAGTCAATTCAATATTTGTCGTCAATATCTGCAGAAAGTCTCGAAAGTCTTTCGATCTGTTCACTCCAATATAAAACACCAACAGCAGAACAGAGTCAGAGCTGCAGTTTAGAGATGAAGCTCCTCTATGATGTCAGAACATTTAGAACTCTCAACTATTTGAATGGCTACAGAAGCAACAAACACACACACACACACTGACACACACACTAATGGCGCTAAATGAAATACTGACTGTTCCCAAACAAGTTTTCCTAACACTCCTCCTGATAAATATCACTTTTAAGAAACAATAGTTATAGTAAAACAGTAATATTATGAATATTACAGCTTAAAATTGCTATTTTTATTTATAAAAGTATAGATTTTTTAATATATTGAATACCTATTTTCATATATAAAATAATATAAAATATATTTTAATATTAATGTTTAAAAAGCACACTGTGCTCTGATTGGTCAGCTGGAGGAAAATATGGCTGAAATCTTATTTTCTTGTGCTCTCAGATTGCAAAGCATGTCACATGACCTGAACTGTTGAAAAAATGGTTATGAGATTAATTAGGAGTCAGTATCTTTAAGAAATTGCTTGAGTGAATCACTCTGAGACAGAGTTTAATTCAAAGTGAATAAAAAAAAAATATAAAATAAAATAAACTACCACTGTTGTTCATTTCAAATTAGTTCAAATTGATTCACTTTGTCTTACACGTGTTTTATGTTTCAATAGTCAAGAAGAGTCATGGATCTTTCAGTTTTTAGTATGCAATTTTTTTTTATTTCCACAGGTAATAAATGAAGAGGATGTTTTATTTACATGGGTTAAAGGGATGAAGATGATGATCTTCATCAGGGGGAGCTGTAGTTGCGGTTGTACTTGTTGATCCACAAGTGCTTCAGTTTCGGATCATTCCTGTAGCGTTCAAGCAGCAACTCTTTCTCTCTTCGCTCCTTCTCCTTGATTATTTTCTTCTCCTTTCTCCTCCAGGTCAAAAGAAAAAGTGTGAGTTTTCTTGAGGACTTTTCCTGGACGTTTACATCGCACTGGATCTCATTTTTTGGAATGTCAGGAGAAGTATAACCTTGTGAGACCTTGAAGTCTCCCATTTCACTGGGATCATCCTCATCTTCCTCAAATCGCTGGATCTCCTCCACTTCGCTCACCCACTCTTCCTCCTGCACCTCTCTCTCCTCCTCCTCCTCCTCTTTCTCCATCCAAGCAAAGATCTTTCCCGGTTTCACTTTGGCCTCCGTTGTTCGGGAGCGTTTGAGCGAGTCCCGGAAGGTATTCCCGGTGAACTCCACGTACTCGTTCTCCTCATCCTCGATGTCCACCAGCACGAGTTGTGGAGACGGGGAAGAAGGGAACGGATGAGGCTTCCGGCTGGGAGGACGTTCGAGAGAACACACTCGGGATGAAGAGCGTGGCAGGGAAAATAGCTCATCCAGTTTGTGTGGTTTTGTCACTGGCGGCAGGAGTTTGAAGCGAGCGTCTTGAAGAGCGACTTGTTTGAAGACACTGGGAAACATCGGGATTTCTCCCTCTATTGGCTTCAAGACAGAAGATCTCACTGGATCCAGAGGTTTGACCTCCACGAGAAAAACCGTTGTCTTCCGTTTTCTCTCCTTCCTTTTCTTTTTTCCAGCTTCTCTAAACTCAGTTCCTCCATCCATCAGCTTTTCCAGGCTGAGCTTCTCTCTTTTTTTCTGATGCACACGTCCATTCTTCTTCATGTTTTTCTTTTTAAGTGTCTTTCTGTCTGTTTCGGCCTCATCTTTATGTCTTCCTCCTCTTTCCTCCTCTCTCTCTCCATGCGGGCTCTTCTCAGGTAGCGTTACCTTGCGGCATCTGTCACTGACAGTGAAGGCCTCACAGTCCTCTGGAAGTTTCTCCGGTTCTTGCGCCGCTCTCTGAGGCAAGAAGTGTGTGAAACACTTGAACACTTGTCTAAACACACGGCTGAACAGCGCCATAATGGACACCGAATGTTGCAAGTCAATTCAATATTTGTCGTCGATATCTGCAGAAAGTCTCGAAAGTCTTTCGATCTGTTCACTCCAATATAAAACACCAACAGCAGAACAGAGTCAGAGCTGCAGTTTAGAGATGAAGCTCCTCTATGATGTCAGAACATTTAGAACTCTCAACTATTTGAATGGCTACAGAAGCAACAAACAAACACACACACACACTAATGGCGCTAAATGAAATACTGACTGTTCCCTAAGTTTTCCTCCACTAAGTTTTCATATATAAAATTATATTAAATATATTTTAATATTAATGTTTAAAAAGCACACTGTGCTCTGATTGGTCGGCTGGAGGAAAACATGGCTGAAATCTTGTGTCACATGACCTGAATTGTTGAAAAAATTGTTATGAGATCAATATAGAGTCAGTATCTTTGAAGAAATTGGTTGACTGAATCACTCAGAGACAGTTTCATTCAAAGGGAATTAAACAATTACATAAAATAAAATAAACTACCGCTGTTAATAAAATTAATCTTGTGTATTTAAAACTATTAGTGCAAAGTGCTTGTGCAAAATCAGTTTTTGTGTGTTTTTAGTAATTGTTGGTTTGGTGTGTTTGAGTGCTCATTGTTACAATTACACAGCAAAAGTTCAGTGACATTTTTATTTGTGCATGGTAGAAAGCAAATACTGATTTTGACATTATAACATTCAATAAATATGGATAATTGAACTACACGATTCAGGGAGCAGGCTACACAGTGAACTCAGAGAAAACGCTACGCTTGAGCAAACAGTTTGTGAATAGGCTACTACAAATGATGGCTGTGAAAGAGACTGTGAACGCATTGAATAGGATATGTTTAGTTGGTGAATAGCATAGGCTACTATTACACAGTAGCGATAACGTTAAGCGCACCAGAATAAAATATAATATTCAGAAGTAAACAGCGTAGCTGACTTACAGATTCAGACATCCACAAATGAATAAGAGCGACGATTCAGGAAGGCTGGCTACACTGTGAACTCAAAGAAAACGCAAAGCTATTACAAATGATGGCCGTGAAATAGGCTACTACAAATGATGGCAGTGAAAGAGACTGTGAATGCTATCGCTACTATTACACAGTAGCGATAACGTTAAGCAGACCAGAATGAAATATAATATTCAGAAGTAGACAGCGTAGCTGACTTGCAGATTCAGTTAACATCCACAAATGAATGACGATTGAGTGAGCAGGCTACACAGTGATCTCCGAAAAAACTCTACGCTTGAACAAACAGTTTGTGAAAAGGCTACTACAAATGATGGCCATGAATAAAATATAATATTCAGAAGTAAATAGTGTAGCTGACTTAGTGTTTAGCTGTTTATGTCAGAAAGTTTATTTTTAAACCACAACCTTCTTAATGCTTCTTTTACAGATATATTTACAGATATCTTTTGCATTTCTAATCCAAACAACGTCAAACTTGGCACTGCACTTACTCGTGCCCGTAGCAAGACACCTATCAAGTTTGAAATCCATCGGACAAACAGTTCGAGAGATATGCGAATAACAGACAGACAGGCATTACTGTAATTTATAGATAGATTTAGCTTGAAGAAAATTAAGCCCTTTTTTTTAGACCATTAAGATTTTAATTATTATTTCAAATTTGTGTTACAGTATTGTTTCACTGTAATGTAAAAAAAAAATACCCTGCAGTAACGTAAAACATCAGGACAGTCAGAGTAACTATAAAAATGTACGGTAAACCATGCGTAATTATCCGAAAAATAATACATAGATTGGTCAAGGCAAATTATAAATGTAGGCTTCATTTTTTTTTTATAAAATACATTTACTTATTTGTTTTCTTTATGATATTAGGGTGAAATATGAGCCAGACATTCCATAAGAGGCTTAGAAAGACTCACCGGTATAATATTTACCTGGTGGGCATGGTTGACAGGAAGGCTGGGATGGCAGATGCTGATAAGTACCAGGCGAACAGATGGCAGGCTTGACACTGCCATACGGACACGCGTGACCAGACGGACACTGACGGTCTGAACAAACAGATCATAAAGGTAAGAGACTGGCAGTATAAAAATAAATGATGTCTAGACATATTATGGCAACAGTACTAAATAATTCAGACAGCACTAGGGCAACCGTGTAGAGATGCTGTGGCAAGTCACTAAGATAAATGGAAGGAGGAAGCAGACGCTGTCTCTCTCTATTTATTAAACCTGCTCAGCACTGTGTACATCCAGTACCCCAGTTTAACTGATGCCCAGAGGACAATATGGATTTTTGCTTCGCCAGTGTTGCTTCCTACCAGGTTGATGTCCTGTTACAGAACCTGCCGGACAGAAGCTGCCCTCAGGACAGCGGAGCTCTGCAGAGCTCTGACCCCAGTCTGGACAGTAGAATCCAGGGGTGCATGGATGACACTCTGTCTCAGACACACCACCATGCTGGCCCAGGAATGAACCTATAATATAGAACAATCAGAGATCATTTGATTAAACGCAAGTAGAGAGATACTAACAAAATAGTTGGATGTTGATTATTTTTCTGTAAATCAAACTGGAGGTGACATAGTAACAGTTATTAGAAACATTACAAGATTTGCAACATAGTCCAAGGAATAGTTGCAACGTGCCATTGCTCTTTTTCAGTGGAAACAAAAGGAGATGTTTTGAATTACACTACACTGACGTGAAATGTGTTCAATGTTTTTGAAAGAAGTCCCTTGTGCTCACCAAAGCTGTATTTATTTGATTAAAAAATCAAATAAAAAAAGAAATATTATTACCATTTGAAATAACTGTTCCCTTTCAGTCGACACGTCGACTACGTCTCCATTCCCTCCTTCAGGGAACGAGGGTTACATACGTAACCGAGACGTTTTTTATTGCAATATATTTTAAAATATTATTTATTTCTTTGATATCAAAGCTGAATTTTCAGCAGCCATTATTTTATTCTTCAGTGTCACATGATCCTCCATTAGTTTTTCTAATATGCTAATTTGGTGCATTTCTTATAATTGTCAATGTTGAAACGATTGCATATTTTTGTGGGAACCCTGATACATTTTTTTCAGGATTTTATGATTTATTCCAAAGTTCAAAGAACAGCATTTATTTGAAACAGAAATAGAAATCTTTGGCAACATCATAAATCTCTTAACTGTCACTTTTGATCTATTTAATACATCCTTTCTAAGTAAAAGTATTGATTTGCTTGAACAATAGAATATGAAAGCATGAAAGCATATCGTGGTCAGCAGCCAAAAAGTTCCAAAAAGGACAAAAAATCACAGTAAAACTAATACATACTACTTGTGTGTGAAAAATCCTCGTCATTATATCCTTTCCGGTATTGTATGAAAAAGAGCAGCGTGAACATTATGTTAAACGTCTCCTTTTTGCCCCACAGAAGAAAGAAAATCAGTGAGTTAATGATGTCAGAATTTTCATTTTTAGTTCAAACTCTACCTGGTGGGCAGGGTTCTGGTCGTGCACTGCCAGTCGTGCAGTAGTGCCCTGCAGGACAGACATCCCCAATGAACTGAATCTGAGGATGGACATCTTCCGCTGTACAATCCCCAGGTTCTTCCCCATCTGAAACAAATTCAGCTAATTACCGTTGCAATGCTTAGACTCATTACCATGATCAAGCACTGCGGTAAGTGTAGAAAATGACCTGTGTTGTTGTAGTACTGAGGTGTAGGGGTGTGTGATCCTTGAATACAGTAGTATCCAGGACTACATGGCCCAGAGGGTGAACTCAGCCCTGGTTCTGCACAGTACTGTCCTGGTGTGCATGACTGACACATCACTACAGATGCTGCTCCTATTCAAACACCCACAATGTTAGTTCCATTCATCCATATTGAACAGCGCAAGCATTCTACATATACTGGAATAAGACCTTCTAATGAGCCAAATGTGCCCAGAGGACAGGGCTCCATATGGCTGGCACCCGGTGGGCAATAGAAGCCAGCTGTGCATCTTCCTCCCGTAGAATCTCCAATTGGCTCTGAGAGTGACGCACCCAGGTTGCAAACATAACTGCAAAATCCAAGACATTAGCATAAAAACAGGCCTATATTAATCAACAGGACATTTTAGTGGAATAAACTCACCCTGGAGAACAGTTGCCCGTAGGGGTGTCCAGGCCAGAGGAGCTGCAGTATTTACCAGGGGGGCAGGGGACACACTGATCCTTCCTGGACAGGCCTAACTGGCCATTAAAAGTGCCCACAGGGCAGGGGAAGCTCACTCCGGACTCTGAGCCTGTTCAAAATACAAGGTAAAGGGTAAAAAAGGGTTCAAGTGTCATCATCATGTGCTCATCTATGACATTTTGTCAGTACCTGCAGGGCAGTAAAATCCCCTAGGACATGGCACAGGTATAGAGGTTCCTTCTGTTACTGCGTCTGAACCAGCACAAAAATATCCAGCCGGACACACAGAACATTCTGCCTATGGATGTGAAGTAGATAAAGTATTTATCTTTAAGCTTTCATTTTATGTTTCTTTTTGTTATATTAAGATCACATTAAAAAGGTCTTGGTAACTTTTTACCATGCCTTCATCACTTATTTTAAATATAGATTTTATTGTTCATATTTTATTTAAAATATGAAATCACATCATACAAATATGATACATTATATATTTAAAACTATATTCATTTAAATGATGCATTTAAATGAAGTGATCTATATATATATATATATATATATATTTTAGTTATTAACTTGAAGAAAGAAGAAATGTTTCAGTAAAAAACCTGATCAAGAAAATATGAGACGTGGTGAACAAAGAAAAATCATGGTAAATATCACTTAATATTAATATTAATATAATTTAAAAAATAAATGTTTACTATGCGCCATTTTAATCAAGCTGTTTTTTTAAATTATGCAAAAACTATTATTTAATTGTGTGCATTTGGATATACTGTATACATGCTAGAAAATTTGCTATATAGATAAGCAGTCTATAATTGTTCTCAAACATTGCTCATTTTAATTTTACATAAAAATAATAAGCATAGAATGCTGTTAAACACAATACATCGTTTGAGATGTGTTGGAATCAGTTTGGTTTTAGTATTATTTCAGTTAGTTGCCAAAGCAACATTTTCACGGTTTTCATCTAATATTTATATTTTATTTTATTTCAGCTTTATTTCAATTAATGATTTTTAATACTTTCAACAGCTTTTATTTTAGTTTAACTTAAATAACAACAATGATGGTAAAGCTAAAGAGAAACACTTTTTTATGTTACAAATTTTAAGGTGGCATTAAACAATCCTGCCACTCTCTCAACTGACCTGCCCCTGGAGGCTCTGGAAAGTCCCAAGGGGGCAGGGGATCTGGGTAGGTCTGCCAGGTGGACACATATGTCCAGGTGAGCAGATGTAGTCGGCAGGCTGGCTGGAATTTTGACCTTGTGGGCAGTAGTAGCCTATCTGGCACACATGAGATGGGGAGGAGAGACCCCTACTGGAACAAGCAGATCCTACAAAGAAAATGTCCACAAATCAGTAGAAACGAAGTGATCTAAAAGGAAGTCTGAAGTCTCCAAAAGATTAGCACTGACCTGGAGGGCAGGGCAGACAGTCAGACAGCTTAGTGTTCTGGCTGCTGTTGCTATAGCGGCCTGGTGGACAAGGCTCAGGGGATGAGGACCCTACGGGACAGTAGTGTCCTTGAGGACATTTACCACCTGTCCCTCCATCCACGGGTGTGGGGGACACGGCTCCTGAGAGACAAAAGTGTCCAGCTGCACACGGTCCAGACACAGCACTCTGTCCAGGAGACTCGCAGAAGAAACCTGCCGGGTGGAAAGTTTGTAGGAAATTTCACAGCTGAGATTTGAAAGATGCTGAAAGAAGCACAAGGGGCTGCAACTGAAAATGGCATTAGGCAAATGCTGTGAAGAAATAAGACAGCGTGACCCTCTGAGAATAAGAGATGCGTAACTCTGAGAAATGTCTCGATAGGAGTGTAGTCGCTTGTAGAAATGGTACCTGGAGGGCAGGGAAAACAGTCTTCATGGCTGGTCATCCTTGAATGTGGATTGATAGTCCCTGCTGGACAAGGGTGCTGATTTTGAAGATGGGTGCCCGTAGGGCAATAATGGCCTACTGGGCATTCAATGCCCTCAGAAGAGGAACCATAGGTAGGACAGTAGTAACTGTAAGTGAAAAGAGATATTTACTTTACAATGAATGATTTGATGGTAAAGTACGTCATTTTTGCGGCACTTGCTCCACCAAACAGAATGCAAAATTAATGACAGGCTTCATGAACACTCCACTGTCTGCTATTGGGCGATCAAACAAATAGCCCCGTCCCCAAACTCACAACAGTGCAATTTTGCTTTTCCAGTGGCCTTGTTTCATTTTTCCCATAGGGATTTTAAAAATGTCTTTATTAAAGAGTTATAAGCCATGAACCAGATCAACCAGCTACGAGGTCATTCACAACATTACAAACTTAAATTATTTAAAAACCAGACAAAAAGGTACAAGACTTAATGGGTTTAAAGAGGGAAAGAACTACAATCCCATGAAGCATTGCGGACAACACAGCTGAAATAAAAACGATGGAGAAAAATAAAACCATGGTTGTTTTCTGCAAAATCATGGGTAATGACGTAGTTTTCCACAGTGAAATGTGATCATTTACGTTGAAATAATCTCTGGATCTGCACAATCTGGGATAGTAGAAAGTAATTTAACAGATACACTTCACCTTTAAATGTTAACCATTTCTGTATATGTATAAGTGTATCTACCCCTGGGGACACAGGCTGCAGCTGTCCTGTCGCTCTCTACTGCTGATGGATCCTTCTGGACAGATTTGAGGAGCGCTGGAGCCTCTAGAGCAAAAATAACCTGCGCGGGAGCGGAAAACAGGATGAGGTGGGCCGGTGTGAGGGGAAGGTGGGTGTTTTTAATCTGCCCTGAATTGGGGATCTGTCATTTACCTGTCGGACACGGTCCTCCTCTATGATCGTTGATTGGGCTGTTGGGGAGTACGGCTCCCTGTTTGCAGTAAAAACCATCCCAGCATTCTCCACTGGGTGAAGTCAGCCCAGATATGTCACAATAATGACCAGCAGAACATGATAAACACTCTTCCTATAAGAGAAGGGTATCCATGGTCCATATAATAGGACAGTAGGACTTGTGTGGTCTCATGCTGTTATACATAGAGAAATTCCACTTACCACTTTGATCAGTTTGGTTTTATTACTGAAAGTGCCCTCTGGACAGGGCTGAGGTTGAGTGGTGCCTTGTGGGCAGAAGTGACCCACAGGACAAGGACCTCCTGCTCCTTGAAAAAAAAAAAAAAAAAATTTATTAAATTTTATTTTCTATACATTTATAAAGTCTTCATATAAGGCAAAACCAATGTGATGTTGCTTTATCAAAAAACTTTTCCAGACATTTAATTTTGTATTTATTTAATTATTACAAAATTAAATACTGTATTCACATCTTTCATTCAGAATTTTTTATGAAATAACCCTAAATGATAAAAAATTCTCCATATCCGTGGATGTAAACCCAGCTACCTGCAGACTGTGTGTGAGGTTGAGGTGAGATGTTCCCATGAACGCAGTAATATCCCTCAGAGCATTCTCCTGTGACAGAGGTGGAGTTCAGAAGAGGGCAGTAGTGTCCTCCATCACACTCCCTACACTCAGAGAGGACACTCAAACCAGAGTCAGGACTGTATGTCCCTGCTGGACAAGGTCTCCAGTCATACCCTGTGCCTTCAGGACAGAAGAAACCTACAGGCAGACATAAGATAACAGCTTAAATTATATGATTGCTGGATTTGGATGAAATCAGTCAGCATGTTTGTGTATTGTCTCTCTCCACTGTGTGGTGCTGTTTACAAATTAATGCTGTTTCTTGAACTTAGACTTAGGAAGTATATCATTTAGTTGAGTTTCTTTCATATACTTAGAAAGTAATCTATTGACACTACTTTCGCTACTATTCTAGCAGTAACATAAAATGGATATGTTCGGAATAGCATACTACCATACTATTATTACCGTATCTAATAAATAGTATAGTGTATAATATTGTTAGGGTTCTGTCACTTCTGTCTAGTCTATTTCTTGGTTTTGTGACAGAGCCCTGACACTCCTGTTTTGTCTTGTACTGTGTGGCACAGCTTGTGTTTTACACTAGCTGTGTGCTTTCATGTCTCGTTTTGTGTTAGCACATGGCTTGTGATTTGTTTTACTGGCCATGTGCTTGTGTTTCAGTCATGTCAAGTCAAGTCAAGTCAAATTAAATATATTTATATAGCGCTTTTCACAATACAGATTGTATCAAAGCAGCTTCACAGTATCAATCAAAACAACATAATGTTTGTTTATTACTGGAAAAAAGACCACTTTGGTAGGGCTGATCAATGGTATTAATGATTGGTTGAATATCCCCAACTGAGCAAGCCAAAGGCAACAGTGGCAAGGAACCAAAAAACTCCATCAAGTGACCTAATGGTGTCCTAAAACTCCATCAGGTGAGCCAATGGAGGAAAAACAAACCTTGGGAGAACCCAGGCTCAGTCGGGGGCCAGTTCTCCTCTGGCGTTTATGAACTAGAGGCCGGATTTACAGTAACTGTAAGATAAAAAATGTATATGAATGCCTGGCTGAATAGATGCGTCTTAAGTCTAGTTTTAAACTGGGAGAGCGAGTCTGAGCAACGAACAATATCAGGAAGGCTATTCCAGAGCTTCGGAGCTAAATGTGAAAATGCTCTCCCTCCTTTGGTGGATCTGGATATCCTAGGTATGACCAGAAGCCTCGAATTTAGTGATCTTAAAGAGCGCGATGGATTATAGGGCGATAGAAGATCCGTTAAATAGACTGGAGCTAAACCATTTAGAGCTTTATAAGTCAGAAGCAATACCTTGTAATTAATCATGTTTGGTGTGAGCACATGGCTTGTCATGCATGTTTCCTTGTGCCATGTTCTCTCCTGGCTAACCCTGCCCATCTTGTTACCCGATCATTGGTTAATTTGCCCCACCTGCCTTCCCTCATTACCCTCTTTTGTTTGCGTCCCTATTTATTCTCCTCATGTTTGCAGTCCTGTGCTGGTTCGTCTGTGTTTCCTATTTATTATATTATTATAGCCAAGTTATTTTAACATAAAACATTAATGCACAATAACAATTATTATTTACAAATTGATAACTGGATGTCTCGCAAATAATTAAATAAGCAATGTGATGAGGACAGAAATGTAGCACACTACTGTTTAAAACATGAACAGTTGCATAATGCATACTGTTTCACGTACTTTTGTTAAACTGTAGGCAGTATATACTGTGGAGCATCCAGTAAGCAGTACACTAGTACTCCATTCCGAACATAGCCAACGAGAGACCAAAGCACCAACCAGCTGGGCACAGCAGCCGGGCTCCATCCACACAGTACCAGCCAGCTGTGCAGGGCCAGCACTGGGAGGCTTGAGTGACAGTTACAAAAGTCCCAGGATCACATGGTACAGGGTGAGTGGTTCCTGGAGGACAGTAGTGACCCACTGGACAGATGTGACCGGAGACCCCATCAGTGGGAGTGGGAGTCTTAGTTTTCTCAGCACAATAAAACCTTTTGGGGACAAATGACGCCATAGGTTAAACTGGGCATCTGTGTTGCAATTGTACTGTGCATATTGTTTTGCACATACCCATCTGAGCAGAGTCCACTGGGTTCTTTCAGACCGGTAGAGGCACAGTAAAACCCTCCAGGGCATGACTGGCACTCCTCAGCACTCCTTAATCCTGTACTATTAGACCACGTTCCCACCAGACAGGGCATAGGACTGGCAGTGCCTATAGTAACACAGGGAGACTTTTTAAAACAGTTTTATGAATAAAAACACATCAGTAGTGCAACATTAGTTCAAATATCATACCAATGCAACATGTTCAAAAGGTCTTCACATGCTGTGACATTTAATTGAACAGAATTAGACAGCAAATACTATGTGTACAAAATATCATGTAAATTACTTTATACTTTACTAATACTGTACATTATGTTGTATAATTGTTTATTTATTTATTTTTGGCCTTTTTGTGATTTTTTGCAGACAGTATAGTGGAGAATGACGGGAAAGCTTTTGGGTGGAGAGAGAGGAATGGGATCAGCAAAGGACCTTGAGAATTTCTGATAAGACAGGACTGATAAAGGCTAATTCTGGTAGATGAAACTTTTAAAACACCTTTAGGACAGTAGTGACCAGCTGGGCATGGGGCCCCTGTAGAACCATCCATAGGACTGGGTGAATAGGAGCCCTCTCTACACCAGAAACCAGCCAAACACAGTCCTACAAATACGCATTTGAACACAGGGCTTGTAAAGCAAGAATATGGGGCATGTGTTTCAGAATTTTTATTGAAATGTCATCAGTCTCACCTGTAGGTTCTTCAAGTCCAATATCTGGACAGTACTGTCCTGACGGACACAACAGACAGTCACTTTGACTGTCCATGAGCTCACGGGGGTTATAGGTGCCGGCAGGGCATGGAAATTGTTTGGCAATACCAGCTCCTTCAGGACAGTAATGTCCCTTTGGACAAGGCTGCAGGACAGACATATTTACGGCCCCAAATGTTGCATCGCAATAAAAACCTGGTGTAGGAGAAAAATAAAAAACAGGATACAAGCTTCAGTATGAATTTCAGAAATAGAAATGTGGGAGTGTGTCACAGTTTGCTTAAGATAACTGCAGCTTGCCTGATTCACAGATTTTACAGTTCGCCTGCTTCTGCTTGTCCTGATATGTCCCAGTGGGACAAAAAATTGGGACAGGGCTTCCTGGGGGACAGTAATGACCGACCAGACATGGCAGAGCTAGGTCATCTGTCTGACCAGGCGGGCACCAGTAACCTACCGAAAAAGGACAAGGACCAGATGTAAAAATGGTTTAAACTTACTAGTCTGAGTTTAATGCAGTGATAGTTGTTCTCACCCTCCCTGCAGGGGGCAGTAGGAGCCTGAAGGCCCACGGTAGCACAGTAGTATCCTGCTCTACAGGGCTGACACTTGTCCTTGCTTACAAGGCCCGCTGCTGAGGAGAAAGTCCCCGCTGGACATGGCTGTGGTGCACTGAAGCCCTCGTCTGAGGAAAAAGATAGATAATCATAACTAAAATATATTCGGGAATCTCAACTAAGGCTGGTTTAAGTGACATAAATTGCATCTGAATAATCCAATACTTACCACAGTAAGTCCCCGGAGGGCAGATGTTGCCTGTAATGCCATCTATAGGCCTGGAGGAAGTGGCTTCTCTCTTGCAGTAATACCCAGGAGAGCACGGTCCACTCGGCAGGGCTAGACCTGTTTCAGAAGGTCAGGTTATAAGCAAACCGTTTGGCAAAAGCACACAGGGAATTCATTGCTCTGTATCTGGTGATTACGCACCGGTTGCATTGCAGAAAGCTCCTGGAGGGCAAGGTTGAGGCTCAGAGGTCCCTGATGGACAGTAAAACCCCTCCTGGCATCTGCCCCCAGTGGAGGAAGCAGGGCATAGGCAGTTAGCGTTAGTGTAGTTGTCCAGGTCAAAGGGCTGCGCATTCCAGGCAGCAGATACACAGAACCATCCTGTGTGATGAATTCATTGATTGAAATTCAAAATGAGTTCAATATTCAGTTGAAAATAGTCTCATTCAGGTGATGTACTAACCAGCTTTACATTTCCCAGACACAGCGGACAGGCGCTCTTTCTCACAGTAGTGGCCTGGAGGACAGGGCAAGCAGCTGTCCAGGCTGTGGGTCATCGGCTCAGGGTTGTAATAGCCTCGTGGGCAGGGGAACTGGGTGGCATGTTTTGTTCCTGTAAACAAAGACCAGCACTGCATAATACTGAGGTGTGGTTTCTCTAATGAAAAGAGCATTTTGTCTAGTGAAGCAGTCAGATTTTTTATTTTTTTTCAATTGTTTTAAGGATAGGAAAAAATCTGCCAGTGCCACAAGTATAAATACACATCAATACATGTATATGTTGTGACATTAAATCTTAACATTAGGATAATTTAATATTAGTTATGGTTGATATTAAAATATATACTATTTTATACTTTTTTGTCTAAATAAATTGAAAATAAAACATAAAAAAGGGTATTACAACATTATAATGTACATAATTAAAAAGTAGACGGCTAAAAATGTAAATTCAAATTAGAAAATAAAAATGTGAAATTTGCTAATGGCATTTAACATTGTTATACATTATTAAGTGTTTTAATGTACATATACACTACAGTTCAAAAGTTTGTTTTTGAAAGAAGTATCTCACCAAGGCTGCATTTATTTGATCAAACTACAGTTGAAACATTAATATTGTTAACAATTATTACAATTTAAAATAACTTTTTTCTATTTAAATATATTTTAAAATGTAATTTATTCCTGTGATGGTAAAGTTGAATTTTCGGCATCATTACTCATAGTGTGCTATTACTCAGTGTTCAATGTCGAATGGTCCTTCAGAATTCATTCTAATATGCTGATTTGCTGCTCAAGAAACATTTCTTATTATTATCAATGTTGAAAACAGTTGCGCTGCTTAATATTTTTGTGGAAACCATAATATATTTTTCAGGACTCTTTGATGAATAGAAAGGTCACAAGAATAGCATTTATTTGAAATATAAATATTTTGTAACATTATAAATGTCTTTACTAATACTTTACTGAAAGTATTCATTTTGTTTAAAAAAATCTTACTGACCACAATTTTTTTAACAATGGTGTAGATATCCTTTGACAATATATATACCAATAAAATTTAAAAATTAACAAAATTAACAAGAAATTGAATATTTATTGTTAACAATTAAGGTATCTATCGATAAAATATGCATATATATTTAATATTGACCTTTTCTGGTGAATTTGTCTTAATGACTAATACTATTTAACTAATATTGTTAGAATTATAATTTTTTTGTATTGTAGGCAATAGTTTATATATAATTTTGTCTCTTACCATCAGGGCAGTAGAATCCAGGAGGGCAGGAGTACAGAGTGTATTTGCTGGTACTCTCTGGGCAATAGTATCCAGCGTGGCAGGGACTGCACTTAATCTGTCCTGTCAGGTTGGTATAAGTGCCCGCAGGGCAGGGAACAGGCACGGCACTGCCAGTGGGGCAGAAGTGCGCTTGAGGACAGAGACCACCTTCAGAATCAGAACCTGTACCAATCATAACACCACAGTCAATAGTAGAATATAAACAGACAATGAGCTAATGACGCTATCAAATTAACAAAAATGGTTGGTTGGTCGCACCAGTGGATGACGATGCCCCGGCAGGGCAGTAGAACCCCTCTCGGCAGGGGCCAGATGGTCTATTCAAGCCCACTGAACCGCAAAACTGCCCAGCAGGACACACAGTGCACCCCGATTTCTTAGTGGTATAAAGACTATAAAGACAAAAAAAAGAATCTGTTTATCTGTTCATTCACTCATATTTGTATGGTATGACCTTTTGACCCAGTAATACGGTACCTGTTTGAAAAGGTGCCAAGTGGGCAGGGTAAAGGAAGGCTGGTGCCCTCAGGACAGTAATGACCCACAGTACATGGCCCACCCACCCCTGTGCTAATATTTGAATCAGGATTCTTGAAGTTTATGCCTGCAAAAGTCAAGAGAACCATAACCACAACTGCTTAGATGCTATGATTCAAATCAACAGAATGAGGTCACTAATTATTAAAAGGCAAGATGTCGATGGACATACCTGTGAGGCAAAAATACCCAGCCTGGCAGGGACCAGTAGGTTCAACTAGTCCCCAATCTTCACAGTACATTCCTTAAAATGATAGGTGTGTATGATGAACATAATACTACACCAATGCTATTAAAACTGCCAAAGGTGTAAGTAAAGCAGGGGCACTGCTCTCACCAGCTGAGCACAGTAAACACTGCTCTACTTGGCTTTGTCCTGCTTTAGGGCTGTATGTGCCTGGAGGGCAAGGGAGGATGTCCTCCACTGTGCCCCCCAGACAGTAATGTCCTTTTGGACACAACTGGAGCTCCTCCCCCTCCAGACACAGCCATCCAGTGGGACAGTCACTGCATTCTGCAGCACCTGGGTTCAGACACATTAACAATATAATGATCACAACTTACTTTATTATGCTTTGAGTTGACATTGTGAATGAGTTGACATGTGTATGAGCTGAAGGCAAAGAACAGAAAAGATGAAACGTATGTACTGGTGATGGTAAAGTATATCATTCAAAGTTTTCTGGATACATCATAAAATTGTGTCTAAGAGCACAAAACGAATCTCGTAGGATCACATGACGGGTTGTAATAACCCAAAAAGCATGCTTGGATGCATACTTCAAAAATCAAAACTCTTTTGACATGCCATTTTTAAAGTACTATGGTTTAAGGCACAGTAATCCTAATATTGCATTACTGATACACCAGCAGATTACAAATAACATTGTGAAGAAGTATGCACTGCACAGGTAAATTACATATTATAACTGCATCCCAATTTGCATACTATCCTTCCTAAATAGTATTCGAAATTAGAGTTAGTATGCCCCAGATCGTAGTATGTTGAAATGTGTACTGTTTTTCTTCACAAAAACAGTACACACTTTTAGTATAAGTAGGTGAATTGGGATGCAGCATATGTTTTTTTAACTATAATTTTATGAAATTGATTATATCCCACCAAAGAAGAAAGGAACCAATTATATAACTCAAGTGGTTCTGGAAAGTATTAACTCAAAAAGCACGCATGGGTGGATGCAAACCTCAAAAACTAAAGCTCTTTTGATGAACTATGATTGATTGATCCCAAATCTTCTGTTATACTATATAGAATGCACAATATGTTAATTGAAATTCAAACTTTCGCTAATTACACTAAAACAACCATTAAAGGAATGTTTGATGTTTTAAGCCTTACAGATCTCTGGTTATAAACTCTTGATATTCAGGTTCAATGTATAAAAGCATACCTGTTAAGTATGTAAAGTAAATGTAAAATATACCTGTGGTATTTGAATGTGTTCCATCAGGGCAGTGTAGAGGGGATGTACAACCCTGTGGACAGTAATACCGTGCAGGACACCGGTTTCCTGTTGCCCCATCGTCAGGCATGGCCGTTTTAGCACCACCTGCACAGTAAAACCCTATATGATAGAACAGTGGGGAACTCAGTTTTAAAAACAAAAGTCAATAATATGGAGGGATTATGATGTGAGATTATGAATTTGTACCTGGAGCACATATTCCGGTGGGCTGAATGAGGCCAGAGCTGTTGCAGAAGTATCCAGAAGGGCAGAGCCAACAGGATGACACAGACTGGGACCCCAGTGCATTACTCCAGGTTCCAGGAGGACAGGGGTACTCATGAGGGTGTCTGGTGCCAGCCGGACAGTAATAACCCATAGGGCATATGTCACCATACCTGGAGCTAATCTGTAAGAAAAAAAGAGATTGGATCATTGAGCTCGATATGAATCCCACTGATTAACGTGTGACAGATAGTATGTTGTTACCGGAGTGGCCATGTGGGATCCACCAGTGCAGTAAAAACCAGGCTCACATGGTCCTTGAGGAGCAGTTAGTCCAGGAGAGTGGCAGTACTGACCAGCATCACACGGGCCGCAGTGCTGCAGATCCTCCGCTCCTGAAGTTGCAGTGTATGTACCCTTCATATAATGAAAATAAGGAATATTCACAGGAATAAATTTATTTTTTAAATGTATTAAAATAAAAAGCAGTTATTTTACATTGTAATAATATTTCACAATATTACTGCATTTTAATCAAATAAATGTAGACTTGGTGAGCATAAAAGAATTTCAAAAGCAATCTTAAAATCTTATAAAAACTTTTAATATACATTATTGTATACAAGATGGAATATGAGGCTTCATACTCACAGGAGGGCATAGGTGAGCAATTAAGGAGCCAGCAGGGCAGAAGTGTCCAGGTGGGCACAGGGGCTGCTGGGATAGGCCTGTTCTGTTGCAAAGTCTTCCAGATTGGCACTCAATGCAAGACTTGTAGCCTCTTCCCTAATGGAAAAGAAATAAAACTCAATTAAATGAAAATATAACTTGGTGTAAATTCTCTATCGCCATGGCTTACTGGTTGGAAAGTTCCCATTGGGCACGGTTCAGCCCTCACAGCTCCTTCCAAAGAGTAGTGTCCCTCCTCAGCTTCATGTTGAACTGGTGTGGCTGAACCTCCGCTGCAATAATACCCCGCCGAACATGGACCAGAAGGGGATGTAGAATTTGTTCCTAAACAATAATAACTGAGAGAGCAACAAAAAATCCATAAGAACTGGAATTCAAGATTTAAAGGGATAGTTCACTTTGAAAAAATGTTTTGGTATGTTTTAGCTTACCTCAAGGGCATCCAAGATGTAGGTGTCTTTGTTTCCGCAGTAGTTTCAATTTAAATATATTTTTAGGTCAAACCGTTCATGTCTGTCAGTCATAAAATGCAGGTCTATGGTCAAAGAGCATGCACAAAGAAGTCCAAATAAACATGATTTAATGACTCATAAATGTAAGTACAGACACGAAACGAGCGGTTTGTGTGAGAAAACGAACAGTATTTATATTACTTATTTATTTATATTTATACGAAGTGCCCGCGACCTCGGATCACTTGGACGTGGCTGTGGTTACAAGAGGTAAAAACGATATAAATACTGTTCGTTTTCTCACGCAAACCGCTCGTTTCGTGTCTGTACTTACATTTACGAGTCATTAAATCATGTGTAATTTGGACTTCTCTGTGCATTCTCTTTGAGGTGGTGACCATAGAACTGCATTATATAACTGACAGACAAGAACAGTTTGACCTAAAAATATCAAAATTTAAACTACTGCGGAAACAAAGACACCTACATCTTGGATGCCCTTGAGGTAAGCTAAAACATACCAAAAATGTATTTCAAAGTGAACTATCCCTTTAAGAAGATAGTTTCAAGGGATAGTCAGCCAAAAATTTAAATTCTGTCACCATTCACTCACCCTCATGTCATTCCAAACCTGTGTGACTTTCTGTCTTGTGTGGAGCATAAAAGAAGATATTTTGAGTAATGTCTCAGTGAGGTCAAGTGTTGTTTGGTTC
Organism: Semotilus atromaculatus; assembly: GCA_031834385.1. Classification (NCBI taxonomy): domain Eukaryota; kingdom Metazoa; phylum Chordata; class Actinopteri; order Cypriniformes; family Leuciscidae; genus Semotilus; species Semotilus atromaculatus. The sequence goes on from JAULUF010000015.1 coordinate 11,755,280, forward strand.
CCAACATTCTTCAAAATCTCTTCTTTTGTGTTCCACAGGAGAAAAAAGTCATTCGGGTTTGGAACGAATTGAGAAAGTACTGTAAATAGTGACAGAAATTAATTTTTGGTTGAACTATCCCTTTAAGAAAGAGAATTGAATTTGTATTTATAACGTGCACAGTTTTGCTGTCATACCCTGGAGGACAGCGGACGCACTGCTCTGCATATTGGAGACCAGTGCTGTTACTGTAAGTTCCTGAAGGGCACGGCTGTGGGTGAACTGAGCTCGGTGGGCAGAAACTTCCAGCAGGACACACACCCCCTTGTTGGCCATCAGGAGGATTCTGTCAAGGCAAAAATAGAAAGTTTGATTATTGAAATGATCAAAAGCAAATTAAATTAAAATAAAAGTTTTTTGTAATAATCTTACTGGACTTCTAGATCCCTGTCTACAATAGAATCCTCCTTCACAGTCCCCCGTGGGCTCAGATTTGCCCAGTCCTGTGCAGTATTTCCCACCACTACATGGGGTGCACTGTGATGCTTTACTCAGGGCTGGCCGGGATCCATACGTGCCCTCTTCACATGGCTCTGGGACTGAGCTGCACTCAGTACAGTAGAAACCCTGAATATTAAAGCAAAGGTAATGCACTTTAGATGCATTTGAATACAAGCTGAATTTTTAGCATCATTACTCCAGTCTTCAGTGTCACATGATCCTTTAGAAATCAGTCTTATATGCTGATTTGGTGCTCAAGAAACATTTCTTATTATAAATGTACATTTTTGTGGAAACCGTTTTTTCAGTATTTTTTATTTTTCAGTATTTTTTATTTTTATTTAAAACAGCATTTAATAATTTATTGTGCATGATAAATGTATTTGCTGTCACTTTTGGTCAATTTATTCATTATTTATTTATTTCAGAAGAAAAAAAATCTATTAGACAGTAAAGTAAAAATAGCATGGCAACTTTTACATTTACCTGTGGACAGACAGTAGGAGAGTGTGTTGCCAGAGTAGGACAGTAGTGACCAGGAGGACATTCCACACAAGCTTCTCCTCCATGGCCATACGAGTCATTCCTGAAGAAGCCCGACTGACATGGAAACGAGTTTGGATGTCCGGTACCAAGAGGACAGAAATATCCATCAGGACAGTTTCCTGTCTGATATGAATAATATACATGTTAAAGGGATAGTTCACGCATCCTACTCTTTTTCTATACAATGAAAGACGATGGGAACCCTACACAGCCATGGTCACATTCAGTTACATTTTGTGCACAAAAAAAGAGCAGCTTTATAAATAACTCGTTTTGTATTCCACATAAAAAGAAGGTAAAATGGGTTTGGAACAATGTTGGGGAAAGTTACTTTTAAAGCGAACATATCACAAAAAGCTGACTTTTTCCGTTTTTAAGTACTATAATCGGCAGGCATGTCAAAAAATAAACAGATCAGATTTCGCTCCCCTTCTGACGTAGGGAAGGGGATCTTATTGCCCCTTAATCTGCGTGTTTCCACGTTTCCACTCTGCGCTGCCATTTGGTTTTCGGAACAGTGTAACCAGTTCTAAGTTTGAGCAAAGCATTCAAACTGTTATTTCGTTGGCTGCACAGACGAGCACAGAACACTATTTGACCAAAAAACGTCACAGCTGTCTTATAAAGACCTCAGTGTCAACTTGTGTAAAAGTTAAACATGACGGTACATGCAAGTCGATAAGATGAATCAACGTCCAGGTGCGTCTAAAAGTTAGTTGCAACCTCTTCCTGAGTCTCTCTGTAAGGCTGCACTCCACTACTGGTTATTTCTGAGATTTTGGATGAGTGAGATTATTTGCGTGTCTTGTTATTGTATCCGAAGCTTGTGTAAAAGGATCGGCCCTCTTCTGAACGGCGGTGGGGCGCAGCAGCTCATTTGCATTTAAAGGGACACACAAAAACGACACATTTTTGCTCACACCCAAAAAGGGGCAAATTTGACAAGCTATAACAAATGATTTGGGGGGTATTTTGAGATTATATTTCAAAGAAACATTCTGCGAACACCATAGATTTATATTACATCATGTGAAAAGGGGCATAATATGTCACCTTTAAATGTAATGCATTCCTATATTGTATTACTCCCTAAAAAAGTTACTAATTGCGATAGTAACTTTACATGAAAAGTAATCCGTTATATTACTTTTGTTTTACTTTTTCTCACCTGGGCTGGGTTTGGTTGATTGTTTTATAATAACAAAACAAAAAAAAGTTATGTAAAAGACCTTTGAAATCAAAAGTGAAATGAATAAACCTAAACTGAAGGAAATGGAAATTCACGGCTGTACAGTAGAGGGCGCAGCTCAAACAAACCTTTCAGCTATGCTGCTATTCTGGATTGCAGAAGAATAAGACAGATGACAGTTCGACACTTTTACTTCAGCAATAAAACAAAACAAAACAAAAACACAAATGTAATGTTTAACTAAAGTCATTTTTGCTTTTTAGTATGCCTGAATTGGATCATCGAAAGTCAGCAGCAAAGACATTGGTTAATAAAGTGAGATTAAATACATAAATGCCCAGTTTCACAGACAAGGTTTAAGCCTAGTCCCAGACTAAAATTAATGTTTGTGCTGTCTTAACTGAAAGAAACTTACACAGAACCATAGTTTTGTCTCAAGATGCACACCAGTAATGTTTTTTTCTAAAGCAAGTTTATAAAAGCTACTTGAATGTCTTAATTTAGCTACGGCCTAATCCTGGTTTAATCTAAGCCCTGTCTGTGAAACCAGACCATCATGCAATTATCCCTTTAATAGGCTAAATAATCAAAAAACAGGTTTCAACGTTTTATACAAAAACTACAAGGGAGCCATACTGGTTCAATAATGGGATCTTCCTGGGAATTCTCTGTGTAGCAGTATTTTCCCTCCGGACACTTTGTGCAATCTGAAGGGTCACGTAGACCTGGCTGTCGACTGTAGGTTCCTTTGGGGCACGGAACAGGATTAGGATCCTGATTAGGACGTAAATAATAGAAAAGAAAAGAATTGCTATGTTTCGTGCCATTTATCGTCTGACATGATGATCGACGATGGTTGTAATGTTTCTGGCCCTTGAAATGATACTTACAACACTTCCACCGGGACAGTAAAAGCCGATTGGGCAGAATACCGCTGAGCGCTGGGGTTCTCGATCCATGCCTTGTGAGCATAGGAAACCCGGAGGGCAGACCATTACTCTGAGCATGGCTTCCTCACTGGTGGTCTCATCGCTGCAGTAGTGACCCGGTAAACATGGCAGACATTCCTCTGATCCCTCATCCTAAGGAAAAAGAGCAAGACAGAGAACCAGAAGATGGATAAATGAAATTATGCATTTTTTTGTTACAGTAAGACAACATGCATTTGATTACACTGAGCAGTCCGGCTTACAGAATAACTTCCTGTTCCACAAACTTTTGGACTGACTGTGGCCGGATGAGGACAGAAGTAGCCGGCAGGACACACAGAACAATCTTCTGCTCTCCGTCCCCCTTTTATCTGACGAAATGTTGCCCTGGACACACAGGAAAAGTCAAATCCACTGAAGTCTTACCCAACTTTATTTCACCCAAATGGGACTGTTACTCACGGTGGACAGGAAGTGGGTTTGGATGTACCCTCCTTACAGTAATAGCCTTCTGGACAGACCAGACAGTCCTCTTTTCCACCATTACCTATCGTTGTGCTGTAGGTGCCTTGAGGGCATGGGTGCTGTGAGCCATATAATGTTCCTTTAGAGATACACACATACAGTATGGGTGAATTCCAAATTTCAATTTTGCACCCATAAAGGCCACTCAGGGAAGGGGACGCCATTTGTAGGGGCGTCCCAAACTTTATCCCTTCATGAAGGGCCCTTCCACAAGTCCGTTAGAGAAGGGAAAATGTGATGGTCACTTCAAGGAAGTAATTTAATTGTTTATGGTCATGTGACCCAGGGTTACAAACCTTTGTGCACAATTCATTTAAATTGTGTTTAAATTGAGTTAATGTATAAACAGAATTATTCAAGATTTTCTTTTTTAATACTTTACACACATTTTCTTCATGCATTTCATGTTGTTAAAATGTTATAGGTAAGAAATGTTTTTAGCGCTTTGTGTTTAATTCTTAACTTATAAAGCTAAGAGCAGATCGGGAACACACACATATAAAGCATATTTTAAAAACTTTTATAAAACTTGTCCTTTTATATACATACATATGTAATAACGTAATAACAATAATAATATAAATGTTTTATTGTCATTCTAACTTTTTCTTTTTTTTTAATGCCAGGCTCATGAAATGAATCAAATACATTTATATAACACTATTCAGATGTTCCTGTAGGCCAAACTTAAAATGAATGTTTTTCTTCAAAGTGGAAGAACGTTCAGATATATTTAACAAAGCTTTAATACCCTCAGGGCAGTAGTGCCCAGAGTTGCATCTTCCAGATGGACTGCCCACTCCTGCTAAACAGTACCAGCCTTTTGGGCATGGTCGGCACTCGCGCTCTGACTCTAGTCCACTTTGATCATTCCAGGTACCAGCGGGACACTTGTGCTGAGTGGGGAACATAGTGCCCGCAGGACAGTAATGCCCAGGAAAGCAAAAGAGTGGAGGCCTCTGGACACCACCAGTGCCTGTAAAGGTGAAAGTTGTTAAATAGTTAAAAATGAAATGTAAATAAAACTTGTAAATGTATAAAGTACATGACATCCAGCTCTGAATGCACCTCTAAGACAGGCATAACGTGCAGGACACCGCTGGCACTGGGAGAGGTCAGTGAGATCTGTGCGGTTACTAAGGGTACCGGGAGGGCAAGCACTGGAGGGGTCGTTTGGTCGAGTAGAACCTGGTGGACACACAAACCTGAAAAAACACACACAGAGATGTTTTGGCCAGAAAAAAAATATTAAAAAGTTCAAATCCTGCTGAACAGCTTTCAACCAGCTCTTATCAGCCAAAGCTCCCACCATGACCAGACCTTTAAATCAAGTACCTGCATAAAACATTTAAAAAAAAAAAAACATACCAGACTGGCCTGACAAGTCTGAGAAACAAGCTTAGACTGTTTTTGTTTTTTTATTCTCGAGTATGAAAGATACTAACCCTGGCATACAATCCACATCAGGAAACTTCAGTGCAACTTGTGTGCATGATTTGCCCGGGTAGCAAGGCCTGCAGTCTGCCAGAGCATCCTGTCCCTCCAGAGGGTTAAAGGTGCCAGGCTGACAAGGCATAGGGTCACTTGTTCCTTCTGGACAATAGAAGCCTGGTGGACACTTTAAACAGTCCTTTACACCTATGATGAAAATAGAGACAAATATCAGCCCAACAGCAGATTTAATTGTATGTGCTTTAATAAGATTGAAGATTTTGAGAAAGAAATCTTACTCAGCGCCCCCTGATGAGGGGTGAAGGTCCCTTGTGGGCATAAGATCTCACTGAGTGTACCTGCTGGGCAATACCTCCCACGGGCACAAAGCAAACCTGGACCTGCAGAACCTAAAATCACAGATAGTTTAAAGTGTTCTGTCCTTTAGTCAATGTCTATTAGCTTTTGAGGATAGTGTACTCTTAAAACATATACATGTACACACATACATTGTGTATACACACACACTATATATATATATATATATTATAATGACTAGAGATCAGTTACTGAATACAAACAGAACTTAAATACAATCCCTTTTAGATTATTCTAAGTTTAGTACAACAATAAACTAAACCGAAATAGTGTTGTGTTTTAGCATATGATGAAAAACATCGTAAACAAATTTTCCATCTTCTCTGCACTCCTGACCCACATCACACACTCTCTACAGCACTTATCAGTCAGGAAACAGCTGAGGGCAGGAAACGGTTCAACAGCAGTCGTTCTTGTGGGTTTAGTAAAATAAAAGATACATTGTACTATAATTTTTGCTAAACACACTCATAACATTTAAGTAATTAGACAGTTTCTACAAAAAGAGTATTTCTATGGAAACACAGATCGCAGATAATATAATATATATAATAAATGCATGTGTGTGTATAAACGTGATCATCTATAAGTGTGTTATGGGTTCATGCCCTAACCTGTGGGACAGTAGCGACCCTCTGCACACCTCTTGCAAGCCGCCCTACTTGTCTGACCCAGTTGTCCTCCTGCGGTTCCTGCAGGGCAAGGTGACCCGTGCGGCACACCCGTGCCCTCCTCACAGTAATACCCTTGTGGGCACAGAAACTGAGAGCTCGGCCTCCGAGAGGTGCCCTCCAAACAATAAAATCCTGGGAAGAACAAAACATTTCCAGCTATTATCATGCATATTCCAATTATTCATTATACAACATAGTTCTGGTCCTCGAATTTGTTTGGCTTGGTTAGTCTCTTTGTATCACTCCACTTTTCTGTTTGCGTGTTCCAGACAGAATGTCAGTCTGTGTGTTAGTGGTTGGGATTTTACAGCGACTCTTTCTGCTAGTTACATCATTACACCAGTAGATGGTGACAAGGGACTGTCTTTATGAGTTAGTCATTGAATTCAACCAATCAATTCTTAAAAACACTAAGAATCACTTAATTCAGCAACGAAACAGCACAGGGACGTGTAATGGTTCCTTGTACTTTGACTTTGACTTCAGCAAAAACAGATTAAATCATGTTCACATTAGTGAAATTTCGCTGGGAAAAAAAGTCCATTGTCTATTGTCAGTCGTGTGGTGAGGCATGAAGCATTGCTCACATAGAAGCCACATCAACGCAGCGATTTCACGTGGAAAAACATGTTGCAAAAAAACATGTGAAATTCCTGATTGCAGATTCTGATTAGAATGACTGGATTGCACTTGTGAGTTTTCACCACAGAAGGTTAAATGTGAGCTCAACTTAAAGGTACATTCATGCAATGTTACTGTGGCGAGCAGGACGAGGCAGAGGGCCATGGGAGGACAGCGCGAGGCCGGTGCCGTGATTACACCTGCGCGACGCACCGGTCTCGTTTCTCTCACGGAGGAGCGGAAGCATAAAAGAAGGAGCAATGACAGTGGAGATGGAGAGAGGCCAGGCCTGGACTATTTTATTTAATGTTTTGTTTTACTATGTGTGGCGGCAGTCGACCGTGAGGGACTTTTTGTACTTGTTTAATCATTTATTATTAAAATGTGTGTGAACGTTTGTCGGTTCCCGCCTCCTTATTCCCATAACATCTGAACTGCGTTACAGTTATATGCTTAATTGTCACATTAGCAAATAGACCCAAAGGTAAAATGAAAACTGAGATCACTAAAAATAAGTAAAGCTTTAGGACAATATTAGTACCTGCAGGACAGATTGCACAGTCCCTCTCTCTCTGTAGCCCCTCCTTTGGTCCGTAAGTTCCTGCCGGACACTGTATTGCAATATTTGCAACACAGTAATGTCCTGCAAAAAAAAACATTAACACTCAAAATCGAGGTATTGAATGTGCAAAGCACGCAGCCCACCCTGAAATACTGCCTCACCTGCAGGACACACAACACAGTCTGATCTTTCTCCGTCTCTGTGTGTCCCAGGAGGACAGGAGATAAGCTGTCTTGACCTCTGACCAAGATGAGACTGTCCTCTTGACCAGACCGGAGTCACTGTACTCCTGTAGGCTGAGGAACCATTGCATTTTTTACACATAGTCTGGCCCGGCATGTATGAATAATGGCCCACGGGACAAGGAAGAGGTGCGGACATCTTTTTGTACGGACAGTGGCTTCCTTAAAGAGAAAATGTAATATACTGTAAAGGGATGAACAGTACATGTGTCTGTAAGTGTGTGTGCCTGTTGTGACATTGATGTGCGTGTTTATTTTGGCTTTGGCAGGTGCAAGCAAGACATCAAATTGCATGTGAATTAAACATGGGGGTCCATGTTTACCAGCGGGACACAGGTGACATTGAGCACTGCACAGAGTGGAATAGTAGCCTTCAGCACAGTCAACACACTCCGTCTGGTTGAAGTTTGGTTCTTCTCCAGGGCCACACTAAAACGGTAAAACAAACAAATAAAAATGGTTAACGCTATAAAGATGAAATGTAAGATTCACATCAAATTCACATCAGTTTGTAACCACCTTCATTTGAAAACCCTCTATGCAAACAAAGCCAAAGGGGCATGGCAGGCACTGGGTGAGCCCCTCTGGAGAATACTGTCCTGAGAGACATGCTGTAAGGTTGCCTGATGCACTGTCACAGGAGAAACCAGCAGGACAAAGCTTGCATTCCACACGGTCTTCAGCACTCACCAAACCTGGGACACAGGGCTTTAAAAAGACACCAACAATTACACACACACACACAAAATCTAAAAAAATGCAGAAGCAAGGCAAGGCAAGTTTATTTATATAGCACATTTCATACACAATGGTAATTCAAAGTGCTTTACATAGAAGAAATTAAAATAATCAACAGAAATAAGAATAATTAAAACAGTTTATTAAATAAAATACAGTACAAACAGTACAAAAATACAGTACAACACACACGTTGAGTTTTCATGTTTTATGGGGACGTTCTGATTTTATACTGTAAGAACTGTATATTCTATCAACCTACCCATCAGAGGAAACTTTCTGCATTTTTAGATTTTCAAAGAACATCACTTAGTATGAGCTATTTTCCTCATCGGAACCAAAACCCCCACAAGGACAAGGATTTGGGATATTTACATATTTGTGGAGAAATTTAGTCCCCATAAGGTAGAGTATATATAGTACATAAATAAAAAATAAATAAATAGATTTTTTTTTTTTAAATCTGCTAGGATACCTGGCAATCCTGGATACTGCCTTTCCCAGTATAAGGGTTGAACATGCCAATGGGGCATTTTCTCGGCGCAGACACATTGCCAGGACAGCTGAAATGCAGGGGAAAAAAAGATTAAAAAAAGATTTTAATGGGTTTTTTTTTAGGTTTGATGCAATTACACAAATTCTTCTATAAAACAAAAATCACACTTACAACTGCCCAGCGGGACACTCAATGCAGATCCCTGATGAAAAATAGGTTCCCTCAGGGCATGATATTTGTGTCTGATTACAACAGATTAAACCATCTGAACTCTCAGGCCTCATGTCAGCTCCTGCATCATCAAGATATTAAAAAAAGAATGACTAACTGCATCAGTTATCAATATATCCACACTCAACGATTATCAATGCTTAATCAGTAAGCACGTTTCATTTATTGTACACACTAGTCTGTACTGTACGTAATGAATCTCATGCTGATGATGCCTACCTGATACAAAAACATTCCATCTCTGTCTGAAGCCACTCCATGTCACGCAGAAGAAAAATGAAATAAAATATCGGTTCATGCCGATCATTTTTAAGCTCCCCGTTACATCGCAGCGGACTTCTGTCCTCAGTCGCTCTATAGCCCCTTTAAGTCTATCAGTGAATAGGGACACCTCAATAATTGAAAGTGAAATTCAAGCCATGTAACTCAATTCCAGTCAGAAGCCAGTGATGCACTCACTGGGCAGAACTGTGAACTTTACTGTCTAGAATATCAGTCTGTTTTTTAAACTATGGACTGTACCGGATCTTATTTACCTTCCGATTTCTTAATGTTAGGATAATAAATATTTTATGCCTACATGCACTTACATTTGAATAGAGATTCTCCCCAAAATGAATTTAAAAAGAAAGGATAAAAAGAAATTATAATTTGCAACATTTTTACACTATCGTACTGACAATTGAAAGTGAATTTAACAATAAAAAAAACTCTAAAATAGACTTGCTTATGGAAATATAATTTATGTACCTTTTGATTTTGAAATTAAATTTGACCTGAACATTTCTTCATAATATTTACCCACCCACTGGTATATTTAAACACTACATATTTGAATTATTTTTTTTTTTTTAAATAACACCTTAAAAAAAGAAACATATACATGTAAAATAGCATCCAGTGCAGTAAATGTTGAAATAGATTGTAGGTGTTTGTGGTAATGCGAAGGAACGATGTTTCCTGTTCCTTTACGTTGAAATGGAGCTTCAAACCTTTGCAGCTGCAAACTGTATTAACCTCCAGTTTCCACTGCAAAGCATGAATGTGATCCAGTTTACAGCAGCAATCGGGTGATAAATTAATCAAACTGCTGAGAAAGTCACTTTGATTCATTAACATGGATGTTATCAAGAGCTAGGCTGTGAACTTCTTTAAATATCACTCACGCGATTTCCATTTAAATTGTTTAGATCCATTGAACATGTTAATTAGGTAAAAACAACATCTGAGAATAACATCATCATGAATCAAAACCATTGAACCGCTCCATTTTTATTGACATCCAAATTCCTTAAGACATAATCTATATTCATTTATTTATAATATCTATTAAATAAATTATGTACATATTTTTTTGTTAAATGATCAAGCAAAACCACAGTGCCATGCAAATCAAGCTGCAAAAGACCAATGACATTTTGCCATGCATCATGATGTACCAACAGCTCAGTTAACCACATTTTCGGAGGCAGTAAATTAGGCCCACCCTATGGGGTGGAGCATCCTTATGTTTTTCACATATCCTATATACGAATTATCATTTACGCATGCAGATGCAAGCACATGCAAGATATGAACAAGTATCTTGAATGAATGCCAAAACATGTTTCTGATTCCTGTGATGCTGCTTTTACAATTAGGATTCCAAGGTAATGTCACTGGAAATTCTATATATCATTTTTATGATAATGAATAAATTATCTATATCTAATAAATCAGATATTTTCTTAAATTCTTATATATTCATTTAAATACTAATAGGAGTGTAATTTCTAGTTGCTGTTAACTTTATGGCTCTTCACAGATGCTGTAAGAAGTACGAGTCCTGAAATCCAGCGTGACATTAAGAACGCAAGACTCCAAGAACCGTTTACTTTAAATTGTACCTACAACTGTTCCAGTGGATTCGCTCGAGGTTACTGGAAATGGGAAAAAACTCCACTATGTAGCAAGTGCCACTGGGATCATAAAACATTAACATTAGGAGACATGTGCACTGTTAGCATATACACAGCTCATCTAATTATGGAGCAAACGCATTATAACTATTCTTGCTTTTCTGAAGAGAGTGACAAAACGGGCATTCCTTGGAAAACAGAGCTTCTGGTAACGCTGCAAGTTCACGGTAAGATGCATTTGAGACTGAGTTTATCGTTTATGATGAATATGAATTCATCCCAGGCCTTTTCTCACTATGTGCACTAATGCTTCATATAGATGAATCGAAAGAACAAGTAACACCTCCTAAAGGACTAGCTGGTGAGTCTAAGTTGTGTATCTGTAAGGATAGTTCTACTTACTGTGCTATTTTTAAGACTATTGTTTTGTATTATTTTTGTGTCTTCGTGTCTTACTGGTCTAGATCTAGGTCCATCTTTGAGAGTAAAGTCGTATAGGGGTCAGGAAGAGTCAGATGAGGTACTTACATCATTTTCCACAATCGAAGTGATGGCAGGAACCTCACTCATACTTCACTGTGTTGTCAGTGACATCAAACAATGTGAGGTCCAGTGGGTCAGAGAAAACAGTACCCTCCCTTTGACCCCAAAAGATGACGGTGATATACAGTGGAGTGAAATCAAAGGAGAGGATAGTGGACGATACAGGTGCCAAACTCAAGGGACTTGCCCACACCAGACTTTCACTGTGGATATAGAGGTTAACACAATAGGTGAGTGTTTTACACTTCCAAAATTATATCAACACATTTTCAGATTCACATAAAATACAGTCCATCAAGTCAGCATTTTGCTATACAGATGGCTTCACCTGGGCCAAGGTCTTCGCAGCTTTTGCAGTGTCTGCAGTGATTGTCCTGACGGCCCATCTGGTGTATCTGTGCTACAGAAGAGGGTGTAAGATAATGGATTCCACTAACATAGTCAATGAAAGGTAATGCACAATTGCATATGTACAGTGAATCCTTACGAAGTAGCAAAACATATTGAATCTCTTTCACCAACAGTATCTGGTCTCTTGCAGGGATCCATCCAGAAATGCTGTGGTGATGAGGCCAATTGCTCAAGGTCTCTCTCAATTTATAAACATTAATATAAAATATACATATAGACTGTGCACATATACATACACAACACTACCATTCAAAAGTTTTATATAAGCTTTATAAATGAATACTTTTATTCAGCAAGGATGCATTCAAATTATCAAAAGTGACAGTAAAGAAAAACAAAAATGAATGCTTTTCTGATTTTCAATTAATCAAAGAATCCTGAAAAATCTGTTTAACAACTGTATTCAACACTGATAACAGTAAGGAATGTTTCTTGAGCACCAAATCATTATATTCGAATAATTTCTGAAGGATCATGTGAGACTAAAGACTGGAGTAATGATGCTGGAATCTTTCCATCACAGAACTAATGACATTTTAAAATATATTCAAATTTAAAACAGTTGTTTTAAATTGTAATAATATTTCACAATATCACTGTTTCACTTTATTTTTGTTCGAATAAATGCAGCCTTGGTGAGCAGAAGTGACTTCTTTCATAAACATTATAAAATCTTACCAACCCCAAACTTTCACTCATCTGGATAAAGTTTGAATGGCAGAATGATTCAAGGGGTAACTTTTTTTTTAATTTATTCCCAGACAGCCAGAGTGATCATGAAGTGCCTTACGCTGATATTGTGATCTCTGTGAGGGGATCCAGCAATCCGGATCTATCTCACACCTTTACCCAGACTTCAAAAAACCAAAGACCGGTGACAAAAATATATTATAAATAAATACAATTATGTATAATTGCATGGTGCATTGGACCTGATGAGTGTCAGTGTGAATGTGTTTTGCAGAGATGGAGAGATGAGGCCAGAGCAGGACTACTGCATGCTTCAGCTGACAGACTGCACATCCACTCTAAAGAGGTCACTAGAAAATTAAGCACAACGTCTGAATATGCTGTAATTACCTACTCCTCTGAGGCTCTTAGTTAGTTACTTCAAAAAACTGTATCTCTAATAAAAAAAAGAAGGCAAAAAGTGAAAATCTTGAATAGCTGTCTTCACAATTGTTGTTAACTGCAATTAAAAACCATTAAACTTTGAATGCTTGTGTAAACTTATTTGTGTGTCATGGTTTTATATTCTTGAAGGAAATTATTATTGCATTACATTTGTTTTGCAACAATTTTTTTGCTTTGTTGGCATCTTTGCCTTTTTTGACCAGGAAGGTCTGTATGACTTTAAGGCGGAATTAAACTGAAGTTGCAATAGCTCTACCCCACCAATTGTGACTTATACAAGTAAAACAGTTTCTCGAACAAGGAAAAATGTAGGGACTTAATTTTGGTTGTGGTTCACTATTGCTGTGATGTCATGTGAGTGACAGGTTGTCCCGCCCTCACGCCAGTAAACAGGTCATCAGAGAAGAGAAGAGAAGAGAAGAGAAGAGAAGAGAAGAGAAGAGAAGAGAAGAGAAGAGAAGAGAATGCACATGAATTAAAATAATAAAATTATACTAATGATGTGCACAGATAAGTCATGTTTAACTAAAATATACCTTTTTATTTATTTTATTTGAATCTTTTTTTTTAATGGTGACTTCAAAAGAATGGTTAGTAATTTATAGTTTAAATTCCAGGCCTACACAAATGTGTTTTTGTGTGTGTGTTTTTCTTTCTCTTTTTTTTCCAATAGTAGGCTACAAAAAAAGTTCAAACCCCTGTTAAATTAAAATCCTTTTTGTGAATTCCTGGAAGAACGTGCCCCAAACCATCCATGTTGCAGGGAACTGTGCCTTTCTACTTCTGATGAAGGAAAGGTTAGAAAACCACGCAGCGGGGTTAGAACAATGAAAGGTGTTTAAGGAATATGGTCAAAAACATTGTCATTTTAACTAGGCTATGTTAGCTATAGTTTTGATACTGTTGGAAAATGTCTTTACCTGCAGACTATTCGTTGCTGCAAAAGCAGCCAGGTGTTGAGTTTCATGAACTTCATCGATGCACGTCAGAATGCATTTGCAGTTTTGGTTTTGGTTTTGGTTTTAAGTAGGGAAATATCAACTTCAACCTTTGTTTTTGTTCTTTGTTAGAAACCGCTTCCAACGGTGTTGGGAACTGTTTGAATGATTCAGACTGAATTGTGAATCGATTTAGAAGTTTAGGACATTTAATTGACTCGCGATTCGCGAATCGAGCATGCAAGAGCATACAGAAAAGTTGAAACACATCTGAAATATTGTGAGGAGAAATGTTCTCAGGTAGTCCTGAGAAATTGATCTTAGTAAAATCACCTGTTACCCATAGCTAAATTAACGCTACCGAATACCCAGCAATTCGATTCTTAAATTCTACAGAAAGCTTTTTAATGTTTTGTTTAATGTTTGGCTATAAATAAATAAAAAAATTTTTTGGTTTTGTTTAGTTGTTGTTGTTTTATTTTATTCCAAAAATGTTATATTGCGTGTTTAAATTTCTATATTGGTATACTAATAATATTTTGACATTTTAATACTAGGTTTAAATACTAAGTTACTTGAATGATCTGAATCGTTTTGACCCTCTCCGCTTTCGGTAGTTGGAATCACGAGCTGGTTGCATAGCAACGGTTGACAACATTCAGCTCGTTTTTAACCGGTAAGATACATCACGCCAATCCACCTTGCAAAATGATTAAATATATATTGTGACTAACTTACCGATTTAACCAAACAAGAAAATGTGGGGTTGACAGAACAATTGTTAGAATATGTCGTTCAGTTTACTGATAAAAAACCGCCTGTTTGTCTTTCATCTTGATGACTTTAAGCACAACATGTCAATGCCAATATCATGTGTATGTTATGCAATAAAACTAAACATCTTGATGAAATTAAACTAAGCAATTGTATTTAATTGTTTTGTGGGAAATTAGTTGTAAATTAGCTTGTCAGCACCATTAATTGTTAATGAATGTGTGTTTTCTCTATTATTTATTTATTTTTTAACTTATACAGCAGACTTGAGGTGCTGTAACGTTAGCCTATAAGATGTCTGTTCCCTTCTCCAACACAAACCTGCGGATCCCTAAAGGTTTTGGTAATTTATTGGAGGGTCTTGCCAGAGAAGTGTTGAGAGACCAGCCTGGGGACATCCCTACCTTTGCTGCTCTTTACTTCACAGAGCTTCTTAAAGTCAGAGAAGGTGACTGAGATGGTTTCCTTTGATCCTGATGTTTAATAGTGTTTGATGATATATATGAGTTACTCATACAGTATGAGTTAGTCATTGCTGGCTTATGTCTTTGCCCAAGGCAGAAATGATTTTGTTTGCAATGACTACTATTATTAAATCTATATAGTCAATGCATGCTTGAACATAATGAATGTGTTTTGTTCCAGAAAGTGGCCTCGATCCAGCAGAGTGGGGTGCAAAGATGGAAGATAGGTTCTACAATAATCACTCGTTTAAGGTATCTAAAAAAATAAGACAAAACTCTGAACCTTTAGACTATTTCACAGTTATTCCTTCTAACATGCATGTGTTGTTTGTTCTTTTCAAAACAGGGAACATCAATACAAGGAAACTCCATTTTACCTAAAATAAATACAAGGTGTGTGGATGAGAAAATGTGATTTCACTCTTTCACTCTCCCTAACAGTTATCCAGTTGAGAGAAGAATCGAAATGAAGACAGACTGAAGTGAAGACAGAGTGAGATTTTAGATTAAAATTTAGACAATAAAACTTGTAGTTTTGGTTTGATTTCCTTTATTCTGGTTGTACATTCTTGCAGTGCAGCAGGTTTAAAACATTATAGCAGGATGAAGCTCTTTGGGTGGCTCTTCGTCTCTGAGGCAGGGCTTCGATCATTTGATCAAGCAGAGGGTGGCTTTCGGACGAATGATTGTAGTGTCAGAGCACAGATATGCATCTGGGTTGTACATAAGGAGCATTCATTTATTACTCCTGTTGTACTTGTTTGTGCTTTTATTTACTTGTATTATTAATCACTGTTTAATATAAAATTACCTTCAATTTTCAGAAACAACACTGGCCGTTCTGAAACTTTTGGAAACAATGAAACCCAACGTTCTGCATTAAAAGACCTCAACACTAATAACTCAGAGGACACTGAAGTAAAGCAAAAATATGAGTTAGAAAAGAAGCTCAATGAGGAATCCAGTGAGAGGGAACACAAACCTGCTGCAGATATTCCTTATGTGGGAACAGCAGATGTTGATATATGTGCTCAAGAGCTGAAGGACCCCAGCGGGATTCCAGAACAAACACCGGAGGTAATGAAAGATGAAGAGGTCGCAAAAGAAGCTGTAGGTATTGATATCTGCAGATCCGAACTTGAGCCTACACCTCTGCCTGCCTTTGGTGGTCTAGCAAATGTGGATGTATGTGCTGAAGAGATAAGCCACCTATCTGAATCTACTGAGACCAACAGAGACCTGGGAAGTCCAAATCCATCGCCTCTGAACGAAGAACAGTTGGAATCACAAGCTGAATCTTTTGTTGAAACCCCTTCACAAATTGAGAAAGATGTAGGCAAACCACCAAATGAAATGTCTGATGATGATGATGATGATGATGGCCATATTGAAGATGCTGAACAGGGAGTCTCCGAAATGGTTGATACTTTATTAGAAGACACTGACTCGGAGAAAAAGAGCACTGAGCAGGTTTATGTAGAGGATTCAGCAAAAAGTACAATTGAAGAAGATGTTACTGAATGTGCAGTTGAAGCAGGGCAGGAATCAGAGGAACATATTGAAGAAAATGATGACTTACCAGACAATGAAGATCAGGAAGAGACCAATCACGAGTACAGCAGCACCAATGACTTTGTAGAAGATGTAGCTGATTCCACATCTGATATCAATAGTAAATCACTGATGGAAATGAAAGACGCATATATTGACTACGGTGATGAAACAAATGACAGTAAAAGTGAAGTCATAGATGTTCTAGATGAAGCTGACCATCAGGTTCCTACTCATACAGGTGAGCATGAAGCTGAGAACAGCACTGATGAACTGAGTACATCTAAATATATTGATGCAATAGAGGAAGACCTTTTAGAAACCCCAAAGCCAGTTTCCCAACTAAACAACAGTGAATCGGAAGTAACAGAGGATATGATAAGCAATGACATTTTAAACACTGATGTAATGGAAGCTTCTGAGAAAGATCTAAACACAGAGAATGTAAATGAAGGGAGTGATCTTGACAGTGATGGCTGTGATGCTGAAGAGATGATTCCAGACATTTCAAACATACCTCAGCAAAATATGGTGAAAACTGATGATGAGGAGGATGATGGAATCCATGATTCTGAACCAAAGAAAGCTGAAGAAGCTGAGCCCAGGCCTTTAGAGAGAGAAACAGAGGTTATCGGTGAAGAACATCCTACAGAGTTACAAGATCAGACTGAGAATGATGCAGATCAGGAGGATCAGTTGGAGGAGCAAAGAGATAAAAGCCAGGAATCAACACTTGAACGTGAGAACCAGGAGAATCCTGACATCAGTGAACCAAAGGTACGTTGTTTTTTTTTTTTTTTTTTTTTTTTTACTCCCTTCCCATTTGATAAACAAAAAGTATGGTATTTGTATAAAAAAATAGGGGTTGCATAATTTATATTTTATGTTGTGCTAGAAGCCTCATCCTAAGGCTGGCCGAATAATAACATTTCTGTCTTGTTTAATAAATCCAGCGCACCCCTTTGCTTTACAGTGTGCTTTAGTTCCTCCCTAAATGTTTAGTAGTTTTCAGTAGGCTGTGGAAGTGCACTACAATAACAATGATCTTATTTATTTTGATCTAATTTATTTTTATTTTATTAATTCTTTTATTTCATTTTTACATTTATTTATTTAATTTATTTTTTCTGTTTTTCTATATTTAAAGTTCAAGGAAAGGCACTCTCAATAAGACTTTAATAATACAAGTAAAACAAATTGCCAGTAAATGCAGGATGTTTCCAAAATCACTAAGTAATAGTGTTAAATAAACATGAAAATTATAATAAAAATTTAAATGATCCCATAATTTACTCACCCTCAAGCCATCCTAGGTGTACATGGCTTTCTTCTTTCAGCCAAACCCAATCACAGTTTTTTTTTTTTTTAAATATCCTGGCTCTTTCCAGATTTGTAATGGCATTGAATTGCACCCGAGTTTTTTAAGCGGGTTAATAAATGCCTTCTGAAGTGATGAGCTTTTGTAATAAAAATATCCATATTTAAAACTTTATAAACTATAATCACTGGCTTTTGGCAAAGGCTTGGGTTACTTTTGTATTTTCTGGATTACTTTTATGATGGATGGATGGATGGATGGATGGATGGATGAATGGATGGATTCGCTATTCAATGTCATTACAATGCTATAATATAACTCAGACTGTGTTTGGGTGAAAGAAGAAAGTCATAGACTTAGGAAGGCTTGAGAGTGAATGGGATAAAAAAAAAATTTGGTGAACTAGTCCTTAAATATTTACCAAAATAATCATGATTATGATTATTTTGGTACATAATCATGATTATGATTTTTGCCACAATCAAACAGTCCTACGTTATCCTTAACTTGGATGCAGACTGTTCCTTTTATTGTCCCAAGTTAATAAGTAAAAATAAAATCTTCAAGGACATAGCTGATCAACAGCATGGCTCTGTTCCTCTCTGGAGAACAGTGATTGAAGATGTCCTGAAATAGTCCAGCTGGTGAGTACAAGACCGCAAGAGTCAAAAAAAGCTCAAACTATGCATACAGCTTACATTATATAAACACTATGCATAAACTTAAAGAAATGTTTGCAACATTTCATAAAGAGATGTTCAAAAAGAAGTTTAGATCTTTTACCTAGAGGTCAGAACCAAATCCATATGCTTATTTAAAGGGGTTCGAAGGAGACAGATTTGGTGGTGTTTCCATGGAAACATTTTACCGACCATTTATCTGAGGGAGAAACTGATCTAGATTTTGGAGTTGTGTGATATGTTTCCAAAGAAGCATAATACTGTATGCACCCAGTTAGCTGCTTTACTTTTCAATCCTTGGTCCGAAGTGCAGTGTTTCAAGTTCTGTAGGGGTTAATTAGAGACACACACTAAAACAAAGCTCTCTTCCTCTCACTCCAATGTAGGTCATCTAACCTGACCTATATCAACTCTTGTCCAATGACTTTATATGCTGTAGGAGGGGCAAGGGAATCATGTAGTTTCTATTTTCAGGAACAATATTCATGGCTATCATCAATCTCTGGCACGACTGTAAAGTCACCTCATCTTCTTCTAGAAACTCTGTTTTAACACTTCCATGCTCTGTGAACCGACTTTATTAGCTCCCAGCCTTACACATCCAACAGATGCCAAGAAAAGAGAAGTGATACCATCACAGCACAGAGCTGCTTGTTCTCTCTTTAATCTTGGTAGGGTAGGAGGCAGGAGATGGAGCACAGTTCTAGAGAAATAAAGGGCAATGGATTTACTGTCTGTTTGTCTTACTCTACAGTATATTGCCACAGGGTGGAGGAGGCACGGACTGTGTGGGACTGACTGAGATGTGGGGGGGCTGCTTCTAGTATTTTCTTAGTTTATGATGATAGCCTTCAGCAATATTTTGGACTGTGCATATTAGAAGTAATGTAATATAAATGGTTTAGACTTTTTTTAATAAAATTTTTCTCCACTGCAAGGCTAAACCAAGAATCTCTGATCCTTTTGGTAGCAGTGACAGGAAAGTGATAATAATGGCGCTGTAAACGTCAACATTAAACAAAATATTTGCAACAAGACCGACCTGTCAGTGGTGTCAAAATGATAATGCTCGCGCACGCTCTCTCTCTCTCTCTCTCCCTCTCTCTCTAGCGCGCGCACGCGTTATCTCTCTCTCTCTCTCTCCTCCCACCCTAAAAGACTCTGAATTATAAGGATAGGAGGAGAGGAGTATTCGACCAAGGTATTTTGCCCTGTGAAGAGGTTTACGCTCTGTTGCACTTGCACGAGACGAAAAGACGTTTATCAGCCTCTGTAATTGCGCGTCATGGATTGTCATGTCGTAAGTACTGACAACTTTAATCGATTTGTGTGTGTGTGTGTGTGTGTGTGTGTGTGTGTGTGTGTGTGTGTGTGTGTGTGTGTGTGTGTGTGTGTGTGTGTGTGTGTGTGTGTAAAGTAGGCCTATATAATAAATATTAAACATCCTTTTTTAAAACTGAACCAGTTTGATAATGAATGAGTGGTAGGCTATGTGGAAACCTTTAACTTTTTCTTTGCTTGTTTAGGAAATAGTAACGTTAAACTTATTTTGCAGATTTGTTTTGGAACTTTATTCAATGGTGGTAAATTTCATGTTCAGTACTTTTACGAACGGATTTGTGGGTTTATGTCTTCATGCATATTTTTTGCTCATTATCTTTTCACTCTTTTTAACCGTTTAATTTTCATGCCTTGAAAAGTATGAGTATACCGTTTTAATTATACCGATTCAACTGAATCCACAAGCTGTAGACAAAAAAAAAATTGAATGATTGAAAAAATGCGTAGGCTACTAATGGAATGAACGTTGATATTATGGTGGCGCTGTACCTTATGTAGCCCCGCCCCTTTTCAGCGCTGCGCTCGTTGTCTTTTGACTTCCGGTCTGTATTTTCACAGCGATCTTGCGTAGTTATGAATGAACGGCTCGTTTAAAAAAATTTCCGGTCGGCATTTGTTAAGACATCTGCTTTACAATGTTTATGATAAACATTACAATGAATGACAACTTTCGTTAACTCTACAATTAATTAAATCCACTTCACTCTACAGCGAAGCCATAGAAATATACAGAGTGACCGCAAAAACGGAAGTTCAAAGACATTATTTTAAAGATGGCAGCGCCCTCGTTTCTCTGGTGCATGCAGATTTATTTATTTATTTCAATTTATTTTATTTCCTTTTTATATCCAATTACTATAGCCTATTGGATTTTTTGGAATAATAATTTTTTACCAAGTAATCTAATTCTTTTTTTAAGTAGTCGGTATAACCAATATTAATCAAACATATATTTACCTTTCAATTAAACATGGTTGCCTGAAGCCAGTAAAGAGGGTGTGGCTATAATCGCGTAATAATGGAGTAATTTTAATGAATTTTAGTAGGCTAAATGTATGTATAATTTTTCTTGTTTTGTATGCCATGTTTCATCTGAAGTCGGCATATGAGTACATTTGTATATTTTAAAATGTGTCTGTCATCAGCTGCCAATCAGCTTTCAGCAGGCATTAAAGGAACCGTATATGTAAGAAATGTATTTCAATTAATCATAAAATGGCCCTGATATGTCACTAGACATTAAGAAATCATGTTAATTTCAAATACTTATATCACTGACAACAGTAGTCCGGCCAGGATATTGTCATTTAAAAAGTGAAGTTGCAGCCCTCAACTGATGTTGATGTTGTCATTTTGTGTTTTGGTCTGATGCGCCACCCTCCACCTATCTACCAATCACAAAGTCAGTAGTGTTGCGGCATCCGGGTTGCCAGCTCTGCTCTAGTTACCACAGTTGCAGCTACAAACGTGTCGGATAAAAAAATGTCTAACATTACAAATCCAAAAATACACCGCTCTACAGTAATTTGAAAGTGATTGCAGTACCAGTTTTGGCCACAATCTTACATACGGTTCCTTTAAGGTTAACTGGCCAATTGCCACAACATTTTTGTAATCCTATTTAAGCATGCAAAGTTTTATCCTGTTTAGATAGAAAGTGGCATTATAAAGTGGCATTATTATAATAGTGAAAAACAAAATGTAGTATGAATTGGTGCTGGGCTAAAGAAGTCTATGTACCTCAATAATTTCTGCTTGCTGTTTATGCATATGACAAATCTTTCATCATGGCATTTAAATGGACTGGTATAGACATGACTTCAGTTTCAGACTTCAGGTGATCCATGGGTAAGCATACACAGCCTCTGAGGAAGCAGTAAAATGAGCAGATGCTTATTTATAGGGAATTGTGGAACACCTCTGCCTGTGGCCATGTATGAGCATGTTGGCAAAATGCTTGGTTAATATGAAAAGAGGCTGATTCTTAGTTCAAAAGTGGGTGGACAGGGTTTTACAATGGACTTCTGCTCATCTTTTTCACACAAGCTGTTTAAAGACTGCCAACCAGCCTCTGCTGAGCCATTTTACATATGCTCTGTTGGTTGTTGTGGGAGAAAGCATGTGGTTTCACAGCTTCAGGAAGACATAAAGAAACAAATAACATCACATCCCACCACACACTCTTTAATGATGTGTGATGACATGCTTCACAGAGCGCAGAAAGCTGTACACAGTTGGTCTTTGCGTCTGGGTGGTGAGGTTTTATTACATTTCTGTTCATTTTATTTTCATTAGGTATAGGTAATAGGTTTCTCACACTCTTAAAAATAGAAGTTCTTTTTTGGCATCTGTATGGTTCCATGAAGAACTTTTAACATTTATGGACCCTTTCCATTTCACAAAAGGTGCTTTATAGTGGAAAGGGGTTCTTCAGATTATTAAAATGTTCTTCACACTAAGAAAAAAAAATGGTCACTGAAAGGTTCTTTTGATAAACCAACATGATCATTCAGTTGGTGATTGTAGATGTGCAGGAGAAGCTGGTCCTAAAAAAAAATTTTCTTTCTTTGGAGCTGATGCATAGTGATTCATTGCAAGGGGGCTTAAATGGGCAGGAGATACATCATGCTAAACCCACTAGGGTGGTATATAAGATCTCAGTGGAATCTGAATCATTTTATAGAAGAGCAAAATCAATATGCAATACACCCCTGCTGAAATTATTGTTCATCCCTGGTAGGAGGAATGCAGCCAGCCACAAGAGGAAGAGGACATCATGGACATCCCATTGGATGACCCAGAGGCCAATAAGGCGGCCGCCAAAATCCAGGCCGGCTTCCGTGGTCATATGACCCGGAAGAAGATGAAACCTGGGGAAAAGCCCAATGAGGAGGTGAGCAGCAGTGGTGAGGCCCTCAACGGCAGCCAAGGGGACTCAGGTCAGTCACTGTCCCCAACAGTCAAAGAGCTATGACTCAACACCATCCCACATGGTGCAGAGATCGCCAGCTATCTTGATCCTACTCAGCTTGGCAAGACACTTAAAAACCCTCACAGATCCGTGCAGAATTTGGCTTTGAGATCTGAAGTAAACAATTAGAGCTTTGAACTTTAATGAGAGTTCAAGAGTATGTTGAATCACCCTTTTTCTGTAATGTCTACCAAAGATTTAGCATAAAAAAGATGAAAATATTGTGACCACTATAGCATATGAAAAAAATCCATCAGTTATGTTTAATGAGTCATATCTTTATACTGAGTAAACATAAGACATGCTCAAGTGTGCTTTTTAATTACCCTCTGAGTGCTTTGGATAATAATTTTCTTAATCAAGTAATTAATAATGAGCACATCTATAATTTTCCTTGATTGTTAAAAGATTGCGGCCGTTTCACCGACCTACAGATAGCCAATGGAGTCCACAGAGTCACTCTGTATTCTCTATTATCTCCGTTTGTTGAGACACATCTTTCAAATCTAATTTCTTTTGTGGGTGGCCTAAGCCTACACTATTCCAGGACTCAATATTAAAGCCGTGCACAGATTTACCCCCCTTTCAATTTTCTTTCGGGTAATGTGTTTAGTTCTGCACAAAATGTTTTAGAGATGCTGGATAAACTGTTTCCCTCAGTATGTATGCAAATGGTTCTCGATTGGTTGATCCCTAGAGGTGTGTTGAGATTCTAATTTGAAGCAACAAATAGGCCAGCGCTGATGGAAAGACCGTTAATGTTCTCACACCACAGCTTCCATCTGAACTACCTTCATCTGCGTCATCCTTTGAGGAGGAACCAAGCAAATCTGCTCATTTGATGGAAAAAGTGGGGCAAGCAATGAGAATGAAGGTGTCCTTCCAAACTCCAGTCGGGCCCAAATATCTCTCCTTCAGTTGTGCCGCTCCACTCTACCCCACCTCTGTGCTGAATTTAGGCCTTTCCCGAGCAACATCAACCCAGTTCTCGGTTGCTAAGCATTTTATGTATGGAAGGAAGTGTTATTTATATCCTCAGGTACATCTGCATCGCTGAAATGAGGCTGTGCTCCGTTTTACTCCGACAAAAAGACCGGCTAAGATAAACTCATATTCTGGAAACATAAATCAATAAGTAAAGCTTTGTCACATATATTTTGTGATGAATGCCAAGCTATCAGTAATTTTGTCTTGTTTTCCAGTACAGATATCTAAACATTATTACATCAAGATACATTTACTTGAGAAGCAAAATTACTTAAGATATTAGGTGCTTTCTTCTCAAAATTAAATGAGTTTACGCTTAAAACAAGAAAAACATATTTTAAGATCTGTTCACTGAAAGGTTCTTTGGGGAAGCGAAAATAGTTATTATTATGCCATCACTGCGTAAAGTGCTCTTTTGGAACCTTTATTTTTAAGAGTGTATTCTTTTAGATATATATATTTTTTAGATATTTGTAATGGAAAACTAAACAAAAAAATATTGCAGCGAATGATGTTACATTATCACCCTGTTACTTCAAAGGTGACTAGACAGATGTTTGTTGACAAACTGAAATATTCAAGTACTGTAAACCTAATAAAAGTGTGTGTTTTGCAAGCAGGGGGAACAGACGGAGTAGAGACAGATGCCACATCTGGTCCAGAGCAATGAAGACCTTTCTCAAGGTGGATGGCTTATAGGAAGCTTTCTCCAGGGAATCTTTTTTTGTGTGTGTGTCGACAAAAGTAGTGAAATTAGGCTGGATATGTCATCTGATGTTTGAACTCTTTCTCTATTTTCTTCTGCTTATCCAGTCTGGGTGAATTTCTGCTCCAGCATGATTTTGCATCCCACAAAAGGCATCTGTATACTGTATATCTGATATTTGTACGAGAATTTAACACGGGCTTCTTCAGTCAGACAGTCAAGTAGACTTAAAATAATGCATCAAGATTGAGTTTTGTCATTTTTTGTTATTTGATATTCCTTTTCTGTGGTAGTATGTTTATGATTGCCTTGATTTAACCATGTAGCCACTATCACGTTAAGATGTGAAATTTGTTTATTGTCATGAAATGGAATGTTACCAGTTTATAATTGTGTTGACTGTTTGTTTGGTTTGCACCCTGTAATATGTTGAAATCAGAGCTTCCAAAGCAGCATATAGCATGGCTAGATCGACTTATTTATTTCAATTTACTTTAATTTGTAAAATGATTTATTCTTTCTTTAAGGTAGTGCATATCATTAGAAGTACAGAAATTGAGTTAACAGCTTAATGAGTGATAGCTAAGATCACCTTGCATGTTGACATCAGCATCGAGCTCTGTATCAGTTGAAAAGCAAATAAAAACTCAGAAATGTGTGTTGCATGCATTGAAAATGATTTGCAGTCAGGGGTTGATCATTAGTCTTTTGAAGAGTCTGACAACAAACAAGCAGTTATATATAAGCAGCAGAAATTGAAATATTAACCTATGCATCAGTCTCATTAGTCCTGCTGGAGCATCTCGCTGGAGGGCTCATAGCTGGAAGGCTGTGCTAATGAGACCTGGACAGTCATTTATCAAGGTCAAATTGCCACATGCTCAATCAAATCAGCATTTAGGCTTATAGCTATAATAGCATTAACATTACAGTATTTACTTTTTTCTGATAAATGTGCATGTAGCAAATTTATAACGAAAGCACTCTCAAAGAAATATTGTTTGATATCATCATTTTATATATATATAATAAGTAAACAGTAAGATGTGAGATGGTGCTACAGTTGTGATTATACTCTACTAATATTTATAATACACATTTTCATTAAAGCATTATTTTATTAAGAAAATAATTCAAAAAGGTTTAGTTATAAAAAGGTTAATAATAATAATGAATCCGTTTCAGATTGAATTAGAATCAGTGAATATGCAATTTGGTCAGTTTGTCTCACGAATTGTGCATTTCTATACTTTGGTTTTAAAGAATCAACCATACAATATTAGTGTGTGTGTGTGTGTGTGTGTTTTTTTCAGTGAATAATCTTATATTTTTTGGTCTGTTATTTTTATTATTCTTATTTCAGTTTTTAGTCATTTTAGTTCTTCAACTTAAACCTATTGTGTTTCAGTTAGTTTAGAAGGCAACTTTACATGTAAGATTATATTTGATCTAATATTTATAATTTTCAGTTTAGTTTTATTTCAATCAACAA
Source organism: Semotilus atromaculatus (assembly GCA_031834385.1). Taxonomy (NCBI): domain Eukaryota; kingdom Metazoa; phylum Chordata; class Actinopteri; order Cypriniformes; family Leuciscidae; genus Semotilus; species Semotilus atromaculatus. The sequence goes on from JAULUF010000015.1 coordinate 11,781,530, forward strand.
CAAAAAAATGAATTAGTAGTAACAATATAGTAGTAATAAATGTTAACAATAACAACTCTGTCATGTGCACATTCTGTTGCTTTGGGGGGGGAAAGAGGCCACTTTTTAAAAACCATATAAAGATACAGAATGTGAATGTGCTTTTATATACTTTTTGAAGCTTGAAATCTCCAGTATGCTATTAATTGTAAGTTTGTGAAAAAATATCTTATTTTGTGTCACACAGAACTAACTCATTCAGGTATAAAACGATATAAGGGTGAGTAAATGACTTTTTTTTTTTTTGAATTTTAGGTTAACAATTCCTTTAAGAATAAGAGGTTTGAGAATAAATAATGAATCTATTTCCCCATGACAATATTAATTACTCATCCATTGCATAAAGAGCTGCACTTAATTAGACTGTGTAATGCTTCATAATTAAAGACATAATACTGCACTCCGTTAATCTTTTCAATTTTGTCTCAGCTGATGTACTGTGGACATTTATCACACACAACGAATCACATTCTCCATACTGTGACTTCATAATGTTGAATGTTTTAAAGGGGACCTGTTGGACCTTTTTACTATGTAGGCTTATTTATTATACCATGTTGTAAATGCCATGTACATTTTTGAGTGGGAAGAAAAAACATGCTGTTTTCGTGCATATCTTTAAATGCGAATGAATTTAAATGCTACTCCCCACCTTGCTTTCTAGAAGAGATCTGAGTCTTTACAGCTCGTGCCTCTGATACTCAGCCAAAAACCAACAAAACATCTGTTTGGTTTTGATTATCATCTTTATCGCTGTCACGCTCGCGTGACAATGCAGTTCTTCATCATTATGAAAGTTTATTGTCTGCATGTGTTCTAAAGCCATATCAGTCTAACTTCTGATATATGGTTCTCGCACGCTAACTGAAAGCTAGATGTCAGACAGCGTGTATTAAACTAAGTTCTTTTTCATGTCTTATTGCTCTTAAACTCTCAAATACACACCAGGTTATGTAAAAAAAAAAATAATAATAAATAAAGTTCACATAAATAGTCAGTTATGTCTGTGAACGTAAACAGCAAGTAAAGAAATCGCATGTGTAGGCTGTGCAAAATTATCGATACAGCTAACTATCACGATTTTTTTTTCACAATATCGATAGGCCTATATTCCAGCCTCTAGTATCGATCCTTTTTTGTTAAATGTTTTACTTTTTTAAAGCCTCAGCTTTCAGAGCTGACGTGTGGGTGCACTTTGGTTAAGGGGTGTGCAATATCATTATTTTTGATCGTGGACATTTAAAATGCCTCCACGATCTGCTTTTGAAGAAATATCGTATCGTGTTACAGTGTATTCTGTCAGTTCAGTTCTGGCGCCTCCATTTCAACAACGCGATGTACATTCACATCACATGTTCAGGCAGAGGTAGACACTCACGGGACATAATTCACAAAAGGTCATTTATTTGCATGTGCTTTAAAAACTTGCCGGTTAAACATTTCATTCGCATGAATACCTCAGCTGGTACACAGCCAGTTGTATTTTCAGCTATTATTTTTATAACAAAAAAAAAATTAAGTATTGCAATATATCGCAATATATCGTGTCGTGACACATGTATCGTGATATGTATCAAATCGTGAGGCCCTTGCCGATACCCAGCTATAGTGTAGCCTATATTAGATCTGCAGCGTAATATACAGTACCTTCGATATATATGCTGCTGCTAATATAAATCACTCACTGCTCTTGATTGAACAACTTTAGCTTTAATAAGAATACATTTCTTACTTAAATGCTGCTGTTAAATGCTCTGCCGAGGAGATAAACACGGCGGACTGTGTAATGCTCTCACTGCTTATGATTTATGGGATTAAAAAAGGAGTGGGTGGATTTTTTGGGTGGACTATTATGGTGGTTGTGTACAGTACACACTGTGGGCACACATTTATGTTTAAACACCATGTAAAAGTGAATTTTGCATAATAGGTCCCCTCCCCTTTAATATTTCACAGTGACTGATTACATCTGATGTTGTGTGGCCTAACTTTATGAAGTTGATTTCCTCAAATCGAGTGGCTTTCGATCAGTTTTCGTAGGCTTCTGACTTTTCACATTTCTAAACTTGGATAGGCAGGATGAAAAACCGGACATGATGTTCTCAGCACAGCAACACAGACCTGCCATAATTGTCATTTCTTTGTGTGGCTCAACTTTTCTTCTTCCCCGGGTGAGAAATGAGTGCCTGAACTCAGTCGCCCACATTCCCTCCTCCGCACGCAGGCCTCAGCTTTATGGGGCTCCAATGTAACCTCCCCAGAATGAATTCTGTCACTGGCTCCAGGACTTACAGTCTCCTAACAGCATTTTTACAGGTTGCCTATGGCAACACAAAGTGCCATAAGACATCTCTCTCTCCAGACTGCTGCTGTCTGTCCCATGATTCCTGCCCTCAACAGACTGCTACTGACAACACCGACCTGACAGCTGCCATACCGCCAAAACATTCAGCTAACCTGCACAACACACACATATTATGTATTTATAGCCTGTGAACGATCGAATTACACTTGAAAATGTGTGTGTGTGCGTGTGCGTGTACGTGTGCGTGCGCGTGTGCGTGTGTGTGTGTGTGTGTGTGTGTGTGTGTGTGTTTTAACACCAAAAAAGGAGAGTGGATTTGCATAATTGTTACAGCCAGTTACTGTTTTGCCTCACAGAAACATGCTCAGTTAGCATTAGCACCGGCTGGCTGCTACATCTGTAGAATCTCATCATATCAGCCGTGGATTATTGTTGAAATTAGATTACTCTCCACATCTAAAAAGTCTTGTCTTAATCTCAACACTCTTTGAACTGTTATGCTTAATTGGCTCTTTTTTATATTTCACAATAGCATTACATCAAAATCTCCAGTAGAGGGAGCCTGTATATAACAAGCAGCAGCAAACGCACATCAATGCTTGAACTACTTTATGATATTATGCAATTTTTTTTAAAAGTGGTATTTTTTCCCCATAGCAACAGAATGTGCACATAGCAGTGTTGTTATTGTTTACTAGCCTATTAAAAATCTTTTTTGTTTCAATGAAATTAAACTAAACTAAACTGAAAATTATCCCCTGGTTTCGCAGGCTTAAGCCTAGTCCTGGACTAAAATGCATGTTTGAGCTGTTTTAACTGAAAGCAACTTGCACTGATATATTTTAAAATATGTCAATACCATTGTTTTGTCTCAAGATGCACACCAGTAATGTTTTTTTCAAAGACAAGTTTATAAAAGCTACTTAAGTGTCCTAATTGAACTAAGGCCTGATCCTGTCTTAATCTAAGCCCTGTCTGTAAAACCAGGCCTATAAATATTAAATAAAATATAATCGTAAATGTAAAGTGGCCTTCTAAACTAACTGAAATGCAATAGGTTTAAGTTGAAGTACTAACATTAAAATAACAAAAGCACATAGCCTACAACTTATAAAAAGAAAAGTATTACTTATATGAAAATATTGAAATAAAAGCTAATTAATATATAAGCCTAATAAATACCATAATAGTTTATATTAAATATTTAAAAAAACACATGTGATTATTCTTAACACTTTTGTCATTTACTGACCCTTATGCACAAAATTAGATGTTTTGAAAAAGATTTGCTCTTTTTTAGTTTTTTTCATATAACAAAAGCATATGGTCCATGAGCTGGCAAGCATTAAAAAAGCAGCATAAATGTCTAAGTAAAATTTGTTTTACAAGTAAATGCAAAGTTTCTAAGGGGAACTTATAAGTTCTTTTCTCATTAAATGTTCTCATCTCTCATGAAGTCCAGTGCATGTGCACTACAGCTTCAAGAGGATATTCTCCAGCGGAGACATGTGTGAGGATCTTTCATGCTTTCAGTGCACTATTGACCTTGGATGTTCCCACTGACTCAACTTGACAGATTTCCTCACAAGATGAGAGAGTCCGGGAAAGACTTTTATCCTCTAAAGGACAAAGGCTAATTCCAAGCTTTGTGTGAGTGTTTGTGTCTCAGAGCCCTACTAAAGCTTTGATCAGCAAGAACAGAGGAGGCCCTTGAGGATAACAGACTGTATGTTCCATTAAAAAGCTTTTTCGTTCTGACATTCTTTGCCATTTTGCATACATAATCTGCTCCTTTTTTGCTACGTGGGAGGCTAACATTTCAAATACCCAGTTTGGATCATCAATTTTAGCTCTCCTAACTTGCTGTCTTGGTTTGGTATATATTATCAGAAATGTCATCTGTTGTTATTTAAATGTTTTCATTGTGTGCTAAACAATAGCTGTGTTTGCTACTAACATCACTATTGCTCATAATCTGCATTAACAAGCTCCTTTTAAAACTTTAAGCATTCAAAGCCTTTAATTTTTTTCTATATTTAGGTAGGCTATATGGGTTTTCTGCCACACTCATTGTGAATATTTCTTTCTGTCTGTGGGGTCTGTGACCACCGCAACTGCTGACCTCTGCAAGACATGACATCAGCTCCCAGACAGACATGTGATCATGGCTAGGCCACAATTCCTGGCACATTTCTTTCTTTTCAGCAGAGAAAATAATGTATTGTTACAACGAGTTAAACCACAAAAAAATAAAATTAATAAATAAATAAAAATAATTATAGATAAATGGCTAGAATTCACCCAAAATAAAAATTCTGCATTACTCACCCTATGTCGTTCCAAACCCTGTTCCAAACCAGATCTTAGAGCTTTCTGCCCTTTACAGTCATTTTCAAGGCACATACAAAGGTAGACATCAAAGTAATTAATGATTTGACTCCACCGTTTAACCTCAATTTTATGAAGTGACGCAAGTGCTTTGTTTGCGCAAAAAAAAAGTTACCACTTTATTTACTAAATATTAATCTGTTCATAACACAACACGCATGCGTCGTGATTCTCTCGTGAACACGTGTGCATGCGTTGTGTTGACGAGAGAGTTGTTGTGAGAGAGCGTAAATTATGTTTTTGTGTGCGATTTTACTTTTATTATGTCTTTGCTATCTTTCTGGATCTTGAAAGTGGCCTTTGAGTAGCTGTCCATGGAGGGACAGAAAGCTCTCAGACCTCATTGAAAATATCTTTATTTGTGTTCCGAGGATGAACGAATGTCACGCATTTGGAACGACATTGGGGGTAATTAATCACTGAATTTTTTTTTTTTTTTTTTTGTGTTCTAACCCTTTAAAATATACTTATAATAAAATGAATTGAATATGCAATTGGAATATTATAACATTATAATATTTTATTGGTCTAATGATTTAATTATTAAAATAAATCATTTTGAAACTGGCAATCTAGATATATTTTGAAGTGTCTATGGAGAATTGTTTTAAACAAAACCATCCAACTCTTGTGCATAAAGGCCTTTTCGCTGAAGACTGATGCCTTAGCAACCTGTAGGTCCTCTTTTCATCCGTTATGGCCTGGTGGCTCAAAGATATATGGGGCTTACAATGTGCTAATGTGGGGGGCCTGGTTAGGGATTGGTGAAGTAGAGAGTTTTTTGTGTGTTTTTTAGAAGAAGAAGAAAAGTGCTCAACCTGAGCACTTGTCCTTGAGTAGTTGTATAGCAGCTTCAAAAAAGTTCTCCTTTTCATTCATTTTGTAAACTACACGTCAAGTGTTTGAATTTGTCCTACTTGAACCCTGATTAAAATTAGGGACTGGAGACCATATCTTTGTTAAATTTGATATTGACTGATTGACTGTTGGTGGCTGCCACTGATACGTCTATACTGAATTGTCTACCAATGACTTAGACTTAACACTTTCTTTTATTTCAATTTTAAAATCTGATCATAGCTACATACATTTATTTTCTATTAAAGGTGGGGTATGTGATTCTCTTTTTTGTCCATTTTTTCAAAATCACTTGAAATCCTATTCATAACCCACTTACAGCCACTGAGTTAGAAGCACTGAAATGAAAATTAAGCAATTTATTCATCTGTGGAACGGGCAGGACTCGAAGAACTCCAGCCAATCATTTCCAAGACCACAGAATCATTGGACAGTAAGTCCGTCAATCAAATGGTCGCACCATACCCCCCTCCCCCCCTCCCCCCTCACGCGAATCAGAGACAGCGTGAAAGAAGGTAGGATCATTTGAGTTGTGTATTTTCAAAATCTGCCGGCCGTTTTGCAAATCACATACCCCACCTTTAAAGGGATAGTTCACTTTGAAATAAATTTTTGTTATGTTTTAGCTTACGTCAAGGGCATCCAAGATGTAGGTGTCTTTGTTTCCGCAGTAGTTTCTATTTTGATATTTTTAGCTCAAACCGTTCTTGGTTGTCAGTCATATAATGCAGGTCTATGGTCACCACCTCAAAGAGCATGCACAGAGAAGTCCAAATTAAACTTGATTTAATGACTCGTAAATGTAAGTACACATTGATGGCCTAAGACACGAAACGAGCGGTTTGTGTGAGAAAACGAACAGTATTTATATCGTTTTTACCTCTTGTAACCACAGCCACGTCCAAGTGATGAGGGCGCGGGCACTTCGGTCTGCGCAAGCGCTGGAAGTGATCTCTCGCGCGAGCATAAGTAATTGTTTTCTTTTACGACGATTTAAACATCCCGGATAAGCGCAAATTAGTACCATTTTAATTAGCCGTCTTACCTACAATCTCTGTTCTGTGTAAACAATGAGTGACGTACACGCACGAGAGATCACTTCCAGCGCTTGCGCAGACCGAAGCGCCCGCGCCCTCAGATCACTTGGACGTGGCTGTGGTTACAAGAGGTAAAAACTATATAAATACTGTTCGGTTTCTCACACAAAACGCTTGTTCCGTGTCTTAGGCCATCAATGTGTACTTACATTTACGAGTCATTAAATCATGTTTAATTTGGACTTCTCTGTGCATGCTCTTTGAGGTGGTGACCATAGACCTGCATTATATGACTGACAGACAAGAACGGTTTGACCTAAAAATATCAAAATTTAAACTACTGCGGAAACAGACACCTACATCTTGGATGCCCTTGAGGTAAGCTAAAACATACCAAAAATTTATTTCAACATGAACTATCCCTTTAAGTGGACACTGTTTCTTTTTTATACTTCCCATTGAGTACTTTTAGATGTATAAACCAGAATAGAAATATAAAATAAAGGCTGTCAATAAAATAAACTTTTACGCTCTTCTCCTAGCAGCTCCTTGCGGCTATTATGAAATCCCCCTGTTCTAAGAGCTCCAACTTCATTCGCAACACAATTTTGACAAAATATGTCATTGCATCTTGTTTTTGAACGCCACTGTGGATGTATCATATCATGTCACTCAAATACGCTCTAACACTTGACTGCTCACGTAACAGATATAACTACAAAACACATGTCTTCAACCATCTCACACTCACATAGTGCCTTTACTGAGGAGACAACCACACACATGCACAAATGCACACACACAAAGGGGCCCTGAAAATAATCACTGTGGAGATTGAAGCTTATAAAGCGAGCAAAGCACACACACACACACACACACACACATACAAGATCACACATAGAGCTGTTGTTCAGGCTGGGGTCCTGAGAGTGGGGTTCAGAGCAGCCAGTGTCCCGTCTGGCAGGAAGCACTCTGCATTCTCAGCGACGTGTCTTGAGTGGACAAATCATGCTGATTGTGTGGGAGAGAAACCCAGCGCTGCTCCCAAGATGAAGGCAGAGAGGGAGGTATCATGCAAAAAGACAGCCGTTCCTTCACTGTTTCTCCTCACATGGCTTCTCATCTTTTCTGTGGCAGGTAAGACAACATCATGACTTTTCTACGGTTCATGTTGAGGGAAAACTTTCTAAAGAGGAAGAAGAAAAAAGTGTACGCTGTTGTCAGTTTCACTTTTCAGTGTGTGGTTTTGTTTGTGGGTGGCTGGGTGACACATATCGCAAATAGAGCGATCAGTCAAGTTTAATTAGGGCACTCAAAGAAACTATTTGAAATGTGTAGGTTTTTTTTTTTTTAGAAACATTGTCTAAAAAGTATGAATGTAATAGTAAGAAAATTCAAATACATGGAATTATTATAATATTACATGCTCAAAAAAAATTTAAATAATGATCACATCACAGACCTGTTTTCTGCATTTTGCCAAAAAATAAATAATTATGCTATCTTTCATCTCCATCCATGCATTAGTTTCATTTTAAATTACGCATTTGTGTAAAAAGTACAAACTGCAAGTTCAGAACAATCACAATGGCATGAGTGAGTTGGGTTTAGCTTAATGAAATCACATTTTCTTAAAATCAGGTAAAGATGTGCCAGGAAAGGGAACGAATGCAAGAACATGTCCTAACTAAAGCCTAGTCTTCCTCAGAGAGCTTTGATTAGCAGAATCACTGGGCCTCACTGTCTACATCCCCCCATCCACAAAAGAGCATGTCTCTTGCACAGCTGCCCCTGATTGGAGGAGAGCAAGCCCACAATCCAAACCTTTGTTAGCTCATCCTGGCAAGACCTCAGCACTGAGAATTGTTACCACAGCGATTGAGCCATGCCACACTGACTCGCGCTGCCCTGGCAAAGCGGGCAAGGACATGTTGGCTCACACAGAAGCAATAAGCACAAAGATGTTTACCAGCAGGTATCTCACTGGAGAGTTCAGGCAATGTGTTTTTGCACTTTATGCTGCAGCAAAACAAAACAAAAAAGGCTGAAAATAAGATGTTTTATAAATAGTATCAATTCATATAGAAATAATTGTATAAAGTATTTGATAAAATTTTATTTAAATTGTATTATTTATTTAAATGTGTGTATATAAACATACACACACAGACATTTTATTATTGATAATAAAATATAATTAATTATATATGATATATTTGATTCAATGTTTATCCTATATATATATTTTTTTTTTTATGGAAAATATAAAAAATATATTTATACACATACAAATCGAATACTTCTATAATATATATGAAATACTTCGATAAAATATTATTTTAAATATATTTAAACCCATTTCAAATGTATTCAAATATCATAAATTATTAAGTATCTTAATCTTAGACACAACTTAACTTCCACAACTCCTATTTACACAATTCAAGATAGACTTAAAATAATATTTATAATTTAGTCAGAAAGACTTGTTTTATTATTAATAATGCTATTAAGCAAATCAAATGTAGGCCTATATGTATTCATTTGTCAGAAATGTTCATCCAAAGCCACTTATAGTGCGTTTAGGGTAATTTATCAGTATGTAGGGTAAACACACATGCTTTTCTTTAGTAAATATTGTTTCTTGAGTGGGTTTACAGTACTACTGTACAGTTCATTTAACACGCACTGGCCTTTTGCAACAACAATAGCTTTGGTTCCACTCTAATGTGTCTGTTTGTGGATGTATTTATAGGTGGGGTGAACATCAGCAGCCCGTCTCCTATAGTGCGAGGAACACTCGGAGGCTCAGCCCTTCTCTCTGTGACCTACACCAGCTCTAGCTCTGACCAGCCCGTTATTAAGTGGCAGCTGAAGAGAGACAAACCCGTCACTGTGGTCCAGTCCATTGGTACGGAAATCATTGGGAACCTTAGGCCCGAGTACCGTGGTCGAATCCTCTTGTACGAGAACGGCTCCCTGCTCCTGCATCACCTGCAGATGTCTGATGAGGGTGTGTATGAGGTGGAGATCTCCATCACTGATGATACCTTCACTGGGGAGCGATGCGTCAACCTAACCGTGGATGGTAAGACAGACGTGGACATTTCATCTATGTGAAGAGCCACTTTCCTTATTCATGTTGTCCTGTTCTATCACAGTTCCAGTGTCCAGGCCTTTTGTTCACATGGTGGCCTCATCCGTCCTGGAGCTGACTGAGTTCTTCATACTCAACTGCAGTCACGATAGTGGCACCAAACCCACTTATAGCTGGCTTAAGGGCGGGAAATCTTTGACCAATGATTCGCATGTGCTCCTGTCACACGACCAGAAGGTCCTGACCATCTCCCGTGTTGTGATGTCAGATGATGACATCTACAGCTGCAGGGTGGAAAACCCCATTAGCAGTATGAAGAGCCTGACGGTCAAACTCACTGTCTACAGTAGGTGTTGAGACTCCAACGTCACCTTCATGCATGAAACATGCCATGGCCTGAAATGTCAAGTTACATTTTGCTATGTTACATAAAGGATGAAAACACAAACAACTTTGTGAAGGATTATAGAAAAAAGTCATGGAAAGATGAGGAGCTGCATGAAATGTGTCACAATTACGCTGTGTAGTGTAATCCACAAAGGAGAGAGATAAAGAATAAACAAGAAATCATAGAATTGAATGAGGACAAAAAGAGAAAAAAAACAACAACTACACTTTAAACACTGACGACAATGAACACAGAACTGGGAAAACTAGGCTTATATACACAGTGAGTGATAATTAACAAAACAAGGAAGAGGTGTGAAACTACTTTTTATTTTTTTTACATTAATTATAAGCATTAGGTACACTATGTGAACAATCTTTAAAGAAGTGCACACATATTAGCCGGGCATGCCTGCTTAGTAGGGAAAAAAATTATAATATATAAATGTATTTTAAAAAGACATAAACAAATAAATAGAGGCGTTTCATCCGGTTCCAAAAATGTTCTATGGACCGCAAAGTGCTTTGGAGAATCTTTTTGTAGCTCTTTTCCATACAACTATAGTTCACAGAGACCACAAGTGTCGAACTCCACATGGAACAAAAATGAATAAATAAAATGGTTCATATGACTTGTGCACTATTCTAAGTCTTGCGACACAGTGTTGATATTGTTAATTAAAACTAAAAGTACAGTTTTCAGTAATTGAAATAAAGCTGAAATAAAGTACATATAGAAAAGGTATAGATAGAAATGTTTCCTTAAAAATTAACTAAAAATAAATAAATGTACATTTAAGTACTAAAATTGCAAAAACTAAAACTGAAATAACTTTAATAAATCTTTATTGAAATATTACAATGAAAGGCAAAATCACCATAACAATGACTACATAATTCTAGTTTAACTGAAAACTGAATATTAATCAAATTTATTTCAAAATATAAATACTACAGTAGTATATAAATCATACAAAAATAACACAAACTACCAAAGTCACGTGGGTCACTTAGACTGACAGTCATAGTCACCATGAAAAAGAGCAGCAAATTTTTCAAAAATGAAACATGAGTGTAATGTATGATCATTCATTCATTTTTGATGAACTGTCTGTTAATTCTGGCTGGATGTGAGTGTTTATAAAAAGGGCTGATGAAGGAGAGTGTTTTCAAAAAAAGAGTTTTGCTCCACTGGAGCTCAGCTGATCCTTTCCTCCGTCTACATCTCCACTTGCACACATTTCTGTCAGAACACTGAGTTCAGCAGGGTCCTGCATTCCCTCTGCACAGTCTACCCTTTAAAAAAGCCCCCAAGTTACCCCATTCATTCTTGCATTTGGTATTCCTGGCAACCTGTGCAATCAATCTTCCATTTGAAGTGTCCTTAATTTGGACCTTGTCTACTGAGTAGTTTGGTGTTTCAGAAACTGTTTTTTTTTTTGTTTTTTTTTAGAGATGTACTATGTCAACCTGAATTCTCCTTTTAAATTTTGCAGGACGGAGTTCTCTATATATCATCCTCTCCATGGGAGGCATTTTCTTACTCATCACCTTGGTGACTGTTTGCGCCTGTTGGAAACCCTCCAAAAAGTACCAGCTCTATTATCCCTATATCCATTCTCTTTGATAAATCTAAAGCAAGCCACAATAAAACTCAGCAACTCGTATTGTTCTTGTAAGAAAAGTCTTTGTGCTTCAAATGTTTGGAGGCCAAAGTTCCACAGATCAGATGAAAACAAACAAAGCAACTTATTAAATTGGAAAGAACTCATCTTATACACATTTCGGTTTCTGTTATAATATGAAATTTCTATCACAGTCAGATATGTTGCTAACAAAAATACATTGTTATTCTTTCTACAGAAAAAGACAACAGCTTGCCAGACAGAGCAGACAAAATTTAGCAGAGCAGAGTAACGACAATCATGAAGGTAATTTCCTTATTTTTTGCAGAATAACTCAAGATAAATCTCCTATTTTATTATTTTAAAGGTGCACAGTAATTTTTCCCTCATTAAAAAAAAATTACTTATAATAGTAAACATTTTATTTAGAGTGTTTATTATTTATTTATAGTATAATATTTTGAATTTTTTTGTATATTTTCAGGTTTCATTTTAATTTTACTCTAAGTAAATATATATATCTTTACATTTTAAATGTATTTTTAGTTTTAGTCATTTTAGTACTTTTATTCATTTAATATTCATATTTTATTTTATTTCAGATTTATTTTAATTCCCAAAAACGATTTTATTTTATTAGTATTATTATTTTATTATTATTTTATTATTTTAGATTTTATTCGTTTTAGTTTTAGTTTTAGTTAATATTAGCAACACTGATCACATATAGAGTAATATTAGTGGCCTAATAAAAAAAAAGTTTTATGGGTCGCCTGGAGGTAGCCATTTTGAGATCAGATAACAGCAGAATAATACTTCTCTGTTTATCTCTGTAACCTCCGTAATTGGAGATAAATTAATCGTGACTGACAGTTATTAGTTGGTAATTAGTATCACTGGGTGTCAGTCCAAGGCCACTTTCATATCAAACATTAAAAATTACACTTTAGTGAGTGCACTTTTACACTTTTTTTTCTTCAAATCAGTGTATAATACAAAGTAATTAATTTGCTTTTTTTAATTATTAAAAAAATAATTTTGATTAAATCTTAAATGCTCTCTTTACTGTAGTTGAAATTTTGCCTGCTAGAAATTACCATAACCGTCGGAACCCAGGTGGACTATATGTCCTCAAAGAAACAGTAAGACAGTATTATTGTTATTATTATTATAAATTGTATTGCTGTTGTTGTTGTTTTAATTTTTTCTTTATTTTTACTTTTGTTTTATTATTATTATTATTTCCAGGATTTACCTGAGGGAACAGATGAGTCTTCCTGTAATTATATCAATCCTACTGATCCCCTCAACCCACCCTGTTATCCCAACATGGCTCCACCTTCTGCACACTCTCCAGATGCTTATATGCATTCAGGAAGAAGATACCCCCGTACGCCCGTCCCCTCTCCTCCATCAACCCCTCATCCGACTCTCCCTCCACCCCTCTCCTGTCCCCAACACCTGGGCAGCTTAACACGCAAGCCCCGCCCTTCAAGACTAAGCCCCTCCCCTCCACATGCAGAAGAACTTCCAGTTGACCCAGAAAACAATATGCACTACCACAGCCTTCCCCAATGAGCAGGATGGATGGATAGTTTTAAATGAAAAATATCAAGGATAATATCAGAATATAAGAGTATGTGGGTATAGGAATATTAATTAGTCATTTTTATTAGTTATCCTATGTACAAAAGCTTAATTAATAAATTGTGTACAAGACCAAAACTTAAAGATCAGTAGTTATAAAGTAAAAACTGATTACATGGATGTACTGGAATGTTTTATGTATAGGCTACTAATAAAACATATATCGTTTTTTTTTTTTTTTTTTTTTGGTTGTGGTTGTGGTTTAAAGAAATGGCGTAAACTAAACTAAACCAACCAAAAAATATATATAAATAGAAACATTTAGAAAAGTTTAATTTCAGCTATAATTGAGCATTATTGTGATCTGTTAGGGGTTACTGTAAATAATATCATATTCTTTCTGAATGTCTAAAAAAACATAAGAACACAAAGGCCTGGTTTCCTCTTGAGACAAAACAATGGCACTGGCATGTTTTAAGATGTCAGTGCAAGTTGCTTTCTATTAAAACAGCTCAGACATACATTTTAGTCTAGGACTAGGTTTAAGCCTTTTAAGGTTTAAACCGGAGGGAAAGACTAGCCTTTGTGTACACAATGTCAATTTACACGTTTCAACCACCAGAGGCTCCCATATCACTATCAATCAATAAAACATCTGTGTCTTTCTTTTTTCTTTTTTGTGAAGAGTTACACAAATTTTGACATTTTCTCCTCAATGACAAAAAGTTTTACTCAGGTTTTGTTTGCTAAATACAATCTTATTTTAAATAAAGACACTGAATTAGTCAGCTACATTATATCTTAATGTTTAATCCACATGTTTAGAAACGCTGGTGACGTCATGAGATAAACAGCCCGCTACACGAGTGGCACAAGAGTTCGAGTAAAGGTTAGGCTGTCCGAAATCACAGGCCTACTCTCGTCTCTTGAGTGAGTAATTACTCAAATACTTGTACTATTTGTACTCTGCCACATAGTAGGCCTACAGGTCCTTCTAAAAAAATTAGCATAATATTGTGATAAAGTTCATTATTTTCCATAATGTAATGATGAAAATTAAACTTTCATATATTTTAGATTCATTGCACACCAACTGAAATATTTCAGGTCTTTTATTGTTTTAATACTGATGATTTTGGCATACAGCTCATGAAACCCAAAATTCCTATCTCAAAAAATTAGCATATCATGAAAAGGTTCTCTAAACGAGCTATTAACCTAATCATCTGAATCCACTAATTAACTCTAAACACCTGCAAAAGATTCCTGAGGCTTTTAAAAACTCCCAGCCTGTTTCATTACTCAAAACTGCAATCATGGGTAAGACTGCCGACCTGACTGCTGTCCAGAAGTCCATCATTGACACCCTCAAGCAAGAGGGTAAGACCAGAGACTATTTATACAGAGACATGCCACTTCTAGTGATGGGCAGATCGAGGCTTCGTGAAGCAATGAAACAGTTGAAGCAAATGTGCCAATTTGTTTAGAGGCTTCGAATCAATCCGAAACCCGTCTCCACGGTGACACCTAGTGGTCACTTGCAGGTGTTGATCTGAAACAACCTTTACATAGAGCTAATAAAATTTTTTTTTTTTTTTTTTTTTTTTTTATATAATAAGCTTGTAACCTGTAGTCTCTTCACATTGCATAATGTGATTTTGGTCATGAAAAATGAATATTAATAAAAATAAATCAAGCCACAATGGCCTGATGTTGACATTTGTGGTTCTGAATTAAAAGAAAACGGCAATTAGTAACAAATCATAAACTGACAACACATATGAAGTGTAAATTTCATGAATCACATTACATAAGATAACATAGACTGAAATCTATATGTATCTGTAATATATATGTATCTATCTATTAATCTATATGTCTATATATATATATATATTTCTATCAATGCATCTATTAATGTGTCTCTATATGTACTCTGTGTGTCTCTAAGTCAATGTGTAAATGTAAATTAAATCCTAAATATAACTAAACAAATCGCACTATAAATGTCACTATATCACCAAAAATCCGCTATCTCAAAACCAAACTCCTCTCACAAAAACCCACGATATGAAAATGCGTTAACATAACTTTTATACTGTGTGATTGTGTGATTTGTTCCCGAATCGACCAATCAATGAAACCCCGATTCGGCGGAGCACGCCACCTGATGAAACACTTAGAAGCTTCATTTAGCCGTAGTCACGTGACGTGGGTGTTTTGAATCACGCTTCGGATCAGTGTTTCGAATCATCTTTGCTTCGGGATCTCGCAAAGCTTCGGAACGTCTGATTCGCGCCAGCCATCCTTAGCCACTTCCTTACTCCTCAATACAACTATATGGGGAAACCCGTAACGGCAAAGATGACGGTTGTATGCACATGCCCCGCCCCTCCTTCTGGAAAGCCAATCGTCTGCTTTTTAACAGTACAGCCGGGAAACATTTAAGCCAATCATCTGGTCCCACTGATGCATGCACACAGTTGACGTTTGCGACAGCAAGACGAGAACCCTTGCGCATGCGTAGTAAAGTATAACCTGTGGGGGAAAAGGCGTTTTAAACCTTATTTTGGGGCAAAGTCATCAAACTTTTTCAGCGATTTTTATCATATTTTACTGCTGTTTCTATACATGACTTTTTTATGTCCCGGTGACCAGTGAATGTGCAGTTCTGACTCTCTGCCCATTCATTTAGATAGGAGCCTGGTCTTGTTAGTCCAAAATAGCTGCCCGGAGGCGTTGCCAAGATGGCGGCCGAGTGGCATGACTTGCCTAAAAGGACTTTGGTAAGACACAGAAAGAAATTTCTGAACAAATAGGCTGTTCCCAGAGTGCTGTATCAAGGCACCTCAGTGGGAAGTCTGTGGGAAGGAAAAAGTGTGGCAAAAAACGCTGCACAACGAGAAGAGGTGACCGGACCCTGAGGAAGATTGTGGAGAAGGACCGATTCCAGACCTTGGGGGACCTGCGGAAGCAGTGGACTGAGTCTGGAGTAGAAACATCCAGAGCCACCGTGCACAGGCGTGTGCAGGAAATGGTCTACAGGTGCCGCATTCCCCAGGTCAAGCCACTTTTGAACCAGAAACAGCGGCAGAAGCGCCTGACCTGGGCTACAGAGAAGCAGCACTGGACTGTTGCTCAGTGGTCCAAAGTACTTTTTTCGGATGAAAGCAAATTTTGCATGTCATTCGGAAATCAAGGTGCCAGAGTCTGGAGGAAGACTGGGGAGAAGGAAATGCCAAAATGCCTGAAGTCCAGTGTCAAGTACCCACAGTCAGTGATGGTCTGGGGTGCCATGTCAGCTGCTGGTGTTGGTCCACTGTGTTTTATCAAGGGCAGGGTCAATGCAGCTAGCTATCAGGAGATTTTGGAGCACTTCATGCTTCCATCTGCTGAAAAGCTTTATGGAGATGAAGATTTCATTTTTCAGCACGACCTGGCACCTGCTCACAGTGCCAAAACCACTGGTAAATGGTTTACTGTGCTCAATTGGCCTGCCAACTCTCCTGACCTGAACCCCATAGAGAATCTGTGGGATATTGTGAAGAGAAAGTTGAGAGACGCAAGACCCAACACTCTGGATGAGCTTAAGGCCGCTATCGAAGCATCCTGGGCCTCCATAACACCTCAGCAGTGCCACAGGCTGATTGCCTCCATGCCACACCGCATTGAAGCAGTCATTTCTGCAAAAGGATTCCCGACCAAGTATTGAGTGCATAACTGAACATAACTATTTGAAGGTTGACTTTTGTTTTGTATTAAAAACACTTATTTTATTGGTCAGATGAAATATGCAAATTTTTCATGAGCTGTATGCCAAAATCATCAGTATTAAAACAATAAAAGACCTGAAATATTTCAGTTGGTGTGCAATGAATCTAAAATATATGAAAGTTTAATTTTTATCATTACATTATGGAAATTTTTTTAGAAGGACCTGTATATGTCATTTCATCTTAAAATAATCTCGGCATGAACATTTGTTTTTCAAAACCTATTTATGTTCAATTTATTTCTAAAAAGTATAAACCAGTGTTTATTTCCAAAAAGTGTAAACCAGTGTTTTGTTTACCTTTACCTCTGTTACCCTTTACAGCACAGTTATCTAAATTATCTGTGATATTTGTAATTCTATGTAGGCTAGGCTAACATGCATTTTCAGTCATACATGGTTGGGTCATAAAAATTCTAATTGATGGTTATAAACAAAAAATATCATTTATTTATTGTGTATGCCTGAAGTAACATTTTATATGATTACTGTTTTTGGTGACATTTTATAAAGCGATGAGTGTGTTATATATTTTTGTCTGCCGTCACCAATGGAACATGTGCATTTGAT
This sequence comes from Semotilus atromaculatus, assembly GCA_031834385.1. Taxonomy (NCBI): domain Eukaryota; kingdom Metazoa; phylum Chordata; class Actinopteri; order Cypriniformes; family Leuciscidae; genus Semotilus; species Semotilus atromaculatus. The sequence goes on from JAULUF010000015.1 coordinate 11,799,195, forward strand.
AAAATTTACACTAGGGCATTTTACATTTGCTCTGGCTTCCGTTTAAATATAGGATGCTGACAAATTTGAGAAACCATGAATACAATGCAGCCAAATATATAATAGTGAGCAACATATGAGTTAATAATGCATTGTTAATTTGTTGAGCACGTCTAACATGCAGAACTAGTCACGCTGTCAAACAGGTGTGTGATCAGCCAACAGATGTCAGGCTTTGTAATGCTTAAGACTTTCTTTTCACAATAATTGTCTTGAAAAACTAAACAAAACAGAAAATAGAATAGCTCCATAAATAGCACATTCACATTGTTTTCAAATGCATAAGTGCAGCAGTTATCTTTAATGAGATACGCTGTCTGATTAAGGATGATGTTATTACTATCTGAGTTATATTTTTTTAACTCCACCAAAATCACTTAACTGATTAATTTAAATGATTGACATTAGATTTGCTTTATCTTACGCTCGAGGGTTAGCAGTTCTAGCACTCTTCTTTTGCCTATGAACGCTAGTAGCCTACTTGACTTGGTGAAAAGTGTTGTGTGTAAGTGGTGATTATGCAGAATGGTGCAATCAAAAGGCTCATGGGAACATTTTGGAGTAGATATCTAATCAGACCAGAATGTCTGATTTTAAATGTGGTAGGATTAAAAAATATTTCCACTTACTCTTTAACCTTTTCTATATAGTAAAGAATAGTGTGAAATCATGTGCTTAATACCAACAGGACTGTCTTCAACATCATCATGCAGCCGGCTTTTGGAGGAAAAATGCTTCGCTCTGCTCAATTATTAGTCGTTGATGGATTTTGAGTCAGTACAGTGTGGTTTTGTTTTTCTCAGATAATACGAATCCTTCAAGAAGACTTTCCAGCAGTTTCAAACACAGAGAGCGGGTGAAACATTAAGGATGCTGAAAAGCAAAAGGAGAAGATGAAAGGACCCTAATGGAGGAGTTTTCCATATTCCAGCCCAGATCTGCCCCGGACACACATCCATAAACTGAACAACCGTAAAGCCTTTTATTATTAGGATAATGCTTTCCCCTTAGATCCTTTATTATTGAAATATGACTGGACTCCTCTCCTTTGTCCCATGATTAGCAGAGAGCCCATGCATTTCTGATTACCTGAGGTGTGATTTTCTTTCTCACCTAGTTGCGTAAGCTTTTAAATGTATGCCTTTTTGCGCAGGTCCCTTTTAACCTGCCTTTGGTAACAGTTAGACATGAACTAACCCTAACCATAGGCCAAATGATTTGGAAAAACTATTTTGATTTCTTATCAACCACATTAGCCCTATCCAGTCTCCTGTTCTGATCAAAATCGCGCCCCTGTGTCAACAGTAAAACAGCCCCTCTGGGCGGCCCAGGCTGCTAATCTGTTTCCTCTGTGGAGTGTAGTCAATGCCACATGAGACTCAGAGAATTAAGACGTAGGAAGCTTTTCTGGCCCCTCAGGGATGAGATTAAAGAGCAAGGAGGCTGAGAACAGGTTTGCGCTTGTCTCTACTGTTCACACTTCCATCCCTAGTTTGTTAGGGCTGTTAATGATCCAGCCACACATGCCAACAACTTCACTTCTTCATTGCAAACCTGACTGAGCCAGAAATTTTCATTGTGTTATGCGTGTTAAAAATGTCTGTCTTTAAGTGATTACATACAAGCCCTTTGTCCTTTCCTCAGCTGACCAGAACATATGTTGCTCTGAGTGGACAAAGGAGGCTGTAGGGCACATTACGATGACAGAAATGTTATTGTATACACCCCCCAGTTACGTCTGCACATTCTCAATTTTCATAGTAATTGCTACAGCTTGACCTCAAAGATTTCTATAAGCGTTTCCAATTTTTTTCCACTAAAGACTCATGAATCTCATCATGGTCAAGCGTTAAAGCTGGATTTTACACAATGGGCCATCATTTTTTCAGACGTAAATATAGACTCTGGGGTGGGCTGCTAAATTAAGCGAGATGGACAATGAAAGGACTAAATTAAATGATTACAACAGACATCAAGGGGGTTGGGCACTTTTTCGCCGTAGTAACTGTTCCCCCTGACAACAGTGAGAGTGACAATTATATTCAGGTCCTTCAATGCCCCCAGGTTTCTCTTGCTCACTTGCTGTATTTGGCTCCATTGAGCACCTGGGACGTCTGGGAACGCTGGCTGTACGCGAGGAGAAGCGGGAGCTGCTGACGGTGCACAGGCAAGACTGCTATTTTCTGACTCAAACATTCTATCTGCAATGCTGTACGAATAGAACATTTCATTACGTACAGATTAAGTTGCATGGTCAAGAAATAAACGTGGCCTGCCGTACTTCAAGAAAGTTTCCACGGTCTGTTTCCCATGATAATTGAGGTGTAGAGTAAATTTAAAGTTGTATTTATGCACTGATGTGCACTATAAAGTGTGTTCTGTGAACTTGACAGGATTTTGTTGAATTTTTACTTTTAGTCAAAGAAACCGATGTGCATTTATGAGAATATTAAATGGCTTTTAATTGGATAATTCACCCAAAAATGAAAATCCTGTCTTCATGTACCCATCCTCATGTTGCTCCAAACCAATTTTCTTTCTTCTGTTTCAGCGTTTTTGGTCTATATTTTGAAAGTCAATGTGGGTCCAAACAACATTGGACCCCATTGACTCATTGTATGAATTAAACAAAACAAAAACATTTTTATTGTTTTTTTGCTTGGTTAAGCAAAGTATCACACTGCTTTTTGACCCTGTAGCTCCTCACTACAGGAGGGTTAACACAATATGAAGGGTTAACTGATGCTTCGATCGCTGTTTATTTGTTTGGTTGAAGGTACTGGACTAAAGGGTTAAAATACTTAAAAGACTCTGCTTTAGATGTGAAAGTCATTCTTTATATGTTTATTTGCAGAGGACATTTCGTTGTGGAACTTTTGAGAGCTGGTTTTGGTGGTTCTGCTCCTGGTTAGGGGTACCAGGACAGGTGGATCTCACAGATCATTCGGTCAGCATGGGGTCTGGCACCTCCTCCTACACTTCCAAAACCATCTATTTGGATGTAGATGGCAAAGTGCAGAAGGTGAGTGTCTTCAGTGTTTTAAGGAACTCATGTTTATCTGAATTTAAACTCAAGGATGCAAGTTAGTGGTTGTCATGAGATTATGGATTACTACTGGTGGCTGACCAATACAGGGTTTTCACTGACAATAGTAATACCAATATAGTGTTGACTAGTCAGTGTTATTGAAATTTAATCCAATGAAATGTACAGAAAATTACTAAAATTAAATGAACACTTATTTTATAAAATATTTACTATTTATTTAGTGAAAAAATACAGAAAAGAAAAACTGCTCGAAAAAGGTCAAATGGGCAGAGCTGGTGTATCGGTCTGTCTCTAATATCTTAGTCCTGAAATGCTGACTCTAAACCTTTAAACAAGATGTTTAGCAGTTTATCATGGTACTAGTTCGTCTGTGGGAGATCAGTTGCACAGGTTAAAAATAAAGCTGAAGAGCTTTTCCGCAGGTGTGACTGACATTGCATGCAGTTGTGAAACTTTGTTTTCTCCTGTTGTTTCCAAGAGAATGGCTCAAGTGCTGTTAATGGGTGTGTTTAAGTACAATTTACAGAGTGTTGTTCTACATATGAAACTCACAGATGCTCAATCATACTTTGAAGTACTCACATTATTATCCATGATTGATGAAAAATGTTTTACATATTCTAGAAACTCATTAAGATCATTTAGGGAATATGGCAGAACATGCATGTTTCAGATTCAGCACTTCATCTTGAAGCTCATACAACCTCCTAAGAGCTCAGAGAGACCAAGTGGACATTGAGAACATTGAGAATTGCATTGTTCACTGTAGTACAGGATCTATTGGGGATCTGAGCCTGTCCACCACAGCTGCCTCTTTCACAATGTGTTATTCTCTTAGTCATTTTTACATTTCTGTTCAATAATACATTCATTTAAATTATCAGTACAAAAAAAAATCTTTTTTAGATGAATGTTTACACTACAGTTCAAAACTTTAGCGTCGGTAAGATTTTTTTTAAATGTTTTTGAGTCTCTTATGCTCAAGGAGGCTGCATTTATTTGTTCAAAAAGGGATGGTGTCACATGATCCTTCATAAATCATATTAATATATATATATATTGATGCTCAAAAAACATTTCTTATAATTTACAATGTTTTCAAAGTTGTGCTGTTTAATGCTTTCGTAGAAACCAAGATCATTTTTTCTGGTTAAAATTTTTTTTTCTGGTTTTTCTTTTATTAAATATAAATTTCTAAATATAACACCACTTGTTTCAAATGGAATTTTTTGTAACATTGTAAATGTCTTTACTGCTTTACTTTTGATCGATTTAATGTGTCCTTTCTGAATAAAAATATTAATTTCTTTAAATAAAAGTCTCACTGACCCCAAACTTAAATTCTAACCTTATGTAGCCCCGCCCCTTTTCAGCGCTGCGCTCGTTGTCTTTTGACTTCCGGTCTGTATTTTCACAACAATCTTGCATAGATGAATGAACGGCTCGTTTAAAAAAGTTCCCGGTCGACATTTGTTAAGACATCTGCTTTACAATGCTTATGATAAACATTACAATGCTCGTGATAACTTTCGTTAATTCTACAATAAGTAAATCCATTTCACCAGCTAATTAACGTTACTCCTTGACAGCGATGCCATAGTGATATAACGTTACAGAGCGACCACAAAACCGGAAGTTCAAAGACAATTTTCTAAAGATGTTCGTTTCCTCGAACCTCGAGAAAGACCAGAGTTATGCACCAGAGAAACGAGGTCTTTCTCTGGTGCATAACTCTGGTCTTTCTCGAGGTTCGAGGTCTATATTTAAGGTCTATATCTATATTTAAATCTCATAATTTGTATAACCCCAGGGAACATTTCATTGCTCAGAGTTGGCTCTACCATAGTTCGGGAGATTTGGAGTTCTGAATTAAGTTGTCTAACAAATGAGATGGCGTTACGATTATGTGGATAGAAAAGTTGAAGCATATGATGTTTGATTCTATATTATAGGCTCTGATTTTTTATTGCAAACTGGTGTCTTTGCAAATCTGAGTAAAGTGTAAAACTCTAGAGGAGATGCATGTCGGATTACTAGAATGTTTTTGGCAATGAATGAACCTGAGTAAGAGGAGATTTACGCCGAAGTCTCAATTTAATCTCATGCTGCCAATTAAGATTTTTTTTCTTTCCAATGGGAAACCATGACACCACACTTTCATTTTAAACTTCTTTGCTTTAAAATGCCACAATATCTTCAATGACATTTCACAATTTTTTATTTATTTCAGGATACATATTTGAGTTGGGTTGCAGTGTTTCTCACTGTAGTACAGGTATGATGACAAATACAGACATAATATTGCTAACACACCCTTATTTGTCCCTTGTAGGTGCTTTTCAGTCGTCACTGCAGCCCATGTGATATCAAAGAACTGCTGTGTTCCTCCTCCAACATCCCTAGGTCTGTATATCACTACTAATCAACACCGCAATCCATTTTGCAAACCTGCAGTGGTTGAGAATGAAGTTCTCTGTAGTGGACATTGGACAACATGTTCAGTGGTTAACATCATAAATCCATCTAATTTCACTTTTTATTTCTTCTATCTGAAGGAACACTGCTATAATGTTGGTGAATCCTGAAGGTGCTTTCGTGTCTATCGATCCCACAATGCCCACCAACACCCCCAAGTAAAATGCAGCCTGGCCCTTGTTGTTTGTATAAGCAGTTATGATAATTTTTAGTTTCATCTGTCAGTTAATGAGCCCATTTTGTCCTTTTAGCTCCCTGTACAAAGTCATTTCTTTGTCTACCGGCCAGCTTGGAGGTAACGTGCATCATTTTTTACTGTTTGTCACAGTGTTTGACTCTTACTCGTATCCTAGATCTACATTCACTCATTATATTGTTTGGTGCCAAGATTTGTTCTGCCTTGATTTATAGCCTGTGTATTTAACTCCACAGAAAAGGAAGATATGTTTCAGAATGTGATCTCACAGGTAGCAGAGCAGTTCAGCAGGTAACGGACATGTTTGATTTCCCATGGAGTGGAGATCAATCTCTATTACAGTAATGTTTCTGTACTAAAACAAGCCAAAACTTTTTGTTCTTCTCTCTACAGAGTGTTTAGGATTAACGAACTGAAAACGGAAGTGACCAACAGACTGGCTATGCTGGAGAAGAGAGTAGAATGTATGTAATGACAATGTTACAGTTAGCTGTTTGTCTTATTTTTTTATCTGGTTTTATTGTTGATCAGATTTAGAGTTTGGAATACACTACATGACTTTTTTAGACAACATGACTTTAATTTACATGACAACATCTAAACAGATTTTAAAACACTAAGGGCCAGATTTACTAAGAGCTTGTGCCAACGCAAACCTTCTTTTGGCATTAAAAAACTACTATCAGGATTTACTAAAGACAGCCAGTGAAAAATTTGCACTAAAACCGCATGGACAGGGTTATTTTTGCGGCTGACTTAATTGCATATGCATTTGTAGGAGTTTCCCTTTCAGACGCAAAATTTATGGGAGTAGAGTATTTCAATTAATCATGCACGGTGATTTACTAAGGTTTGCACTAGTCAATTTACGGCCATTTGCACCATTATTTACCACCCCAAAAAAGCATGTCTTAAACCAGACGCTAAGTTGCGTTGCTCTTGGTAGATTGCATTGGTCATTATGGAAATGATCTGGCTGTATCTGTGTTCTTTAATTGGCATTTTTAGTCTGATTCAGGGGGAATCAGAATGCCAAATCCTGACTGGCGAGAGGAGGAGCTGGGGATGGAGGAGGGTAATTCGCTCCTGAGAAACGCGTAACTGCTGATAATACTGAGGGAGCTTATATATGTATACAGTGATAGACGTTGTATTCTTATAGGTAGACGTAGATCAGCTGAGAGTCAGCTGATGCGAGTTGACTAATGTGACCTCCCAACTGACGCTACGCTTAAGCTTAATATAGATGCCTCATTAGCGGCTGTTTCTTTGGGCAGCTATGTAGCCATAACGGAAAGGTCAAAGCCACAAGTTGTGAATCAAATTTTCACTCGAACGAATGAAACATGGATAGTTGTGGCATCATAGATTCTTACTGTGGGTGACGACATGCTGGCTGTTCCATGAAGTGGTTGAATGTGGCATATGTATACATATCTACAGTATGATCCAAACAACCAGAACACCCTAACAACTGCATAGCAATGCAAAAAAACAAAAAAACAGCTTCGCTACAAACACTTAGAATACCATAGCAACACAATTAAAAAACACTCTTGTTATTATTTTGATTTTCTATACAGTGGAGGGTTTGAAGGTCGTGGAGATTGAAAGGTGCAAAAACGACCTGAAGAAACTGAGAGATGAGATGACATCCAGAGCAGGAGGAAGGTAAGTCAAAGAAAATCAAAGCAAGCGTGACAATCTATCTGCTTATCCATCTAGAGCCGTCATCATGCGGCTGCTTTCAAAACTAGAAACATAAATGTATCTAAATTACTAATCCACCACTGTCCTTTTAGAGTGAATTGTCCATGCAAATACAATTTCTCAGACGATGGAATGAAATTAACTCCTAGACGTGATGTCCCCAGCTACCCAAAGGTGCTTTAAAGTTTTATGACGTGCTTTGATTGAATAATGGGCCCTGCGGAAGAACTTTTTGTCTCTCTCTATGTGAAGTAATCTCTATTAGTCTTGATTTCCTCAGTACACGCTTTCTCAGGAGACAATCGAAGCGCTGAAGAAACCAACCTTCGATGTTTGGCATTGGGAGCACAATGAAGTAAGTCTAACTTGGTGAGATATACAGTGCATTTACAGATGAAATGATGCATACTCTTTTTTCATGGTTTACCGTTTATTCATCAGATGTTGAGCTGCCTGGAGTACATGTACCATGACTTAGGCCTTGTGAAGGAGTTTAATATGAACCCGATTACTCTCAAACGCTGGCTGGTAAGACAATTAGTATAATTGTAGAAATTAAAATTATTTCCACTGAATTTTCCAGTTTAACAGCTCTGATGTTCCCCAATCTTTTAAAATGTTCTCAGCTGGGCATTCAGGAAAATTACCGTAGCAACCCGTTCCATAATTTCCGCCACTGTTTCTGCGTGAGTCAGATGATGTATGGCATGATCCACCTCTGCAACCTCCAGGTGAGAACGTTACGTAAGTAGCGATTAGTACAGCAATTACTGTGGAAGAGTAAAAGTGGAAACCTGTGTGTGTGTGGCCCTCAGGAAAAGCTCACACTGACAGATCTGGGCATTTTAATGACTGCTGCCGTGTGTCACGACTTAGACCACCCTGGATACAACAACACGTAAGATCTTCGCTTCTGTGTAATTATGCTCTCAAGTCAGTTCTCATAAAAAACATACAGGTGTACCCAGGTATTTGCCTGCACGTTCGTGATGACAATTTTAAAGTCCTTTATCTGTGCACTGAGTAACCATTTCACATGACATATGAAGAGATAATCTAGCGCATTAATTTCTTATGCAGGTATCAAATCAATGCTCGCACTGAGTTGGCAGTGCGCTACAATGACATCTCGCCTCTAGAGAATCACCATTGCGCTGTGGCCTTCCAGATACTCTCACTGCCGGAGTGTAACATATTTGCCAATGTGGACCCAGAGGCCTTTAAACAGATCCGACAGGTATAGCATTAAAATATCAGCTCCCATTTAAGGAATCTAAGGGTCAGTTCACACAGAACGCATTTTTTTTGCATTTAAAAATGTGAGACAGGGCAGTGAAAGGAAGAGAGAAAAAGTCTCAAGATTATTTTTTATTTAAAAAGAGGAATCTTTTTTAACTTGAGCTCTGTGTTTTTAGAACACCGGAAGATTAGTGCTGTCACAATATAAGATTTTTACTATATGGTTATCATAGTAAAAACAATTAGCAATAATGACATTTTGAAAAAAGGAAATAAATAGTATTATCGGTCAAATTCATCTTTAACTTTGTTTGTTTTGTTTTTTCTCTTTTTTGGCCAATGATTCGCACTCAAAATAGTGTAGGTAGGTGTAAATAATTGTAACCAAAACTGTACATAAGCGTATAAAAATAACTTCCTGTTGATCTGCACTTCCTGCAGAAGACCCGTCTTTTTTACAGAATCCAAAAAACTCCCACACTGGCGAGCTAACTTTTTCCTCTCATATCCTCCAACATGATTTTGTGTGGCAGTAGCAGCTATACTGTGTTGTTGTCTTCTTTTTTAAATGTTATGATCATATTGTTAAGCTTCACTACTGCCACCTACTATGATATGTCAACCAGATAGTTACTGTCGTGTATTATATATGTAGTATTAACACAATATCACAATATATTTTTAAATATCATTGTTATCGTGAATATCGATATATTGCGACACCTCTACGCTAGTTGAAGCAAAAGACGTGAGCACAACCATCAAAGACGACTGTCTAGCACTTGTTAAAAGCACATAGAAAAAACAATGGAAAAGCATTGGAACACAAAAATACATTCTGTGTGAATGGCTCCAAGATCATATTTTAAAGGAATTTCTATATATATGTATGTGTGTGTTTATTATATGACAATCTATTGGCAGGCTATCATCACACTGATTTTGGCCACGGATATGGCCAGGCATGGCGAGATTCTGGACTCGTTCAAGCACAAAGTGGACAGTTTTGACTTCACCAATGAGGAGCATGTGACTTGTGTATGTACCGTACACCCTCCCTGCCAAAAGCACATCTTTTTATGGTCGCTTAAGAGGGGTTTGGGGCACATTTTAGCTGTTTAGACTTTAGAGACCTGCTTGTCAAAAAGCTACACCAGCATAACGGCAGTTTGGCAAGACTGGTAGACCCGTTTTTAAAAAGCTAAGACCAGTGTAGACCTGCTAAGACCAGTAGAAAGATGTGTTTTTCAGCAGGGATATGGCATGAATTTGACAAGTAAAGTTTGACAAGTTTTGTTGTTTGTCACGTGTTCAGCTGAAGATGGTCCTTATCAAATGTTGTGACATTTCCAATGAAGTCCGGCCTACAGAGGTGGCAGAGCCGTGGGTGGATTGTCTGCTGGAGGAATACTTCATGCAGGTTTGCTGACTCTCCATCTTGTGTTGTAATTGCTCTACAGTGACTGGTGGGTTTGTTTATGCTGTCTTGTCTTTGTTCAGAGTGATAGAGAGAAATCTGAGGGGCTTCCTGTGGCAGCCTTCATGGACAGAGACAAAGTCACCAAACCCACAGCCCAGATTGGCTTCATTAAATTTGTCCTCATCCCCATGTTTGAAGCTGTCATGAATGTAAGTGAAATAATTTATCTTTGGTGTTAACTCAAATGTTACTTTTACTTTTACACCATTCACTCACCCTCTTATGTTCCTCTCTCAGCTGTTCCCTCAGATTGAAGAGATTATGGTGCAGCCCCTCAGAGACTCGCGGGACCACTATGAGGAGCTGAAGCAAATTGATGACGCCATGACCGAGGTAAACGCTCCTCAGCTCATAGTCTGTCATTTATTGTATGTAATTCAAATGTCATTTGTTCCTTATACTCCAGTCTTCATAGTCACTTGATCCTTCAGCAATCATTCTAATATGCTGATTTGGTGCTCAAGAAACATTTCTTATTGTTATCAATGTTGAAAACAGTTGTGCTGCTTAATATTTTTGTGTTTAATTATTTAATATTTTCAGGATTCTTTGAATCAATAGAAAGTTCAAAAGAAAAACATTTATTTGAGGATATTATAACACAAATGTCTCTAATGGCACTTTTGATCAATTGAATGCAGTCCTTTAAAAAATAACTTTTGAACAGTAATCTGAGTGTGTGTGACAGATTATATTATAAATATACATGCAAATGTATGTAACTATCTGGGATCATCCGAGTCCCATCTTGCTAACATAAAGGTGTGTTTTTTGTTCAATGAGGCACAGAAGAAAAAAACTGAAAATATGTCATTAGGAGGGAAGAAGAAATAAGCACTTCTGTGATTGTAATGATCCTGTGTAAGTATTTGATGTAGTTTAGTTTAGTAGTTTAGTTTTGATGTATTTGACTTGATACATTATACACTGTGTCTATATACTGAGTGCTGTGTTAAAAAAAAAAGCCATTCATTTTACTATTATGCGCTTTAAGTTATTTTCCCTTTACTTGTATCTTACTGGTATTTTCCTAATCTTTACTTTTTCTAGTATTTACATGTTTGATGTGATTTCGTGTGTAATTTCAGGAGACCCGTCTGCACGGTGTGGACGAGAGTTCCAGTGTGAGGATCTGTGAGACACTGGGCTGGTGTTGACTACGGCTGGTTTGAATCCACTGAATCTAAAAGGTCACCTGATCGACTCATGAAATCACGAGTCGCTTCCTTTTATCAACAGACTACTAGGCCAGGCTGATTCTTTCTTTTTGGCGTCAATCAGATAAAAAGCCTTTTTGGCTGATATGGGCATAGATTCATCACTTCAGTTTTGATCTTGTTTTTTTTTTCTTTTTTTTTCTATTTACAGTGTTCAACGACAAAAAATGCATTTCTATTGCATGTACGTAGTATGTAGTCATCTGAATGTTTCGTGGTCCCAAAGCAATTAAGATACCAGATTTCAGCATGACGTATGACCATAACTAGTGCCTTTTAAAAATGTTTTGGTGATTCTAAAAGGTCAGCAATGATATAATACTGTTCCTTTATCAGCTATTTCTCTCCTGAGTTCTTTTTAGAACATATCAGTTCACATTTTGGGCGGTTTTGTGGTGAGCACAATACCACTGATTTTAAGGATACCCGAGAACTCCTTTTGCATATGAGTTTCCATACTAGATGTGTTTTGCATTGTTCATTTGGTTAATGAGGTTTGAAATCAATGCATTTCCACTACAACATCCGGATAAATTATAGGATTAAACAGAGAATGTTATCATAATTTGCTTAACGTCATAACGTTCTTTTTTCTACTGAACACAAAATAAGATGTTTTGAAAAATGCCTCAGAAAATGGGGTCCAGTGTTTTTTTTTTTAACCCTTTTTTGTATGGACATCAAAATGTCTTTTGTGTTCTGCAGAAGAAAAATGTCATACAGATTTGTAACGGCATGAGGGGGAGTAAATTGCAGACTTTTTAATTTTAAACACCAGAAGTCATACCTTCTAACCACACTCAGTATTTCTGCCCTGTGGCCCCATGTTCTCACCGTTCTCTGTATCATATTTACTCTGGTTTGCTTCTAATACTTCCTCAAAATAAGACAATAAAGTCTGTGGGAGTTCTGCCTCCTGGCTGTTCTTTTCTCCTTTTATCAACGTGGTAATAAAAACTCTTGCCAGGAGGTCACATGTGTTTGCTATTATGACAAGGTTAGGCCTGTACGCATCATATCATTCATATGTTTCGCTTGTCAGTGTATGGCGTCTTCGTCTATAGATCAGCAGATTTTGATTGATGGAGATCACGGCACATTTCCTTCGCTAAGGGCTGCGTAACTTGTTGAAACAGGACTGGGGTGCAAAAGTTTGTCATTGCAAGCTATCAATTAAAGCAGATTTTAAGAGGTGAATGGAAAGTGGTATGTAAATAGGCTTGGTTTTGAGTTTTACACAGTGCAGTTCATCTGTCATTGTTCCTGCTGCACAGACTGGAACATGTACGTCTGAACCTGTTCTTAAAGTCACGCTTTTTCCATCCCAGCTGGAGACGCTGGATATGTTTGTGCCTTTGGCTTGTTTTCATGATAAATGGCATCATTTGATATGAATTTCTTCCTCTTGTTGCCTCTATTAGATAATGAGCCTCAATTTAAACTTTCAATTATCTATCTGCTGGCATGTCTTGGTTTGTCTCCACTCGACTGTGACATATTGAGTTCACAGATTATCAAAGCCTGTTTCATCAACCACTTCAGAGAAATGAAAAAATGTTTTTGAATCAAAACAATACGCATTCTGATTCCAATGCATCCAGGCACACCCTTGCTTTTAGCTAGATGTGAGATATATTTATACTTTGATTGCATTTTTTAACTGCTCTTGAGTGGAAAAGGCATTCTTTGTGTCTCTGACATGTTTCAAAAAGTCCCAACATTACTTTTATCCTTCCCATACTAATTAAGAATCAACAAAACAGGGTTTAAAATAATCTCAAGTTGTTTTGTGCCCAGAAGGCACAGACTGACCTATTAAGATGAGTTTTTTGTGTTCGGACACTTTCAGGTTCTGTGTCGCCTGTGCTTTACTGACTGTTCACAGGGTGGCAATATTTCTCTAAAGAGCTCTTTTGTACTTTCCACTCAGACGACTAAAAGAAGAGCAATTAGATGACAAAAGAAAAATTCTCAAGAGTGGAAACTGAAAACGATAAAGAAAGTCACACCCAGACATATAAAAGCCTGGTTTTTGGTCATATAACAAACCTACCTGTACTGTTCGTATTGTAGAATTTGGCACCATTTTCTACATTTACTGTCTTTTTTTGACAGATCAACTTTGAACTTTTTACTACCTATTTACACCAGAAATGTACACTTCCTCAAAAGTATGAAGCAGTACAGTTGTTTTCAATGTTGATGATAATAAAAAATGTTTCTTGAGCACCAAATCAGCATTAGAATTATTTCTGAAGGATTATGTGACACTGAAAACTGGAGTAATGATGCTGCAAATTCAGCTTTTCCAGCACAGAAATAAATTACATTTGAACTATATTAAAATAGAAACAGTTATTTTAAATTGTAATAATGTTTCACAATATTACTGTTTTAACTGTAGCCTCGGTAAGCAAAATAAATGTCTTTCAAAAACATTAAACCATCCCCAAACTTTTGAATGGTAGTGTAGATTATTTAAACAATTCTTGGACTCTTGGATATTAGAGACATACACTCACCGGCCACTTTATTAGGTACACCTGTCCAACTGCTCGTTAACACTTAATTTCTAAGCAGCCAATCACATGGCGGCAACTCAGTGCATTTAGGCATGTAGACATGGTCAAGACAATCTCCTGCAGTTCAAACCGAGCATCAGTATGGGGAAGAAAGGTGATTTGAGTGACTTTGAACGTGGCATGATTGTTGGTGCCAGAAGGGCTGGTCTGAGTATTTCAGAAACTGCTAATCTACTGGGATTTTCACGCACAACCATCTCTAGGGTTTACAGAGAATGGTCCGAAAAAGAAAAAACATCCAGTGAGCGGCAGTTCTGTGGGCGGAAATGCCTTGTTGATGCCAGAGGTCAGAGGAGAATGGCCAGACTGGTTCGAGCTGATAGAAGGGCAACAGTGACTCAAATAACCACCCGTTACAACCAAGGTGGGCAGAAGAGCATCTCTGAACGCACAGTACGTCGAACTTTGAGGCAGATGGGCTACAGCAGCAGAAGACCACACCGGGTGCCACTCCTTTCAGCTAAGAACAGGAAACTGAGGCTACAATTTGCACAAGCTCATCGAAATTGGACAATAGAAGATTGGAAAAACGTTGCCTGGTCTGATGAGTCTCGATTTCTGCTGCGACATTCGGATGGTAGGGTCAGAATTTGGCGTCTACAACATGAAAGCATGGATCCATCCTGCCTTGTATCAACGGTTCAGGCTGGTGGTGGTGGTGTCATGGTGTGGGGAATATTTTCTTGGCACTCTTTGGGCCCCTTGGTACCAATTGAGCATCGTTGCAACGCCACAGCCTACCTGAGTATTGTTGCTGACCATGTCCATCCCTTTATGACCACAATGTACCCAACTTCTGATGGCTACTTTCAGCAGGATAATGCGCCATGTCATAAAGCTGGAATCATCTCAGACTGGTTTCTTGAACATGACAATGAGTTCGCTGTACTCAAATGGCCTCCACAGTCACCAGATCTCAATCCAATAGAGCATCTTTGGGATGTGGTGGAACGGGAGATTCGCATCATGGATGTGCAGCCGACAAATCTGCGGCAAATGTGTGATGCCATCATGTCAATATGGACCAAACTCCCTGAGGAATGCTTCCAGCACCTTGTTGAATCTATGCCACGAAGAATTGAGGCAGTTCTGAAGGCAAAAGGGGGTCCAACCCGTTACTAGCATGGGGTACCTAATAAAGTGGCCGGTGAGTGTATATTTTGGTGACTGGTGCACATCAATTCTGGTTTTCTAGAGAAAACACAAGCACAATTGAAACCAGCACATATTATCTGTGTGAAGAACGGCCCCCTTGACTCAAGTAAAATTCTCTCTGTACTCCTCCTTATCAGTATCATGAATCAGTTCAGCGTAAAACTTGAAGCCATGTTTGTCAGTGAAAGTGTTTTGGAGATAAGTTCACTGGAACGTTTTTTCCAAAACAGATTAAATCTGCTTTGTGTCACTGCGGTCGATGTGGTGTAAACTGTAAAGTCCAATTAAAAGTGATTTGGATTATCTTTAAAGGGCCACGCTGTTTTGCTTTCCTTTATTGTCACTAGTTTCCAAATCCCTCTTGCTAATTAGGGGTATTTCCACCAATGAATCCCATTTTAAGTTTCATGTTTTTCAGGATAGTGTGAAAACAACTATGTCATATTTCAGAAAGTTTGAAATGGAATCATTGTATGTCAAAAAAAGTTTGTCACATGTGCAACAACTTAGAAGTATATATAGCAATAAATCAAAATAAAATATAATTGCAAAAATAAAAAATGTAAAAATTAAACGTGGTATGTCTATTTGTAATTTAGAAGCATACCGCAGTAATGGAGTAATGGACATCAGTGGAGCTTTAATGACATTCCTCATCCAGACTCTATTAAACTTCAAAGCCGCAGACCTCTCCCCTCTTACTGTATTTCCGCTCCGTCTTTGTCTAAACACATATGTCTCCACCGGTCTGCATCTCCTCTCTGTGTTTTCTTAGAGGGGCCCAGAGCTAAGGGTCAGTGTTTGGGCTGTCAGGGGCCTCTCCTTTGGGGGGGTGTCTAGATTTCAGTTCACCACAGATGCATGAATCATTTTCCTTTAGTAGAAGAAACGGCGCTGGGCAGAATGTTTCATTTCCTTTGTTCCCAAACTTTTTTACCATCTTGGGTCCCACCAAAAGCTTTACTGAAATATAATGGGGAAAATGCATTTGTTCTTTTTCAGTTAACTTTTATTTTTAATGCAGTAAAGTTTCATTAACATGATGGAACTTGCAGTATATGATGATTCAGTGAGTGCCATTCAGTGAAGTGTTTGTCAGAAGGGTTCATCAGACTGATTCAAACCATTAACTCGGAGAGAGTTCAGTAAGTTGATTCACTAACAGTTTTGGAGGATTCTGTCATTTAATTAAGAAATTTTATTTAATTTAATTAAGAAATAATCAGACTTATTCAAACCGGTAAGTTTGTGAGGATAATTCGTTAAAAGAACCGCCTCATAAGAGTCATTTGTTTGTGTGTTAGGTGTGACCCACTTATTCCATAAAACCCACTACAAAATGCATTTAGGCTATTCACATTAACACCTTTTTATTCACCTTGAACTAATGCAATGACATGGAACTAGCAGCCTGAATCACATGCTGATTCATAAGCTCTCCTGGCAGATTCGGCGAGTTCGTTCAGTGAAGGATTCTTGGAAAGGATTCAACAGGCTGAGTTTCCTTCAGTTTGAGAGTCGTTTGTAAGGATTAATTTAAAAACCTGATAATTTGGGTGGGCCATAGGCTGCTTTGTTCCCACATGACCCACAGCCTACAAGCCACTGTTCTAAACTGTTAATAATGTTAATATAATTATGTTATCTAACAGAAAAATTTATTAAAGATATCAGAAGGCAAAATGAGAATTCTCTTCCTGTGAGGTCTACACGGCTTCAGGGGCATTCCTTAGATAAAGTCAAAGCGCTATCTCCTCGACAGACAGCTTTTACAGGACACCTCACACTTTCCAGACAGGGAACACCTGTACTGCTCATCACATCAGGTCATTTGCTGTCTAAACGGTGAAGCGTTCAGGATAGGCTAGCCTACTACAAAAACCAACTGTCCGTTTGTGAACCAGACTATGGATATCATGGGACAAGATATGTGGATATCTCAAGATTCATCAACAACCTGACGGTTAAGTCTGGATAATATGTGGCGATAAATGTTTTGTTTTTAAAAAAAGAGAAAAAAAAACAACATGCCACAGGGGAGATGGAACAGACAAGTTTCCTTGAAAAGTCTGGAGGACTCCTCACAGGATCGACCCATAAGCCATCCTTTGCATGAGATCATACTGCTCATAACATCACAAAATACACTGTGTCCATAATGCCTGAATCCTACAAAGCAGCCACACATGCCTTGGCCATGATTTATGAGAGCAAAGTTTATATTTTGGCAATAATGTCCTTGGAGAATCGCCTTATCTCAGTATTTGCATGCTACATTTTTTCACCCCTATCAACATGTGCTGTTCTGTATTTTGAAGATGTTACTGTTAAAAAATGACTTCAGTAGACTTTTCATCAGCATATTCAAAACAACTGGGTCAAGCAGATTTGGGATGAATTTGAAATCTTGGTATCATCTTAAAAACAATTGCACAATGATTGGTGTGTTTCTCAAGCAAGCATTGTAGTCTCGGGCTAGTCTTTATTCTTTTCCCCTACATTACAGTATAATGTATACTATCTCTATACTGTGATGAAACATTTATTTTGCTTGCACGTGTCCCACAAGAGTTCATAACTTTTTATTTACAAGGTTCCAAAGGTTTTATTTGTCTGCTACCATAGACACTTTAATTGGTGGTTCTTTAAATAAACCAGAAAAAAACAACAACCACCACATGTACTTCTGTTAAAATGGACTTTCTTGTTTTTATATTAATCTAAAAATAGTATTTAATTTTAAAATATTTCTCTTTGACATAATAATCAAAACCCAGAGATGTTATTGAAGGTTTAACCCTGAAAATTGCTTAACTTGACGAGTTGTGTAAAAGCACAGCCTATGTTGTCATAAATTATTGATAATGTAATTTTTTCAACAGTGTACATATTGGTCTTGTTTGGGCCAATTTGACCCCAAAAGCACATTGGAAGAAAAAAAAAACTAATACTATATATTCTATTAACAGAAAAGCCTATTTGAAGTTTTTTACTGATTATTGATTTTGAGTTTTTAATTATATTACTATATGCTCTGTAGCACTTTGAGATTGTTGAAATGTAAAGTGCAATACAAATCACATTTATTATTCTTATTCTTAAATCTTAAGTGTGATTTTGCTAATATGTGTATTTAACATGCCTTGGGACCCCAAACAAAACTTGGGGGTTAAAAAAGTAAAAGAAAAACTCAGGTTGTCTGGGAGAGATTGGGCCAGATGTGTTTACCTCTCCACATTCTGCATTTATCTCCAGTAGGCATCTTGATTGCAGTTTGGCAGCAGATCAACAGCTGTATGTTGGCTTCGCTTTAAGACAGCAAATAAGACTGCAATTATTCACGCCTACTCTGAACGTAAATGCTGATTTTTAACCCTAACACTTTTTACCGATGTGCTAAAGAAGTCCGCCCAAGATCCATTGCATCGGAACACACACCGCACTGGTTTTTATTCAGCACATTCTTATCACCTGGGCTTCAATTTGTTCTTTATTGGTAATAAAAAATAAGTGTGGAAACAAAGAGGGTTGAGGGTTGCAGAGTATAATCACCCACTGTAAAATAATGTAGGTAGAATGGAAAAAATCTGTGATTTTCCAAATGAGGATTTGCCAGGATTGGAAAATGCCATAGTTTTTCCATCCATTTAATAAAATGCATCTTCTCTTGTAACAAATAGCCGTGGGTCTTGTGTCTCCAAAGGATTCAACAGCACCTGATCATGACCCATTATCCTGCAGCACCCAAACCGCGCCACTGGAAGAATTTTCAGAGGAATATATGGCAAATTGATGGTTGCAGCAATGACTTCACATGCCACAGATGACTATTCCTTCAAACTCAGCAGGGAGTTCTTATTTATAACCAGAGTGTCAGCAGATTTAATCATTTACAGACCAACGTGATAGAGCGCCAGCCAGATGTGTACGCACAGGCCTGCGACATCCAGTTCTGTAATTATGAAAAGACG
This sequence comes from Semotilus atromaculatus, assembly GCA_031834385.1. Classification (NCBI taxonomy): domain Eukaryota; kingdom Metazoa; phylum Chordata; class Actinopteri; order Cypriniformes; family Leuciscidae; genus Semotilus; species Semotilus atromaculatus. The sequence goes on from JAULUF010000015.1 coordinate 11,818,308, forward strand.
AAGTCTCACTCATGGTATTGTAAAGACAGGCTTGGAGTGGAGCACCAGCCATTCCATTATGCAGTTTAAATGTGGATATTCTTTCATCTTTCATTTCGATCTGAGCTACTTCTGAGGTTCCTAATGCTTTCCTAGGATGAGTCCAAACATGTTTGTTTGTTTTGTCATCTAAAGACCCTCTTCTTGCTTCCCACACTTTTGGAATTTCCACAAAGAAGTCTGTGTGGAAAGACAGTTTCCATTAGGAGAGGAGTTTAATAATCACACTAGCTGCTCGAATGCTCTCTCTTCAAACAAGCTTTGGAACGTAACACAGGTTTTGCTGGAACAGTCCCATCTGGAAGCCACTCGTTTGGGTCAAGAGACAAACAAGAGCTGGGGAAGGGGCCTGTCACGTAGGTGAACCTTTGGAGTGTGCCTTTGGAACAGACTTATAAATTCACTGCTATTTGTTTACCACAAGCGAGTGAATGTATGGTTGCTTCTTGTATAATGTGTTTAATTAAATTGAATTAAATGTTTAATTTTCAGCTGTTATTACAATAATTTTTTTAAGTTTTAAAATAAATTATAATAATAATGGTTGATATTTATACTATATACAAAAATGTATTGATGATTTATATTATATATAAATAATAGGCGAACGAGATCTACTTCTGAGCTAATACAATAACTTTTTCAGCTTAGTTAAAATAACATAATAGGATATGCTGCTGCAAGAATATATTCAAACTCCTGTATAGCAGGTGGTGCTGGGGAGGAAGAAGGGTAAACAGAAGTTTTCACTATTGTGCAGCAGGGCGATCACAGGCTATAGGGTACGAAATATATGGTTACTTGGATTAGGAAGTAAGTCTGGTTGACTAATGCCATGACGTTAAAGGGACCAATCAGTGCTCAGAGTTTCATGACTCAACCACATATGTATAAACAAATACCACCGTTCAAAAGTTTAGGTTCAGTAAGATTTTGTAATGTTTTTGAAAGAAATATTTACTGTTTTATAATATAATAATATAATATAAATATATAATATAAACAATTAGCAAAAATCTAACCTTTCATTGAAGTAAAAGAATTGAGAGTGGGGGGAAATCACATTATGAAATAAATGTTTTTTCTCCAAAACACGTTGGGAACAATTATTTGCCCACTTTTATTTAATGCTTTTTGCAACCTCCTGAGTCTGAGTCTTCTCCTATAATGCCTGATGAGTTTGGAGAACAGCTGACAAGAGATCAGAGAGACCATTCCTTCATACAGAAGCTCTCCAGATCCTTCAAATACCCAGATCCATGTTGGCGCTACTTCTCTTCAGTTCAGCCACTCATTTTATAGGGTTCAGGTCTGATGGCCATTGCAGATGCTTGGTTTTGTGCTCAGTGACCCATTTTTGTTTTGATTTTGATGTTTGTTTTGTTTAACCGTCTGGAAGATCCAAACATGGCCCATTACAAAATTTCTAGCAGAGGTTGTCAGGTTTTGATTTTTTATCTGTTGGTATTTGATCAAATCCAGGATGCCTGAACAAGATGTCCAGGACCTCTGGCAGAAAATTAGCCCCACAGCATTAAAGATACAGCAGAGTGTTTCATTTTACACATAGGGTACTTTTTTTATCCCTGTATGAACCAAACCCATCTTAAGTGTTTGCTGCCAAAAAAGCTTTTTTTGTTTTGTTTCATCTGACCATAGAATCCGTCCCGTTTGAAGTTCCAGTAGTGTCACTTTCTATGGTCAGCATAGATTGCATAAAATGTTCTTTTTGGCAGCAAACACTTAATATGGATATGGTTCATACAGGGATAAAAGTACCCCACATGTAAAAAAGTACCCCACTTCAAATTGTTTTACTTCAATAAAAGGTTCGATTTTTATTTATTTTTTTTTTTTTATAAAATATCAAAAAGATAAACAATGCAGATTTATTTATTACAGCCATCTTTGATCATTACCAAGGGGCCAAATAATTCTGACCAGCACGGTACACATGAGTTTAAATATTATAAATGTAAATATAAATATAAAATGATTTAAGTCTTTTATGCTGGGGTCCCACTGAAAACTGAGATTTTAGCTTTAGCTCTTTCTTATCCTTATTGCTCCTGAGCTTTGAAACCCAGCAAAAGTCCTCAGGATAGAGTTTCATCTCTGTTTTGAAGGCCTAACACAGTTGTCACGGTTTGCTGAAAAAGGGAATGTGACTTGCATGTGCGGTGCAGATGTTGGATTCTTGGTGGGGATGAAAGTGTGGTGGCATTGGATTGGCATTCTTTGCCCACTCAGACCTCCCTGAGCTGTTTACTCACACACCCACATGATGGATCCAATCCTCATTATAGTATCACACAATGAGAGTGGGTCTACAGACATTGCTTATGGATTGAGTCCTGTTCTCCATTTGTGCTTTTACTCCAGGGGGTGAAGTGCTCTCACAGAAGCACACATGTAAGGGGATACCCCTCTATCCAGGATCCACAGACCAAAGCTGTGCAGACAGATATTTCCACCAAATGGAAGTCACTCAAACTAAGCCAAAATGACTTTTTAATATATTTAAATCCCTCTTTATGTTGCTCTGGAATAATGATCAAGCTCCAGAATTCAAATCTCATCCTTATTGTATGCAGCATGTGGAATGAGCAGTCACACAAACATTCTTTTTCCGGTTTTCTGCCAAGTTCTGTTACTTGAATCATGTTAATTCTGTGATTTTTACATATAATCCAATGAAATGTTATTAAAAGGACATGATTTATAATCAGGGGACATCTTTTTATTGCTGATGTTTGAAACAGGAGTATGATGTGTTTTTGAGAGCTGAAGAGCTCAATGTCCGTACTTTGATTATACCACCACCAGGAAGAGGATTTGATTGCTTAATTGTGAAATTAATCAAGTTTAAAACACAATTCATTGTCACAGTTGTTGTCATTTGCAAACAGGGCTCAACAAGGATGTCTGAAATCGTACTGTTTTAAAGCTTATGACACTATTTGCTCTCAGTATGGCACTTGTTAACCTTAAATCTTCCTGAACCCGTGCAAAATCTCCTTTGTGTTGTAAATCCTCTGTGAGGAATTCTGCATTAGCAATCTTCAGACACATGTTTAACCCAAATACCACACAAGCATTACATAGGAAAACTTTCTCAGGATATTTTCTTAAGACAAACATTTCTTTGTTGTTGCTTTGAAAGAAGAGGAAATACGTGGCAGAATGCTTTATTTTTTTATTGTTTGCTAAGTTATTGTGTCATTGCAACACCTCATTGTGAATGTTTAGAGGAATTCAGTTTGAATGAATGCACCTGCAGACCTTTCATTCTTTACAGGCTCATTAGACAGAGCATATCCGTTAAGAGGCAGTCTGGGGGAAAACATACAAGATGTCTTTATGTGAAGGGTTACCTGGTTGTCACCTCATTATGCCTACAGGCCTGTATTACATAGAATACATACATGTGTATGTGTGAGCTCTAAATCTTTGAATAGGGACGAATCCACACAGCAGGGGATGATGATTCTAAGGTGGCATAGATGACGATTATGGAACAAAAACAGTGGCTAGACTCGTCGGTGCATGTCCTACTCATCGTATTTCTGTCATTGCTCTACATATTGAGACAACAAACCTCACACTCACTCACGATCAAACACACCAAATGCCTGGCACGCAACAGCAATGCCAGGCACGATATTGGGGAACTATGAAACTGCAGTCTCTGAAGTTCTGAAGCTCCTCATAATTCAAAGCAGCATTGTGAAGCTATAACCTTGCTTCACAAAAAAGTGAGAACTTTATAAACTATAATCACTGGCTTCCGGTACAAACTCAAGCTCCCCTTCTCTTATATCGAAATCCTCTGACATTTCTTTTTTTAAATTCTTGTTTTTTAGACTTCTAATTCGTGACCGGTGTTTTGTTTTGCTCTATCCTCTGTTCTTCTGCGTTCATCAATACATCACGTGTTGGGTCAGAGGTCACTCTTCCGCCAGAACTAGATTCACATACGACTGTTACAGATAAGGATATTTTTCTTACAAAAAATCATTGCTTCGCATCAGAAGGCCTTTATTAACCCCCTGGAGCCGTATGGATTACTTTTATGATGGATGGATGCGCTTTTTTTGAGCTTCAAGACCCTTTTTGGGCTTTTTTGGTTTTTTTTTTATGTTTCCATTCACTCCCCTTATTAAGCTTGGAAGAGCTAGGGTACTATTTTATATAACTCTGATTAGGTTTGGCTAAAAGAAGAAAGTCATACCTAGAATGGCTTGAGGGTAAGTAAATTATGGGATAATTTTCATTATTGGGTGAACTTATTCTTTAAGTTTCATTTACGAAACATCACAAAAAGAGCACAAGGAACAGAGACGTTACGTCGAATGATGACGAAATGGGGTTTTCGCTTAGAAAGCCTATCAACTTTGAATATTACAAAACGATCTAATGGCAAAGAAATGCCATGGGTCTGTGGAATTTGCATAGCGTAACTCCGCCCCACCTCGTGGTTATAAAAGGAGGACGGCGGCAACATGCAGGTATGTTTCTTCGCTGAGGAGCCGAGACTGAACTCAGGCAATTCCCGCGGTACAGCGTAGGTGGCAGGGAGATGTAACCTCTCCGTTCCCTACTCAGAGAATGAGGGTTACAATCATAACTGAGACGTTCCCTTTCGTAGTCACTTCGAGTTACGTAAAATGACGACGAAATGGGGTTCCCAGTCCAATCACGCCACTCAGCTGTCTTCCAATGCGCTGCGTAAGTCTGAGATCCCTGTCGTGAGACTAGCACGGACGAAGGACTATTATCTCAGTGGAAATATGCAATCAGTGCCAGCCCGGAGGGGGTGGACTTAAGAATATACATATGACCCGGAGGGATGCATATGGAAAACCACTGGTGTGTCCAGCCTGAATTGACCCGAATTCCAGGCACGCTTCGTCAATGGAAAATGCGTGCAGGTCCCCAACCCTCTTAATGGAGGACAATGCAAGCAGGAGTGCTGTCTTAACTGACAGGAACATAAGCTACACTGATTGCAGAGGCTCAATGGGAGCACTCTGCAGGGCAGTTAGAACCACTGAGAGGTCTCAAGAGGGAGCGAGAAGAGGGCGAGGAGGATTCAGTCTCCTCGCTCCTTTCAGGAACCTGATGATCAGGTCGTGCTTTCCCACGGACTTACCCTCAACTGCGTCGTGATGTGCGACGATAGCAGCAATGTACACTTTCAGGGTGGAGGGAGACAACCTTCGCTCCAACCCATCTTGCAGGAAGGAAAGCACGACACTGATCAAGCATTTTCTGTGGTCTTCTCGGTGAGAAGAGCATCAGTTGACAAAGAGTTTCCACTTCCACGCATAGGCATGTCTTGTGGACGACGCTCTAGCGGAAGTGATGGTCGCATCCAGGAGCCACACGTGGAGGTTCCAAAGATCGGGACGAGGGTGCCATAGGGTGCCCCGTCTCCGAGAAAGAAGGTCCTTCCTCAGAGGAATTGGCCAGGGAGGTGCAGTCACGAGGAGTACAAGTTCGGAGATCCTGTCCAGGAGCCCGCGGCAGCATGTCCATTGCACATGGCGCCCCAGCCCGTGGTGGAGGCATCTGTCGAGACAACAACATGCTTGGAAACTCGATCTAAGGGCAATCCGGCCCGTAGAAAACTGAGGTTCGACCACGGGGTGAAGGTCTGACAGCAGGTCGGAGTAATTGGTACTCGGAACGTGCCTTGTTGCCATGCCCACCTCGGGACTCGGTCGCGAAGCTAGAGCTGAAGTGGTCTCATATGAAGCAAACCGAACGGCGTTGCCGTGGCCGCGGATGACATATGCCCCAGGAGCCTCTGAAAGTATTTCAGTGGAACCACACTCTTGCCCTCGAATTGTCTCAGGCAAGTCAGTAGCTCATAAGCTGTACGCACATGGCGACCGAGTCGATTTCCACAACAAGAAAAGAGATCCTCTGCACAGGGCAAAGTTTGCTCTTCTCCCAGTTGACCCAAAGGCCCAAACAGGCTAGGTGCCGGAGCACAAGGTCCCTGTGTTCGCAAACCTGGTCTCGGGAGTGAGCTAGGATCAGCCGTCAGTCGTCGAGATAGTTTAGGATGCGAACCCCGGGTCACGCAAACTGAATCGCGTAGCCGAGCCTGATGGTTCTTGTGACCCAGCGGGACAGATTGCGAAGCTCTAACCAGGCTTCCAAAGACTGTACCAGCGGGGTCATACGAACCACAGACGTACCACCGACTGACCCAAACAGGGGAGGCACAGCGTCCCGGCGTGAGGGTGCAGTCATTGACCACGTCCAGTCATTGGTCTGCTCTGCCAGGGGTCTGGCGACAGAGGGGGACGAGAGCGGCGAGGCACAGCCGAGTCGTCATCTCCCGATGACTCGAGCCCGCCTTGTGATGCTGCGACGGACCTGGCATCATCATTTGGGGGACCGAATGACATTCAGTGTTCCACACTTAACCCTCAGGTCACCCTGGACACCAGCTGAAGTACCACCTCGTGAGGAGGTGTAGATCAGGGTGTCGATGAGGGGATTCTCGCTCTAGTGAGTTCACTGAGTCTCGACCGCAGTGAGAACAAGAAGCATCCACAAAAGCTGCTTCAGCGTGATCAATGCCCAGATACGAAAAGCTGCTATTTTGCCCATCAGATGACGAAACCACCCGACCGCAACCAGAAGTTTACGGACGAGACATCTTTCACAGTTTTGTCGGAAATATGTATCGCGCGTGCAACTCAAAATAGAGAGGATGAAACCCTGCAGGTGCTGAAGCGACCAGGGAGAAACACACGACTGGCAATCACTGCACAGATCAGCAGGCAATGTGAATCTTGCTGAAATTCGCCGTCACACCAACACCTGGAGAGTAGCTCGTCTCGAAGAGTGAAAACTCAGAATGGCTTGTGGAGTGAAGAATACACTTGGCTCCGAAGCGAAAACATATCTGCATATTTCCGGCGTCCTCCTTTTAATACCCACAAAATGGGGCGGAGTTACGCTATGCAAATTCCACAGACCCATGGCATTTCTTTGCCATTGGCTCGTTTTGTAATACTCAAAGTTGATAGGCTTTCTAAGCTAAACCCCATTTCATCGTCATTCTACGTAACTCAAAAGTGACTACGAAAGGGAACATCCACCAATTTTAGTGGTATAAAACAACAAAAATTTTATTTGTTGTATTATTAGTCCATGCTTAGTGGTGTCAATGTACCCAGTGAACAAAGGCCTGTTCCAGTGTATGCAGTGGTGTGTGTGTGTGTGTGTGTGTGTGTGTGTGTGTGTGTCTGTGTATGCCTCTGAGAGCTACATTAGTGAATGTCTTGTTAATGATTTACATAAGTATATATATATATAAACTATAACCTTACCACAGGACTCCAAATGACACTTTGTACTATGAAACTTGGAAAGACTGTACAGTAGAAGCATGATTTCCTTTCTAAAGAAAGTTTTTTTTTAAAACTACGTAAAGCAAGAAAATGTTTTCTGTCTGGTGGCAGATACAAAGATGTAGGATAATTCTCATTTAAAATAGCACTAAAATTTTTTTTTCTTTACAGCCAATGTTGATGCAAACATACAAAACAAAGTGAAGTAACAGCTGGTCAAACGGCAGTGACTAATATCCGTTCTCTCTCCTTTACCTCCTCCAAAGCTGTAAATGCTTTAGTTTAGCCAGTCACAAAAGGACATGTTTACCTGAACTTCACTCCAATACATCACCTGTATTGACCAGTGTCCTGACCCAGCTGACAGTGTTTACTCAAGACCACAGGCTGTCTATTTGCTTTCTCCTCCGGTGAAGCTCTCCAGCTCATGTGCCCAGAGGTGGTGTGCTCCCTGAGGAGGTCACATACTTGGGCCACCCAGCAAGAAACACATCACCTGGAAATAAGAGCCTCTGATGAGCTACAGCTGGAGGATCTTCTGCTCAAGAGGTAGTTCACGATGTAATATGCCACTTCTAGACCAGTGAACATTTCCAGGTTTGGTGTATGGAAATCATTACTCTAGATTTGTTAGAGTTCCGCTTCAGATCGTCAGCGTCAAATAAAAATTCACTATACTTCTCTCTGGTGACGTGGAATGCTATAAGAATTATCATCTTACGTTTTGGCCACATAACAACATTTGCACAAAATTGCATATTTTTGTTTAGTGAATAAAAAGTGGTTTTTTTCATTCTTAAATATGCTCCATATTCTCACTATATTATACTATATGGGCCATAAAAGCTTGATATATTAAATATGATACAACATATAAAACATATATACAAACTTTTTTGAGATTTTGTATAAAACTTAAATAAAATGTTCTATTTCTGACAATTATTATGTCAAGCTTGAAAGGTGCTGAAGGTGCTGAAACCCATATTGTGTTTGTACTGATTTTCTTCTTCCTGGTTTTTGTTTGGTATGGGCGTAAAAGGTATGGGCGTTCCCAGTTGTGCACCCCTACTCAGGCGCACAGACACGCACCCGTCTGACTCTAGGTGGTGCTATAATAAATCCATGAAGTTGAAAATTGGTATGCATCTTATTTGGTGGACGTCCTAACTTTATAGACCAGGATACTTAAAGAAAACATGGCCACCAGCAGTCAATCAAATTTCAGCAGCTAATAACAGCAAATCTGAATGGCCTACTGTACAAAAATGTATATTTGTACATTGGGTGAAAATGAATATGTACCAAATCGGCCTCAAGGTGGCGCTACAATAAGCTACTTTACATTTGAGCTATTAACTCCGCAATTGTGTGACGGAATCAAAATTCTTGTTTCTTCTGAATTTATTGCTTTAAGCCACAACAATTAGCAAATCTAATTTAATTTTTTATGCAATTTTATTTAGTTAAAAAAAATACTTTTTTGAACTCTTCAGCCGTTTGTCAGACCTTCACCAAACTTTACACACATCAGCTTTAGACCCTGCTGGTAAAAAGCTATCAAAAGAATGTTGATTATAGCAGATTTGTTTTTTTTTATGGCCTATGCCTGATATGACTATGCCTAATTAGCCTATGTCGTGTGAGCACAAAGTCTCAAAACTTTGTAAAAATAGAAAACAAGTCATTCTGAGCAAACATGCTTTGTTTCATGAATTTTTTATGCTCGGGATGCTAAAAGCAAATTCTAAATAGGCTATCTATTTTTTTATTATTATAAAGTTGCCTTTTTAAAATTTCAAACTTTAAGAACCATAGTCTAACATTAATATTGGCACATGATAACTCTCTTGTAACTCTATTATTAAATCAGATTAAGAAACAAATTAAACTGAGTGTGATTAATATTGTATAGGCTACGTTTAATAAGCATAGGCTAGCCTAATATTATCACATATAGGCTAAAATAATATATTGCAAATGTACATAATAAATATACAAGAATTCTTTGTTAATGAATATGATATGTAAATCACCTACATTACACGAGTTTTTGTGGGCGGAGCTTAGGTGGAGGCAGAAGGATCCCTCTGTCCGCTTGCCTAACGTTAGTTTGCAAGTTTGGTTAGCTTGCTTTTTAACAATGACTGGAGAAAATCCGATTTTATCTTAATGTGCAAGGTCACTCACCGTCCAGGACCGCGATAGTTATTTGCAAAAGTTAATTTTAACGGACGGAACCAGATTGCCTGACCCGTACAGTACACGCTCACTCAATGGATGGACGGTCTGACATGATTAACGTTAACGCTACCTCTGGTTGAGTGGCCTGACTTCTACACCTATCCGATAGAGAAACCGAGCGTAAAGAGAAACTGAGGGCATATAAATCTTTAGAGACCTATATCTATGTGATGAATGGTCATGTAGTAGGCTACAAGACTTGTGTGGTAGCCTACAATCCGCAGTTCTGCCTAGCCAGCGCCAAGAAGACGACAATGTAAAGAGTGACATTACGGTGCAATTTGAATGATGTGAATATTTTCTACAAATAAAAATTCCAGATACAGCATATTCATTTTTCATTGATTCTTGCACCCAACAACACAACAAGATGACATTTATTAATAATAATAATAATAATAATTTCAGCTCCTTATTATGTTGCCGAATCTGTGCTGGTTTGTATTTGCCGCCTCCAGTGTTCCCTTTGTTTTGCCTCCAGCTAGAACTGTGACGTAATTGTGACGTCAGCGCAAAAGGGGTCTATTAACCAGACGGTTATGTGAGAGGGCGCTACACCTTTAAGAGTTTTCGAGCGCTGCCTGCGAAACTTTGGGAGCACGTTGGACTGCTGCACTTTGGATAATGAAGGAAGTGACGAATCCGCAAGGACTAGGAGAGAGAGGAAAAAACTCCAGAGGAGAAAAACAGAAACTAAGATTGAAGTCAGCGTGAAGCGCAGTGTACTGAATGAACGCGAGCGTCAGTGGCACAGGTCGGGATCTCACGAATCAGTTCCCTCAGTGAGAGGCGCGAGACGAGTGCAAACACTAGATTGATCCGTGTGTGACGCGGCTCTCTTAAATGTTTATTTACCAAACGTGAAAAGTCTCTAGACCTGGTATTAAAAGACTTTATGAATTCATTTGTATATCCGGCTTCCAAAAAATATGGATGAAGTTGTAAAAGTGGAGCGGCTGAGGAGATAACGTTAGTGGAGTCAATCTGAAGACTTGTGGAATGAGTCGAACCGCATCAGCGACTGTAATTCCTGTGGATTCTCCTTCTGAGCCCGGAGTTTGACTTTTAGGATTATCTGGCATGTTTGCGAGGTGGATTTCACCGGTTTCAGTTCGGTTTACTGTGTTTGTTTTGCTGCTCACTGTGACAGTAACTCTCGGGTCTGCTTCTGAGCTGAAGGTGAAGGTTCGTTTGGCCGATGGACAAATCACAGATGAACTTCTGGAGGCGGACAGTGAAAAAGACTCCATCACTGTGGAGTTTAAACAAGGAGATGGGACTCTTATAACTTTTGTGGCCGATTTCAAACAGGTAAGTTAAGTTGAAAACTATGCCCAGGATAATTCAATCTATGTTTGTTTAATACGATTGTAACATAATGTCACTGCGAAGTGTGCTGGAATGCATATTGCTTGACTTTTTCCATGAACCCGCCCCCTTTCACAGTAGGTGAATTATTTTTAATGTCTGTATATCAATTCATTACATTTGAGGACTTTAACAGGCCTAAGTCTTATTAGTCTTATTTCATATTAAGGAACACTCTGAAGGACAAATGCTCTTGAGTCTATTACTTTCAGACAAACTTGGTAAACAAAAAACATGCTATGTTCAATATATAGGGTATATAAGGTTTGGATTATAAATAAGTTTTGAAAATTTTACCTAAATTTACTATATTTATAATTTACCAGATCATCTACAGTGATGAAGCCTCAAATACTGTAATTTGAGAAGTGGTTACTTTTTCCTTCCTCCTGCCATTAAAGTCCGTGTCTCTGTGTTAAATCATCCACATTAGTGATGAACTTCTGACCTGAGGTCAGATTCTTTCACTGGTGATCATACCATCAGGATTAGCAGTGGCACTGTCACTGCTCTCATCCGCCTCAGTTCAGTCACGTCAGCAGCAGCCCTCTGCCCCTCACGTCCCCTGATCCTCCACAGATGTGGTCAGTGTGGGGGTTTGGATCACATTTGGGAAGGCTTGAACTTTTCCTTTCCTCTTTTTATCAGTTCCACTGGCGGGCCTATCTCCATTTTTCTCACATGTGGTTCTCATCTTGTGTTTCCCCTGTATCTCAGGGATTTATGGAACGTTGAATGAGCGAGGACTTCCAGCTGACTTTCTGGATTTATTGCACTGAAAGGGCTTTAACAGGGATGGAGGAAGACAAATATTAATTTATATTACTAAATTAAGTATGGTTATTCTGGTACCTGCCTAATCAGGTGCTAAGTGAACCCTCTGGATTGGATTTCCAAAGCTAGTGTTTTTATTTTCTTATCTTTTCTTTTCTTTTACATAGGCATTTGATGGCAGATTTGGCGTAGCATAGCTCTAAATATCTTTCATTCATCAGAGTGAATGCTGCTTTGGTTTAGTTTTCTGTTGTTGTGGAATTTACATGGATGAAATCTATATTTTAGACCAGATTCAGCAAATGATAATTGTATTGTTGTTTTTTTATTTACTTACTTCTTTCTTACTTGGTTACACTTCATAATTATAACAAAAAGGTTCCATTTGTTAACATTTGTTTCCTACATTAGTTAACAAATGTCCTTTTCTTAATGTTAATTTCAACATTTACTACATTTACTTTATTAAAATTATAAGTTGTATCTAATAATGTTATATAAAGTGGCTGTGTGTAGAATTCAGAAACTCTTGATAGTAGCGGCACTGGTGGCCGTTATGTGAACTGCAGCTAGAAACGTATTGTTCATCCACACAAAACGTACACGAAACTGAATGTGATTTAATGCCCCAATATATTAACGACGAAGTTCTTTTTTGTTTTTGGCTTAAAAGTCAAAAAGTTTGTGATACCTTTGCAGTGATATACTGTTAATGAACATCCAGACGATATCCGATAAGAAAACATGCACATAATCTACAATGGAAACACATTTACAGAATGCATTTCTTAATGCGCATAAAAAAAAACATGTGATTTTGCGATGGGATGGCATAACTGGACCAACCAGTGGACTGATATTATTGCACTGCATCTGAAATGCTGTTTTGGTCATTCTGAAATGCCTGAGGAAAGTCTGTCGTCAAAGTGGTTGGTTTGATTATTTGAGACTATAGACTATAAATCTGGCTATGTGAGACAATTATCCTAACCTGAACAGTGTATAATAAATACATTTTAATATTAAGCATCCATTTCATGTGCCATTCAACGTTACGCCACATCCTTTTGATTTTCCTGTCAAAAACGTCCAGAGTCCTTCACGTAAAAATCAGTCTGCAGGCTTTCATAGACAATTTAGGAAGTCGGGGGAGGTCTCGTTTTTTAACTTTGGTTTCAAGCTGTTCACACATTGGCAATGAAAAAACAATTAATACATGAAAATTCTTACAAATAGCCCCATTAATGGACCTGAGCTAATATGAACTAACAATAAGCTGTTGATGGGGTCCCCCAATCAATAATTTTATCCCTTAAAACTCATCTTCGAACACCAAAATTACATATTTAAAAGTTTTTTCCTTGGAAAAAAAAATTCTTCATGCCTTAAAATAGCTTGAATGTAACTCTACACCCTTGCTCAGAATTGCAAGTTTATATAATGCAATTCTGAGAAGAAAAAAGTCAGGACTTCAAGTTTATATCATGCAGTTCTGTGTGAAAAAAGTCAGAATTGTGAGATAAAAAGTCGCAATTACCTTTTTTAAAATGTTTTTAGTCAGTGGCGGAAACAAGCTACCATACTCAGATACAGTTTACCCATCTTACCCATATATAACAGTGTGTTTTGTTACTGTTCAGTTCAAGTTTCAATGGAAATCAGATGAGATTGGAATATCACGCTTGAAGAAAAAATTTCAGTGGTTGTGGCCATCTCTTAAGCATACATTTTCATTATATGAAAAAACAGATATAACAGAGTAACAGACTGGCCTTTTTTCCCAGTTTGTGTGGAAAAAGTGTGGGCTGTATGAGGTTCTTTTACAATTTGGCCTACTTCGACTGTTTCGGGATTAGAGTAACACATCACAATTCAGCGGCGACTGTTTGGTGGAAGAGATACTACGTGTGATCACATGAATCTTTCATCTCTAACTCAAGCTTTTCTCTTAAACTGTTCCGTTGTCTTTCTAGTTGTATTATGTTTCTCAGCGCTCTGCAGCATATGCAGTGATGAAGATGAATTCATCTCAGCTCGCTCGTCCGCTGCCAACCAAGGAGCCGGGCGGTCTGCTTTTATGCTCATCTCCCTATTGGGATATCTGTGACCTGCTTGGACACAAGCCATCCCTCCTCTTCACTTTGAAATGTTATCGGCTCATAACGTTTGAGCCAGCTGTAAACTTTATTGTATTAGATTCATTTTTAGGGCAATCTTTTATTGTTGCTTATGGCAAGAACATGTTGTGTTGGCTGTGGTTTTAGCAACTCCTCATTCAGTTGAATTTTGAAGTTGTTTCACTTTTGAATTTGTTGTTTTGTCACTTGTGGGAACTTGTTTGTCTTATATCCCAGCTTTTCAATCAGTGTGCTGTGTGTTTGGATGCCATCCAGGTGTGTGAACATGCCCACTTGAACCTAGCCAGTCCAGCCTGTTTCAAAATGTCCCACTAATTCTGAGACATGTGACAGGGATGTGACCTGACTGCACAGGCTTGAACAACCGCTCATGATGACACAATATATGTTTAAAAGATTCATGTCAATATGAATGACAGACCACACCCGTTGTGTAGACTTTGCTGTTTTACTGCTGCCATTACAATAAAGGAACTAATACATTGCATGACTGGTGCATTATAAATATTGCATTGCAATGTGCTGGATCTAGAGGTGCTTTTATTTATTAAAATGTAGAAACGGCACATTTCACCTTTAAAATCACGTGTAAAATGGGTTTTTCACCACACTGCTTTCAATACACGAAACTGTGTGGTGTCTCTAACCACAGTTCAGTTCACATTTTCATGTTCAAGTGTGTCGGCAACAGGCAGGGCATCTCTGGCAGCTCCTTGGCTACAAGCTGATGTCTTTTTATCAAGCCAGAATAAGGCAGATGTTGACCCTTTGAGTGCTGCTGAGGAACAAAGAAGAGACCTCCTTTACCCACAGACACTGTTATGTGCTGAACTTGTTCAAGTCAGTTTGTCCAGAGTACATCGAGCAGTGTCAGTGTTAAAATATTTTGAGCACTGAGAAACTGAAATATGCTGATGTTTGAACCTTAATTTTCTTGCACTTTCAAGCTGTCTTAATTTAGCACAGCAGTCTTTTACTGTGGTGCAATCTGCTAAAACTCTTGATTGCACAGATTGCATTTAAAAAAAATCCCCGTGAGAGCTCAAATGGACTGTCTTCATGTTTCAGAAATTGTCACAAGCATATTGCATATCATCAGTTTGATTGCTGAAGATTGCTTTCATTGTTCCTTAGCAGCATATAGGCTAGTATATGTAATCAAGGGGGTAATTTCTCCCTTAGTCACTGGTTTGAATGATACACAAGTTTTTGCCAGTGGCGGAAGAATTCAAACCATAAATATGTTTAAATTTATAATATGTATTATTTGAATATAATATATTTAAAATTGTCGCAATGACAATTAATTATTAATAGCCTATTTTCTTTCACTAAAACATGAGGATGTGATTTTATTCCTCATATTTCCATTTTGGTGGCATATTGCAAGCAGTATTCCATATTTTCCATTTGAGGAAAAAGAGAATGTGAGAATCTCAACATGTTTTACCATTCATATCACTTTGTTTTGAATCACTACTGAAGCATCAATCATTCTTTAATTATGTAATGTTGTACTTCCTAAAAGTTACTGTGCATCTGCCTTATTTACTCACCAAAGCCGACCCAGAAGGTAGGGTATTTTAATACTCATAATTCATTCACTATACTACCGGAATTAGTTTATCATAGTTAAACATGCCTTTTAGCATTCAGGATTAGCTGTTTCCTTAAAGCCCCTCCAAAGTGACATGTCTTAACAGCCACAAGAGTTTGATCCTATGATATGAGTCATTGCTTAATGAATCAAGGCTTGGGTTACATCAGTTCTTGCTAAGTCCAAGTTCCCGGTGAAAGACATTGTATAAACTAGGGTTGCATTTTGTTTTCTTGATGAGGCATATCTCAATGGAAATGAGATGTACTTCCCCTTATAGTTTACAGGCACAGCATGAATCCTTCCTGCTGCGTTTGGCTCTTGTCTTTTCTTCTCCCACGCTCTGACGTCTCCCTCTGGGTCTTGTGCAATACCTTTGGCTTGGTATGGGGTGTTGAAATATTGGCATAACTGTTGTAAAGGGGCATCAGCTTTAAGATCTTGATTTATTATTGAACACATTGCCTAAGCTATTGTTCTAAATCCAGATGTTTTGTTAGTTTTAAGATGGGGGTGGAAGAAGTTAACAGCCCATAGGAGGTAACGCCAAGATCTTGACTAGAGCATGAACATATATCAGTGAGTGTGAAGCACATTAAGACAGCTGAAACAGGGTAAAGACGTCCCTGCTGTCCCGCAAGAGCTCAAGTTAGCCACATGCCAAATAGGAGTCAAAGGTCACACGGAGACAACCCGGTGGAAGCAATGGTCTTCCATTACGTTAATAGCCAAGTGCCTCTATTTTTGCCATGCTTTTTGGTTTTTGGTGTCATATTCAGAGGAAATTATTTTTAAATGTTACCAAAACAGAATTGCTTGCTTCCTTCTTTGTTGACTTTTATTTACTGCAATGCATGTTGTGTTTTTGTTCTTAAGTGCGTAAGACATCAAATTCCTCTTGTATTTTAACCACCACAACTCAGGCATTTCTCCCACGCTCTGTCTTTTGTCTGAGGTTGCTGTTCATCAGAGCGAAAGGTTAAATGTTGGCACGCACCTGTGCCTTTTCACCAGCCTTCTTTTAAATAACCAATTAAACATCTATGCCGTCACATAAGGAGGCGTAATCCAGTTAAACTGAAATTCTAGACAATAGCGTTTCTCCTTGCAGAGGAACCACATTTACCACAAACATTTTGCATATCTGTTTCTTCTGGATCATGTCTGCGTGCCTTGGTATTTGTTTATATTAATCTTGAATCTTTCCCTTAGTTACCTTTAACTGCTCGAGGTGTTATATGTAATACTTCATAACCGTTGAATCTTTGATGTCTTGCCAATCTGGAATTTTGTTTCATAAGGGAAATTTCAAAGCATGGGTACCAGCATTCTGACTCAGCCTTGATTTACTTCAGTCAAGTGACTTGGCTTAAGGGAAATGTCCCTCAAAAATGAAAATTGTCACCATTTATGTCTCATACCCTCATGTTGTTCCAAACCTGTATGACTGACTTTCTTCTGCAGAACAAAAAAGATGATATTTTCAAGAATGTTTTTGTTTTTGTCCATACAGTGAAAGACAATAGGGTCCAAAACAAATTCTCTTTTGTGCTCTACATAAAACATCATACAGGTTTGGAACGACATATGAGGATGAGTAAATGACTACAGCCAGGAAGGCCGGAAACATACTTTACGCCAGGGTTACTCCAACTCGGTCCTGGAGAACCACTGTCCTACAGAGTTTAGCTTCTACCCTGGGGTGCGTTTCCCGAAAGCATCGTTAGCCAACTATGGTCGCAAGTTCCGTCGTTACCAATAGAGTTCAATGGAAATTGCGACCAACTTGCGACCATAGTTGGCTAACGATGCTTTCGGGAAACGCGCCCCTGATCAAACACACCTGAGCAAGCTAATCAAGGTCTTCAGGATCACTAGAAACTCACAGGTCGGTGTGTTTGATCAGGTTTGGAGCTAAACTCTGCAGGACAGTGGCCCTCCAGTACCGAGTATGAGGAACCCTGCATTACGCAGATCAATGCTTGGCGAACATGCGGTATACGTACTAATGTGGTTGTAAAAAGTTATCAAGGAAGCTTTAAAGTTACCTTCAAATGACTTTGCCATTAATACTATAAACATGTCAACAGATGAATGTGTGCTGTTGTATTTCCTGTTGAAAAAAAGAGCGTTTATCACTCTCAATTATAGCACATTATGAATTGCGTTAAGACCGATTTTCAAATAAACGATGTGTGAAATCTTGCATTCATATGCATATACATTTGATACAAATCACATGTCAAGTTATAATATAAATTACATCTGCATATGAGAGTCAAATTGGATGACTACAGGGACTCATCTCAAGATCACTCATTATCAGTTCATCTATTTTTGAAATTACGGGGAAAAAAAGATCAGTAAAGATTAGAAAATTATTACAAATATTCAAATCAGGAATGTCAGAATCAGAATCAAAAAAAAAAATGTCTTCAAAACCAACACGTGTGATATGTGAATGATCTTTACCAACCTGGTGAAGTGTTTCAATTTTTTTGGTCTTTATTGTCTTTAGCATGCAGTGTGAAATATTTCACTCAGGTCCCTGATCATTCCGATTCAATATCAGTGAGTGAAGAACAAATTTATACTTGTGTGCAATGTGCATTATGTATTATGTACTTTATCATCTCTGACAGACAGCAAGTTGAAGCTTCTCAGGCTGCCATTTTCTCCCTCTTCTCAGAAAGTGATGGCACATTCAAAACATATGCTAGTGTGGGTTTTCCAGGAAATGCATTTACTCACTGGACCTATAGGGCCCTAGACATAGGCTATACTTCTCGTAAATTCTACCGTGTATTGTGCACGCCATTTTCTGACAGACATCAATGATGTGAGATTCAATGATGTGGATTTGAAAACCGGTGGATCGAAAGGTAATACATTTTTCTTTAGCCGACAAGTATTCAGTGATGTGATTGATGCCCATGAGTGTGGCAGTGTTTTTTTTAAAGTTCTAATATTTCAACCGACAGCCAGCCCAAGTTTTTGATGGATGCGATAACGTGCATGAACTATGAAATGCTAGAAATGTTCGCAAGCAGCCATATCACCCTGTAGTCCAAGACTGGTTGCCCACTGATGCTAAACAGGGTTGAGCCTGGTTAGTACCTGGATGGGAGACCTCCTGGGAAAACCAATTTGCTGCTGGAAGAGGTGTTAATGAGGCCAGTAGGGGATGCTCACCCTGTGGTCTGTGTGGGTCCTAACGACCCAGTATCGTATTGGGGACACTATTCTGTCAAAAAGCACCATCCTTCGGATGAGACGTTAAAACCGAGGTCCTGACTCTCTGTGGTCATTAAAAATCCCAGGATGTCCTTCGCAAAAAAAGAGTAGGGGTGTAGGCCTAAATCCTGGCCAAATTTGCCCACTGGCCTCCGTCATTCATCGTGGCCTCTTAATCACCTGTCAAAATGTGTTGACTTCTGAAAATCAAATACATTTTTACCAGGAAACGAGTGGTTTTGATACACAAAGTTGTTTTGTCTTTTTATAACAAAATTATTTTATTTATACCCATCTTGCAAATCCAGTTGTAAATAATAGTGAACCATCCCTTTTTAAAACTGCTGTTCCATTATTAATCCAAGCAGATTTTGACTTATGGTTATGCAGATGTTAATAATGCATGTAATGTGAAACCTTGAAGTAGATACCCTCTTGTTTTGCACAACATTTAGTTTTCTCATTTCTCTTGAGTTATTCGTCTGTGTTTTGTGCAGTTCAAAGTTTTTAATGACAATGTGCGTTGTATTGCAAACAGGGATCTTAAGCAATTCCACTTAAGGCCTCCTGGGTAGACATTATTAATGCCAGTTGTTATAATAGAAAGCACTTGCAAACATAAAGCAAACATCTTTATAGTGGCAGAACAAATAGAATTTAACTGACATGGTTTTTAAAATCATTCATCAATGTCTCTGCATAGTAGTGTGGCAGAATGAACAAACATGTATTGTATCTCTTCTGTCATAGTTGCTCGTCTCTAGAGAGGAATTTAGAGGGTGTTTTATGTATAAAGAGACACAAACGAACAGAGTTGGAAGGCTAGTAATATTATATAAACTACTACAAATTCAAGTTCCAAAACAAAGCAGAAGTGACGAGTCTTGTAGTGTCCACTTGGCTTTAGTTATGGGATAGTTCACCAAATCACATAAATTCATTATGTACTCCTATGTCTTTCCAAACCTGTTTGACTTTTCTCTGTTAAACACTAAGTATTTCTGAAATAATCTCTGGTTTATCCAACCTTTCATCTGTGATTTTATTGCTCTTAACGTTGTATGTCTGACGTGAATTTTATGGCATAAGCAACATTTGGAACTGACTGTGAAAGCCGTGCCAAACTTTGTGATGATGCCGCTGTCAGACGTCAACAGCATAGTCCAAACAAACACGCGGTGATCCTGCAGCAGGAAGCAGGACCAGGAGCAGAAGCTAATGTTTGCTTTGACTTCAGAGATATATTTCTTCAGGACTGTCAAAATAAACTCTTCTGGACCAAGATTTATGTTTAGTCTCTAATCTGGTCATTTGGCGGACCTGCGCAAGGTTGGAGGGTGAACGAATGAAAAACTGAGCTGAGGATCTACCTGACTGAAGTATTTACTCCCTAACCCGGCTTAGACATGTTCGTACATGGAGGGGGTCAAACAGAGAATTGTAACAGGACCCTGGAGGAAAGCGAAAGAGATATTCGCCTCAGATAAGAGGAAATTGCAGAGCAATGAAGATAAAGGATAGTTGTAAAGAGAAATCAATGATTGAGCTACTGATATCAGGTCAGCTTGCATCAGCAGATGTGAGTGGTTTACCTGTGCAGTGTCAGCTTGCAGGGTTTCTCCCTGTTGTCATCAAGGTGTTTGCAAAGCAGTGACGCCAACACTTCCCTGTAATTAAATTGAGTGCCTAAAGCAGTTCCTCACCCCACCAACCCCTCTTTCTGTTCCTTAAAGCAAAACCGCCTTTCTGACGGCTGGGAGGTCCTTCTAGTGCCGGAGCTTAAAATAACAACTGCCTGCTCACTCCCCCCCTCTTGTGTTTGCTGATTGTTCTGTCACCCATGCGGTAATTCCAGCAGGTCTGCCTCCTCCGTCAGTTTAATTACGTTCCTGCGGGCTTTCTCCTTTGAAGAACTTCCATGCAGAACAGTCCTTCGCAATATAGGTTTGAGTAAAATTTTTTTGGATGTCTGTCATTACATGTACTGATTCACAGATTGGGATCTTTTTCGTTTTGTATAGTGTTCATGTAATGTGAACGTAAATAAGGGATGCTAGTAAGTAGTACTTAATTTTTCTTTTCCTAGAAAAGTCTTAATCCATATTAAAGATTTGATTAAGGGAAAAATAAATGAAAATACAATAAATCATTTTATTTATTTAGCAAAATATCTAACTTTTCACTGATACGCTCAGGTCGCACTCGATCACCATTATGTTTGGTTTAAAACGCAACTGCTCTCATGTTTTGCCGCAGGACAAAATTGTCCTGCAAAATTGCGAGTACAATTTTCAGCTTTGCAGGACTGTGATATGAAGAGTGTACAAAGTAACATATCTTTAGCAACAGTGTGAAAGTAAATAGCACATAACAGGCACAATACTGGGTATTCACCTTTCTCTGCTCTAAACAATGCGCGCTGCCATGACGACGACTCCGGTTGGCAACTTACGGTTCGAATCTGGTCTATATGATTTTGCCATGTGTCTCAGATTGTGTCATCCCCACATCGCTAAACTAAATCTAAAAAAATATTCATCAAATGTGATCTGATCACATTATTTTTTATTAAATCACAGATAAAAACAAAATGAACTTTTTTTTTTTCTTCATACCTTCCAAAGGATAGCTGATGCATGACTGCACGATCTCCCTAATACAATACATGAACATCCGACAGTCTATCACCCCCGACTGCTGCATAACCCAAGCAATAAGCTTAGGCTGGTTATCACTATGACTCCTGTCTACCTCTGCTTTCAAAAATACATAACGTTAGTCTCTGTGCTTCAGTAAAGAAATGCGCTATACGGTGAGTTTTGGTTCATTTATTAGACGAGAGTTCAGTTCATGCGCCGGCGCCTCCGTGTCCTGATGATCTATTTTCTACTATGTATACTTTTTAAATCCAGGCAATTGGTTGATGAAAACATTGATTAAAATTTAAGATACAATTAATAAAAAAACGAAATTCACTTTAAAGAAAGGCTTTGTGCTTCTGTTTGAGGTCTCTGTGAAAGTTTTAAAGTCGCTTTCAGAGCGGTCATGTCCGTAAAACTGTCACATCCATAACATCGTTTTTTTTCCCCTCATAAATGTGAACATAAATGTGAACACGGAAAATAAAATAAAAAGAATATTTAATGTTCTGTGGAGGCTGACCCTTCTTCATCCGGTTAGTATTACTTTTGTTTTGTGCAGTGTAATTCATAGAATTACTAAAAAAATATTTTGCCACCTAAAAGTTAAAGATTTGTTGTGTCATGTCACATGTGTATTTCGCTCATATTAAATATAAAACGCATGCGTAGACTGATATTTTTCTAATGTCTCGACTAGAGTGCTAGATTCTATGTAAACAAACATTTCAAACAGAAGTAGAAAACCGTTTAGTCAGTTGAACCCGCTATGAATCATGGGAAATAGAACGGGCGAAGAAAAAGGTGGATAAACGGATATCTATCGGTACAATATGCATCACATGACTAAACGTGTCAGTTTTCGGAAGCTTACGTCTTCACAACTTCATATTTATCCACTTGGGTGAGATTCTTCAAAAATACGTCTCTGTGTGGACGTAAGGCCAAAATGGAGAGAAAAAGATGGGTTTTCAAACGAAAAAGTATGTGTGGACAAGGCCAAAGTTTGTCTGCGGAACTGAATTTACCTCCTCAGGGAAAACTATACAAATAAAAGAGCATTGTCATTCAAATAGAATATTAGAAGTGGTGAATGATTCTTGGAATGTGAATGAATTTTCCACACTGCATCTCAGTGAGAGTTTGGGGGTTGACCAACTCTGGAAACCAGATGGAAGGTTCTAGAAAGAGGATGAGATGAGAGCTCCAGAACAAACAGAGACAGCTTTGGCTTGTTTATTTTGATTGTCTGAGAAAACCTCCTACTTTGCGAATGAAACCCTGAAAGCTTGCTCCCATCTGTCGGCTTGGTGCTCGAGGCCTTACTGTGAAAAACAAGAGGAGGAGGGAGGAGAATGTGTGTGTCTTCTGCTGGCAGAGTCATGAGGATGCCAGAGCAAGGAGAAGCTGATGAATGGGTACACAGGTCTGTGGCCTTGCTCTCCGCTCTGGGGTTCCCATAATGCCTTTACATGGAAG
The DNA here is from genome assembly GCA_031834385.1 of Semotilus atromaculatus. Lineage (NCBI taxonomy): Eukaryota > Metazoa > Chordata > Actinopteri > Cypriniformes > Leuciscidae > Semotilus > Semotilus atromaculatus. The sequence continues at coordinate 11,841,190 of JAULUF010000015.1, forward strand.
TCTTTATGAGCATGGGGCGCTGCCAGATATTTGGTGTGGTTGCTAACAGCAACTCAGTGATTTGCTGAAATATACAGTGTCTCTCTGTTGTTCTGGGCTGAATCACTATAAAATGGTGTAATGAAGAGCTGACTGTAAGCTTGAAGGTTGACAGCTGATTTTTTTAAATGCTAAAAAGCAAGAATTTAGGAGCCAAAATGAATAAAATCGACGGTTATTTGATAGGGATGCACGATAATGGTTAAAGTCGGCATGAAGCGGAAGATGCAATAATATTTTCTTCCCTATTGTTATGTATATCCAAGGGAAACGGCTTCTTGGACAAGAAAAAAATGTATGGATGGTTGTGGTTTGCTATTGCTGTGATCTCATGAGTGACAGGTTGTCCTGCCCTCACGCCAGTAAACACATCTTCAGAGATGAGATGATGCTGCAAGAGGGAGGGGAAGTTATTTTGATTAAAGATTACAAGGGCACATGATTATTATTTTTTTTTAATCATTATGTGCATGGACAAATCATTTATAATAAACAGTGCAGTAGTCCATAACAAATTAGAATCGTCAATCTTGATTTTGTGGTGACTTCAAACTAACAATCCCAATTATTATTATTTTTTAAATTTTAATCACGATTTAATCACAATTGTTTTCAATTGAGACATTTATTTTTTTAATTTCTTTTATAGTTAGTATTGATGCACCGATACAAAATTTTCTCCGCCGACACGATAGCCGATTATACAGAATATCTACAGAATTTATATGGTTAATCGTGCAGCCCTTGTATTTGATGCCATACAAGTCTCCAACTCAAAGACTTTAGTATTTGTAGTTATTATACAACACATTTCTTAAGGAGTTGCACAATTTAATGATGTTTGCATGTGTTTCTTCTCAGGATGTGAAGATCTTCCGGGCGCTGATCCTGGGGGAACTGGAGAGAGGGCAGAGTCAATACCAGGCGCTCTGCTTCATCACACGGCTCAACCACAATGAGATCATCCCCAGCGAGTCCATGGCCAGACTGCGACAGGTCAGGCTCACTCTGTGGCTGATGACGGGGCAGGGAGAAGTCATTGGGAGTGAGGGAGCAGATCCGGGGTGTTAGAGTTGAGCTCATGGGTTAACTGTTGCGTAGGAGTGTGATGGTTTAAATTTGAGATCTCAGAGGAAAAAGGCTGTAAAAGGCCTTTCAGTTGCTCCTGGGAGGGTGTCCAAGGTCCTAAATGTGTGAAAATGAATGAAAGGTGTGATAAAAAGACTGAAAATTACTGAAAGGTGTGATAAAAAGACTGAAAATGAATGAAAGGTGTGATAAAAGACTGAAAAGAATGACAGTAGTAATACTAGTCTTTTTTTATATTTTGCAGAAAAATCCCCAAGCCATCCGCACAGCGGAAGAGAAGAGAAGCACGGAGATGCTTAACATGAACGTAGCGGTCAATTTGACACGGACGTGGCAACTGAGTGCCCACATCCACAACATGTGCAGCGTGGCCCGGGAGGCCGTGTACACGCGCGAGGCTGATGTCAGACACTGGCTGGACAGAGGCAAGCATGTTTACGGTGTCCCTTAATTACACCCTACTAAACCCAGCACGATTAAATATAACGCCGACATTGTTCTCTTCACATATTAACCCTCTAAAGCCTAATCTAATGTATTAAATAATAGTCATCAAAATGTACCTTTAGGCAAAATATGTAAAATAACAATAATAATATATTTATATTGTATACATGTATGTACTGTATATGTATATAATTATATAACTTCATTGTCTACATGTTTTAGTAAAACATTTACATATTAATTCATTGTTTAATTATTTGATTGGGTTAAGAGTATAGACTCTTTACCTGAATTATCATGTTTAATCCATAAATAAACATATAAAGGGTTTTAGCATCAACCCCTTTTGCACATCAAATGGGAAAATTTTGGGGAGAAGGATCTGTAGTAAATCTAATTTAATGTAGTTAGACCTAGTATAGTATGCATTACTGTTTGAACTGGAACACATCACTGTAGCACTTCACTGACCTACATAGCTGGATCATAATATAATGTTTTTTTCCCGATTCTTCAGGCGCCGAGGGTTCAATGTTCGAGCCTCAAGCAGTGGAGGTGCCAAGTCTGCAGAGCTGCGGGACAGTGAAGGACCTGTGGCAGCCTTGCTCCTGTAGCTACAACCTCAGACTGGAGTGGTACCCCTGCCTGCTGAAGTACTGTCGCAACAGGGACGTCTCCGGCAGGGGCAGCCCGTATAAATGTGGCATCAAAAGCTGCAGCAAAGGCTACCAATTTACTTACTACGTACCGCACAAACAGCTGTGCCTGTGGGAGGAAGAGACCTAGTAACACATGCTTCTACAAAAACATATTTAATGTGACCTTCACCACAGGTTCACCTCTGAGCCTTCAGACTTGTGCCTACTGCACAGAGCAGTTATGCTGGATGGGTGTGGATGGAGTGTGATTTGAGCAGCCCTAGTGCTCTAATTTAGTTTTTCCAGAGCAGTTGGCCACATCTTTGAGCTGTCGACTGTGCATTTAAGCTGGTCAGTAGTTTTAAAGCTCTTCCTGCTCTTACCAGCACTGTGGAATGAGTATTTTTTTAGTCTTGACATGCAGACCCAACCTGTGAATTAGTCAGTGTATAACAAGATGTAATCTTAAAATTAGCTGGATCTCGTCAGGTTGCCAATTTTCTTTTCTTTTTTCTGAAGCTGGTATTATTTATTTTGCAGTGGGAAATGACTGAAGACACTTAAGCACAGCGCACATGTTCAGAGAAAAAATCTCTTTTTAAAGTTTTTTGTTTTTTAAAAGTTCTGTTTTTTGACTTGTTAGATTTAAAGCACTGTATTAAGTTAATGGTGGACGCAGACATGCTTTGATTAATTTTGGTACAGACAAAAAACGCTATCGAGTCATTCTCTAATTGATTCAAACAGATTCAATCATGTGAATTTTCTCACCTCAAGTCTTAATGCTGGCAACCATTTGGGTGTGTGTGTTTTCATCCTCATAAGGATGGACTTCTAAGCATTGCACAACAGTATCATTTAAGGTCCAGTTGGATCAATATGAACTTATAGTTTGAATTACGGATGTAAGTTGGGAGCAGTCAACACTGCAAAAGTAACATGAAAAACCAAAGTAAGTGTGTGTTCTGATAAAACAGAAGGAGAGAAAAACTGATAAATCCTGCTTAGATCGTTGTTACTGTGCATCAACACTGCCATCTTCTGGTTTTCCGGCATTACTTTCACTCAGGCGCCTCCAATCAATATGACCTCAGTACATCGGCAGAGCTGTGAAATCATCACAAATATGGATTCACATCCTTTTGTGTGGTATCAAATGTCCTAGAAGATTCCTCCGCTTCAGAAGTGACTTCAACATTCAATAGGACCAAATCCACTGACTAAGCTCTAATCATGAAGAAGAGAAACTGTTACTGTTTCACATTTTACTACATTCACCTCCAACTCACGACTCGCCTCTTACTATGCGAATGTTAACATTTAACATACACATTTGACTCTGTTGTAGTTCATGGTACTAAAATGTTTATACTGATTTATTTAATTTTTTTTTTTTTTTTTTTAAGAGTTTAGTGTTATGTTAAAAGTGTTTGAGATTACACCTCCCCAACCGACAGCTATTGTCTGGGATACAAGTGCCTTGTTGATTCAGTGTTTACTGATTCTTTTTGATGATAAAGCTGTTATGAATAAAATATCAAAACTATTTTCCTATGAAAATGAATATGGACATAATATGAAGTAATTTTAAATAAAAGCTCCTTCAGCAAAGTGTCATTTAACCTGTCACTTTCCTACTGTTGTTTTTAAATGCATTCAGAGTTGACTGCAACATGCTTTGATTTCTGAAGGATCATGTGACGCTGACGTATTATTTAATGAGATGGTGTTATTTAATAAAGTGTTAATTAATCACTGACACAATGAAAGCAGATACCAGATTAAAACAATTATTTTTCGACCTTTTTTAAGTAAAGAGAATTTGTTTTATTTGTAACAGATTCCACAGACGTAGCCTACTGTAATAGCTTACAGCTTTTAAAAGGAAAAAAGTAAATAGGCTATATCACTGATATATTTGCTTAAAATAATTTGTTAGTTTTGTTTGGTTTTAGAGCTCCAGGGCAGCTTGCAAAATGTTAGGAATAGTTCACCCAAAAAAGAAAATTCTGTCATCATTTATTCACCCTCAGGTTGTTCTAAACCTAGAAAGTTATTTCTTCTGCTGAACACAAATGTTTTTTGTTTTTTTTTCTGTACTTTGGAAGTCAATGGGGTCCAGCAACTGTTTGGTTACCAACATTTTTCTAAACATTTTCCTTTATGTTCAACACAAGTAATTAGAAAAGCTTAAGGGGGAGTAATGGCAGCAATATATTTTTGGGTGAACTATCCCTTTAAGCTCAAAGCAATGTAGTTGCCATCAAAATACTTCTATGTTCCACAACAGTTATTGTTATTATTTTATAACTAAACTGGAAGTTTGGTATCAGCAGCAGCAGCACTGTTTGAATCAAATCCAATGCTGTTTTCAACGGGCTCTGCTGTAGCCTACACGACGGCGTTTGGCCGGTTCTGATTGTTGGGCAGCAGCTACTGACAGAAGTGAAGTTTCTTTCAGTTTCCCCCCCTCCGTTCGGCACAAAACACCATTATTGCCACTAATATTGCCTACAAATAAGGTTTCTGTCGTCAACGGCTGTGGTTGTGAGGGGCGCTTTTCTCTCTCTTTCGCGTTCCTGACCAACAGAGGTCGCCCTGCTGTAGGGATGTGCCCGACTCTTTGTTGTCATCCTCGCTGAGTCGCTGACTGTTGTCCAGTCGCCGAGTAACTGGGTGGCTGAAAATGTGCCTTTTGTTTGAGTGGTGATCTGCGTACCATCTCCACGAAGACGATGCCGGAGCTGAACACTGAGATCCCTCAATGCCTCGTGTCGGGTCCGCTGCTGCTCTTCTGTACGTGATGTTGAAGCGGGAGGCACGGAAGAAGACAGCATCCATGCTGAGCACTCAGTAACTGTCCGGCCTGTCAATGAACATGCTATTGAGGTGACTATTTTAAGAGGTTGTTTTACCTTTTTCCTGTTTTAAAAACAGATTTAATTTCATGGCTACACGTTTAACCTGCTCTTAATTTAATTAACCTCATCCAACCCACAGCTCAGAAGATTAGCTTTTAAGTCTGAGTCCATCAGTATCTACTGCGAGCAATCTTAAAGGGATAACGTTAGTTCACTCAAAAATAAAAATTATGTCATCATTTACTCACCCTCAAGTTGTTCCAAACCTGTATGAGTTTCTTTCTTCTGCTTAAAACAAAATAATATATTTTGAAGAATATGGGGAACCAAACAGTTGTGGGGCACCATTGACTTCTATAGTATGGGGGGGAAAATACTATAGAAGTCAATAGGGCCTGTTTGGTTACAAACGTTCTTCAAAAAAATCTTAATTTGTGTTCAGAACAAAGACATTCATACAGGTTTGGAACAACTTGAGGGTGAGTAAATGATGTCCCTTTAAAAAAAACTGTCCCTTTAAGATCTCTCTGTGATGATTATTCCAGTTTACTCTTACATTTATGAACTTTATTTATTAATTCATTCATTTATTTTACATTTGAAAAGTACAATTACGTTGGAAATTTCTATTTATTGAACTGACTTTTTGGTACCATAACTCTAGGGATGGGAATAGTAAGGAATTTAACTACTCTGTTATTCTTGTGATTCTTCTAATACGTTTGAGGAAAACATTTGGAAATAAGAAAAGTTTGTGGCTAAATGGTCAGATAATTGTATATTTCAACACACAACAGATAGGGGAGACTGGGTAGTGTTGTAACATGGGGTCAGTAGTAACACTGTCCGTTTGACAAGTTAGAAAAGATCTGTGGTGATGACATCAATATCATACACTCGCGTTACCTTTTCGAGCTCACAGGAGAAGTGGCATGTGACTGTGAGCAACACTGTAGATTTAATTACCAAAAAAGATTTTCAGGAAGGAGAGTAAAAAAAAAATGTTAAGCTTTAGCCTAGCCTAGCAACCATTGGATTATAGATACAATTATTTAACTTACATAACCTAAATTAGCCATTTCTCTAGTTTAATTTGATGTTTTGCGTTCATGCTAAAGCTAAGTTATGGCTGTTTGGGGGTGGGGATAGTTGTAAGAGTTCATTTAAAATGTTACAACCCCTTATGATGATTCCAAGTATCCATCAGGTATCAATCCATCAGGAGTCCAGGTATCAATCACATCCTCTGTTAAGGCAAAGAGTTTTTTTGTTGTGCATCAAGAGATTTATGTGGTAAATATGTTTTCATTGTAGTTTATGCGCATGTCTTCTTATCAGATTATCAGATTAAACATTATCCGCCTCAATTGAGTGCATGTTTTTTTGTGCACATTTTTAGAATTTATGCTCATCTTGGCATTTCAATCCAGCAGTTTTTATGTGATATTGCAAAAGTGGATGGCAACATAGCCAGTGACTGAATGTGACAGGAATACAGTACAGACGCGAACATACACAGCAGTTGTTTTTGTGCTAAATTTCAAGCCCAAAAGAAATACAATATGTTTTTTGTATTCCAACTTTATTCAAGAGAGTGATTATTCTTTGTTCTTCAATAACATTCTTGCATTAATTTAGATTATGTGCATACTTCTCTCATTGTTACATCTAGTCCAAGCCTGTGTTACAAATCACCCCAGTAGTGGGGATGGTTGTAACAACGGAACTCTTTGTGTTTGACATTAACTCACATAATCTGTGATTGTGTAGTACACGTCCAAGTGAGTTTTTTTGAGTTCTTTGCAGTAGACAAATGTGTCAACCATGTATCACATTTTGAGAGATCTAGCACAAACAACAACAACCTGTTACTAATGCTCAAACAAAAACTGTTACTACCATCCCTGGTCTCCCCCTACAAGAAATCAGAATCTTATTTTACTTTTTTATTTAGGAGCGGTATTAATGCAATGTAATAATTATTCCTAATTGTCATATAAAAAAATTATAAACACAAAATTGGTAACACCTTATTTTAATGTGTCCTTGTTACAGTGTAATTATACATTTAAGTACTGAGTAATAATAACAATTAACATCATGTACTTACTATAAGGTTAGGGTAGGTTGCATGTAATCATGCCAAATAGTTATTACTATAGTAAAATATATGTAACGTGTAAGGGCACATTAAAATAAAGTGTTAACCACATATTTCATTAATTCTTTTATTTTGATTTATTTATTTTTATGTTGATGATTAACTAAAAACAACCAGCTAATATGATTAAATGAAAAGGAGCAATTTATAAATGTATTTTTAATTAAGTTATCAATGATAATAACTATAATGATAAATAATATAGTTCTAAAAATTGTTCTAAAGATATAACTTTAACTAACGATTACAGCATAGAGAAACGATATCATTGGAATCACTTTCAGAATGTTCTTTTTTTCCAGCCGATGAATGATAAAACATTGACTGCCAATCAGAATCCATCCTGCCTTAAAGAGCTTGAGACTTTAAAGTGGCACTTAGATGAAACGGAACGTTATCGTGCATTGGTGTGTGGATGTTAACATAGCTATTGTTGTAGTTATCTTTATAGTTACCATTCTTGGTGGGAACGGGGGCTTAAGAACCCTTTCTCATTTCTCAAACCTATACATACATATCAATATCCTGATAAAGTAACTTAATATTGACATAGGTCAACCGCTTCACATCCGAGGTTTGGACAACATTTGGATAAAGAACTATGGATAAGGTTGCCACAGTTACTTTTGGTCTAGTTTTGACACACCAGACTCTAGTATTTCTCAACTGTTAATGTGAAATCCACTGATACCCCTTCAGACATACTCAAGTGGTTTTAGCGCTTATTCCACATCAGAATCAAAGGGAAAGTGGCATTTTTGTACAGTCACTTAAGCGTTGTGGTGCTTCAGGTAAGTACTTTCATGAATGCATGCATCCAATCTAACATGATAAAGTGTTTTCTGAATGTGACAGCTCATTGTATTTGATTAGGTTCACAGAATAAAGATGTCGCCGTTGATGCTGGCTGTCGGAGTGTGCTTAGCTGGGTGGATTACTCTTTATGCTTTGCTGTGCTATGCAAATGGCACTTGTGGTTATGAATGGAACTGTCGGCTAGTTACACTATTCCATGGCATCCTTGCAGTCTGTATTACTGCTTACATTGGATACATAGATGGACCGTGGCCTTTCACCAACCCAGGCAAGATATATTTGTTAATATGTTAATATATTTAATAGGGGTGTGCGGCTGTTTAATGCAGCTCAGAGGTGGCATAAATGCATTGATACTGCAATTACACTTGTATAAATAATTTTGAATATTAAAATATATGGTTAAAAAACAAATTATACTTTAAGTATGACACTAAAATCATCAATAGGTGCTGCAAGTCACTCGCTGCGTCTGAAATCGCATACTAAATAGATACAGAATTTGATTAAGAACGTACTTTTCGACCGTTAAAGTCGGCATGAAACGGCAGTAGCGAATATCTTTTCTTCTTCCCTATTGTGATGTATACCCGAGTGAAACAGCTTATCGAACAAGAAGAAATGTTGGGCGGGACTTAATTTGTCCATGGGGAATTGATTGGATGGTTGTGGTTTGCTATTTTGTTGATCTCATGTGAGTGACAGGTTGTCCCGCCCTCACGCCAGTAAACACATCATCAGAGAAGAGGAGAGATGGCACTACAAGAGGGAGGGGAAGTTATTTTGATTATTACTTTATTTAAACATATTAGATTTAGACATATTTAGACATTTAGACATATTACTCTTTTCACATACTGTTTTTCGACTAGGGAAGTAGGTATATTTGTTCTTAATGAGTGAGCCATTTAATCATTCACTCAACCAATTTGTTCAAATGGCTGATTGATTACAAAACAAAACAAGTAACTGTTAATGAATGGGTCATTGAATCATTTTCTCAACCGATTTGTTCAAAAACACTGATTCAGTAACAAAATAGCTCGGAGATGAATTGGAACAAAAAACGATAATATTGTGTATAAAATGTGACTCACTATTAGCATTTTGTTTATTGAATTATTTAATAAATTAAATATCACATTTGCAGTCGTGCTGATATTCGGCTTGTTTTTGTTTGATTGAAGTGAAATACTCTGTTAGCTCGTATATTGTTAAAACAATTATGAGATTAGTATAGAAAAAACATTGCACACCCCTAATATTATGTTTTTATTTGCATTGCCATATTGTCTTTTTTTCATGGCAAATTCTCATATTTTTCTATATATCATCTGCAGGTACAAAGAACACCGCTCTGCAGATCACCGCTATGGTGGTCAGTCTGGGCTACTTTATCTTTGACATGGCCTGGTGTGTGTACTTCCGCACCGAGGGCCTGGTGATGCTCGCTCACCACACCATGAGCATCCTGGGTATTCTGCTCACTCTCTGGCTGGGGGAGTCGGGCATCGAGTCTTGTGCCGTGCTGTTTGGCAGCGAGATCACAAACCCCCTCCTTCAGACGCGTTGGTTCTTGAAACACTCTGGCCGCTACAACAGCTTACTGGGAGACGTGGTGGACGTTCTGTTCGTTCTGCTGTTTGTATTCATGCGCATTTTCGTCGGCGGCCACATGCTGTACTGTGAGCTGATCTCTCCGAATCCCAAGTTCATCATTAAGTGTGGCGGCGTGGCCATGTATGCGCTGTCCTGGGTGTTCATGGCTGACATCGGGCCTTTCGCATATCGCAAATCCCTGGTCAAATATCAGAACTGGATGAATCGTCACAGGATGGCAGAGGTCAACGGGCAGGACATGAAGAGAGACTGAAAGATCTCTTAGATGCAGCCAGCAGATTGGCCTCTCGTTTCTAACACTGGAGAGAAGAATGAGAATCAGCGTTACAGCTAATAAATCTCTGCCGCTAATAGATGTTTACATATTTTTTAAAAAGGATATCAGCCATTAAAGTTCACTTCTAGCTGGTAATGTACACATGGGAAAAACCTTGCTGTATCAGAGCCCTTAAAAGTTTTTTATTTGCTATTATGATTAACACAAAATTCTTACAATCAAATCTAATGTGATATATTTGTACTCATAAGGAATTAAGTGTTTAAAACTGTTAAGTACTGGAAATATTTGATATTTTTGTAATTAGGAACTACTTGTGATACATTTTAATTAGTTATGCACATTCTTTCCCATTAAACTTTTTTAGTAGGCCTATGTGCAATGTTCAGAAATGATCATGAAACTCTACTAAATGTTTCTGGAAGATTACTGAATGCTTTGTGTGTGATTAATGACTCGAATGTAAAAGTAAATCCAAAAAGTCTTGTTATTGAAATGTAACCATTTTCAAATTGTGAAGTTAAGTGATGACGTGTGGTGAATTGATTACACCAGTTCATTAAACATCATCATCATCTTTGCCATAAATCAGTTTTAGTTATTAATGTATTTTGGGTGTTGTCTCATTCCACATGTCAGATTGAACATCATAACTAAGGCTACGTTCACACTGCGAGACTTAAATTATGTTGTAATCGTGTGTAATTGTTTCATAGATACAGAAGTTCAGATTGGTGGCTTGTTTTAGCACTGTAACTAATAGACCTTAGTGGCAAGAATCGTAATTCTGACCGATTTCTTTTTGTGCAGTAACTACTAATCTAACTTGAAGATTACATTAAGAGGCCCTACAGAAATTCATTCATTCTGAATTAAAAATCATTAAGATATTTATGGGGTTTAATAACAAAAATGACTAGGTGGTTTCACTGCCTAGAGATTGTAAAATGAAAAAAATTCTGATTAAAATACTTTTTTTATACGTTTTTTTATAAGATTATAAGATTTGGCATAAGTGGTTTGGCATGATGTTTTATTATTTATTTTAAAACGCAGTAAAGCAGTTTAGTATAATAACATTAATATTATTTGTATTTTTTTTTTACATTTTAAAGTGATTTTTGTTTTGTTAAGGTAGAAATTTTAGTAACTAAGAAATAATCTTGAGATTTATTACTTAATTTTTGGGGGGAAATAAGTACATTTACGTGTATTTTAAACAGTGTCCTCTTTTTATTATTATATCTTATATAGAGTTATTACTAAACAAAATCCATAATGCAAAAATGCATGAAAAAGGTCCAACTCAAGCAAGTAAAGCGTCCAATAACGCGTTGCAATTTTGCGAACGTCCACCATGTGGCAAAGTAACATAATAGTTGAAGAATTTCGCACTCTTGGGCTTGAAGTTAATTTAATTTAACCAGTGACTGGCTCACATTTTCCAACGGAATAATAAACTCATTTAGTCGGCTGTAAATCTGAAAATTCAAGACCTTTCCTAAAAACCCATAATATCACGGAAAATGGACGAAAAGTGAACGCCTTGTCCGAGTGACACAAATGTTCCATTCAAAATATGTACGTTTTAGCGTCTTTATGAACCAAATAAAAAAACGTCTACACTCAAAGAAAGCCATCTAAAACTACATTAAGTAATTTATCTGTCACAGACTCTCTTATTTGTTAAGCATTTAATTAGAGTTTGCTTGAATCTCCGCGATGAAGCAACTTTGAATCACCATCATCACTCTCATAACACGGACTGTTTCTCAAATTCTAGTGAGCCTGACTACTTACAAGTTACAAGTACAACGTTTTTGTGTACGTTCCGAGGTTCCGACTCAGCTCAGCAGAGTGAGCGCGCGTGAGCTCTGTTGAATCGGAAATGCTGTCCATGCAGGCTCACTTTCACTAGGGTTTGAGACACAGCCCCGCGGGAGACACGGCAGCAGCACATCTCAACTTTCCCCAGTTTGATGGATCGGAACCTACAACCTCTAACTGATTTTTAACGTGGACCATTGCTTTCATACGAGCTCGGTATCATTTCTAAAAGCATGCGGGGATACCCATGCGAACTTTATCGAGTGGTTTTGTTTATTTTGATGCTGAAGTGATTTCGTCGCCGCTACATAGAAACTCTCCGCGAGTGACACGTGTATGAGCGCGTGCATTTTTTCCCCCTGTCTGTCTGGATGACTGTGGGATCGGTGTGGATACCCCCGGCTGTTTGTTATTGTTGTTGGGAAAATAGCGCGTCTCCTTTTTGGAGTGGACGGTAGGCTGCTGTTAGCTTTAGCATAGCAAAGGCCTTGTCTGCAGTCTCGTTTTGCAGTACGAGTATCAAACTGCTGTTGTGTTGGCTGTGGACAGACATACACACACATTCAGCACTAGGAAACTCCAAAGTGTTTTAATTTCCAGGGCAGTGCAACTTCGAGCAGTAGGAAGTGTTTCGACTTCACCTGGGAGCTGCTGCTGAATACGAAGGTACATTTACAGCTGCACAATAACGAAAAATCGCCAATTCTGTGAGTTATTTTGGTTAAATTAGGAAGCTGATCTGTACAAGCCTCCTGACGACTTGCTATAGCCTACTGTTTAACCTAACAAGATAATACATTTTGTATAGGACATATTTTGTATGTTTTATTTATATTAATTTCAAGTTTATTAGATGTAACGCTAGAGTTAATATTGTTGTTTTTATAAATCGTTTTTGTGTTTATTTGTAACGTTAAACCGCACCACCTCTGGATGAACCAAATTACTTACTGTTACTGGAGTTACTGAGTTCTCAGTTACCAAAATTTGAGTTAACTTTATTTGGTTTTGGAAAATATCATGCATAAGTGCTTCGTGCTGATTTTTTACTTTTAAAGTTTTTAATGATTTTATATGGACTTTTGGGTGAGTTTTGAATATATGATTGTCTGGAGTCATTTGGATTGAATTGTGGTTTTGGTGAACTGCATGGAATCTTTTATGATCCATTTTCTCTTTTTTTTCTAATTAGAGAACCTCCTGGTCAACACAACAGAATACGGATGCAACAGCCTCATGCAACATCAGAAACCAATGCTTCTCCTGATGCATCTGAAAATGACTAAAGGATATAGGACGAATAACAGCTAAAAACAAAAGCCCAATGAGTGACACACGGTCCACAGTCACTGACAGGTATGTATGAGTTATGTTCGTGTTATGTGGACAAACTTGCTTCTGGTCTGATCCTACCATATACTTAAAGGTACAATATGTAAAAAAAAATATCAAAATATCCAAAAACTACGTGCATAATGTTATATATTTATTTCAATTGTGTACTTCCATTATCCTAAATGTTTACAATTTTAAAAAGTGCCCGTCCCAGTTCACTTGTCGCCTGTCAATGACATAGGCTAATATCCACGTTATCCCTCTTGTACTGTCTGCCATAGTAACCATGGCGACAGACGTGGACAACTGCGTAGTGCGTAACGTCTAGCGGCACGCTGTTGTTGTTTCGTTCAAACATTATGGTCCATGGCAAGCAGACTTTGGGACAAAAGGAGAAAAAAAAATGAGGATCAATATCAGCGTGTCGTTTTCAAGATGCCGAGAGCTCCACGTCCGCGACTAACTTGGACTTGACAGAGCTTCACTAGTCACGACTTGACAGGGACACCGCTCTTGCATGTACTTTATTAGACAGGTGAGCAAATGTACATAAAACAAATCAATCTTATATAGCTCAACATGATGAAATGTTAGAATATAATCAGTATGTTATTCTAATTTTGATCTAGCTTACTGCTAGCAAACAAACTAACACATAGAATAACATTATAACTTTCAACACACTCAAATGCTGTTTATTATGATAGTGTAACGTTTGACCAAATGAAACAGCGCTGTGTTACCTCACAAGTTTAATTCGTCTAATAAACTGACCTGTGTGAGTAGTAATTACGATTTGTGGCTAGTCCAGTAGAATGAAATGCCATTATTCCTTTATATCCGCAGGATTCACGTGTGGCGCTCATATCTGTCTCTCATTAGCAATCGCGACCTGCTTCATTCCACAGTCATGTTAAAAAACATGAATGTTTTCACTCATCCAGAAACATTATTAGATTCATCAGCATGACAGCAAGTCCCATCATTCCGCTTATCACTGCTACACCCTTTCCACCAAAGCATTTTGAGAGCCGGTTCAGAGCCGGTGCCTTCTCGCGAACCAGTTCTTTGTGTTTCGACAGCCAAAGAACCGGTTCTCGGCCAGGAAAATTGGTTCCAAAGCGGCACCAACTCTTTGCTGGACTAGAACCGTTCTTTTACCACGTCATGCTTATGTCGGGGTTGGGGGTGGGGTTCGGATTATTGTGACCAACAACACGACGGGAAAAGTTGTGACCACCATTGATAAAAACACAGCGCTAGCAGAGAGATAGTACAACGATTGAAGAAAGATGGATTCTAAAGCGAAACAGTGGTTGGTGGAGGAAGACGATGTAGTCTGCCATTGTAATTGTTATGCTTGAAGTTGGCACAAGCGTTTCTGGGAAAAGCTAAGACGTATGGCGACGTACACAGTGACGTAACAACGTCGTTCGCTGGGCTCTCTAGTCAGTGGAAAAACAAACAGGTTCTTAAGAAGGTTTGTAAGTTGAACCAACTTTGAACCAGCACCAGTTCCGAACCAGTTGTTTTTGGGTGGAAACGAGGCAGCAGTCATCAACCTTTGTTATTGTAAGAGGTTAGCGACCCCTAGCGGTGGAAAAAAAACAAAACATATTGTAGCTTTAAGTGGACACCTTTATGTTTTTATGAAATCTCTGAATGATGAACTGTGTTGGTCAACATTGAGCTTTTATTGGGTTTAGTGTGTGTGTGATGTAGGTCATCAAGCCTGTTTCTTGACCAGGTTTGTGCTTTACCTCCAATTTTGAGAAGTCAGTTTCCATTGGCAAGTCAATGAACATATGAGAATTTGGATGCGCTCAAACATGTTATTAGGTCTGCTGGTGTATAGTATAAATGCATTCATGGACATGTTTGCATCTGCAACTTTCTTGGTACCTATAGCACTTGAAAAGAGACATTTATTGTAGCTTACAGTTCTCTGTCAACTTAGTTTTCTACTTTGACAGCTCCTGTGGCATTATGGGAAAGTTTATGGGAAAGACTTTTGAATCTTAGCAGATACAATAGTTCTGTGTTTTTCCACCTACTGTTTTGTGAATTGTAATACCTCATATTCATACATATTATTCAGTTGAGGTACTGTTGTTTGCATACTACGTGGTAGGAAACTACACAACATGACCTGTGTTATTTTAGTATTATATAGGCCTATATGTACTTTTATAGGTATTTATTGATATTTTGAATTGCCTTTTGGGGTTATATTTTTGGTTTTCATTTTAATTTTAGTTTAAGTTTAGTAATTTTGTTATCTGCTTCTCATTTTTATAAATTTGTAAAAAATATTACAAATTTATTTGTAAAAAATTAACCCCCCCACTAGATTTTAGTAATTTTAGTACTTCAACTTATTTTATTTCAGTTAGTTGCAAAGGTAACTTTTCAAATTTTCTTTACATTTATATTTTATTTTATTTCAGCCTTAAAAAATAAAAAGTTTAATACTAATAGTTTAACAATAATGACAGACCTGAACTGCTTTTTTTTGTGCATGTTATTTTTCTCTACAAGTACTTTTTAGTACTACCTTTTATTGTTGATTTTTCTGTCATTGTTGGCTTAGAAGTTCGTATGCTTGTGTGAGCTATCTGCCATCTTGAATTGTCCATCAACCAATAACATGCTTATATTTGGTTTAATCCTGTCATGTTGTTGCTTACAGCTTATTTTGAAATTCATATCTCAAAATCAAATGTGAACCAAAACGGTCTCTGATCTAATTTTAGAGGCCAAATGGCCATTCAACAATAAGCCTAAAACATTTTCAGTTAGTTGCAGGGTTGATAATTTCATATAGACAAGAAGTTCAAGAATTGTAACATTGTATTGTATTTCCTTCGATCATTTCATTACTGAAAAACTCACAACTGGTTCAAAGCATTATGCGCTACTTGATTATTGCTTTTTAGACCACTACACAAATCAAGGGAGAAGTCTTGTCTAACTTCATCATACTGTTATTTGCTATTGATTCTATTCAGACTTTTTTTTATATATAAGTGTTTAGTGGAAACCAAGCCATGGGAAAGTTCAATAAATGTATCAATAACCTCTATTTGTCCATTA
Organism: Semotilus atromaculatus; assembly: GCA_031834385.1. Lineage (NCBI taxonomy): Eukaryota > Metazoa > Chordata > Actinopteri > Cypriniformes > Leuciscidae > Semotilus > Semotilus atromaculatus. The sequence continues at coordinate 11,857,393 of JAULUF010000015.1, forward strand.
CTCACATACTATTCACTCATGATGGCTGAAAAAAGTCAGTCAGAGAGTGTTTTCTACTGGTAAACTTGGCCATTCGAGCAGCTCTCACAGGTCTTTGCCACTGACGTCACTGTGGAACAGCAGACTGGTTGTCTGTCTGGTCATCTCCATGATGACAGATGTGCTTTCAGTGTTGCAGAGATTGAAACATGAGTGATAGAAGTTAACTCTGAGGGAGAGGCTCGCTTGTATGGTTTTGTTGATATACCGTAGAGTACAAATATCAGGATTGAAGATGATTGGTTTTCCTCTCATCTGTTATCACTGCAGGTGATTCATTGTACAGCACAATGTATGTGGCTAATAGACCATTTGGAAGCAGACGTCATTGTGGTGGCAGAAAAACAGTGGTAACAAGTGGAGGGAAACAGTCGATATCCACGGAATACGAGGAAAAATGTCCTCTTGTGCCTTTCGAATGTTCAGATGGTCTTCATTTTTACAGAATATCAACATCAAGCTAAACGCAGACGTGGTTGGGCTGGACTGATAAAACCTGCGGCAATTACTCCACTATGAACATTTTATGTAAGCAATAGATCTATATAATATTCACATATGCAGTTAGAAGGGGACGTAATGTATTAGCCCTACAGTTATATTCTGAAATAATATTTAAACCTGTAACATTTTCTATTCTCACTAACTCGCAGTTTGCAAGTTTATATCACAAATCTGAGAAAAAAAGTCAGAATATCAAGTTTATATCTCGTGATTCTGATTTCTCTTATCAGAACTGCGATTCTTTTTTATATTTTTGTTTTGTGGCTTCCACAGACTGCTACTGCAGAACTGTCACTTTCTGCCACCCGGTAGGCTCCGCCCACAAAACATGTCATAGCTGTTTGCAAACACCCAAGTGGTCTATGCATCTTTTGTTACATTCAGCCTTGTGCTGTTGTGTTTTAATCCTGAGGTTATGCCAGTTCAAAGTCATTTGTTGTTTCTTTGTGCCTTGACATCATTCGCTTTCACCCATACACTGCAGAATGACATGTAAGCCATAACAGGATATCCTGTAAGCAGATTGGTTAACAGCTTTTCAAGGCTATGAACTGATTGTTTTAACTAGACATGGTCTCGTATAGCATATAGAATTGAAGCAGCAGTTTATTGTAAATCAGCTTGTCATAGTAAAGCTTTACAGCACATTGAAGGTACGTTCCCTCAAGTTTTTGTTTAATGTAAAAAATAAATAAATAAACAAATTGAAATTATTACCATTCATTCATTTGGAATGACAATCTTGACAACATTTTATAATAGGTAAAAATGAGATTTCATATCATATAATATAGATGGCAATGATAATGTAAATTATTAAATCAGGTTGTTATGATAACAATTTTGGAGGAAAAACAAAAACACTGCTGAAATTTTTGTTCCTCTTTTTTGCACTCAGAGGGATTATCGTTGAAACGTGTTTCCTGTTCATCAATGATAAGCAGAGGGCAGCTTAATATCCACGTTGCTTTAAATAGCCGTGCTGCTGAGCTGTGATGCATTGCTTCACTAATGATATTTTGACACTCTAATATTTTAAACTGTACCATCATTAATACATTCTGAAATTAAATGCATGTTATGTCCGTTACGACTGTAGCTGTAGAGCTGTGAATTTGTGATTTTTGCATGCAGAGAGAGAAAGACTTGGGCATTGCAAAATTATTGGTCAATAAACAGTTTTCAGTTTTCAGTTGTATTGTGCTCACTAGCTGCATGCAACACAATGATCATACAACAGAACATGCTGTTCAATTTCCTAATAAACCTCTTAATTGGGCTGGTTCTTTTTAATGAACAAGAGGAACCAATCAGACTAATTGAGCACAGGCCTTCAGTCTGAATCATTAACTAAATTGGACAGAAAAACACATACCTGTACACATTACGTAGAACAAGTGGTAGGTCTATTAGTTTGCGTTTACAATGCACCATTGGGTGTATGTCTGTGATTGGCTAATGATCAACGCTTCAAAACAAGTTGTAAATAGAAATCTTTGAAAGAGCGCTTACACAGATACACACAGGAGTATTTGAAAGCAACTTTATATATGTTTTTTTATATATATATATATATATATATATATATATATATATATATATATATATATATATATATATTAGGCTTTTTATTGTGCTTTCGCCCCTCCTTAAAAGCCTGAAACATAACGTCCAAATCAGTCAAATCATGTAACGTGATTGTCGGAAAATGCAGTTTACTGCGGGACATGCTTTGTTAAAAAGAGTTATTAAAAGTGCTTTTAACTGCAAACGAGACTGATCCTCACATGCTTTGCTTGCGCGCTGCGAGACGAAGCTGAACTAGGACGACCAAAATATACATGGGGTTTCAAGCAGTCAAATATACACAAAAATATGTCAAAATGTCCATCTTGGCGAGTATTTAATATTTATATAAATATTTTTAATAAGAAACATAAACATAAACAAAAATATTTAATTCATACAGACTATGCAGTGTTTTAAAGTTTAACTCAGGGTTTAATTACTATTTTACAACTGATTGCTTAAAGGGATAAGGATTTAGCATTAAGCTTTGTATTAGTAGAAAACCTGTAGTATTTTCGAATTACCATGCTTTCCACCCTCATATCCCCCTGAGACGAGAGATTTATGTATTTTTTGCCTGAAATAAATCCTCCGATGATTCAAAAATCCTCATTTTGCGTCATCGGAGGATTTTTTGGCCAGAGGCTAAAGACTACAGCCAGTATTAGGGGAAATTCCCGCTCCTCTGTGAGAGATACGAGACCGGTGCGTCTCACAGGTGTCGCTCATCAGTAATCACGCCACCGACCTCGCGCCGTTCTCCCGCGGCCCTCAGTCTCGTCCTGCTTTCCACAGTAAATATAATGAATGGAGACTGTAGAACGCAAAAGCCGAATCCTGGACATTTTTGGCGATCTCGAAAACCCGGGCAGACTCGTCACGGAGACTCACTAGTAGCCTAGACTTGTTGTTTAACTACTGCGCTCTGTTACCGGTAGGCGTGGCCTCCTAGGGCAGCGAAGCAAGTGCATTCTGGGAGTTGTTGTCTTTCATCCACATAAGCCAAAAATACATTTTCTGGCTTTTCTCAGACTAGAAAGCTCCAAATTCCAAAATAATTTCACATTTCTTCTACATAAATTACCCATTTTAAATACACATTCATCTTTCCAGAGGTGAAGTATGCCTTTAATGCAATATTGTGTTGTAAATTATGCAGATAGGTCCATAAGCTTGGGGGGCGTGGGGCTTGTTTGGAAAAGCACGTGCATGGAAAAGCACGGCCGCGGCGTGCTTCTTCTCCTTCTTTCCACAAGCACTTGCGCTCCCGTGGCGTCTGTCATTGCTATGCAACCATGAACTGCGCTCTCCATGATGACGACAAGGACGTATCAGCAAAGGATTCATTGATTCTAGCCCTTGCATTAGCTTTACTAGGCTACTAGATATATTTATAGAGATGAGAAATAAAAACCTGCCCTGTTCAGCTAGAGGGAAAAATTTTTTTTGATGACGTAGTTTAGGCGGCAGGCGTGTGTTGCTTAGGCGGCCGCCTTGGTTCCAAAGTGCTGCGGGAAACCTTGTGTATATATATATATATATATATATATATGACATTACAGGGCTCCCTTAAATCTCAGATTTTCAGTCCATTATTTCTAAGCACAGAACCTGTTGGCCCACTCTAGGTTTAGATCATAGTGTCAACACATGGGTTGTGTTCTCCTGACACACACCCTGTTCTTTCTGCTTTCTGCAATGCATTGATTCCCGGTCATGTTTTATAAAGCAGTTTAGTTTGCTGCTGTTTTGAGCACAATATTGTTGTGTGCTCATTCTTGTGGCCTGAGTGGCTGACAGACGCTCTCACTGGAGTGTAAATGAAGAGTGGAGTGGGCCGGCCTCACACCCTGCTGCCACTTTGGCATGCACACAACAGCAACTCCTCCTCCTCTCCGGTGCTCTTTCTGCACTAGATCTGTCTCAGTAAAGATCACCAGCCCCTGCTGGGTCATAACAATGTCTGAAACCCCCGTTCTTCCCCCTTTCCCCTCTGTTCTCCCCTGCCCCCTCCAGACAAATGGGCCTTTCACTACAACACGGGGCCACACCTATACTCACCTTTACCTTGGGTGAAGCAGCTGAAAGTCTCAGAAACACACCTAGTTACTCAGTTGTCAGACGTAAATATGAGCATGTAAGCTTAGCTGCAGGTGAGTCATCTGTCTTGTCAAAGTGCTCATTGTGATTTTGGCTGTGCTGCCGCCTTACACCCTTCTGAGCTGAAATGAGGGAATTGGTTTCTTTTAGACTTGATGGATTGCATGTAAATTCTGAAGTTTGCAGATTGATAAAGATGTTTGAGTACTTGAAGTCGGATCTGGACAAGTATACCAGTTTTGCCCAATGGAAACTCATAAAAAAATGAGAAAATCATAGTTGGGAGGAAGGCTAGACTCTGCGGGGTAGATATTCTGGTTTCTCTGGCAGAAAATCTCAGTTGACAGTCGTGAAGCCCAGACCGCACTGTGAAATCAACTGAAAGTCTATGAATAGAAGTAACTCAGAAATCACAGTCTCATGGCATGAAGATAGCCATGAATGCACATTTTGTGTTACAAAATGAGTCCCTTTGAGAGTAACATATATTGCGTCAACTGGCAAGAAATGTGTTTCACATGGCCATTAAAGTAATTATTAATACCGGTAAGTATAGGCAAGTTATCCTTAAGGTCCAGGTATGGTGTTTTTTTATTTGTTGTCAACACCCTTGAAATTTAAGTCAGGTGTTTTTTTTTTTAGCTTAAAACCACGTTTGGTTGTTGTCTTCAGTTAAAGATCGTATCCCAGCGGAATGATGACAGGAATGGCCTGATGATGGGTCTTGTTTCGAATGAGCTGTTAGCATACACATTAGCATAACTGCTTTGATGGTGATATCATGTGCTGCAAATACTTTGCAACCCACAAGGTTCAAATGTCATAAAAGAAAGCAAATATTTTGTCACTTTGGGCAGATAGAGTGTTTGCACATAATTATTGAGTGGACACATGGAAATGAAAAAAAGATGAGTGGTGCTATTGTGGCAGATTTTGCTAACTTTTTGTAGTAGACGCAGTACTTTGAACAGTCGGCATAAAGTCAGGGGCACAAGCACATTGCAACTTATTCTGACCAAGAACTTCCCATTTAAACCAAGGGTTTTGAATTTGGGGTCTGGAGAAACTATAGATTTTTTTATTTTTATTTTTTACTCAAACTATTTTTTAGGGCCGACAGTTAACATGGTAACTTGACATACTCGTTTAGTATGGTTAGATTAATCATGGGATTAATTGTGATTAGTTTAACGGTAAAAACAAATGTGCAAACATCTATTTTAATTTTTAATAATGAATTTTCATCTTAATTTATGTTTATATTTATAGGTTTTAGTTAAATATATATTGTTTATATTTTGTTTTATGTGTATGTTTCTACTCCTTGCCATCACCCTCTTGTCTTGCATTCTTTGGGTTGGGTTAATAAGCAAAATTGCCTGTAACAAATGTTTCACTTGAGATTTAACAGTGTTCTAATAGAATGTAATAATGCTTTGAATGTTAAATATAGTACTTATTTCTTTATTTTTTTATGGCTTTACTATAATGATATAAAAGCCTCTTTTTTTGCAAACTTGTTGTCTTATAATATGCTTTATTTTTTTACACAGTTTATACAGTTATATAGTATATATAGTTGCCATTGCCACAGTATTTTAGGAAGGGCTAATATAGACAGGATGTGGCTGTCTGATTATTTTTCTTTGTAATGTTTCACAATGTGCCACTGACATGAATGCTAGCACAATAATAGTCCAATGTGCAAAAATAGTCTTCACATGGTCTTCCATTGTTGGCATACAGATATTTGAAACTTATTTCACAAGCAAGTATGCTACCTTGGTCATGGGCTTAAAAATATTGAATAAAGATATATTATACAATTATATTAACTGTGTAAACTTTGCCAAAACAATTCTGGTTACTGGTAAACAATCTTTGTTTCCTGAAAGATTGATATAAACTTATTTTAATAATTAAATCGTTTAATAATTAAACTGTATTCCCTAACTCATGAAAGATGTGAAATGGCCAGCCAATCAGATGGATGCATTTTACAGTACAACATGCTTTAGATGTTCCATGAAAGAGAGACTGACCCTATATTAGTGTTTTTGTTACCTTAACAAATGTCAGTAAAATTAGTTTTTTCGAGCAGTACAGCAAATGGCAGCCGAGTTTGGAGAGCTCTTTTTCACAGGGTTTGTTTGAACATAGATTCCCCTATACGACAGTGAATGGGAAATGTGGAGCTGCAGCCAAAAGCCCCCTGGCTGCGGAGAAGGGGAGGGAGGGACATTGACCCTTATTGAGGGATTGAGGGACATTGAACGCTTGCCGATACCAAAATGTAGTAAAAGTGCAAGTCTACTCAACGGTCTGATGCAAGAAGAGATTTGTGGCTGCTCGCATGCATGACATTGAAACAACCTGCTAAGTGTTATTTTTAACATAACCATTTTCAAAATGAACTTCTAATAATCTCTATTCCCTATGCCATATTGTTAAAGTCTGATGTATTCGTTTTCCCTTTGCAGTCTTGGTTTATGCAATCCCTGGCCTTCTGTGCTAAGTGGAGACCAGACTGCTGTGCTGTATTTTCTCTGGTGCATTAAGCTGTGACTGAAAAGTGTGGGGAGAGAGAGACGACTGCCTCTCTGCAGAAAGCGATTGGATATGATTTATTCGCCTGTCCTTTTCTCCCTCACACTGTGTGGATGCTTAAATCTTCTGTAGTTTCTGGGGCAGCGTGGAAAGCCGGGCACACTGGGCCGAGATTAATCCTGTGTGCTGCGTGCTTCACTGCTGTGAGATGGCATGACAGTTGGCTGCAGGATTAACATGGCTCTGATGCACTAAAATATGAATTTTCTTTTCAGACATTCAGGAGTATTAAAGGAAAATACAGGCTAAATACAAATTAAAGGGCCAAATTTAAATTCTGTCATTTACTCACCCTCATTTTGTTCCAAAACAGTATAACTTTCTATCTTCTGTGGAATACAAAATATGATATTTTGAAAAATGTACCTCACTGGAAAATATTTGTAATATTTATATTATTTTAATTTGATACAAGTTGCCTGTAGCAAGGACCGTTCTAAACTATTTATTTATTTAGTGGTACAGTTTACCTAACCCTGCCTGGAGCAAAGACCATTTTCAAAATGAATTAATTTAAAAATATATTTATTTTATTTACTTAAGTTATTAGTTATTTAATTCTGGGAAAGAATGAATATTACACATTAAATCACTGTTGCCCCACTAACATATTCTAGCCAACAGAATTTGCTGCTAGAATTAAGAATTTCTAATATATAATAAATCTGAATGAATATGTAGTCAGAGGCTTGGGATAATTAATGCTAATTAATGGTGTCTGCAGTGTCTTGTTGGGGGTGCTTGGCATAAACGCTGCCAACTTGGCTGCCCGAAACTCTCTAAGTACCAGACCATGAAGGCTCTTTAGCAGCTTCTTCTAATTAGCAGGCTGTCAATCTTTAGTTTTTGACAGAATAGGACCTGTGTCGATTGTTATCTTTTTGTTTTGGGAGGTATGGATCGTTATGAGTTCTGACTGGTTTTTGGCGTCAGCTTGTCCTCTTGACCTTGGTGGCAAATGAGTGTGTTGTGAACTTGGCTTACTCTCTGCTTTCCCACCTCCTCCTACAATATCAAAGAATTTAAACGGACAATCTAGCGTGAAGAAATGCACATCCTCCAGCCCTGTCAGGACGGGTGATTGAGTTTATTGGAGCAGAAAAGGAAAATCTCCCCAGGCCGCTGCCGCTCAGCTCCCCCGTTCCTCATTGTGATGTCACCTGGGGGAGGGGCCGGTCATTTCAGAGACCCAACTCGACCCATGTCATCTGACATTACCCCAAATGACACTTCCACATTCACTTACCTATTCATTTCATTTCTTTTCACTTTTGCTCTCACTTCCCATTATTACCCCGACTGTATCTGTGTGTGTGCATGCTCACAAGCACACACATACTCACTCTGCTCTTGTTTGATCATGTCATTACTCAGTCATCACTGTTTAATGGGTTTTAACAGCTGAGGTTTGGAGCAAATGCGGGCTCCTGTTAGAGCCAGTTGGTGCGCTTTTAGGGCCATAAAGACTACCTCTTCTATGCAAAGCATTTGTCCTCTTCTTATTTGCTTTGATGCTTCCTGGATTTGGTTGTTCATTTTGGTTCATGATGGCCATAGAGCCTTTATTTGTTAAATGACTTTATTGTTATTCTGTGAGGAGACATCTGCAACGTTAATTTTTCTGTTTGCTTCCGTTTCACTTATTTCAACTGACTCCAGCAGCCAAAATTTGACAGATCTGCAAATGAGACCTCATCGCCCTGAAGTGGGTGCTTTTGTCTCTTATAGTTAAGGCAAGTTCCCCATTTGGCATTTTAAGGAGAAGTGAAAGGCTATAGTGTACATTTACTATATGTATCCATGTGATTTTTATTTCTGGCACAGACTTTCTTATAACACAATCAGTTCAAGGAATCTTCCAGTTTTTATATATATTTGACAGCATTATATATATATATATATATGCTGTTAAATATATATATATACACACAGAATGTTTTATATATTTTAATATTATAATAGTATTTAAACATTATAAATTAAATATAGATTAATCCTTATTAAAGCTACAAAGTTCTTTAATCAAGAGCAGTGAGTAATTTTCTTTGTTACCTTTGTTCTTTGATTAACATTAATAACAGACAGCATTAGTGGCTTCTGTAACTTTAAGATCTGACACTGCTGCACATGATGCGAATCTTACGCGTCCCATTTTCTCACAACTCTTTTACATATATGACTTTATTTAACTTATTCAAGACTGCTCTTATGAGGATACTCGACAAAACTGACCTGAGGTTACAATTTATTTGTCGTAATTGATATTGATTTATACTGGGTAATGGTTATGTTATGGTATGTTTAATTTAATGTTTGACCATTTTGTTCTAAACCTTTACTATATATGCAAAGAACTACATTACCCATGAGCAGTGGCGCGGGTGATGAGGAAGGAAGTGGAGCTGGGAGCATCAGTCCACTAAGCACGCTGCGCTCTATGCTTTTTATTGTTATGCTTTGTAACGTTTGTTTATGATCTAATCTTGTTCAGTAAAGTTTCCCGTAAAGCTGAGATCTCATTATTTTGCTCCAAATATTTAACATTTTGGCATAATTCTGTGTGTTCGTGTTTGTTCAAGCGTGAAAGAGAACTCGATTCTGGCACGCTGTCTGTGCGCATGAGACTGGCGCGGGTCTTTCTGTGCCGTGTGTGTGTGTCATGTCAGTTACCACATTAAATAGTTTCAGTAATTTAGAATCTGCTAAGATTTTTTAAATATTTTTCTTTTATGGTTAAAAAATTTTAAAAAAGAAAAAAAGGGAGAAATCTGCTGGCTCGGTCAGCCGTGTTTTTTTTTTGTTTTGTTTTTTTACCCATAACAGCAACATATTTTTATAGTCATTTTTTAAAATTAGGCTACATTTAAATTATTAGAAATATTCAAATATGTTTTTAATTATTTATGTTATCATTAAACTTTCTTTTTTTATTTGAAAATCAAGTTATAACAATTCATTTGTTGGGTTGTTATTTAATTAAATAAGCTAAAATATGTTTATAATTATTTATGTTATCATTAAACTTTCTTTTTTTATTTGAAAATCAAGTTATAACAATTCATTTGTTGGGTTGTTATTTAATTAAATAAGCTATAATCAAATTAAACTGCTATAATAACTTAATGACAGATATGAATTCTAGAACATTGATGAACGTCATGATATAAAATTACATCCTATAATTTGTGTATATTTTTGTGACCCAGATAATTTTACTTTTGTGACTAATTATAGTTAAAACATAAATGATAAGATTAAAATTGTGTAAATTAGCAATTCAACCGCACTACAATGTTAAAATGTGTATTTAAGTTGCAAATCAAGAAGATCTTCTGTGATAGATTAAAATGCATAGAATGATTTCATGTATTTTATTCATATCAAACCATCATAAAACATTACTTTATTATAAGACTTCTTGTGAGTCCTAGTCCTGTGGTGTGTCTTGGCTCTGTCTGTCCCTTGTGTCAGGTCACTGGTCTGCGCACACAGACATTTGCTGAAACGCATACATGACCGTTTGTCAGCCGTATTCATGCAGGTGATGTCATGAGTTGGAGTAGACCGCACTGGATAAAGACAGCATGTGCTTTTCCTTCTGCACAGTCACTGTTCCCCTCTCTCTCTCTCTCTCTCTCTCTCTCTCTCTCTCTCTCTCTCTCTCTCTCTCTCTCTCTCTCTCTCTCTCTCTCTCTCTCTCTCTCTCTCTCTCTCTCTCTCTCTCTCAAATATTTGAGCTAAAAAGTGTGGAAAAGAAGGGACGACATAGCCCATTATTCCTTTAAGTGGTTTCTGACCAACACGCCTTTCGGAGTCGAGTAATTGGGGTGTCCCTCATCCAGGCCTTTCTGGCTTCATGTGGATCGTTTTTCCATTATTACACACAACCTCATTTGAGCAGAGAACCCACCCCTCTTCCCCTGTCATTCTTGCACTTCCTTTACCCTTCCAACTCGGCTCCTTCTCCAGGAGTGAAGATGGCCTCCCTTCCATCACTGATGTGACTCCTACATTACAACTTCTCCTGACTCTACTGAGGCTAGACCAGTTGGAGAAAAATTCACGTGTTAAAACTTTTAAACAGATGTGTGGTCGTAAGCACAAATACACAAATGGCAGTATTCTTATGTGTACCATCAGCATGCATGATGCATCATGTAGAGAATAACATGTAAAAGGTACGATTATTGGCTGCTTTGGTTGTTTGGATATACTTTTCCATTCCTCCTCTTTGGCGGGAGGTTTTTAGCTGAGCAGACCATGGAACGTTTCACAGGGATTTTCATAAATGGCCCATTCAGTTCCCTCAAACTGCTCTAAAAAGGATCCTGTGTTGCTACAGAGAGCTCTGATACAAGCAAGAACAGTGTGCTACACCACTGCCCCTGCTCGAAGACTTAAGAACTATACAATGGTTTTGACCGTTTTCATAGGGATTATTCGCCTGGAAATGAAAATGGTCATTTACTCGCATTCATGTTGTTCTAAAGGTCCTGTATCAGGGTTTGTCCAGAAAGAAATGGTCAAAAAATGTATCCATGAAATGAAAAAAGAATCACTGCACAGGATAGATCATAAAACAAAGTGCTTAGAACTATTTTTATATTTAAAATCTGTAAATGTATATGTGAAAAGTTTGTTTGAAAAGTTAGTAAAGAAAAGAACAAATAAACAACACATTCCATAGAAAAAGTGTCAGCTTAATGCACAGATCCTGGAAGAAGGTAATGGAGGTTTGGAACAACACGAGAGTGAGTAAATTATACATTTTCAGTTTTTAGAAAGAACTGTCCTTTTAAGTGTGTTCATTCTTTTTGTTTTGGGTGTCAGCCATTCTATTGTTGACTGGTAATTTAAACTTGTAATATTAGTGGTTTTTAGCTCTCATGTTAAATTTAAGATGGGTTGTGCTTTGTGAAACAGTGGATATTTTTTTTTATTTTACATGTGACTGTTGGAGTAAATGTGGGAATTGTGGCCCTATGGGGAGTGGAAACAGGATTGCTTATGTTGTCCTGTGCCGGCATTTAATGTTAATTTTATTAATTGAGTTTAAATTCAAAAAGTCAGTGATTGACGGCTGTTCTCTCATTAGACTTATCTAGTTTACCAGCGGTGACAAATTGCCTTGTGTAATCTACCGTCCTCATAAAGGGTGGACAAATCTCAGCGAGTCCTTTCCATTACTTCGCTGCAGTGTTAATTTCACAGTTAGCTGACCTCTGAAGCAATCTAAGAAAAGTTAGTTAAGCATTCATACTTTTATTCCCAGTGTTCAGAGGAACATTGCAAATGTCTTACACTTCACTTTAAGGGTTTAGATTCAACTCTCTCGGATACCGTCCTGTAATTAACCGGCCGTTTGGCTGACCCGTAGAATGAGTTCGAAATCGATGAGCTGTCAGGCTGACAGACAAATGTGAAGTTTAGCTGACCCTCCATCGTTTAAAATGCTGAAGTGATAGTTTTGTGTGGATGTTTCTCATTGAGCACATTATTTTCAGTCAGTTTGGTGATCTGCAGGGTCCACAGGTCAAGCGCGTGAGCCCAGGTGAAGGAAATGGCAGCGGGCTGTTAGTACAGTGGCTCTCAGTTAGACGCAGTAAGACAGGCCTACAAAGGGCTTCTTCAGCACTGTGTCCCATCTCTGGCTGGCCTACAGAACAAAGGTTTCTCACACAGCCTGTGAGCGGGAAGCAGAGCACTTTTAAACACACTCGCCCCACCTCACCTCACCTTACTGCCGAGGCTACTTTTAGACCTGGATTCATACTGCTGTACGCAGGCTTTTCCACTTGCTCTTCTGATAATGAACCAGCAGGACTCATGCGGAGCCTCTTAATTAATGTGTTTAATGAAAAGGGCTACATAAGCCCGGTGGGCCACATCTGTTGTCCTAGTAGGAAGTTAACAAAGCAAAAAGCTAACAGCAAGATGAAACTACTCAACACTACGCAATACACAGTGGCATCAGTCAATGCACTTAGAAAGCTGGTCTGAATTAATGGCTGACGATATGAGTTCTTTCATGTTGTTGCTGATATGTAGAGAGCAGGGTGGCCAATATAATGCTGATAAATACATAGTACGACTGGATATGGTGGCATGTGAGACATGCATGCACTTATTTTACAAATGGTGTATTGTTATATTTTTTTTGCAGGGTGTTAATGTGTTTCATTGACCTTGTACATTGATTTCTCCTGTATGTGTTTGCAGAACCAGTAGCATTCTCAACAGAGACCACCCTCCTGACAAAAGGCCCAAAAGCGATAAGCTGCCCGGTACCCCCACACACGAGTTTGACCCTACAGGTAAGTGACGACGGTCACTTTCGTTCTTACTTGTCTTTCACACTCACACTTTCTTTTTCTACTCGTGCAGAATAGTAGTGTTTAGCTGTACTAAAGTGTGTCCTGACTGCTCGTGTGCGTGTGGTGTGGACCGAAGCACACTGCTCCTCTCACACGATCTCTCTTTACACTCTAAAATGGAAACAGTTTCCTCCACACACAGCACAGATGGAAGGCTGTGCCTGTCCACTAACTGCAGTGGAACGGCTTTAAACAGCGGCATGATTCATACTTGCTGACCATAAACGATGCACATGTTCCTGGCCTGAGTTTTGGCAGTTGAAAGATATTGTCAGTGTGTTTTTCTTTCAAGTTTTGCCTCTGTTTTTCCTCTCAGCTGCTGGGGAGAGTAGAGATGGAAAAGCAATTCTGTGCATGGCTGTTAATGTGAGGTTTATGGTGAAGAACACTGTGATAATCGTATCGATTAAAGTACGATTCACATTGTTTGGAATGAGAGATGTTTTCCTGCTCAATTGAAAGTCGCTTGTGTGTCTGAATGAGATAATGGCAGAATTTCCTCAGGGCTCTTTTCAAAGATTTCTGAGCTTTTCTGAAGCAGTTTTCACATGTGTAGTTTTATTGATTGCTTTTTGTCCTGGCATAAATGTCTCACTTTCACATATGAGTTAGAGGGAATAGTGGTGAATGGAGGAGGTGATGCATGTTTATTTTGGATGTTTTTCTGGTGTTGGACTCGCCTCATCTGAAGCATGACTAAACCAGCTTAACCACGGTGTCCTCTAGGGCTGGGCGATATAGCAAAAAATATTAAATATTTTTTCGTTCTTCTGATAATATCTGATATTGTCTGTTTGTTCTGAATTTTTTTTTTCCAGTCAGAGTAACCATAATTTTGACCAAACGGCCATAGTTTTCAAGTACGATCAAAGTGTTTAATGCAAAAAAAGTAATATATAACATTTAATAACATAAAATAATAATAAACGGTAATATTTACATACAGTACATATATTTTTATTAAAACATTTTAGATTTTACTGCCTACTTAAATTCAAATTAGATATGCTGTTTAAATATCCCTGTCCTAACATTCTTATGCTCACTAATGTCAAATTTTTTAATTGCATTAAAATGATTGTACTATTCGCATGGTGCTTCATTTTAAATTTCCAGCAAAATAATTTGAGGTGATTGGCCCGGTTTCACAAACTGGGCTTAAATTAAGCCAGGATTAGGCCTTAGTTCAATTAGGGTATTTAAGTAGCTTTTATTAACGCGCCTTAGAAGAAAACCCATTACTGGTGTGCATTTTGAGACAGTGACATATTTTAATATGTCAGTGAAAGTTGCTTTGTTAAAACAGCTCAAACATGCATGTTAGTCTGGAACTATAAGCCTTGTCTGTGAAACTGGGGGATTATGATATATCGCCCAACCCTAATATCTTTCCAACATTCCTTTAGGAATGTCTGAGAAGTGTGGCTCTTTTGTGTGATACATTTCAGCCCAAAGTTGTAAAGCCTTACTTAAAGAGGGAAACCATTGTTATAAATCTTACATATCCTGTGTCAAAGAATATCACTGATTACATTTTTGTGAGAAATTTAAGGAGGTCTTGCTAATCAGATCCACAATTTGCTCTCTTGTGTTATGAGTAACCATAATGTATATATTTTAATATATGCGTCATTGTGTAACCACTTTTGAGATTATCTCTCATTAAAGCGCTTTTCACCCCAAATTTGTATATATTGGTTAAATTTGCATTTGTGCCGATCATTGATTTCTGGGTTAACACCCAGGGACCTTAATACCTGAACACCTTATTAATCATTTCAGGGGGAGACACTTTGTTAATATGTAAGACCTTGGGGAATTAACTGCTTATCAATAGACAATGACCCACTACAAAACAGCCACACTTTTTGTATTTGTGCCATTGCTCTTTTTTTTCTTCTTCATTTGAGTCCTCTCTCTGTGTCCTCTGTGATGTGTGTGTGTGTGTGTGTGTGTGTCCGTGTCCCATGTTGTATCATGATGTTGTGTTGCTCAGACGTGCTGGTGCAGAAGAGTGGATTTGTAGTGGCTGACAGGAGACCTGAGTCTTGTGGTAAGATGATCACACTGTTGCTGTGTTTCTTGCTCTCTTTCCTCCTGATAGGGGGATTCTCCTCTCCCTCACTGTGAAGTTCAAGTGTTATCAGCATTTATTCAAGTTCAGCTTTTCCACTGAGTCGATTTTGGGGTGTATTATTGGACAATATCAGATAAATAGCATTATTCCTAAAGGCTCAGAGAGAGTCTGAATGCTCAGCTTAAAGACCGGATCACTGTTTATACTTCATTTAATTCCATTCAAGGTTATTTGTATAGCACTTTTCAGAATACATATTGTTTCAAAGCAGCTTCACAGAAATTGCTTGTTTCTATGATACAATTAGGAAGTATTCTTTCTGTTATTGGTTACTTCCTGATTGACTTTTACTTCAATTACATTGCACCATTTTATATAAAACATCTTTTACTGAATCATTTGTGAAATGCTTCACAGAAGCTTCATATTTCTGCTTTAAACCCTTCAGTTGTCCCATAGACATCAAGTGCATTACTGAACTGTATTTATTTGTTTATTTTCAACAGCCTACTGCAGACACGAATGGTAGAGCTCAAGTCATATTTATCCTTAGTTTTTTTTATATTTTTTTATAATTGAAGGTATTTCACAGAAGGCAACTTGAAGACATAGATGTAGTTTTTTTCTCTGTGACTATTTGATCAGTTTACATTGGAGTTCATACTAATTTCTGTGACTTGAGTAGTACTGCGGTTTTTGTATTCAAATCTGATTGGATGAGCTATCCATTTTGAAAGCAGGCCCATTTCTCATGCTAGCAGCATTAGATGACCGTGATAACCCACACTTCCACACCACTATAATTTCCTGTATCTTTCCATTATCCTGGGGAGCTGGTTAGATTTTAATTGGACTGTGAAATTGATGGATCCAACTCTGCTCTCTCTGATTTTTTTTTACTTTATGTACTTTATGACGGTCTGCACTTACTTGCATTGTCATTTCGATCAGGTATTGGAGTCATTGTTATTGTAATCTGCTTTGATAGGCCTCTCCTGGTGAACACATTGACAATCCAGTAAAATCCGTTTCGTAGCTCCCTTCTTATAAAACTTTCTCTATTGTTCTCTCTCTCTCTCCCTCCCTCCCTCTCAGGGCTGGTTCAGAGATGTGTGATCATTCAGAAAGACGAAAACGGCTTTGGGCTGACCGTCAGTGGGGACAACCCTGTTTTCGTACAACTCGTCAAACAGGGTAAGACGCCTGTCTAAGACGCCTATCTTTCTGTCTCCACCCCCATCAGCTCGTGTGGGCATCTGTCACAGAGACTCTCCCCTCCCCAGGCTGATATGACTTGGCTGTAGGTCAGAAATGGAGCTGATGTGCTCTGACCAGGGCCAATTAGAGGACACACAAAGCATCATAAAGGAGATTGCATACAAATTAAATAAAGTAGACGGAACTATAAACAATCCCAGATCTTAGTCAAGGTCTATAGGATTTTTAAAAGGCTGTGAGGGAGTACAGTCCTTTACAGTACAGACTGTAGTGTTGTTGAACATTTTTCAGCTATATAAAAAGCTATTTCCGCTATTTCCACAAAAATGTCAGTAGACAAAATCCATTAAACACTTTTTTTTTTCAAGTTGTGAGTTGTGAAAATGTATTGTGAAAATTACAGAATGCATGCCATTATAAAGATTATAAAGTCTTATCTCTCATAGCATTGTTTTTATAACCGTACAGTTCAATATGCTGCCTACACTGAATAAGGTCTATAAGCTTTGCCTGTTTTTTGGTGCCGAAAAAACAAAACAAAAAATTTTTTTGTGCTCGTTACTCAGTGTTTTTAAAAGTTTGAACAGAATTTTGTTTTATTTTACAATAAAATAAATTATATTTTGTGCCTAATGCACTCAAAATTGCTCAGTTTTCTAAAAGTTCTCTACAATTTAGTTCACACTGTAGTGAACGAGTCTGTAAGAGACAGTAAATGCATAAATGCACAAAATGGAGGTTTCATCATTTTCAAAATGATGTGCCGTGTAAATGGAGCACATAAACCACATAGCAACCCCTTTAGCACTCTGGTAGCAGCACTCTGTCAACCACCCACCACACTAGATAATACTTCATAATAAAATCAATAATAACATTTTCAATAATAAAATAAAATGAATTCGTAAAAACTTCACAATCATCTTCTGTTATTTGGTAGATGGCGCTGCCATGCGTGCAGGTGTTCAGACGGGGGACAGGATCATTAAGGTGAGACACTTACAGAGACAAGTTTACTGTGTGGAGCTGCCTACCCCTTCTCTCTCTTCACCACTGCATTTCTGCATCTGTCTGTTCTGCCACCTGCTGGTCACAAAATTACCTCATGTTTGTGTCGGTGTAGGAGGAGAACTCATGTACATGTTTTTATAGTTTATAGTTAAACGCATTTTGAATGTTTTTCTCCTCTGCTTTAGGTGAACGGGACCTTGGTGACACAATCCAACCATGTGGAAGTGGTGAATTTAATCAAATGTGAGGATAAACCATGTGCTTAGTTAAAGATGGACACCTCATATTTCCACCACTGATGCAAATTAATTTGTTCTTCACAGCCGGTTCCTATGTGGCCCTCACGTTATTAGGCCGACCTCCTGGGTCGCCCCAGATCCCCCTCTCTGAGGTAAATGTGGGTCTTGGGTCACCGGGGTGTTTCGGCGACCCCTTTGTTACATCTCCCAACTCTTACAATGCAGCGGAACGCACCTCCTCTCCCCTTGTACCATGGGTAAGCACCGCATACATTCTTGTGGTCCAACAATGAAATGTTTTTATATCTGGGATTGTTTATTTGTTGTCAGTTTACTTCCTCATATTTCTCCTCCAATTAAATGACGTCATCTATATTTTTCATTTGCTCCTCCTTGACGTTTCTCAACCCAACCCTACATAGGAAGAGAACAGTGCTTCACACAACCAAAGAATGGACAACAAGAGGACTGTGTCCAAGGAGCAACAGGACATGCAGGTCAGAATCTAAATATCAGACTCAAAATTACTTGTTTAAAGTAAACACATAGGCTACTTTCAATTTCATACAGTGTTGAGGAACAGAGCTATTTTGACGCAGTATGACTTGAGTTGATAAGAATGAGGCCTTTCCTGTTGGGAGGTAATTTAGGCTCCAGTATAGCTGATAAGTGAGAGGGTTGACCTAAGCCCCTCCCACTGTTTCGACACAGTGCAGTTTTACCACCTTTGTAATGCTTGTAAACAAAGATCTGTCATTTTGATTTTCTTGGAGAGCGACATAGAAGTAGACCTTTATAACACACTAAATATAAGCGTTGAGTGCCGAGCAGAGCAGCATGTCAGAGTGGTTGATAGATTGTACTTGTCTTTTGCCTTTTGACTGGTGTGTAAGAGGTCTGATTATATAGTATATGAAAATTTCTCATTCTTTAGGGACTAATGGAGGACTACAGCAGAACTCCTACAGCCAAACCACTACGGGACATCCAGGAAGCCAAGAAGCACATTCCACATCGGCAGGGCCAGCTCAACAGGGCTACACATGTATGACATTTCTGAACAGTTTCAATGATTTTCTCATTTAAAGCATCACTAACACAGTGTTTGGAGTTGTGGTTGACCAATATGTATGTAGGTGTATATATATAATCATATTTATGTGCAATTTAATTTTGAACTTACTAAAAAAAGTATTTGTAAAAAAATCTTTAATGGGATCCTATTATGCTTTTTTCCATTTTCAACTTTCTTTAATATGTAAAGTTTCTGTTTGAGTGTGAAAAAGGTCTGCAAAGTTACAAAGCACAAAGTCCACTTCAAAGGGAGTTACAGTATTTTCCATATCAGTAAGCACTCTGAGCCTGAACTCCCTGAGACACCTTTATCGTAGAGTTTTCTTCCAGGAACATACATGTCACAATATCCCTCATTTCAATAATTCAATAAATGCGCAAAAAAGTGGTGAGACCTGGTTGAGTTGTGTTAGTAATGTGTTGAAATTAGCAGTTATGGTTAGGGGTGTGACATTCCAAAACACACTTGAAGTGATCTTCCAATCAGAACACACTTGTCCAGCCAACCAATCCGAGCACGTTTCACTTTTCGGAAGGAGGGACTTCATATAGACAGGAACAGACAGGACCAGCACTGACAGACCAGGAAGAGAGTTTCTGTAATAATATATAAAATATGTAAATTTTTTATATTCTAGCATTAAAGCCTATTCTAGCAGACCCCAAAACATTATATGCACCAAAATATAGGTTTTCAAAAGGCTGGATGGGGATAGTTATTGGCCCAATGGGAAAAGTTATTAGCCAATGTTAATCTGTCGGTATGAACGATATATTGCTTGACCACTTTTTAGAAGACTATGATAGTTTTAAAAAATATCATGAATATTATTGAATTATGCCACATGAATGAATTATAAATCTGTGTTTTAGGAGGGTATGTGTCTCAGGAACAGTGAAGATGGCTGTTGGGTGGATGAGGATCAATATAAGGGAGATTTCAGCCCAGAGGGTTTCTGGAGTGGAAGTCCAGTATCAACTGTAAGTGTACTATGCATTCTCTTTTTATGAGATATTTTCACTGATCTCAGCTGAACAGTGCCACTTATCATGAGTGTTCTCCGTGGCCCTTGTTCCTTCCTTCCCCGTGGTGTAATTAACTGTGTATATGTTGCAGGGGCGTAGAATTTAGTAGGGACGCTAGGGACGTGTCCCTACCAATATCCAATGACCACTGATTTGTCCCTAGCAATAATTTCATTAAAAAAAAAATAGCCTATATATAAAACCACTCTTACAAGAGCGTTATGTGAAAAAGGCGCAATTCCCTTTTCCCCCAATCCTACATCGCTAATCCGATTGGTTTGCTTTTTCTTTCTAACTTGTGAGAGGCTGTCGCTTAATTTGGTTGTGAGGAGCGGCAAAGTTCCTCCGAAACCTAAAGCGGTAAGTGAGGGAGAAATCAACAGCTCTGTGAACAAAAATTTGGGACAAATCGCGTCACATATTGATTCTGGGACAGTGCAGTTTTTTTCAATGTAGGCTATTGCCTATGACAATTGCGGGATAGCAAACCTAAACTGTGTGTGTGTGCGTGCGTCTTTGTCTCTTTAAAGTGAATTTCGTTTTGTATAAATTGTATCTTAATTTTAATCAATGTTTCATCAACCAGCTAGTTGTCTGGATTTAATAAGAAGCAAATATATATCGCAGAAAGTATAATCAGGACATGGACGCGCCGGCGCGATAGCCTAACTTGCATTGCTCGTGAACTGGAGCTCGTCATGAACCCAAACTCAGAAATATATAGAAAGTTTGAAATGTCTACTTTTAAACATCATCAGACAACAATTCAAAACGAAAATAAACAGATAGCCTAATTCTCTCTTATGTAGCCAAATCCGTATGAAGTGCATTACCGGTATACACGTTCACAATACTGTAAGGTGGCGAGTCAGCATCGTCAACTTAATCTTTTCAGTCAAGAATGACACAGAAAACACTAGTTTATTAATAAACAATTAAAATGTCTCCAATTGCTATATTTGACACATTCGTTACTTTTGCCGGTTCTTTGTGGCAAGCTTTCTGAGTCCGCTAACTAATCGAATATCGTGACTCCCTATTCCCAGATAGCACAAGCCTATTTGATGTGATTTTTACATCTGGAAGACGTATTTTTAAGAGTGTTTGCTCATCTGCAATACGTCTATCATTACATCTTAAAGACATCTTCTAAACGTCTCTTTGACATCTAACGGAAACGTCCTATAGACGTATTGCAGATGAGCAAACACTCTTAAAAATACGTCTTCCAGATGTAAAAATCACATCAAATAGGCTTGTGCTATCTGGGTTTTGTACCAGGCAATTTATGGTTGTTCAATAAAGTTCTTGATAAAGAAGAAAAGAAGCTGCTACTGTGCCTATTATTGTAGTATTTATTTTACTGTCTATGTATAGTCGCCTACAGCGCGCCAGGTTTATGCGCATGCTCTAAGTTTTCTTCTCGCATTTTTAGTACATGGTTTTGAGTCGGTTTCAGTGGTTTCGTGAGTAGGCTACGCATATATTTTTCGAGACGCCGGCGTGTTTACGGAATTTTTTTCTAGAACGAGGAAAAAAAAACATTGGATAGGGAAAGCTCTGGCTTCGTGTGGATGTGGCCTTACACTATGAGCAGAGTAAAGTTAATAAGTCTGTTAAACTGCCTCCTTGTCATTATTTGTTATACCGGTAACATTACAGAATTAATTAATTAACATATTAAGGTCAATGTAAAAACCTTAATACATTATCCTATTCATTTAATTTCCTGAATCCTCAGCTTCCGGGCTGTCCCCACCAATCTCAAAATCAAACTTACGCCTCTGATATGTTGTGATGTGCAGGTCCAGCACCGGTTCTATCTGGCCTCTCCAGAGAGCCGAAGGGCCTCCAAATGTTCCAGTCCGAAAATCACCCCCAGAGACAGCCTCAACTCCTGCCCGTCCCCTGAGGTCGAGGACAGTTCTGACCTAGTGAGAACCATTCCTTTTGACAGACCTTACCGTCTGATTTCAGATCAGCACAATTGTCACACCTCTCTGCTTCCTGCCGTAGGATTCTCGTCTCCAATCCTCCATAGGGAGCCCACCCTCCCACCTGGCTTCAGAGATCATTGCTGCTGAAGATGATGACTTTGACACAGAGCAGGAGCAGGTATTCTCAGTTATTTTCCCTCAGTGTAGAAACCCTGATCTTGGTCACCTTACTCTCTAAACTGATCTGATGTGTTCCAGGTGAACGGCCAGTGCAGCTGCTTCCAGAGTATCGAGCTGCTCAAGACTCGCCCTGCTCATCTTGCCGCCTTCCTGCACCATGTGATCTCCCAGTTTGACCCTGCGCCTCTGGTGAGTTCCAGCAGTAATTAGAAGTGCTTGCTAAGGCAAGTAGCTTGCTAAGCAGACATATTTATGGTATTTCCTGACGGACAATAAAACCGACGAAAAATCCCATAGAGTTGGTTTGAAGAAGTGATTCAACCCAGAATTTTTTTTCTTTAATCTGTTTTTAGACCAACTTTTCAAGCTACAAGTTTGTTTTACTAGCACAACCGCATCGATGAGGTTCACCACACGTGAGAATTTAGCAAATAAATGTTTTGCCATGGATTATGCTTTTCATGAATGGAGGATCCAAATCTTCTCATTCATCACAGAAAAAAGAAAAAAAAACAGGGAAGCATGGCATATGCAATGTTCTGTTGAAGTCTTCATGTCACAACCTCTGATTTAACAAGCTGCACAACGAATGACAAAGTAAACCACTCAAAAATACAAATGCACTTACAAAAGTCTGAATTTAATCTTATTTCAAACCAATGAAGGATTTAATGTGTTTTTTCTAGTGCTGTCAAAATTAGCGTGTTAACGCATGCAATTAATATTTTCAGATTAACGTGTTAAAAATATTTAACACAATTAACGCAGAATAAATTTTTTCTGTCATCCTTTGGCTAACATTAGCTTTAATAAGGATGAATCTAGATTTAATTTTTAATGCAGTTAAGACGGTAAAGTGTTTGATAACTTTATTCAATTTCTGTATATTTCCTACCTGTTAGACAGGTAGAAAAGCCACAGGTAGGCTAAATAAGACATTTATTATCCTCGCTCGCTTTCCCTCACTTCTCTGCGGTTTTGAGCACAGTCTGTCTCGCATGCACGCTCGCTCTAGATTCCGGGAGATTTGAACTAATTTGCGGTATAACTAGTCAATCACGAGTGGCTCAACAGGTAGATCTATAAATAAACTCATCTTTCAGGCATGTGACAGACCGGGTTGACACTGTGTGAAATTGGGGGTGTGGCGTGTGAGCGTGTGAAACCAATCAAATGCGTGCGTCTCAAGGCCAATGCGTGAGAGTTGGCAGCTCTGTAATCTTGCTGCTATGAAAGACTTTGTCTTAGGTTTAGCAACCTATGAAACTAATAATGAACAATTTGAAACTAAAACGACATAAGCTTAATTAAAAATGGCTTAGGAACTATAGGCTATTTAGAGGTGGATAAACACACTTTAGAGGTCAGGTGGGTAAACGCTATTTCCGAATTTTGGGAGGTGCGTAAATGGTGTTTACGTGCGTTTAGCCTCCACTACATCCCTGATTCAGAATACAAAAAAAATGATTATCAGTTATTATTGTTATTATTATTATCAATGTTGAAACAGTGATGGTTTTATTTTCAGGATTCTTTGTTGAATGAAGTTCAAAAGAACTGCATTTATTTGAAATAGAAATCTTTTGTGAAATGTCTTTACGGTCACTTTTGAGCAATACGATGCATTTTTGCTAAATAAAAGTGGAAAACTCGTGTATATTGGTGACCATATCAGTATCAGCTATCAGTAGTGCTGCACGATTAATCATATTGCAATCGTAATCGCGATGTCAAGCCTATGCGATTATATGACACAAAATGCCGCGATTTTTTATGAAATAAACAAATTAGGGATATTAACGCAGCATCTGTTATTTTTTGTCATCCTTTGGCTAGTGTTACATGATCCCGCTCTTATTCGTGCGAATGCCTTTAATCCATTCTTGCACGACTAGTCAAAAGAGAGCGCGCTGCCTCTGAATGTCCTCTGTGACACACAGAAAGATGCGCGCGGCCAGTATCATGCGCATGCACAGACCGCGCGCCAGAATACAGTTCTCTTTCGCCCTTGAACAAACAATAACACACACAATTATGCCAAAATAACGTTTTGTCGAGTATCTTCATAACATAAGAGCAGTCATATGAAGAGTTGTGAGAGAATGAGGTGCGTGTGAGATCCGCGTCTCTGTCAACAACGGCTGCTCTTAAAGGGCCAGCATCCAATAATGCTCTGTCAGTAAAGTTAATCAAAGAACAAAGGGAACAGAGAAAGTTACTCACTGCTCTTGACTAAATAACTTTTGTAGTTTTAATAAGGATTAGGGCCTAGTCTATATATCATTTATTATCATTTTTATCCAGACATCAATGGTTTATTGATCATTAAAGCTGTTATCAATCAGTTTAGTTGTTGTTGCTAGTTTGAGTGGAGAAATACACATTAATACACAGAAGTATCACTAAGCTGTGTGTGCATTTTGCTTTAGAACCAAGCAAGTTGACTCATGAAACCATTTGTTTATTATATCGCAATAGCATATCGCAATCGCAATATTGACCTCAATAATCGCAATATGACATTTTCCCCAAATCGTGCAGCCCTAGCTATCAGTAATGTTTACAATTTGAATCAGTCACAAACAAATTCACAAATCTGTCTCGCTCACTGAATCCCACATCCCTCCACAGCTCTGCTACCTGTACGCTGACCTCTACAAACAGACCAACTCCAAAGAAATGCGGCGCATCTTCATGGACTTCTTGACTTTCTTCATAGACCGGGGGGCAGTAAGTGGAGCTTTTCACACCTCATCCCTTCTCGCTCTAACCCGTCATTGTCTGTGCTGTCTTGGTGTCATTTGGTCTGCGGGCATGTTGAGGCAAAAGCCTGGATCCACCCAGATCAACCGTGCCTTTTGTCCCGAGAGGTGTGTGGAAGGTTACTCCTTTCCCAGCACCCTCAGGGTCAGGAAGCAAACGCTCTCTCAGACAACCTTTTACCTTTCTCCGCGGTCATCGCATGTTGTTGTTCTCAAACTCAGTGTGAGTTTGTGAGTGGGTGCGAGTCTTCCCTGCAGCAAACTTTGTTCTCTTTCTGCCAGATGGACGGGGAGTTCATTTGGAAAATTGTGCATATTCTTTTTCCCAGAGCTCAACTGTTTTGTTACCTTTGTTATTTTAGTGTTTGTAGTTGTTTTGCAGGCAAAAAAAAAAAAAAAAAAAACTTAATTTATTATTTTCGTTCAACAGAATTTGAAGGTCGCTGTGCCTGAATCCATCTCCACTGAGCTCGGTAAGCACAGTTAATTTTAGAAGCGTCTTAATGGAAGCACAAAACTTATTCTCACCCTCGCAGTGTTGTTTCAACAGTCGTGTTTCTGTATTCATTCAACATCCAACCACATAATCATTTCTCAGCCCTCTGTGGGAAACCTGCAATTGTTTAGAAGGCACAAATCCTGTTTAACATTCATGTTGACTCTCCATGTAATTATGGATTTAGCATCTGAAGCACTTGGTCACTCTGACCATGTGTCATGTTGACATTGCTCGAAGAGACAACATGTTTAGTGACGTCTACCCTCTGTATGGCTCAAATGGAGCTGTTTCCTGTTGTTGACTGATAAATGGGTGTGTTTGAATGTCTATTTGTGAGAAATGTATGTACCTAGCTGTAGGTTGGGGACAAAATTTTTCTTGATGGGGACATTCGAGGATCTCCTCAATAGGAAAATCGATTTATAAATAACGCAAATACAGTTTTGTTTTTTTTACATCCTAAAAATGTAAGAAGTTCTCTTTTAGGGTTAGTCTAAAGCAATTATAATTAGGTTTTAGATTTAAACAAAGGAATTGAAGTCTATAATTTGTCCCTATTTAGATATCTTAGTAATCTTAGTAGGTTAGGTCTGATTTGTCCTTAAAAGGCCGTAACACCTGACATTGCCTAGATTATTTGACAAGCCAAGGGTCTTCATGAGAACTATGACTCAATTAACTTGCTAGATAATGCTTTGATTAAAATTGAAAAATGTGAAAAGAATTCTGTGATGGTTAGGGTCTAGAAATCTTACATCAACTATTGTAATATACTGGCAAAATTTGTTACATCTCAATAAACAAAGAAAATCAACTTAAAAACAGTAAACGTGTATGATTACTCTTTATTTTTCTGTATACGTTGTCAGAGCGGCGGAGACCAGAGCTGATTCCTGAGGAATTACACAGGCAGTATATACAGACAATGCAGGAAATACTCCTTCCTGATGTTCACAGAAACTTGGAGGACTTCAGGTCAGGAATCTAGACATTCTCCATCATAGCTAACCTGTGATGCCACATTGTTCTCATTCAGATGAACAGTAACACATTGACAGTAGCACCTACAAACTAACTACATCCACTCTTACAGGCAGAAGCGCAGTATGGGTCTGACCCTGGCTGATGTGGAGCTGTCTCGCCTGGACTCTGAACAGCTGGCTGTAGAGAGAGAGCGATCATATGCTGAAAACATCCTCTCCAAGATAGATGACATTCTGTGAGAATCTCACACATTCTGTTAATCACTCCACATTAGGGCTGGGTGATATATTGAATAGTAATGATATATTTTCAGTGAATTTTCTAATGAAATTTAAGTATACTTTTTATTTGGACATTAGACTAGTTTCATGATTTATTCTTCAGTTGCAAAACGTCAATAACGTTTATCCATAATATGTTAAGTTAGCAAATATTATATTTGTCAAATTAATATTTTGTTCAATTTTCGACTTATGTGAAAAGAAGCTGCATAATAAGCTGGATCATTTCGCAGTGGGGTTTTGTATCAACCCAAAGAGGTTTCTTTTGGATAACAATCTGCTGACTGTACCTGTTTCCTATAGCCTTGTCACACCCCATTTTTATAACTCCAGGCCCCCAAGTGTGGGAACCACTGCTTTAGCCATTTTATTTATTTATATATATATATTTCAGAGCAAATACATAAATGTCAAAATATATGTAGAATATTATCCAGCCCTAATCCACACACTCAAGATTGCTTCCTCAATGGCTGTCCTCCATCTCACACGCGTGTGTCTTTCAGGGTGACTTCACAACCCACAGAAGAGGAGAAATGGTGAGATTTTTTTTTTCTTTTTTTTTTTGTCATGTTTTCCTCTGGCAAACCTCATCCATAATGATAATAAAGACTTTAAGGATGAGGGTTATTTGATCGTGCGTAAAGACATTGCGTTGGATTTGTTTGTAAATTGTCAGCCTGGGGTGCCAGCGCATTGACACTTGACACAAATGCAAGATGCTGCAGAACAGAGCGACTTAATGAGATTTCTGATCTTCATGCATTTCCTAGTATTCATTTACCATAATGTAGGCAAACATATTTGAGATGCCATATGGAAACACCACAAGCCTGTATGATTTATGAATGTACAGGACATATGTGAGAAGATAGATGGGGAACTTGTGCGCATGTGAGTTTTGTGACATATGGCAGAAGGCACAATAAGATAGGAGTCATGTGGAACAGAAGGAGTTGGCCACATCGAGCCAACAGCACTCAACAGGCACAACACAACCCTCAGAGACTTGAATCTAAATTAGAAATCGAAAGACTTTGATGCTCAACGCTGTGCTCTAGTTACTAAGCTTGGACAGGGAGTGAGAAAAGAGTTTAATTCAACCTTAAAACTGAGTTGTGTCTCTTCCAGCACCGCCATACAGTATGTGATCTTCATGTACATGAAGCATCTGGGAGTTCGGGTGAAAGAGCAACGAAACCTGGAGTCCAAACGAGTTCGAATTAATTTTCTTCCTTCCAAACTGAGGGTATCGGCTCATACCGTTTCCATCTGTCTCATATTTTTTCACATTTCAACCACATTAACTTTGTTCCAAAACCTAGTGTGATGCCTTGCTATCTACATATGCAATTACCTTCTAAGGGAACATGCTAGCAGAAACTCATTTGACTGATTCAGAATGCTCTACGTACAATAGTGTGACATTAGTATAGTTTGGAGTTGACATGTTGGTAGCACACACACATATTAGGTCTAAAAAATTATTGTATAATAAAATTATATATTACTATTGTACTGTAAAAGAAAAGAAAAAATGTAAATAGAAAGTAGATTGTATTTGAAGCCAGTAGAATCACATTTTACTTTTATGCATGAAACCGATCCACACAATCCATCTATGATCAAAATTGTTCCGTAAATGATGTATGCAATGCCGTCTTAGAAATCGACTGAAAGACGATGTCTTAAGAGGTGGTGTAATTAAGTTTCCTTCGTGTCCGGAGCATGCATATAGTGCCTTGAAATGCTGCCCCTCTAGGCAGTTTACTAGGTTTTGGAACAGAACAATTATCTTCTCAGTCTTTCCATGGCAAAACCGTTACCCTGAGGTTTGTTGTTTTATCCTTCCTGAACAGAAAAGCAAAACCGAAAAGGAAGGGGAGGAGAAACTGAAAAAGCCTCGCTTCCCCATCCGGGTTCCCCCGCGGTGGCCCAGTCGCACCGATTCATTACCGTGTAAGTCTTGCGAAAATGTACAACCCACAGCAATTTAAGGCACTTTTTTTCTTAAGGCTTTGAACTTTTTTTTTTTGTCCTTTTACTAATGGCTGGTTTGAGAAAAATACACAGATAAATTTAAAATGAGAACAGAAATGTTTGGATCATATTTGTTGTGACTCTTGGTGGATATCCTTATTTCACATTCTACATTAAAATGAATGAATGCTTAAATTCACTTACTGCATTTAAAGAAAATGATTAAAGTTTTTAGTGTTTTATTTTTAATGTACTTACACAAAAAAAGTTGAAAAACTTTCATTTTAACATCTGCCATTTCATATTTAATAGACAGTTCCTGTATCTACATCTATTTCAAATAAATGCTGTTCTTTTGAACTTTAACTCAATCTGCAGAACTGTTTTTAACTGATAATAATAATAAAAAATATTTCTTGAGCACCATATCAGCATATTAGAATGATACACTGAAGACTAGAATAATGGCTGATGGAAATTCAGCTTTGCTATCACAGGACTAAATTACATTAATTAAATTACATATATTACTAATATATATATTTGATCAAATAAGTGCAGCCTTGGTGAGCATAAGTGATTTTCAGAAACAAAAAATAATCTAATCAACCTCAAACATTTGAACAGTAGTGTAGTTAATGTTAGGTTCTAAAGCTTGCGATTCCTGGCCGTTTCTAAACGCAGAAGACCTGCCCTAATTTTGCTTTCCTTCCTCTGGGTGGTGAAAGATTCATATTGACGCTGAATCTGGTTTGGTGTGTGTTTGAGCAGCGGGGAGGGCCGGGGACATCAAGCAAAGGCCTCAGAAGCAGATGTCTCAGCCAGCGATGGGCGGCTCAGACCTAATAGAGGGTGTACGTCTGCGGGGCAGTCAGTCGAGTGAGGGCTCGGACCTCCTACAGAGCCCGGGGTTGATCACCTCTCCTCCTCCCTTCAGCGCCCCTTACGGCTCGCCGACAGATCCCTCTGGCAGGGACCCAGAGTTCAGTGAGTACAGCATTTCCATCTCATTCATCTGAGCGATCGCTCCTTTCATATCCTGGACATGCTGTCTGAGACTGCCTCTTCTGTGTCCTCAGATAGCCCGTCTGCAGTGTTTCCCCGGCTCAGTGATGGGGTGCAGTCTGGAGATGTGCTGGACAGCATCTACCCACCCTGTGACTACATCCCATACAACATGGACCAGCTAGATGAAGAAAGAGATGGAGACAGGTGCATACTTAAAAGCTTATGCAGCAAAACAATATCTGGTTCTTCTTTATTTGAAATTCATTTCTAACATAATCTCTAACATAGTCTCTCTACATGCAGTCATATTTACCATTTCTCAGCAAAATTTCATGGGCGAAGTCCAGTCATTTTAGTAGATATCGGCGCAATTGGGAGTTTTGCGTAAGGGCGATAAAGTTCCTTAGATTTTGCTCGTTGACCAAAAGAAAACTGCTTGGTTTAAAAGTGAACAATAAGTAAGCTGTGCTTCATGCATCACTACATTCTCTAATCTTTTTTTGTCAGAAAAAAGTATGATTTTTTTTTTATTGGTATCTGCTGATATTGGATATTTAATTGTGCATGCTCTTTTCCCTATTTTAAAATTGACCTAAAATTGATACAATTCTTGTATCAAAACTTTGAAAAATGGTATCTTAGGACCCTTCTAAATACTCATATTTAAACTAATACAACTGTTAATGATAGTATTTATCAAATCTTTGAATGAATATCCAGTTTTCATAATGTGCTGTCAATTATAATGTTGTGATGCTTAAATTCACTTGTAGTATTTAAAAATGATTGATTTTTATGGTCAGTGTTGTTGTTGTTGTTGTTGTTGTTGTTGTTGTTGTTGTTGTTGTTGTTGTTGTTGTTGTTGTTGTTGTTGTTTTTACTCAATAATATAAATTTTAATGTCAGACATTTATTGGTTATTAGCAATAACAAGCTGTATATCATACCATATTGGCCAGGATTTTAAAATCAGTGCTGTCACTTTGTGTCATTGAAGTGGGCATGCATGTGTGTTGTTTTCCAGACTCCATGATGTGGGCACACCTAAACTAAGTAGAAGGTACTAGTCACTGGCTGCTGTCACCCACTTCACTCTATACACTGTATCCTAACTAGTCATGATGAGAACATTTTCTCTACCGACTGGATTCTATTTTGTGCTAGGTTGTGAAATCTTATTTGTCCAAAGTGTCTACTTGCATAAATGTATATTAAACATCGAATGTCTATTGATTGACTGAGGTTATACCACATTGCACAGGATTTTCAGTTCTCAGTCTGAACAAAATTTTGCAACATTTTTCCCATAAAGTTTTCCATAACACCTGGTTAGAATACAGTGTTATTCCCCTTTTTGATGGGCTTATTGTGCACCAACTTCACATTTAGATAGAGATACACACTGAGCTTAATGAGAGAGTAAATCTATGTACCATCTCCTCCCTCCCAGGTTTGAGGAGCTGCAGAGTGAGGATGATCAGGGGAGTGATGTTTACTCTGATGTAGATCCTCCAAACTGGCAGCAGCTGGTCGGGCGTAATGTTTTAGCTGGCCTGACACCCCACGAGATCAAGAGACAAGAAGTCATTAATGGTACGATCTTGTTCGTGTTTCACTACCTGAATCAGGCAGGTGCACTTTAGATCTGTAGGTGTAATATGCACAAAGTATTGTGTTAGAGTGGTGTTTTGGTACAGTAGTCAATGTGCTGTTTAACCATTTTGAAGTAACCCTCTGATGCTCTCAGAACTCTTCTACACGGAGCGAGCCCATGTACGCATGCTGAAGGTCCTAGACAGTGTTTTCTACCAGAAGCTCACCCGAGAAAACATACTGCCCCTTGTTGACATCAAAAACATATTCACCAACCTGGATGAAATCATCCAATTGCACAGTACGTCTTCTTCCGATACATCTTCTTTAGATAAATCACCACATGTGTCTCATCATGGCATCTGCTCTTTTAAATTTCAGTGAGGATAGCGGATCAAATGACAGCGATACGCAAGAAGAACGAGTCGTCGGTCATCGACCACATAGGAGATGAGTTGCTGTCTTGGGTAAGGCCTTGTGTTTTGCTTGTATCTGTGGCCGTCGTAGTAGGTCTTCTCTGTGTGATAAGACTCCCACCCACAAATCCTCTGGCTTGCTGTTTTCTAGTTCAGTGGTGGAGAGGAGGAGAAGATCAAGCAAGCAGTGGGCACTTTCTGCAGTAACCAGCCCTTCGCCCTGGAGCTCATCAAATCCCGGCAGAAGAAGGACCAGCGTTTCACCTCCTTCATGCTGGTGGGTCGAGACTCCTTGCGGGCCACAGGGCTACAAGAGCTGCCAATTATGCAAATGTTTGGAGCATTCCAGGCATACATCAGTGTTGTTTTATAATATTCTAATATTTGTTATAATTATTATATATTTGTAATCTATGTTTTTTAAATCTCATTAATATTATAATTATTAATTAACTAATTAATGTTAATAGGAATTATGTAATATATTATAACATTAATTAAATAAAATGTTTTAGGAGGAACAAAATTCATGTATGTACTAATTATTTTACTAAATTAAACAATTCATTTATTTTTTTTATTTTAATAGATTGTCAGCTAAATGAATTTTATAACAAATAGCAAATATTATTATATAATATGAATCAATTAATGTTAATATTAATTATATAATATTATAAATTATATTAATATGATTTTTTTTTTTTTTTGAGAATGCATTAAATGCATTAACTGAATTGACAGCCGTACTAATTTTGATTAAATAGCATGTTCACTCGTTTGATGCAGAGTTACAGCAGAAGAGATCCTTTATCTGTATATCTAATCTCTGAATTGTTAATAGTATCAGCTTTGCCTGACAGCCCAACATCAGTGATAACGGAAGACAAAAGATATTTTGTTTAATTGGAGCTACATTTGTAGGATATACTGTTGGATTTGCCTATCTTGAAGATAAGAGTTTATTAACCGTAGGCAAATGTAGTTGTTCAGAGTTTCTCTTGAGTGTTGAAAGCTTGTGATTTTCTCTGCACTGCTTTCATGTTGCAGAAGTGGATGCAGGGAAAACAGAGTAAGCTTTCCATATATACTGCGTTTTATTAAATCAAGGGCACTAATTTCTCCATTGAGAAAACTAGAGTGTAAGCATTAAAACAAAAGTGTAATAAAAATGTAAAATCCATTGTTATGCTCTTTTGTGCTTTTGGAGGTGTATATCAGAGAAAATTCAGTTTTTTTCGTGTTTTAAAGAAGCAGTTCACCCAAAATTGGCATCGTGTACTAAACATGGTTTTCCATTAGATTGACTTTTCTTCTGTGGAACATAAAAGGAGATCACTTAGAAAATGCTGCTTTTTTTCACGCAATGAAAATGAATGGTGACCAATAAGAGCAACGGTGTAGGGGAATATTTTCAGTGAATATATATATACACATACACATATATATATATATATATATATATATATATATATATATATATATACACATACACATATATATATATATATATATATATATATATATATACATACATACAGGTCCTTCTAAAAAAATTAGCATATTGTGATAAAGTTCATTATTTTCCATAATGTAATGATAAAAATTAAACTTTCATATATTTTAGATTCATTGCACACCAACTGAAATATTTCAGGTCTTTTATTGTTTTAATACTGATGGTTTTGGCGTACAGCTCATGAAAACCCAAAATTCTAAAAAAAAATTGCATATTTCATCCGACCAATAAAATAAGTGTTTTTAATACAAAAAAAGTCAACCTTCAAATAATTATGTTCAGTTATGCACTCAATACTTGGTCGGGAATCCTTTTGCAGAAATGACTGCTTCAATGCGGTGTGGCATGGAGGCAATCAGCCTGTGGCACTGCTGAGGTGTTATGGAGGCCCAGGATGCTTTGATAGCGGCCTTAAGCTCATCCAGAGTGTTGGGTCTTGCGTCTCTCAACTTTCTCTTCACAATATCCCACAGATTCTCTATGGGGTTCAGGTCAGGAGAGTTGGCAGGCCAATTGAGCACAGTAAACCATTTACCAGTGGTTTTGGCACTGTGAGCAGGTGCCAGGTCGTGCTGAAAAATGAAATCTTCATCTCCATAAAGCTTTTCAGCAGATGGAAGCATGAAGTGCTCCAAAATCTCCTGATAGCTAGCTGCATTGACCCTGCCCTTGATAAAACACAGTGGTCCAACACCAGCAGCTGACATGGCACCCCAGACCATCACTGACTGTGGGTACTTGACACTGGACTTCAGGCATTTTGGCATTTCCTTCTCCCCAGTCTTCCTCCAGACTCTGGCACCTTGATTTCCGAATGACATGCAAAATTTGCTTTCATCCGAAAAAAGTACTTTGGACCACTGAGCAACAGTCCAGTGCTGCTTCTCTGTAGCCCAGGTCAGGCGCTTCTGCCGCTTTTTCTGGTTCAAAAGTGGCTTGACCTGGGGAATGCGGCACCTGTAGCCCATTTCCTGGACACGCCTGTGCACGGTGGCTCTGGATGTTTCTACTCCAGACTCAGTCCACTGCTTCCGCAGGTCCCCCAAGGTCTGGAATCGGTCCTTCTCCACAATCTTCCTCAGGGTCCGGTCACCTCTTCTCGTTGTGCAGCGTTTTTTGCCACACTTTTTCCTTCCCACAGACTTCCCACTGAGGTGCCTTGATGCAGCACTCTGGGAACAGCCTATTTGTTCAGAAATTTCTTTCTGTGTCTTACCCTCTTGCTTGAGGGTGTCAATGATGGACTTCTGGACAGCAGTCAGGTCGGCAGTCTTACCCATGATTGCGGTTTTGAGTAATGAAACAGGCTGGGAGTTTTTAAAAGCCTCAGGAATCTTTTGCAGGTGTTTAGAGTTAATTAGTTGATTCAGATGATTAGGTTAATAGCTCGTTTAGAGAACCTTTTCATGATATGCTAATTTTTGGAGATAGGAATTTTGGGTTTTCATGAGCTGTATGCCAAAATCATCAGTATTAAAACAATAAAAGACCTGAAATATTTCAGTTGGTGTGCAATGAATCTAAAATATATGAAAGTTTCATTTTTATCATTACATTATGGAAAATAATGAACTTTATCACAATATGCTAATTTTTTGAGAAGGACCTGTATATACACTTATTAGTTTATTCTATTATTGTATTTATTAAGCCTCTTTTTTTTGATTTTCAGTTCTTTTAATTTAGTTTTAGTAATTTTGTGATGTGCTTTTGTCATTTTTATTAGTTTATTTGTATGTTTCTATTTAGCTTTCATTTATTTTTTATTGCTATTCTCTATTAGTAATTTCAGTACTTAAAATGATCACGCTTTAGATTAAAGTCCAATTCTCACTGTTAACTAACTATTAACTACAACTTTTGCCTCAATAAACTCAATTCATTCCCTGATTAATAGTTAGTAAGGTGGTTGTTAAGTTTAGGTACTAAGTAGTATTACGGGATGTAGAAAATGGTCATGCAGAATAAGGCATTAATATGCGTTTTATAAGTACTAACATGCATATCCTAGTAATATGCATGCTAATAAGCAACTAGTTAATAATGACAATTGAACCCTAAACTAAAGTGTTACCTTTAAAATCAAGACATTTTTTTAGTTAGTTACCAATGCAACATTTCTAAAGCCCCGATATACTCACTACAAAGTTCTTTGTCGTTCTTCGTATAGGGGTAAAACGAAGTTCGAAACACATGACCAGCGATATACTGTTACTGAACATCTGACGCCACCAACACTGCTGAGAGCGGCGTTTAGATGAATATGTAAATATGTGCTGGGCCTGCGCGCTTTCTTCCCAGTAACAAAATAAACATACAACAAAATTGATAAAACAGCAAGCATTTTTTTTTTAAAGCATAAGAAAAGCATCTGATCATAGCAAATGTGTATATGTTTACATACATCAACTTCGCTTCAAGTATATCAGGGCCTTAAGTTTTGTTTAAATTTAAAATCTTCATCTAATATTTATATATTGTTCTACTTCAGCTTTATTTTAATTAAAACTATTTTAATAGCCTTAGTGGACACTGTTTTATAGCCTTGGTTAACTATAACAACACTGGTACAGAAAACAGCATCATGAATATTTGCCTAGTGTCTCCTCTTGTCATCTACGGAAAAAAGTAAGTTAATACAGGTTTGAAACAACATCAGATTAAATAAATGATGAACAATTAAATAAACAATTCATTTTTGATTTAACTGTGCCTCTGATGGACAACATGAAGATGTTTGTGAGTGAGGAGATGGTATATTTACACATTTCAGAGATGTTTTTGTGCTCAACAAAAACATCAGTGATCCTTGCTGACAGATCACTGGTATTGTGACTTGCAGAGGATTACTTGTGTAAAATCCACACTGAAGTGTATTATTTATGATGTTGGAGACAAAAGATTAGGGAGGATTTTGTTGTGGATTTGCATGTACTGTTGTCCTCAATTTCTTGTTTGATTGTCTCTGCACCATTTGCAGGAGGCTGAAAGCAATCACCTGTGTCGACGACTACAGCTAAAGGACATCATTCCTGCAGAGATGCAGAGGATCACCAAGTACCCTTTACTGATGGACAACATTGCCAAGTACACAGGTATCCTCTTCCTTTATGCACCACCATCTCCAATAGTCTATTTGATATAAATTAAAGTAAAATGAACACTTATTTTACACGATACTTAAATCGGAAAAAAATATTTAAAAACAAAATTAATAAAGCTGTTTGATTGATCAGCCTGGCTAGTATATCACTCATCTCAATGGCTACGTTTAAGATTGACATTCATGTTTACTAACAAGAATGACTCCTGTGCACTTAACAGGTGTTTTCTCTCATTCTCAAACTCTTGTTTTCTTCATTTTCCATAACTGCGAGCGGTTGTCAGTCCTAACAGTAGTGATTCACAGCAATAAATTATTCTTGATGCTTTCACCTCATGCCATAGGCATGTCAGTGATGTGACAGCTAGTTGTCGACTGGATCAACCAAACCCACTCAAAATTCAGTTGAATCCTTAAAATTTTAAAGAAGTCACTTCCGTCATTAAATGTAGTTGACCATCTCAAGACAACCATTATCAACATCGTTGATTGTAAGAAATGCAGAAATTAGCATATTAGAATGATTTCTGAAGGATGATGTGACACTGAAGACTGATGAGAGAGTGAGTGATGGCTGCTGAAAATGCAGTATTGCGCTCTATTTTTTTAATAAAAATAAAAAAAAGAATTGAAACATTAATTATGAACATATTTGCTGTAAGGAAACATATATTTTTTTGTTTTTGTTAAAAATATATGCAGATTAGAGCTGCACAATTATGGATAAATTGAGAATCACAAATTTTCTTTTTTTTTTCAAATAGAGATCATGATTCTGAACAGACAACAAAACAAAATAAGGTTTGAATGAATGCTTCATAAATACTTCACTTGTTTAATTACTGAGTGAATCGTTTTTGAATGATTCTCTTGTATGAATGATTCAATGACACATACTTTTTTTTTAAGCCACTTGTTGCCACCTAGTGGTGTAACAATGTAATCAATACAATCGTAAGATAATTTCAAAAGGTGATTTGCTCTATTCGGATCAGTACCATAGACATTCTTTCAGTCTTTATATCCAAACTATAAACTTTTATCTCTTTTGTGATCATTGGAATACTTGTAACACAGAAATAATGATACTGTGTGTCGTTGAAAAGCCTGTTTTTGAAGCTGTTTCATACCTAAACATGACAACTGCTCTCTGGCTCAGCGGCAGCACGAATACCAGTCTGAATGTTCCGGTATGATTTTGTCAAAGGTTAAAAGTCACAGACAAAACGTTTGTCATATAGGAATAAGATTGCGTGGGTGTTTGAATGGGGATCGTTTGTTCTGGCTTTACAGCAGCTCTATAATAAAGTTATTGTCCAGCTAAAGTTAGTTTTGATCGATTCACTTCCGTTGCAAAGATCATTGGTTATTAACTTACTTAACTAACATGACACCGTTCTAACAGAAAACCCTTAATGCGTTCTGGCCCGCTCATTCACATAAAACAGTGCCTGGTGGCTCGAGAACGCAAACCTTGAAATAAGTTCCAAGGTGCAAGTGAATATATATATATATATATATATATATATATATATATAATTTTCCATCATCCCACAGACCCCATCACCACCTTGCGCTCCCTACACAACTGCGTTTTCTGCCTGGATGCAAAACATTAGTAAATTTGAGCTATGCTAGCTCTTAAATCCCTATTATTATTCCAAGAACCGGACACTTTAAAATTGTCTCTCACATTATTTGGCAGACGTGTTAAATTGTGGCTCTTGGCATTGTCAGAGGCAGGCAATACATGTAAAGTATAACTAGCGATTAAGGAGGGGGTGATTCTCCTTATATTCATCTGAGCTTGGCAATAGTCTCGGTGGATGGCACTAGAGGAAATAGAGGGCACTTGGCTGGCCAGGATGTTCTTAAAGAATTGATTAGTCTCTTCTTGAAACGTGTGTGCATGTACGTTATGTATCTTTCTTACCGACAGATGAGTCAGAGGAGAAAGTCAAAGTGAGACGAGCAGCCAAATGCTGTCGACAGATTCTCAACCACGTCAACCAGTCTGTGAAGGAGTCCGAGAATAAACAGGTAAGCAGTTCAACTCGATCGAGCTCGATCGAGCTCTCTCTCTCTCTCTCTCTCTCTCTTTCTCTCTCTCTCTCTCTCTCTCTCTCTCTCAGATTTTAGGAAGGCAGATTTTATAGCCTGAGGTCCACTCCGAGGAAGGACTGGAAAACCAAACCTTAATGAATGTCAATACTCACCTATAGGTTGAACGCATTCGAGTCCTCGAGTAGAAACAGGGATCTAACTTTATGTATACTAATGGAGATTATTAATAAGGAAATTCATTAAAAAGAATCCCAGCTTGAAAAACTAATCTTTTCCAACGTCTACAAGTGTATTTCTAAGGTTTTTTTTATTTTTTTTGTCTAAAAACAGTATCATATAAGGTATCATTTCATTGATTCTGCAGCATAAATAATTATATATTGTTTATGTCCCACAGAGACTGGAAGACTACCAGAGACGGCTGGACCTCTCTTCCCTCAAGCAGAGCGAGAACCCTATGATCTTGGAGTTTAAGGTTAGTATTAATAATCATACAAATTATTCTAGGATCATTCCTGGAGAACTGTATTTGAGGAAGAGAGAATAGTAGGTTATTCCACCTGTTTTAGTTGTCAGCATTAATCACATTTCACGTGTCTGAAATTTATTTATTTGTAAAACATTATCTTGAGGAGCTGAAATCAAGAAATCAAGACAGAAAAAAATATATTTTTCTTGGCATGTCTGATCCATTTAGTATTTTAAAAATAAATCTTGAAACTTTGAGATTTTCAGTCCAAACCCCATTCATATATAGTTTTAAATCATCACTGTACCAACTTAATTTACTACTACTATTATAGCGTTTAATAATACTTTGAATTAGCATTTATTTTTGTATTTTCAGTTTTCATTCTAATTTTCATTCCAATTCACTATGTAGTAACTAATCTAAATACAGGGGACATTTACTATCCTGTCTGAAAATTTTGAAGTTTTAAAATGTCAATGTAATCAGTCAGTCAGTCCACACAAGGATCAGATTTTTAAAGCAAATCTAAATGGGGTGCTGTGTGAACAAAACTAGTGAGTCCTTTCTTGTAACAACTGGGAGTTTAAGGATGCATGGTACTCATTCATTTATTGTCACACAGAACCTGGATCTCACTAAACGAAAGATGGTCCATGAGGGTCCTCTGTCTTGGAAGATTAACAAAGACAAAACTATTGGTAAGCCACTGCTCTTAAACGTCCCAAGAGCTGGTTTCTGATGATTGTATAATAACACTGGTGTCTGTTTTTTTGTCAGAGCTATATACTTTACTCCTGGAAGACATCCTGGTGCTGCTGCAGAAGCAGGACGAGCGTCTTATTCTTAGGTGTCACAGTAAGAACCTCGCAGGAACGGCTGACACGAAACACATTTTCAGTCCCATCATCAAGCTCAGCACTGTGCTGGTGCGCTCTGTGGCGACAGGTGAGCGTCTGCATTCTCATTTGTCAAACATGTTTATTTGAAGAATTAATCCTAATAGGTTTCCTTTATTTTCCCAAACAGATAACAGATCATTTTTTGTGATCTCCATGTCCAAAAACGGAGCTCAGATCTATGAGCTGATGGCCCAAACCGTGTCCGAGCAGAGAATGTAAGCCACTTTGGTTGTGGCCACTTCTTTCCTTCTGATGTTTCTGAAAGCCATGACTTTCTCGTTTATAGAGATGAGTTTATTCTCTGTCTTTTATATCAGGTGGCAAGGGCAGATCGCTCAGAGCGCAGAAGTTATGAACGCCAAACCCCACAGCGTGATTCCTTTGCCTCAGCACGAGTGAGTCCCTCACTACTTTCTACTGATCTTGCTAATACAATGCTAAATCAGATATGTGTACAATAACATTACGATGTCCAGCAATCAATTTAAATAGTACATAGGTTTTAATTTGTCGTTCAATGAGATCTAATATGTTATTAGAATTAATACATAGATCTGAGTAAGGAAATATTTCCAATCGTGACGTGATTGACAAGTCCATCTTTGCTTGCAAAATTATGGACAATGATTCACATTTTGTGCCCATCTTTTTCTGTGATAATAATTAAATAAATGCTTAAATAAAGATGAGTAAACATGCCCAAGAAAAAAAAGAACGGACAATATTGTGTATCAGCGATTCCACATGCTGACGAGTATCACCCAACACTACATTGGATGTGCACTTCAAAATCTTGGCAGAAGAATTTTTTGCCTACCATTTAATGAATACTATGACTTGGAGCATACTGTTTTCATGTGTTTTAGCACTCCTAGTATCTCTTG
Organism: Semotilus atromaculatus; assembly: GCA_031834385.1. Classification (NCBI taxonomy): domain Eukaryota; kingdom Metazoa; phylum Chordata; class Actinopteri; order Cypriniformes; family Leuciscidae; genus Semotilus; species Semotilus atromaculatus. The sequence goes on from JAULUF010000015.1 coordinate 11,897,812, forward strand.
GGTTCAAATCGGTTTGTTATAGTGGAAATTACATTACAACGTGACATAATTTATACATTTTCACCTAAATATTAAATTGGTTTATGAACATTCTTGATAATTCTTTGTTTAGATTATCATAGTTATAGATATACAGGGTTATATATAATGGAATTTTGTACTACATTTTTATGTTGGATTTTCATAGTTTTAAGATTTAAATTCCGGGACTGGGACAAATGTAACAATAACATCTATAGACACAAGGCATATAAAAAAAAAAAGTAGTAACTATAAATGATGAAGGCATGTAGCTTACATAACCGTTCAACTGTGTTCTAGTGGTGACAGAGACGGTGTTGAGTTAAGCAAGTTCAGCAAAGGCTCTGAACGAATCTCCACAGGAAGCATCCAATCCGCAGGTAGCTGTGCATGTACAAACGCTTCTCTGATTGTAAAAGTGTTGATTGCCACCATACTCAACTCGAGCCTTCATCATCTGTCCTCAGAGAAAGACAGTGAATTTTCCCCCTCGGCAGCCCTGCGGGACTGTGTCCCGGACGCCAACCCTGGGGAAGAGGACCAGGTCCCGAGAGCTGGCAGGGATGGCTCGTATCTGGACTCCGTACTCTTGAACGGCAGGGACGCAGACTCTCTATCCTGTTCATCTAAAGCAGACGAGGCCCTTAAAACCTGTAAGACTCCGTTTGAACTGCATCAGCTTACGTACACATTGCTTTCTTATCATGTTTTATCTTCGGTAACTTGAAATGATAAACATGGAATAATTTACATAATAATGAATTGTGCTTGCCAAACATCTTACCAATGCCAGATACCATGAGTTAAGGCTACTGTGACCGTTTGTTTTGGCTGCTTCTCGGGATTTAGAGGCTGTTGTCTGTGCCTGCCAACTCAAGAAAATGACAATTCAGCCTCTATTGATTAAAACAACTCCAGAGAAGGCTTATTTATTTTCCAAGTGTCTTTTAATTAGTTTAGTATCTAACAATAAAATATCTTCTGTACTTCCTAATGGGAATCACTTCTGCTGAAAACAACAAATATGTGAACTTAGAAAAGTTTGTTTCAGTGAAACGTGGCCTAACAATGAGCAATAAATTCTTACAGCATACATTAACTTTTGTTAATGTTAGTTCATAAAAATTGTAGTGTTGTTCACAGTGCATTAACTAATGTTTACAGATACAACTTTTGATCTTTTAAAAAAAAGAAAGTTGTTTCATGTTAACAAATTAAACCTTATTGTAAACTGTTGCCAAAAACACACTAAATTCTTCAATGTCATCCCATAGTCCCTGATAGCCCGGTGTGGCATATTACATGATCTAATATTTTCCAATAAAGCTGTAATATTGCTGTTTATTCCTTTTTTCTTTCTTTCTTTTTTTATTAAAGGAGTAGTCCATTCAAAAATGTTGCTAACCAAACAGTTTTGGTCCCTATTAACTTAAATAGGACATGAAGTATGGACAAAAAATACAATGAAAGTGAATGGAATATTTGTGTTCTGCAGAAGTCAGTCATACAGGTTTGAAATGACATGAGGTAAATGATAAATTTGGGTAAACTATCCATTTAATAAGTGTGTTTATTCCATTTGTCACAATTTGTTGCAGCACAGATTCAACTAAAAACATTTTTTTCTAATTCAGTTTTTCATTTCAGTGTTCTTGTTACCATCAGTTATAAATGGGATCTCAATATCACACTAGTCTTGTATGTTGTGTTAGCGTCTTCATTTCAGGTTGTTTTTTAGTAGTGTATTATTTATTAAGGTGATCGTGTTTTTCAGTGGCGGCTCTGAAGCAGGTGCTGGTGACTCAGCTGATGGCTCAGGATGAGGGTGAGCGATTGGGCCGATCGGCTGGCAGTCGTCTCCTCAGGACCACCTCTCTACGCACGCCGGTGGAGCACAGCTCTGCTCGCTCCCCAAGTCGAGCTCAGGACTACACTTCTGGAGACACGGGCTTCTACGAGTGCCCAGAAGACTACGGTGAGTGTTCGACCAAAGAACTTTGCTGTCTTCAGGAAATTGGGTTAGACTTAGAATACACTGAATACATTTCTCAAAAAAAAAAAAAAAAAAAGTAAAATGGTGTAGTAGTGCACCTGCTCCGACATCCATGTGACCTGGCTAATTGTAGTTGTGTTTTTTTAGCAGCCTACCTGGTTCTGGAGGGGTGCGGCGGCTCAGGCGAGAGCAGTACAGATGATGATATTCAGGTCAGGAGAAAGGAGCCGAGTTTGGCACACAGCTGTGCTGCTGACTCAGGCATCAGTCTCAAGTTCTCCTCGCCCTCCTCAGGCAGCACGTCTCGCCTCAGCAGACAGGTCCTCTCGCATCTCCGCTGCCTGCAGGCAAACCTCAACCACCTCAAGGTATGTCTGCTGTCAACCGTCTCGGAATTTTAAGCCTTCACGATATATCAAATATTCACAATATACTCATTATCGGTTTGCGATATAAAACTTTGTGATCTTGATTATTTTAATAAACTTTTCAAGGCCATTACGTTTTTTATTGTCAGACTAGTTTTGTGATCCTTGTCTTGTGACTTGCAAGTTTCTGGCATCGATTTTATTTGGGGGTTTTTTATAGTCCATTTTTATATGATACACCATTACTGCAATGGCAATTATTTTTGTCTAATAACTGATCTTAAATTATTCGTTTTATTCTGTTATATATAAAGTATAATATGTATTGTGTAATATTAATAATAACAATATATATTAAATGGTTAAATTATAATTATTAATAGATATAAATAATAATCCATTTATTGTGGTTATTGATTTATTAAAACAGTCGTGTTTCCTTGTTTGTGAAGGGAGATGATATCTTCTCTCAACTTTTTGGACCATTCTTTTGACTTGACTTTTCTCACTGGCCATATTTCTAACATGCATATAAATGTGACACTCAACAAACATAGCCAGTTCAGATATTTCATGTGTTCTAGCTCAAGCACACCTGGCGCAACTAATGAAGCTCTTGATTGGTTACATCAGGTATGCTTGAGACGACACCTGTTTTGCAGATTTGTGCTATTGTGAGGGATTCTATTCAGGGGTTGAATAATTTTGAGACGGCAGAAGTCATTAAACGTTGCATTTTCATTTTGATTAAACCAATTGCAACATTTGTTTTGAGCTATTTCAATAACTTTTGTTTGATTTGTTCATTGCAAACAGCTGAAAGTCTGTAAATTTTGCCAATAAACATGATTTGCAATGGGGGTTGAATACTTTTAATTCCAACTGTATAAATATATTCACACACACACACAGGATAACACAACAAATGCTACAAATAAGTAGTATTTTAGTAAAAAATAAAAACATTTCTAAAGGCTGAGCTTTATTACCCAGCTCAGAGAGGACTGAACTGTGGTTGAGTTAGTAACAACTCGACTAATATCTTTGTAATGTTTTTCAGGAGATGGAAACAAAGTATTATAATCTACTTCGCCAAAGGCCTGTTGGGTCAGCTGCAGATGTGGACGAAAGCAGAGGTACTGTAAATACATTGGCCGCTAAACATATATTTTTTTTAAATCAAACGGTGATTGGCATTGCGTTTTGTTTCAGGATTATTCCATCATTCCTCTCTTCCTCCCACAGATAAGAAATAGAGTGGCAGAAGTTCCCGGCTCCTGTGATGACGGGGGCATCGTTTCTATCCATATGCTCCACACAAGCCTGTCTTCCTCACTGCTGAACCTCCGTCAAAAATGAGGGGAATATTCTAACAAGGCCTCTTGCTTCTATCAGCACTCGTCAATTAGGGAAGACGGACTGTCTCCTCTCAACCTTACCTGTCCCGAGTACATGTCCTCATTCCAGCAAACGTGGGCAGCCCAGTCCTCTCCTTCCCCTGCAGACCTAGCTAGAAAACGAAGAACTTTACCAAATTGTACAAAGCTGTGTGTTTATAATATATATGTAAGAAACACAAGTTGAGAGAGGATTTTTTTTTAAACTAATGTATTAAGTTTTTTTCTTCCTTTTTTAATTCCCAAGATGTATTTATTTTTCTTTTTAGTGTTTTCCATGTTTCTCGCATGCTTTTGGCTGTTGAAACTCTTAAGCCGTCTGTTGCTGTAGGCTTCAGTATGACTGAACAGGGCAAGTGCTTCAGAATTCAGACTCTTTTCTCCCCCCACAATTTTTTTTTGCGTGGAAGCCCAAGTCTGTGCAGTACATGAAGAGAAGTTTTTGTTCAAGGCCTCTCTCAGTTCCTCCAGCCAGCTGACATTCCTCCCAGAGCCCTGGACTCATTCATTTGCCCCAGAGACCCTCCTGCTGAGATGAAGAGTGGATGGAGCTCAGGCTCTCCTGGTCTGCAGCTAAATTTTGATGACTGCAAAAAGAGAAGGATTACCATCAAAATGGAAAGTGATGCAAAACCTGGAAATAAAGATGCAATGACAAAACCTCTGTACTGATCAATTTTGGCTTTTGGCTCAATTTTTGGCATTTAAAAATAATAATAATAATAATTGATGAGAACAGGTGCTGGAATTCTCATGAACCAGAATGGTAATTCTAAGTAGCTTGTCAATCAAAACTACATAAGCATATTGTTTGTAACCAAAAGCCCTGCACTCTTAAAAATAATAGTTAATAATAGTAATAGTTGCAAAATTCCAAAGAACCTTTCAGTGAACAGATCTTAAAATAACCATTTTTCTTTTTAGTCAAGTTGGCCATTACCTGGTCCAAGCTGGTCATTAGCTGATTGTGCTGGTGGACCAGCTTAAACGAGTTTGGATGAGCATCCAGCTTGAGTTGGTTTTTCCAGTGGGTAGCGATGCATAACACACACACACACATTACTCTGGTTTACAAACTAAGCTGCTTTCTGTTGCTCAACATGACAAAATCATGTTTAAAGTTTAATATACTTCAATTCGATGCGAAATGTGGGTGTCTCCTGCAAAATTCCAGATTGCGTGGATTCCTGTTGAAATGACTGCATTTCCTTACAACAATTTGCTGAAAGATGGTAAATGTGACCACACTTTTAGTGTGAAGAACATTTAATAATCTAAAGAACTTTTTTCTAATGGAAAAGTTTCATGGATGTTAAAGAATTGAATGGAATCATCCTAAGAAACACCGGAAATCACTCAGTTTTGTTTAAAATGAATGATGTCCAGTTGTTTTGTCCAAATCTCTGTTGTGATTGTCCTTTAACATGGGCAAGTGCATCTGGAAAAAATTATTTTATGTAATTTCAGCCAGGGAAACAGTGAGACAGTTTTGTTGTTTTTTCTCAAGACGGAGCTTTTTAGAATTACTAAATGGGTGGAAAGAAGGTGAACATAATTAATGCTCTAATTATTGCCACAGATAATGCTTTTGAAGTCGTGCAAGCCTGTCTCGTAAACCAGCTAAATTTGTTTCCTGACAAGCGTTATCGTTATTCCTCACCAAGAGGCTACATAAAATGGGTAACTTACACATTAAATTGTACAGTCATCATTCACACTTAAAAAGTTTTATGATCAATACCAATATGCTTCCGCCTTGATTCTTTCCTTTTCACTCCCACTGTGTAAATTATACACCGCCTTTTAGTGCGATAAAACTTAAAAGCACTTTCTATGAGTGATTATGGAAGTGTGTCGCGGTTTGTCTTGTACAGCCCGAGTCTTTTGTCACCGCTAACGCTTGTATTCTATTCTTACTTGTGTTGGCTAAGTAAATCTGTAATAATGTGATATATTATTATGAGAGAACATAACTTTCGGTATTGTAGGCTGCTGATCTAAACAGTATAAGCTCAGAAGCGAGCTGCTTACTGTTACTATGGTTACATCTTCAGGTGATTGCCTAGCACTGAAGCCCTATATGAAAATACGAGCGTTTTATTATAGGCCTACGATCTGCCATCGATAAGATTTGATTCGATTCAGGGTCCTGCGATATCGATATTACAAATTTTATTTCTGTTTTACACAACCATTTACAGTCTTATAAATGCAACCTAAACATAACACGGACATTTAACAGTTAATTGTAGTAGCCTAAGTTACTCTGAAAACAGTTGTTCCAGCTGAGACATCCACAGCTGAGCAATAGCCTACACTTCATTTAGGCTAAAATAGAAAAATAACGGTCAAGAAAGTCTTTCAGTATTATTCTCTCGTTAACTATTTTTTTTTGTGTAATTTGCAAAGGTAATACAAAGTATAGTGTTATAAATGTAGGCTATTATATAGCCTATACGTTTTTTTTTTTACTTGTGAAAAAGGTTAATTGACACAATGGTTTTCTAGTAGGCCCGCTAGGTTAAGTAGCCTGATATCGACACACTACCAGTCATTTTATTTATCGATTTCTCGATATTTTATCGATACATAGATCATGTATAAATCATACCATATGATTTATACAGATCAGATTGATATGATCTATATATCTTCATTATGAATTAAGATTCTACTATGCCTACTATGTTTGTTTAACTTGCTTCAGGTAATTTCGAGTCACCCCATCCGTTCTCAGTACAAACTGCGAGTTCTCCACTAGCCTACTAGACCTAAATACGACATTGGTGTGTTCATGCGTTCTTATTTTCATAAATACGACCATTCCGACACAGTTTGCGTTCAACTTTGTCGACAAATGAACAACATTTATTCTGTTCTTTGCTTGAGAAACATTTAGCATCATGATAAAAAATAAACAAATATGCACCAAATCTGTTGTTGATTGTTCAGTGACAGGCCAGTAGAGGGCAGATAGTGCTTGTTGTCTATCTGGAGAGTCTGAATACCCACAGGTTCTGCAGTGACATCAATGCTCTGGGTTTAACTGGCCTCTTCAGGTTAGCCATGCAGATACAGAGCAGAGCAAGTGTTTAAAACTAAAACTCCTGTTAAGCTCAGTCAGTCCTCCACGGGCATTGCTCATTATCACGACACTTGTTGCAAATCGTTAAAAAGAGAGCAAGAAAAAGCTGTTCCTTTAACCATGCTCTTGCATACATCAGTAGTAGGCCTATACTCATTCAAATGAATCACAGAGCTCACTTGTAGACTAAGTCAAGTTTCCCCTAAGCACTTTTAGTGAGAAAGCAGTTGCGTTTTTGCACTGAATGTGTCCTCTGTGGTACAATGTCCTCAGCGTTTCACCCTTAAGACACTGTGCAGTTAAGTTCAGAGCCAGGATAATTGATTGTCTCAGTCTCCGCATGCACCTGTCAATTATCTAATTGAAGCGCTGAGGGGGCGAGAAGAAGGGCGAACTGTGGTGTCACATCACATCTCTCGCAGTCTCTCGGGTCACCTAGATCAACTCAAGAGCATTCCTGTTTCCATAATCTGTTCCACACACTTGAGGGCAGTGTGCATGATTATAATAATTAAAACTATTGAAAATGATTGAATTACATTGATTAGTTTGGTCTATGGCTTTACAAAGATCCAAAAAGTGCTCAATGAGTGGTGCTCATACCAAGATACTTGGGGTTCAAAAGTCTGATGAAAATGCTCCTTTTTTGCATTCTAATTTCTAATTTGATTGAATATATATATATATATAATATCAGAATAACAATTTTAGTGAGTATTAAAGTCGGCATGAAACCAAAGTTGTGATGGAAGCAAAAACCCCTGACCTTTTTTATCCAACCTTTTAGTGGACAAGATAAATGTCTCAGATGTGATTTTATTTGATTGGTGAACAGTGAAAAGTGCAGAATCTTGATTTAACATGTTTCAGTAGCTACATTTTCAGCGTGGTCTCAGACTCCCTCTGTGATTTATTCCCAATATTAATTATTCCCACTGTCTTGTCTTTCTGAAGACCTGTCTAAATAAGAGCTATTTTCGTTTTGACAACACGCAGAAGAGAGGATGATTATCTGTAGACATAAGCTGTTGTTCAAATATAGCCTACCACTATATATCACTGTTGTCTTTATGCTGGGTTGAGAATTTGAAATGCCAAGATAAAATCTTTGTTTGATTTTTTTGAGAACATTTGCATAATTCTGCTAAATGGATTTAAACAAGGTAAAATGTCGATACAGCTGACCTTACAGAGTACCATGATCTTTGGTGTAGTTCTGCAGTCAGAGGCACATTCCACGTGAGATTGATTAGCTCATTCATTACCCATGTTTTGACACATTCATTAAGGTACATAATCATAGTTATTTTCCACTGTACATGATGCGATACCCATATTGTAATATTAAAAGTAACTCATCCTAAAAAAAAAGCACATTTTGTTGTTAGGCAAGCACGGTAGTTTAAAGTCACCCTGAATGATTTTCAGAGTAGCAGGCCGCGCCACGAATAAAAATACATGCACGTTTGCATAAACCAATTATAATGTCTTTTGAGACGTCTTAGTTGGACAGAGACAGCTTTTTTTAATAGTAGCCTACAGTGAAGACAATAAGCTATAAACCTCTCAAGCTTATGATCACGTAACATGGCAGCGAAGAGAGAAGCAAGGAGAGGTTACGAGTCCCCCGTAGGATGCCAGTGTTTGATTATGACCTCACTTCCACCCCTCGATGAGTAATGAACCTCTCCGCTTATATTGACTCGTCTAAATGGAACGTTACCCCTCGGCATTTAGTCTCACTGGAACAGCACTCAGCTGCTTTTAATTACATAGGTGAATAAACCTGGTTTAATATAGAACGAATTAACACGCCCCCTCCAAATTATTATTCAAACCGCTCAGAGACACACACACACACATTAGTGTGAGTGACATTCGTGCTACAGTATTGGATGAATTGAATAAGTCATGCAATAATGTTTTCGACAAGACCTCAGAAATGCGTCAAATTGAGTCGAGATTTAGGAGTTTAATGTTGATGCAATACGAGGCTACAACTTGCATCGCATTGATATCCAAATCAATGTTGTCGTTAATTGAAACCACTTAGTTCACTGCATACTGCAAATACGTTCACACAGTGTTTGGTGACAAACACACAGTAGCCTATGACTGACATCTGATTTACTCCCCACGTATCTTCATATAGTGCTACATATGCAATCACCTGAAAGATGTAAGCAATTAAACAGTAAACAGCTTTTTTTCATTTTTTTAATAATTTTTTTTACAGTATTTGTATGAACGATGAATTGATGTCAATCATGAAGGGTGATTGTGAAGAGGGTTTTCTTCCTGGATGAAAGGGTCTGTCTGGGACATGAGATGCATTTTATGAACAAATGTAGGCTACGAAATGGAAAGTAGGCTACTAAAACATTTCTTGATCAAAATATGCAGTTTGGGATACAGGCAGATTCTTTCATTAATGAATTTAGCCACCATTGAAAAAAGATAAAAACTTATAATTCCAAGAAAATAGTCTAAATTGTCAGATATAAATTGCAATTCAGAGAAACCCAGGCGAGATGTAAACTCAGAATTTCAAAAATGAGATGTTGAAAAATGATAAAACATTTAATTCACAATTCTGAGGGTAAAAAAGGTCAGAAATATTAACTCAGAATTGTAAGATATTTACTTGATATTGCGAGAAATAAAGTCAGTATTATTCAAAACTGGCCATTCTGAGAAAGTCACTCCGAATTCCAAGATATTAACTCAAAATTCTGAGTAAAATAAACCATGAACATAACCGTACACAAAAACAAGACAACCGTATTTTGCTGCAGTGTGAACGTGGCCTCTAATACAGAACTATGGCAAATGTGCAAAGCAATCGATCAGCACTGACAACAGACTACCACTGAGTAAAGACTGTTGGAGTCTCAATGCGATAAGCTTCACGGCCCCTCTCCTCCCACTCTCATTGTGCTCGTATCTCCGTGTCCTGTCCACAGGGAGCGCTCCGCTCAGCTCAAGTTCATATACGGATGGTGACCCATAAATTTCAGCAGCTTTTTCTCCTGTAGGGTGTCAACAACATTGATGTACTTATCGAGCTGTTGGTTGAGATGGAGTTGGAGGCGGGAGGGGGTTTAACCACTGTCTCATTACCATGGTGAGCAATCCGACGTGTCTGCTTCATCATTCTGGACCTCCTGTGGAATGTTCAACGGAGAGACAGGCTTGCCAGGAATGACCCTGGTATGTTCAGGGGCCCGGTGCCCTTTCTTTGGCCGCAAAAGCAGTGAAAGAAATGAAAAACACTTCCATCTCCTGTGACACAATCGGATGCCTTAAAGGGTTAGTTCACCCAAAAATGTGAATTTTTGCCATGTGATTGGTTGATTAGATTGCATTAATGAGAAATTGAACAGGTGTTCCTAATAATCCTGAGCATATACATACATACATACAGACATACATATGTGTATTCAATACACACACACGTATGCATGCATATATATATACACCGTATATATATATATATAGGATACATACGTGTGTGTGTGTGTGTGTGTGTGTGTGTGTTTACTTGCCTCAAACAAAACTCTGATTGTCTTTTCAATGATTTGATGCCACTAATATGGCGAACTTTGGCAAATTAGACAAGAGATCATAATAGCAGCTCACAAGCTCGTAAACATTAGTTGCCAAAGTGATAAAACCTTGTGCACCCCGAATCCTGGAAACTTTGTTGCAATCTGAAGCTTGTGATTTTCACAAATGCTTTTAAATTTTATGTCAGCGGTCAGTGAATGGACTGTAGTGTTCCATAAATGACCAAAGTGCCAAATCATAATCAGAATGTTCCTGAAACACCCCTTCCTGCATGGGACCCTAGGTTAGAATAATGACTCCTCTCATCTTCTCTGATGTCACACTCAAAGCACCCAGGCTCCGCCTCCATCATAATTAAACAGGGCTTAAAGTGTTAGTTCACCCAAAAATGAATATTCTGTCAGTAATTACTAACCCTCATGTTGTTCCAACAAATTAATATAATATCGTTCATCTTCGGAACACGAATTAAGATATTTTTTATTAAATCTGAGAGCTGGATCACTCCTCCATAGGCTTCTAAGGGATTGAAACTTGTTCTCCCGAAAAGTTATTAAAGACATCGTAAAAATAGTCCAAGTGACTACAGTGGCTCAATCTTAAGTTTATCAAGCGACGGGAATACTTTTTGTGCACAAAAAAACCCCAAAATATCGACTTTATTCAACTATTCATTTTCTTCTCGGTCGGCCTCGACGTAGTAAAACTGTGTAGCGCTTCTGTGGTGGACGTCACACACATCACACACATGACCAGCGTCGGCCAATAGGGACCCTACGTGTGACGTAGCCCTACGCTATCACACTACGTTAACTGACTAGAGGCCAACAGAGATGGAAATGAACAGTTGAAATAAAGTCGTTATTTTTGTTTGTTTTTGTGCACAAAAAGTATTCTCGTCGCTTGATAAACTTAAGATTGAGCCTCTGTAGTCACTTGGACTATTTTAACGATGTCTTTTCGGGGGGTACAAGTTTCAATCCCTTAGAAGCCTATGGAGGAGTGATCCAGCTCTCAGATTTAACCAAAAATATCTTAATTCATGTTCCGAAGATGAACGATATTATATTATGTTGTTGGAACAACATGAGGGTGAGTAATTACTGACAGAATATTCATTTTTGGGTGAACTAACACTTTAAGCCCTGTTTAATTATGATGGAGGCGGAGCCTGGGTGCTTTGAGTGTGACATCAGAGAAGATGAGAGGAGTCATTATTCTAACCTAGGGTCCCATGCAGGAAGGGGTGTTTCAGGAACATTCTGGTTATGATTTGCAACTTTGGTCATTTATGGAACACTACAGTCCATTCACTGACCGCTGACATAACATTTAAAAGCATTTGTGAAAATCACAAGCTTCAGATTGTAACAAAGTTTCCAGGATTCGGGGTACACAAGGTTTTATCACTTTGGCAACTAATGTTTACGAGCTTGTGAGCTGCTATTATGATCTCTTGTCTAATTTGCCAAAGTTTGCCATATTAGTGGCATCAAATCATTGAAAAGACAATCAGAGTTTTGTTTGAGGCAAGTAAATACACACACACACACACACACACACACACACACACACACACACACACACACACACACACGTACACTCACCGGCCACTTTATTAGGTACCCCATGCTAGTAACGGGTTGGACCCCCTTTTGCCTTCAGAACTGCCTCAATTCTTCGTGGCATAGATTCAACGAGGTGCTGGAAGCATTCCTCAGGGAGTTTGGTCCATATTGACATGATGGCATCACACAGTTGCCGCAGATTTGTCGGCTGCACATCCATGATGCGAATCTCCCGTTCCACCACATCCCAAAGATGCTCTATTGGATTGAGATCTGGTGACTGTGGAGGCCATTTGAGTACAGCGAACTCATTGTCATGTTCAAGAAACCAGTCTGAGATGATTCCAGCTTTATGACATGGCGCATTATCCTGCTGAAAGTAGCCATCAGAAGTTGGGTACATTGTGGTCATAAAGGGATGGACATGGTCAGCAACAATACTCAGGTAGGCTGTGGCGTTGCAACGATGCTCAATTGGTACCATAAAATATGGGCCAACATTTCTAAAGAATGCTTTCAGCACCTTGTTGAATCAATGCCACATAGAATTAAGGCAGTTCTGAAGGCGAAAGGGGGTCAAACACAGTATTAGTATGGTGTTCCTAATAATCCTTTAGGTGAGTGTATACACACACACACACACACACACACGTATATGTAAGCAATAAGGTACGAGAGGCTGTGCTGTATCGTGAATAAGTAACGGCTGGAGGGCGTTGTTAGGCACGACGCGCCCTTCAGCCGTTACTTATTCACGATACAGCACTTGCCTCGAGTACCTTATTGCTTTTATAAAACGGTTGCCACACAATAAAAATATTAAAGCCGAAAACGATGTTTCTATGCAACTTTCATGAAGTAAAATCACTATAAGCATTCCTTCCGCTGGAAAAAATAGTCCCGGACCGTAAACAGCAACAGAAGTTACATATTATTTCGCCAATAGATGGCGGCAAAGACTGTCTTTATGAGTGAGTGAGTCAGTAGAGAAGGCTTTTGAAAGGACTCGAACATGTGATCACGGAGAAGGAAGACGCGACAGATGACTAACTTAACGTTATGCACGGGAAAACCCCATGACTGTTAAAAGGACAACATATCGCAGCGGACATTCAAACGCATTTTTTTTATTATGAATATAGGACTGACCTGAAGGATGCAGGTAACGTTACACTCACTTACTCGATCTCTCACAATGCTCTACTCTAGCTTTAAATGAACAATATCAATGAGATCAAACATCTGTTTAAGTTGCTAAGAGTGGTTGCTAGGGGTGTTGTGTAGTGATACATAGAACCATTGGGTGAAGCGGTCATAGCCGTGTTTTATCGTGAAATAAAGCACAGCTATTGACCAATCAGAATCAAGGATTGGAACTAACCGTTTTATAAATATATTTATAAAAACAGGTCTTTACAAACATTTATCTTTTTGATCTTTTTGAACATCTACCCACTTTCTCAAGTGTTATTTTAGTATCATTTAACTACTATTATAGTTTTTATTAATAGTTTTAATATTTTTTTATTGTTATATTTTCCGTTTTATTTTAATTAAGTTTTAGTGATTTTGGGGCGTTTTTTGTCGTTTTTAGTTGGGTAACAATTTACAAAAAGGTTTCATTATAGTTAATATTAGTTAACTACATTTTAATTTCAGCTGATGACCCCTAATTGCTATAATTATTTTTAAAACAATTTATCCATTTTTATTTCAGTTTTAGTACACTAAATTCAAATGAGAAACACTTGGCAACAAAACTAATTATGATAATTATTTGTCATGTCTCTTATAGACAGTATGAGCAGTTCTTGGCCAGAATAAGCAGTGTCGACCAAATTATATGCCATACACGATCAGTAGTGTTATATCACAAGTGGTTTTTATTCATAGACTGGCCAAAAGGTGAGGTTTTTGATACGACAGCGGTATTGCTAACAAACGATACATATGTTTCTGCCACTATTTATGCATTTGAAAAGCATGCCCAGCAGTGAGATAAGAGGAGTTGGAATGTCTGTTTGGGAATGTTGAATTGTTTGTGGGTGACAAAAAAGGTCAGGTGATTTAATCTATCTGAAACACTGTCACAGCATTCTGATCAATACGCTCCCATGCTAATGTCAGCGTGAGGAGACAGTCCTCACTACAAGTATAGCAGGTGGATAACAAAAGCCTGACTGGAATTAAAATGACTTTTGTGCTGTTGTCTGTTACCTTTGCAGGTCAAATTCAATACAGAGCCCTTCTAAAGAGGCATTCAGACATCCTGCTGTCCACTTTAATGTATCTGATAGCCTCCTGGCTTCTTGAGTAAAAGGGCATCTGTTCGCCAGAAATCTGTTTGCCTGTCTTCCAACGGAAAAGTTAATTGTGGCTTTTACGTACAATTATAAAAGGGATACAAAATCACAGGCTTAGTGAATAATGAACAGGTTCACTTGTTTCCCACATATTGCAGACAAATTACACTGAAGTTCAACACGTATAGAAGGTCCTATTTTGGTTAGTGGTGGATGTAGTTTGATTTTCAATTCTGCTAGTTTAAAAAGGGATAAATTGATGGCTTCCCAATTCAAAGTGTGTCATTACAAATGCTTGCACAGTTAAAAATCCTCTTGAGAGAGAGAGAAAAGGCCTGTTTACTCTGGTTAGCCCTTTAATAAAGTCTACGTTTTTGACTGACACCTAAAGCTAATCTTGTAGACCTTGAGTAATGCAATACAAGATAAACGGTTCCAATGAGTGAAAATAATCATATATTAAAGGTTGTCGTTCAAATGAATTAGGCCTACACGATATGGTGATTAATTAAATTAACCACATGGTTTGGTGAGGCGAGTCATTAAATGTGAAACATGCTATTATTTTTTAGGATAATTTACTTTATTGTTCTAAATCAACAAGTTCAATTGACAGCTCTGAATAAAATGCATCAAAAATATGGCTCTTGAGATGCAAATGGTAGTTTCAGATATGTGGACAGATGGATGGTTTTTGTTTATGCTTATTTTGTTATCTTCAACATATCACCCATGAGCTTCACTTATTGTCAGTAGAGATGGCATGTGTAAACAGATATGGTCTGCTCATACAATATTAACATTTTAGAGTCTTAACTGTTTTTCTGCTGCAAAGAGGGGTGAATACTGCAAAGGCCACATATAGTTCATGCGACGACATTGTCATTGAACAAAATCATATTTCGGGCCTATTTATGTCACTTTATGTATTATTATGTATTATTATTATTATAAATTAATTAGGTGCTATCTATGTTTATTTATTAATGTATTAAATTATACATCTGTAGTTAATTTCTGATCTACTGTGCTACAAGCTGGGCACACTGATGATAAAAGTATTTTTTGGGGGATAAACTATTATTTTAAAATGAGTTTAACTATTATCATTATCTCATTGCATAATAGCTCTAAAACCTGTCATACATCTTCAGAGAGTGAATGGCAGTTTTGTTAAATGAACGTGGGTCTTCAGAACACTAGGCTTTCTGTGGTTGGATATTGGGAGAATGCCAGAGCCGTTACACAGCTGTCTGTCTGAGAGAGTCTATACTTCTGGCTGACACAAACACAACAGCACAGCAGTGCAGTGTATTCAGGCCCAGGAGATTGGCTGATTCATAACTAATGAATATTTTTCAAGCCTGCTCAGGTTGCCGTTGCCCATTACTTCAGGAGCCACTGAACCAGTTCTGGTTTGCCCCACATGAAATATGCACACTTTTTGTTGACGATTTCTTCACTGATTCGAAGGAAAATAAGCAGAATGAATTTTAATATTGTAAACTGTGTTAAGCTGAGCTGAGAGTTCTACAATCTAATTGGTGGCTTAGAGCCGATCCTGACCTCCCTGGGGCCCTAAGCAAAATTCTGTTAAGGGGCCCTCATACCTGACCCATGAGCCATGTAAACCATTTGCCATGGCCACATAGTCACACCTGACACCCAAATTGCCAAATATCACAAAGGCTGACAAGACTAAGCAGAAGTCTGCTCACAGCAAACAGGCTCTTATCAAATGGGCATGTTATTTGTGGTACAAAATGCCTGGTCTGTGAAATAGAATATTAACTAACTTTCTAGGAATAATCAAAAAAGGACATCTGCAGATGTTCTCTGAGAAGGCGCACACTCCTAAGTACATTTTCACTCATTCAAATCTATCACGTTGATTTTTGTGCAACAAGGTTTGTGTGCTGTTTCTTCTTCTTCTCCTTATATGGTGTTGATGATCGCGCATAAACCGTCCTCGCGTGCGCGCCATATTCAAGTGGAGTAAGTTACAGGACAAGATTTTAATGTTAAAGTTCAGTCTGGTTTCCACACAAAGCAATCAAATATATTCAGAAGACTTACGCGAAGAATAGCGCGAACGAATCTTATGGACTACCTTTTAATTCATGGATTGATTGTTCATGGATGAAAACATCATAGCCTAAGTTACACGAGGCCGACTTCGAGGGTGAGTAACGTTAGCTGCTAGCCTAAATTACAGCATTTTTTTGAGGAAACATTTTGCGAAATAGTAATTTCATATAACTTTTGAATAATAAACAATATCAAGTCTATAAAACTCGTCAAACATAACAAGCGTATAACATCACATACATCTTTATTCAATCTTTATACAACGGACTGGTCTACGGGACATAAGTTACATTAATTTATAAAAGGGTTATGGAGCTGTTTACAGTATGTAATATACAATAAAAGAGCCTGCACAGCGACATGAAATAGAAATGGACAACAAACCGCGGACGCACACATGACAATGCAACGGTCCAGTGTTGCCAACTATTTTCAAAGGAAAGTAGCTAACGCTTTCCCTAAATGTCGCTAGATGACGTCATACGTTAATTAGCATATTCACGATGTCATCGCGTCGTTCTTGCGTTCTGCCTGCCTAATGTGTTTTCTCTCTAAATTCATGCTCACATACTGTATTTTAATATATCATATAATATTGCCGAATGTCCAATAAAGCTGTTTTCATTTACTATATTATTTTTTGTAAGACAATAGAAGTAGGCTAGCTATGACACAATTTTGTATGTTAAAAATATCTGAATTGAGAGAGTTTGGGAACTGGATGAAAGCTCTGTGATTACAAATATGGAAATTAAAATAAGGAAATTAAAATGGTCAAACTACATTCTTTAAATATAAAACAACAGAGAAGCAGATAAGTGATAAGTCCGTCTGGAAAAAAAACTGCCGTGTGCTCAACAGAAGAACGAGCCGCTCAGCCATTCACTGAATGGGAGACGCAGAGAGAGAGAGAGAGTGACGGCAGGAAGAAAGCAAGAGCTCGCGCTCGCACAACTGACAACATTTGGAGGTTACTGTTTTGTCTGAAAAAGTCGCTAGATTTGTCGCTAGTCGCTTTTTTGAAAAAATGTCGCTAAAGGGGTATGAAAAGTCGCTAAATATAGCGACAAAGTCGCTAAGTTGGCAACACTGCAACGGTCACAATATGATGTCACACTGCAGTAGCCTACGTTTTAAAAAAGAAAATATATATAATATATAAATAACACTTGCCCACTCAAAGTGTTTATTACAAATCAATTACTAAATGCTAAAAATGAATAAATGTAAATGAACAATAATTTGCGTTGGATTTACAATCCTGTGAAAACAGGAGGTTCTCTTGTGTTCTGGGCGGCAAGTGCAGTAACTGTAACATCGGTCATATTTTGTAGTAAATATAACAAACTCTATAAGGACAGTTAATTAGAGTAATTTATGTAAATAACACCAATATTATGTTCACTACAAATTTAAAATAAAGTATAGGCCTACTAGACTGAGCCAAACAAATATGCAACCAGTCAACATGCCATATTAGCATATTTGATGGGCAAACTGCGGTGGAATTGTTTGTGCATTTTTTCCATCAAATTTATGTGGTGCGGGAAGTAGCCTAGTGGTGCTGGGGGTGCTGCAGCAGAAACATCCCAATCAAGTGAAGGGATTTGTGGAAACTGAAATGGAAGCACACATCTTACCTCAGACTAAACACATCTATTTAGCCTCACATACTGACTTTATTTGTTGTTCATACTGTTTTATTAATACCCTGTATTTTCTTTCTCATTTTTAGGAAAAGCACTTTACCTTTGTTTATTTCTATACCAAATGTCATACACTTGCAATGAAGATAAAAATATAAACAACTACATAATTATGTTGATATCCTATATTTTTACAATAAAACTTATGACAAACATGTCTTCTAATATCCTCAGTTAAGCACATTCTTAAATTACTTCCATTGTGCGCGTTCACTTTAACACCGCGTGCTTTATATACATGTTGCTGCTGATTGAACTGCAGTTCTGACACGCCCACCAAACAAGAGAAAACGCATCTCAAACCCCGTTGCATACCGGTGCACGCCGTTTCCAGGAAACATGACGTTCAACCCGGAAACCGTAGCACAACGTTGCGCACCGTTGTGATCTTGAACGTGCCCCAGGCATCGGTCTTTGTCAGACACGTGGGTTTGTTGTGAGTGACGTCACCACGGGGGCCATTTTTGAGGTATCGCTACTGACTGTGAGCATTGAAGAGATTACAAGAGTAGCGATAACTCGCAAAACTGGAGAAACACAAGAAATCTGAGAAAATGCCGTACCTCAATAAACTTGATAAATATGGCAGGTACCGTTATTTGGAGAAATTGTCATCATTCAGAACATATATCCATATATGAGCTGTTTGCAGTAAGTTGGAGTGCTGATCCCGCATTGTTTTCTCATCCTCATACTTGGACATTGTCAACTATCTTGTTTATGGTATAAGCGCATTTACCAGTGAACAATTTAAAAACTATAAATCTCTTAAAAACCCACAGACATTTCACCAACGGCTGTGTACAGGATTTATTTACATTCCCACCGAAGGAGACAGTAGTAACAGCAAAGATACGTTTGCTGTATTGATGATGATGATAATGTCATGTTAAGGATGGTTTAGTTTGAAAAAATAATGAAAAACACAATTCTCCAACAACAGAATACCCCTGCATCGATACCTTACAAATGGCGGCTACGCCCCATAATGCACTTCGTGTATCACGAGTGTGACGTCACCTGACAAAGACCGATTGGTGTCAACATAAACAAGATGACATTCCATAAGGTACACAAAGGACCCTGAACACCAGCTCCCCAGCCAAGATCAGTTCCCTCAATCAACAGCAGTGTAGGACACAGACAGGGATGTAGAAATACATCTAATTTTTATGTTAGATGTGCCGCAAAAGCAACCCTGGCAAAGGCTTTTATGAACGCAAACTTCATAATGCTGTCTCAAAACGGCTGCTCCGACAAAGATGACCATGACTGATCTCCAACTCAAGAGATCCTTTTCAGTACCAGAAGTGTCACCTCTGTTTTGTCCAATTCATTTCTCATCTCAGCCATATTTGTGCGTGCCACACTGCATCTTGTCTACTGACGGTAGAATACGTTTGAAATGCGGGGTTCATTTATGGCTAACACTCTGCAGCCTAATGTACGTCTGCATTTTGCCACAATGCATCATTTCTTCAAATAGAGCTCTTGATTGATGGCCTGCGCCATTCCAAACACCATCCCGTCTGTAATAATGCATCACCTGTTGCGCTCTGGTTTGCAGTTTCTATTTGAAATTATTCTGTGATAATGAAGTGCAAATGCTCTTGGCTCTGGGATGAGATTGAACTGCCTCAATGTAACAACCTTTCTTCAGGCAAATCATCTCCTTGGTCCCTTGTAGTTGAGTTAATAAATCTAGATGCTATGAAGAGAAAAGGATGTCAACAGATTGTCTTTTGCCATTGTTGATGGATGAAATTTCACAGTGATCCCTAACTCCTCAATGTAACAAGTCAGTGTGTTTGATAAAACAAGAAATATCTGTACTCTAGATGATAACACAGGAAATCGTATGCATCAACCCAGGGACAGACTACATCTGTTTACCACCGCATGGGTTGTCTTAATTTCTTTCAGCATAAACTTGTGTAGCCTGTAATGGAAACGCAGTCTTAACCAGTATAGTTAACAGTCACATTCTGTTGCTCTGGATTCAGTGCCAGGGGAATCTAAACGATGCCTCAAATATTCATATTTTGCGGGACAAGTGTATAAAGATGAAATGTGTGGTATAACAAACAAACATGGAAAATAGGACATTTCCGATTTCATTTAAATTTAATACAGAACAAATCTGCTGCCTCACAGGCTGAAAGTGAAATAAAGACTCCATTTGAACAAAAGTATTGGATAATAACTTTCAAACTTGGCTCACTTAAATATGCGTAATGTGAATGTTAAATCATTGGCTTGGATCATGCAGTTACAATTGATTTACGGTTAAGAGTGTCATTACATCTTTAGAGATTAAGTGTCTGTTCTCTCTGTTCTTTTACTGACAAGGAGAGTATGTCTTTATGACATATAAAGTGGATGAGCATTTGTACATTTCATCACACTTGCTAGTCCTCTGCTCTTTACAGATGTCAGATGTTCCACATACAAGGAAGTCTCATGAAGAGTCCCACTGGGAGAAGGCCATTGACAGCATACCTACATTAGAGAGGAGTAAGTACAATTTAGAATAATTCTATGGAAGTGGATTTAAAGAAAAGTCAAATATTTTATTGGTAGCTGAAATCATTAATAAATGCAATAAATAAACAAACAAGAGGATGGGGTATATGATGAACGTTTTGAATCTTGTTCAAATTCTGCTGATGGGTCAGTGACTTGACATGAATTGTATTTGTCCAGGACTATTAATTCAATCAAAAAGACATTACAAAATGCAATTCATGGAAGGTTTTCTTGGACTTTTAGTTTGCATCATCTTTTTTTCCTGTGGTCTATACACATCGGATGTATATGTATATACTTGGTGATGATGTATATACTTGGTAATGCTGATGGTGAGGAATTACAGTTACAACATCTCATAATGTATGTCAAACTGAGTAGCCAGGGGTGGATTTAGTCATTTTGGGGCCCAAGGCAAACACAGACATGGGGCCCTCTACATCTCTTGTTTCCCCCCTTTTGTCAATCCTTATTTTTCTAAGAAAGCCCTACTTGTAACTTCTCTGTTATATATATATATATATATATATATATATATATGGTTTTCTGGCTTGTTCTGTGAGCTCAGGGGTCCTGAGTTCCAGTGGCAACCTGTTACTTAGTGCAGAGTTTTGCATGGCGTCCCCACTGCGTTAATACGAAGTGACCGTTCGAAAGGGAACTAACGTTACTCGGTTACTATCGCAACCTCAGTTCACTGAGAGAGGGAACGAGTATTGCGTAGCCAGCCGGCCGCACTGGCGAGTTGTCACTGAAGGAGTAAAATCTGCTATAATGGCGAATTCGGGGGAATATTATAGGCTAAGGCCACGCCCCCTTACTCTGACGTGTAATGACGTAGGGCTAGCTCATTGGTCGCACATCAGAGGCGCCCGCGCCATTGGATGTGCAGTTTCCGCAGCTCAATGTGCTAGCTGTGCAGCTGCAAATGCGTTTTACTTTACGTAAGCTTCAGAAAATCGAGGAAAAGGAGTTTCAGAAGGAGTTAGCAGAATGACCGCTAGTACTCATTAGTTGTTCGTTGGAATTGTCGTCTTTTTCGTCGTCATCATTATTATCACTGTCATTGAAAGTGAACGCGGACGTTTTGTTACCTGCAGTTGAAGGATCCTCCTCATCCTGTAAAGTTGCCTTGTAACATTAGCAGCAATATCGCTCGAGCAGCCTGGGCTGGCACTGTCGGCAGCAACTCGCTTCTTTTTCTCCGTCAGTTTTTTGGCACATTACAGCCACTTTCGCAGATGCGCAGTAAGTGAGATAATGGAATAGTCCAATGTAGTGAGGTGGGGGGGCTCCCTCCTGTCTGCGACACTAATGATTTGATGGCATTTTTCGCAAATGGAGTTTTTAAAAAATATATAATTTGCGAAAAAAAAAAACCTTAAGCATAAGTTAATGGGGCATTTTGGGGGCCCCTAGGTAGCTCGGGGCCCAAGGCAATTGCCGACCTTTGCCTAATGGTAAAGTCCGCCCCGGTGAGTGGCGCATCACCGAGAAACGTCCTGCTCAAGTCGTCCTTCCGATGGAGGTTCGGGTTGAATAACTAGTTCTTCCAAAGATTCCAGTGAAATTATTTGGTAAAATCGACGCCATTGTTAGTGTCTTTACAGTGTTTACAATCACTGAGCTTTAGGAAGCCTCTGGAAATTCAGTTATGCGAAATGGGTGTTTCGTTTTCGTCATATACTGTTAGCAGTAGCCCAATCACAACACACTGACCAATCAGAGCTGAGTTGGAGTAGCTCTCGTAAAGGCGGGGGTTAAAGAGACTGATTCTTCAAACAAGTCGTTTTCAGACTTTTTGAGAAATGAGGTTATGTATATTATGAGTTCTTTTTGACCTTTGGTGCATGTAAACCTGTTATAGAAAATTAGAAACCTTTTAAATAGCATGGGGACACTTTAATAATGTTGATCTTTATCTTGGACAGTTTTATTTGACATGAACCCAGAAATCTGTGGAGATTTCAAGTCATCAGTTTAGCAGAGCCTCCCACTGCCCCTTTCCTCACCCGTCCTCTGGGAGTTCAAAGTGTGCACTTCGACTGGAATGACAGGTTGTGTGATTGGTGTGTGTTTTGAGGGAAAAGGTCACATAGCTTGACATCTATTCTTATTATCCAGCAGCGTAAATCGACTCAGGGATCAAATGTCAAGAAAACGTGGATTAGATCTGGCTAAGATAGTAAAGGGCTCTGTAAAAACTTGGCCACATCATAAAATTTGTTGTGTCTCTCTGCACAGAATCACAGATGCGCATCTCCTAAGTACAATTATGCGTCTGTTTAGCCTTAGTCTAGCTCTCAGTCCATGGAGATTTGTCCTCACTTAGCAGAGCTACAGCCTTGCTGATTCATAGGCAGTTTTAAAGGGATGCTGACACACAAGCTATTGAACACCTGCACTGCTCACTGACTCAAGGTTTAGAAAATGCATTAAATTTTAAACACATCATTAAGGGCGGTGAGATGAATGAGAGGCCTCATTAATTATCTGCAAAAACTTGCAGGGTCTGTAGATTTTGTTGTTATGGACAATGATTAATAATTTCTGCATTGCACGTGAGAGAAAGATTATTATTTAGTTGAGTATAGTTTATTTAACCGGTTCAAGTGTTCTGAAAGCTGCTGATGTGACAAGAAAGAGTGTCTTTGATCTGATTTAATGTGTGAATTTCCTTTTTGGGCAGTCTAAATTAAACAGCTCTCATCTACTGCACCCCCTCATCTGGTGTGTGCGAGTTTCCTGATGCTGACAACCTGTTTCCTGAAATATGAATTTCTACTGACACTCATGTATTTAATTTTGGTAAATTGCTATTCATCTGAGATGATTCTGCTTGGGCTGACTAAAATTTCAGAATGTTCAGTGTGGAAAGTCCATGTGGAGTAAGGGAAGACGTAATTCATAAATTACTCACTGGCACCAAACAGAGAGCACTTATGTCTAATGCAGTTGTTCAGAGCACGTTATGTAGGCTACACCTGATGAGAAGTAGCTACGGGGTATGCTTTGCTTATATATATAACATGATGAAGCAAGAAAGAGAGTAGGCTATCGTGAGGAGGCTGCTTTGTTGCTGGGATCATCGCTGGAAATTCAATAAAAAATACACGAACCTAATGATGTACATGACGTTCGGTTACGTTGTCGAACGTGGTGGAACACTGTTCTTAGACATCACTACTACATTATTTAGCAACGCCGCAACACCGCTACAAAGAATTCTACTGCGAAACATACAGCGCAACCAGTGTAGTTCGATTCCCGAAAGAACGACTCATACGAATCGGTTCTTTTTAGAGAATCAAAAGCACGGCGCGATATTTCGAGAGCGAATGACTCTTATTATACGGTTCTTCTTAGTGAATAAGAAAGAAAATCTACATCACTACCACTGCTGTCCATTTCCCCACTCTTTTGAGCCAGTTATTTTTAGTGAATCAGAATCTACCGAACGCAGTGAAGCCCAACAAGATACTCTTATGAGTCATATCCTTTTATCAAATGAAAATGTGTTTGAATCTATCGGAGCGGTCACTGAATTTACCCAATGAAGCCTTGTTAATTTCGCCATGTCCGACTTTAAATGGTCCACTTTTCTTTTCTTACTGTTATAGGTGCGCGAGACTTAAACCAGTGTTAATGTGTTGTTTGCTATATGCCAGGCCAGCAGATAGCCTATACACATTCTATTTTGATAAAGGGATAGTTTACCCAAATTAAAATGTTGTCATCATTTACTCACCCTCAAGTTGTTCCAAACCTGTATGAGTTTCTTTCTTCTGTTGAACACAAAATAAGGTATTTTGAAGAATGTTGCAACCAGTTACCGGCAGTTATTGACTTCCATATGAAAATTATATCTCAATGGCTACCGTAAACTGATCTGGTTCAACAGAAGAAGGAAACTCATATTTGGAACAACTTGAGGGTGAGTAGCTAAATGATGACAACATTTTCATTTTTGGGTGAACTATCCCTTTAACTACAGTCCATTGTTGTAATCAGTCAGGCTAGACTATTTTATAATGGCTAAATGAATGAATGAATTCAATTTGACTGACTATTTATGTTTGTTTATGTAACACGTTTTGAACGAAGTTTAGCCTATTTGTTGAAATATAATTTATCACTATTTTTAACAGACTTCTGTAACAGTAGGCTAAGAATTTTCCTGATATTTCAAAAATAATCGTTGCAAATATTTCGTCCGACAAATAGGCTACTTTTAATCATTAAGAAAAAAAAAAATTGGAATCATAAGCAGAATCATTAAATTGTTTTCTATTCCCATCCGTATATTTGCCTGTCTAACTTGCATTTAGATCATTGGTAACGAAATCCAACAAAGTCAGAGATGCTTTGAGCAGTGTGGGAGATCGTGTGTGTGTGGAGAAGAGAGCAGCGCGAAGGAGTGCGCGCTATCAGTGCAGGTCCTGAAGCAGAAAAGAGAAGAGAACGGAGCTATCGGGCTCTTATCACATGCGTTTAAAACCGCTATTTAAAGGTAGGCTACTCATCCCTGGAAAAAGGAAGAAGGAAAGTGAAAGAAACAGAGCAAAAGAAGACCGCCAACCGCTGTTTGACTTAATATGACATGAGAGAGGATTCATTTATTTCTCACTGGGATGCGGATTTTCCCCTTCTTTCCTTGACAGCATTCGTTTGCCCCGCATCGCTCACATCATACGGATATATATACGGAGAAAGAATTAAGATGAAGTGGCCTTCGAAAGTAGTTTTTGACGGCGTACCGCTCGCTAAGGTTTTATTTTTTCTTTAATCGTGTTCAACAGCGTTCCACCGGGCACTAGGGAACGGCGGGAATTGATAGGGCACGCGCGCAGTGCTTATAAAACAACAGCTGATCAGTGAAGCTCACATCAAGCCAAATAAAACACCAACAGAAGAATAAACACCATTGATATTGTTATAGGAGGCTTAAAACGGCGATCTTTAAAACAGGTAAGACGATTCGCACCATTGCTTCATGCAGGTATGGTCTAATCTGCATTTAGTTTATTCAACATGTGATGGATTGGATTGCATGGGAAATTTCTGTAGATCGTGAGACTTTAATGCTTTGTTTGGGTCATCATTTTAATTATGTGGACACACGGCAGAGTCATAGATAGCCTCCTAAAGCAGCATGCCAAATCGACTGTAAATCCGCTCAACTTGAATCATGTAGACTACAATTTGAAACATTTAGGAGCCTGTCTCAAATGAATTTTAAAGTAAATTAGCACATCCCCCCAATGTTCTGTGTTAGTCACAGCAAAATTGATAGTCAATGAACACGACATGATTTGCATGACAATTAGACCATTCTTTGAAATAATTTATTACATAAGTGGTGCTTGTTTAATCACAGTGAGCACGGGTGAGTTACTATTACAAATTCTGGTGTGCTGTTGCATATGCATCCAGATTTATGAAAAAAATAAATCACCAGAAGAGAATGTCGTACAGAATATGAAGAATACGCTTGTCGACGTATAAGAAACTTAGCCTTATTGTTGTGCCCAAACATTCAAAGTCAAATATTGAACCTTAATCTATTAAAGTGCCATTAACCTGGACTACAACGGTTAAGGTGGTTCTGTTTGTGAAATGTGCTCAAGTCACACACTACAATAGGTGTGTGCAACATGTGTGCCCTAAACTTTGCAGCATCTGGTTCAGCTCTTACACAGAATGACATTGATTTCCCGAACGACTTCAGAATCCTCCTTGATAGTACTGAAAAAACTAATGTATTTGAGAGCTTCGTCAGGATGTGTTTGAGGCATAGACTGTGGGTTGAGGGCTTTTGGTGAGAGAGGGTGGAATGGGTGTCATTTTTGCACCCCCTGGTGGATAATGGCAAGCGAGTCTGTGCTGTAAAAAAAAGAGTCAGTTTCAGTTATTATTTCCTCTCAATGTGTGAGCTTACAAAACAGCAACGTTTTACAAAAGTGATCAAATTCTTATTTAAAGCCCTAATGTTCGCGACTGCTTCATGATAATATAGTGCCATAATGGGTGAATATTGTACTGTATGTCAACACAACGCTTCTTTTATAACTATATGGATATTTCCTCCTTTACTTAATGCAAAAAAAACTGAACTGCACGCTATTGATGGGAATTTTGATTCATCTCAGTGACTGGAAACTTGAATTCGTGGCCCTAAAAGATTATTTCACTCATAAAAAGCTCGGGTGGCCTTTCTGGCGGTTACATTGTTAGGCCATTAGGTGGCGATAAGTGAGTGTTTTTTTGCTCTATGGTCTTTTGTGTTTTGAACGAATCATGGAGTTGTTCACTCAACCGTTTCACAGACTCCCTGAGTCTTTTTAATGGTTTGTTCGAATTTGCGAGTCTACAAATCTATAGTAGGCCTACCCCAGAAAGAGAGTTAAGAGTTTTTTTTTTCTATACAAATGCCAGCAACAAGACATTATGTGAAATTTCATTATCACATCTGGTGATCTCCACTGTTTAGTACAACAATAATCAAGCTGTTGATAAAAGCTAGGAAAAAACTACAATTGACTCTTTTCACATTCACAAGTTTCTCAGAAGCGGAAGTCTTTAGTTGGGTAAATATTTATAGCGGTTAATGAGAGAATACATTTATTTTTTTGTGTTCCCATTTGCGCAAAAAAAAAAAAAAAAAAAAAAAACTCTACAATAGTTGTCACAACTTTCAAAAAGAGGAAAAAATTAGATAGAGATTGATAATGACATTCAGAAGAGAGAGAAAGATTCAACTTTACCTTCACTCCCATAGCCATAAATAGCAGCTTTAACTAGTTTTTTTTGTAATTTGATGCAAAGGTAATATAATACAAATATAGTGTTATAAATGTACACATTTTAAAAATAAATTATATATATATATATATATATATATATATATATATATAAACGTTGCAAGATGTACAATGCTGATGACCGTTAAAACACGTTATCACAGTCTGTGTAAAGGGTCCATAATAACTGTACAAATATATTAAGAGCTTCAACACCGTCGTACGTACGTCGTTTTAATTCTGTATGGTGGTCATTTTTAACTTAGCATTCATAATTCTCACACCATCTGTCTCATCTTATTTTGATCGAGATTGATTCATTTGCAGAACTGAACTCTTCTCGTTCGATCCTCATTTGGTGCCTTGGTTCAGTCCAATTTCAACATTGAGGGGGGCGTGTGTGTTCGGTAGCTGCAACCAATGAAATGTTCCTTCATAGCCTGTGCTAAAATGCTATTGGCTTGTGCCAGGGAACGCGGTAAATGCGTCTTTAGATCAATACGAGTCAGAAAACAATTCGTTTACCATACCGAAAAGATTTATGAACCAAAACAACTCCACTCTAATCGCCTGCTTCTCACGTCGTTTTATTAGTGCGGACAGTAACAGGTCTTAAATCTCTATATACAGCAGCAGACACCTTTACCATGTTCATCGTCGGTATGAAGACGAGATAAGTGTGTAACAGCTTTTCACCCATCAGGTTAGTGGCGCCCATACGGAAACTAACGTTACCCTTTTGCATTTTCTGTGGTGTTTGTGAAGAAAATTTTTGTGAATCTGCTGGTTGAAGTTAAACATGGCCAAATATCTTTAAACATATCAGAAAGTACTCCACTATCATCGGTAACTGAAAGCATATGAACATAAATAAAATGAACAGGGACGGATTGACATGATAGATTGATTAGGTAATTAAGCTCTGAAAATACATTCAGCGTCGGCCTGCTTTGGGTCACATTTAATGTCTTCACGTTGAAATGTGTTACTGTTAAAAGCAATCATTGTTTGCCTGGTTGGTGAGTGACAGCAGGGTCTGTAAATAGCAAATACTTGTTCGTTGGGAAGACGTTCCCGGTAGTATATTCCCCATAGGGGGGGCTTATCAAACGGAAAGGCCTGTTCACACCGGGACGAATTTCGCGTGCGATATTCGCCGACGTTTAACGCCTCGTGACTAAACAATGGGCGCCAATGTGAGTGTGCACACCGACGCGTAAAACGCCACGCGTAAAAGCGTCATTTTTTTTTAAACGCCTCGGGTTCATTTTTTTGGTTTTTGACGCGCCGCGTCAAAAACTATCCGACCAATGAGATTGGTGCTTTTGCTCACGTGTCTGGAGCTTCTGAAGTTGCAGTAATACACAACTTGGGGGCGCTCAAACACAAAACGGTCTTGCCGAGCACACATACGTAATGGCGAAGAAGATATACAGCGTCTACACTCTGCCGGGAAGAAATAAGACGAGGAAGATGCAAGGCAAGATGAATGTAGAGATGCTGGTCTTTTGTTGGTGTCTTTATAAAGAGACACCAACGAGAATAAATAACTATATGACACACGCGACAAACTTGCTCTCTTCTTCTGAATGACAAGCGAGTGCACTTTGTGGACCGGGGTATTTCTGTACATTAAGCGCCATCTAATGTCAGGGAATGAATTTGCATGTTCACTCGGCTCATCGTCAGCGAAAATCGCTTGGGTGTGAACACAAAAAACGCGTTGAAAAACGCTGACGAATAACGCGAGCCGAAATTCGTCCCGGTGTGAACAGGCCTGAAGACTGTTGCTGCGTCCCGATTCGCCTACTTAAGGCCTGTTCACACCGGGACGAATTTCGCGCGCGTTATTCGCCGACGTTTAACGCCTCGTGACTAAACAAAGGGCGCCAATGTGAGTGTTCACACCGACGCGTAAAACGCCACGCGTAAAAGCGTCATTTTTAAAAAAAACGCCTCGGGTTCGTTTTTTTTGTTTGACGCGCCGCGTCAAAAACTATCCGACCAATGAGATTGCCGCTTTTGCTCACGTGTCTGGAGCTTCTGAAGTTACATTAAAACACAACTTGGGGGCGCTCAAACACAAAACGGTCTTGCCGACCGGCGGCGAAGAAGATATACGCCAAGTAGCGTCTACACTGCCGGGAAGAAATAGACGAGGAAGATGCAAGGCAAGATGAATGTAGAGA
Organism: Semotilus atromaculatus; assembly: GCA_031834385.1. Lineage (NCBI taxonomy): Eukaryota > Metazoa > Chordata > Actinopteri > Cypriniformes > Leuciscidae > Semotilus > Semotilus atromaculatus. The sequence continues at coordinate 11,927,423 of JAULUF010000015.1, forward strand.
TGCTGGTCTTGTTGGTGTCTTTATAAAGAGACACCAACGAGAATAAATAACTATATGACACACGCGACAAACTTGCTCTCTTCTTCTGAATGACAAGCGAGTGCACTTTGTGGACCGGGGTATTTCTGTACATTAAGCGCCATCTAATGTCAGGGAATGAATTTGCATGTTCACTCGGCTCATCGTCAGCGAAAATCGCTTGGGTGTGAACACAAAAAACGCGTTGAAAAACGCTGACGAATAACGCGAGCCGAAATTCGTCCCGGTGTGAACAGGCCTTTATACTACGCCCTAAAAGTATGTACTCTTTTTGTGAAGAAAAAGTACATACTTTTGAGTGTGTAGCAAAAGAGTAGGCAAGCTTTGGGACATACTACTCCGTCATCTTTAACACACTCTGTCGCGTGCGCCGTCACCGTAAACTGCCCTGTCAATCATCTCGTCACAGTTAAAATCCTCCATTCAATCTAATTTAATTTCCTACCGTTTCTGAGAGAAGTGTAATAGCTCTTTCATCTGCCCGTCGTGGGTCTTTATGCGGAGACTCTCCTCATGTGTTTGCAATTTGAATGTATGCATTTAAAAGTTAATGGTTAAACGTATCTTTACAAAAGTTCACAATGCTGATGCAATATAACGTAGACAACATTGAATAAATACATTTTCGTCAGGTTAGATACTGGTAATTAATCACTCAACCCCCTTTATCTAAACCTCTCTACATAACCGCCAGACACGCGCGTCCTCCATGTCTGTAGTTTTTTAACACTTTTCACTCGTGTTTGTAGTTCTAATCGAATCCTCGTCCAACGCGCGATGGATTGTGGGCAATATCAGCCGTTAGAGTGCGCATCGATCTACACTTCGGATTCTGACCGAATATAGTAGTAGACCATCCGGGTATCTTTGGAACACTCATTTCAACATACTATGATTTGGGACGTACTAATTCTACTTTCGAATACTATTTAGGACGGATAGTATGCGAATTGGGACGCAGCATGTGTCCTTCCTAGTCCAGTTCTTCAGAGGCTTGTAGGTTAGAGTCCTCCTCAGGATTCAACGCTAGAATGAGAAGGTCCAGTTCTAGTAATTGCGCATGGCTATGTCATAAACGCCAAACACGGTCACGACACAAAACACTATATTTTAATAAAAAAAAAAAAAAAAAACCTTTATATTAAATATCTTCATATTAACAGCATTTCCATTATTAAAGCATTAAGTTACAGGTAATGACCAGGGGCGGAAATCGTGGGGGGGTCGGGGGGGTCCGGACCCCCCCTATCTGAGGGTCGTCCCCCCTAAAATATTAATAAAATGTGTATTGTAAATAATATAATGATATATACTTAAAATAGTTGTGCAAATATTCTAACAATACAAATGCAAACGGGGCAAAAAACAACAACAACGTTTTAAACATTTTGAGTCCCCCCTTGCCTCACAGTGCTTTGGTCCACTCCCCTTTTGCCTCACCACCGACGCGCACAGAGACAGAGTCCGGCGGGAGAGAACAAAGTTTTTGAGTAGGCTAGTAGCCTAGTTGTGGCACTCCAGTAAGTTAATGCTATTTTATTCACTTTGAACGTCGATTGAAGTGATTGTTTTCTCTTTAATATAGATGACGCTGATTCATTAATAAATAATTAAAAAAAAATACATGATTGTGTACCAATGTATTTTTGTCACCGATGTAGTAGATCGCTATGTTAGCGATTATAACGTTTAACTTACCCTTGTTTCATACAGTCTATGCGTTTACCTACCTTGTTTAATACGTAGTATTTCCCTCACTCTCTCTCTCTCTCTCTCTCTCTCTCTCTCTCTCTCTCTCTCTCTCTCTCACACACACACATAGAGTGTACGCAGACTGTTACGTGATGTAACGTTAGTTAGACTAGTGCGGGTGCTAGCGTTTCCACCCGTCCCGGTTTTCCATGGATTGTTCTATTTTTTGAGCGACTGCCCCGGAAAATGTATATTCTTTCCCGGGACACGAATTGTCCTGTTTTTTTGTGAAAATGTAGCCTACTTCAAAAGTAGAATTTCCTGGTTTCAAATTAGCTAGCTACATCCAATCCTGTGTTCGAAAACGGGTAAAAAAAACGGCGTTTACTTTTATTTGATTGGAAGCAGAAATACAAAGCTCAAATTATCACCTATCAACTGCCTGTGCTGTCGGTCGGTCGCACGCCACGCGCACACATCCAGGATGAAATATATGTTGCAACTAGGGTGGTCATACGTCCGGATTTTGGCCGGACAGTCTCATTTTAAGCCCCTGAATTGTTTTAAAAAAAATAACCTATAAAATCCCGCATACTGAATCTAGAGCTGCGCATGCGAGACAGAACATATTGTATGTGTGCGCCAAACCGTGTAGCGCGCGCGCACGGCAGAGAGAGAGAGAGAGCGAGAGACCTTGCGTGCGAGACAAAATATTGATTGTGTAAACAAATTCAAAAACATTGCAATAAAAATTTTTTTTTGGTCAATTTAGTCAGCTTTTTCATTGAACCAGAAAGAAACTTTGAGAAGAATGGAACGGTCTCCATGCTACACTAATAATAGTAGTAAGGCTTTCCTCTTTGTAGCCTGCACGTATCCTCGCAAGTACAATTTTGCCTGTGTTATTGGTGTCCCCTTCAAAAATTGCTCTTGAGAAATGTTATGTTTATTGTCCCCCCCAACATTTAGATGAAATTTTCGCCCCTGGTAATGACCCTCATCTTTGGTCTCCCATTAGTTTAGCATTGTGTAACTCATTTAGAGCAAAACAAAAGTAAATGTAATGCCTTTGTCTCCAAAATAATTTATTTTTGTCTTGTACTATGTAGTGAAGTGGACAAGCTCAGTGTTCTGCTAATTCTTTATTGTGAATTGAAATGTCAAATGTGTGTAAGGGATTGTGGGTGATTGGAGGACTTGATTAGAGGTCGACCGATTCATCGTTTTTGCCGATTAATCGGCACCGATAGTTGATTGGTGGAACTATCGTTATCGGCAAAAATCCATACCGATAGTTTTTCCTGGTTGCGTCCGTTGCTGGAGCGGCTGAGAAGTGCGCGCTGTCATTCATTACAGTACGAGAGTCCTCCTGATAAGGGTCTGCTGGCATCATGCAGTACAAGAGCGGCCTCTAGAGGTGTAAGAGAAACTATCACTGATGCCTCGTGTTGTTTATTTTAACACGTGACGCTGCGCGCTGCACTGAGAGCACACGCTGCGTGGAGAGGGCTGACATCAGATGCGCGTTTAAAGCACCGACAGCGAAAAGGTATTCATACAGTACATTTTGTCATATCATTATAAAGTGATTAATTTGTTGACTATAGATGCTGCATTAGTAGAGAAAGAAACGCATGTTTGTTTGCCTTCGAGGCTGAGAGGACGCTAACATTTAGTACCCTACCTAAAGCGGTTAAAACACTGACAAAGTCCGACCTGAATGTTTAATGTTTAATTAATTGTTGCCATCTATTTGCATTAGATTATAACGTTATACAACTGGTCAGTTTTATGCATTAATTATGCAGCGAAGTTGCATATTTAAAGCTAGACGTAAAATAGTAAACTGCATCATACAGCCGACAGAAACATATAAACAAATCAGAAAAGCATTCGATTCGTGTTCAGAAAGAACTGATGAAAACATTTCAATGTTTGAGCTTGTTTGAACAGTGGAACATTTTTTTAAAGCAAGATTCTGTGGCATTTCCTTCCTTACAATACCGTCATCAATTGCAACGCGCAGCCCATGTCAATCACAACGGACGCGCGCTCAACTTTCATTCAAATACAGTCTTGCGTCTCCGTTTTTGATTGTATTTAACATGAAATCAGAGTTGATTTATTGTTTACAGAGTTTGACCATATTGTTGTAATCATCTTGTATTGGATGAGTTTTGTACGTTGCAAAATGGATGTAACATTTAGGCTAAACAGTGGTTTTATTTAGAGTATTACTTTGTTTCAGTTTGAATTAATGTCTTTATTGACTTCAATATTTATTTATATATTTATTTCATTTAGCATGTTTTCATGGTTCATACAGGTTTATATATATTTAATTTATATAAATATAAGTTCAGCACTGTTTTACTTGGAGTGTTATGTTTAAGCAATAAGGTTCCATAGGCTGTGCTGTATCGTGAATAATTGTTTTTATCCAGTATCAATTTTAAAAACTATCGGTTGATTAATCGGTTATCGGCAAGTACGGCCCAACCTAGCTATCGTTATCGGTAAAATCCACTATCGGTCGACCTCTAGACTTGATGCATCTTTAAAAACAGGCCAAACGAAGGCAGCCCTTAAATGACATACATTTAAGGGACAAACAGAGCTTGATGATGTGGCAGCCGAGCCGATATATGCTTCCTTTCTTGGACACAGCCTTCCGATTAAGAAACACCCTGGGTTTTAAAGAATGTTTTATTTTTTTGTTAAATAGTTATAAGCCATTAACTAATAAAAACAACTACGAGGTGAATCGCAGCAGTACAAACTTTGATTTGATGTGAAAAAGTATTTCGAAATTGGATAAACAGATAAAAACAAGACTGTGTCCGCAATGACTTTAACGAGAGAAAGAACTTCAATCCCATGAAGCATTGTGAATGACATAATCAAAATAAAAGTGATGGTTCAATATATGGCTAACTATTATTTCGGCAAACTTAGCTTGTTTTGATTTCCTGATTGGTCAAATTATTTTCGGAATCATGGGTAATGTAGTTTTTCAACAGAAATTCTGCTGTTGAACAAAAAAAAATGTGTGAAAATTAGACAAATTTGATTGCTTTGAGAAAAATGCGGAAAGGTTATTTGTCAAACTATTTTAAACATTATTTTGATAATTCTTTTAAAAGTATTATGCATGTTAGATGCATAATAATTATTTACATTATTTTGATGGAGTGCATGCAATAGTGATACTTTTGATTTCTCCCTTTACAAATCAAGCCCAAAGTATATGAGCTGTAAGTGTAATGGCTATGCCATTTTATATTAACATGCTCAAACAACCAAAATTGTATTATATAATGGTAATATATAACTAGAAATTTAATACTTGATACCTGGCAAAATCTGAAATGTTTAGTGTGTAGAAGTGTTCTGCTGTATATCAGAGGAACAAAGACATTCACTTTATCTCATTTATTATTTACTGGAATATTTATGTTGCATGTAATAAAGTCTGCAAAGTAAAGTCTGCTTCAGGCATGAGCATGCTTGGATGGCTTTCCAGAAGGCTTCTTTTATCGTCTTGTTGCAGAATTGCTTGTATATGTGTTTTTTCCCAACAGACTGGTATAATAAAAAATAAAATAAAAATCAGCTCTGGATAATCAGCATAAAATACTTTTTCCAACTTGTTTTTCTGTCCGTCTGTATTTGTGGCATACGTTTGGGTCAGGACTACATGTTTGTCTGAACAGTGGAAGGCCAGGTTTAGCAAACCTGTTTTGAAAGTTATTATTTTGGCAATTCTGTTTGGTGCTGCTAATGTACATTAATGTTTTGGCATTGGCAGTGGGTCTGCTGTAGTTCAGTGATATCACAAGCATGTAATTATTTGCTAAAGGTTGAAGCGAATGCTTTTTGGACTGGTACTGCTGATTTGCATTTGTTTTCATGAAAAGCCCATCCCAATAGACAGACTGTGCACAGCAACTGAACAAACACGATTGAAAGGGCACACAAAGGCCCGCACAAGTTTGGAGCCTGAGTGCCTGGCTGCTGGTAGCACATATGTATATGCACCTGACAGAAAACAGAGTAAGATGCATGATCTCATTGGATGCCTGATCAGTTGATGGATAGGTCATGGAGAAGCACAACTCTCTGTTGTAGTGAAGGTTAACCAATATGGTGTGACGATTTGTCTGTATCCGTGAGAGCGGTCTCCACAGAATTGAGACAAGGGCATCATTCAGCACTTTCTGTGTTGAGGGCCACTCACGGGACATTTGCCAATCTGTGCCACACCCATGAGACCAGCCCTTCACAAACTCAACACTCCATTTTCCTAACTAATGAACAACCTTTTTGTACAATAATTGATTGAAGAACAGTAGTGATGGTAACAAACATACTTCTGTGATTTCTGGAGTATTTTAAACAGGGATGCACATTTGCACAATATACCAGACCAGTATCCTCTTGGTCTATTGGTTATCAAATATTATACTGTCAGTGTGTTTATATATATATATATATATATATGTATATATATATATATTAATTTACCATAACATAAATATGCTGATCAACTGACAGGTATCTGACAGAATTTCTAATGCATTGCTCCTTTTCAGTTTGATCTTTGATTTAGTTGAAACAGACTGATTTTGAAATGGTGCAGTCCTGTAGAATTATATTTAGGGCTGTCACTAACAATCTATCTATCAAGTAATTGGATTTTTTTTGTGGTTATAAAAATAGACCTGATCAAAGACCCAAGCCTTTAAAATGACATACTAAAATAAGGCAAGAATATTTGGTTCAAATAAATTGATCAAAAGCAAATAATCATATGGGCTTATAGAACATAATATAATATAAAAAATCATCTATGTATTATAACAAATGCCTTCAGAGGGTGCCAATGGCCTGGGGTTGTTACACTTTACAGGCAGGTCAAATCCTTGTTTAATATTGGCCAAATAACATTTAATTCAAATGTTTACTAAAAATCTTTACAAAAGAAATGCTGGAGCCAGTAAAATTTCTTGACCAAGAATATGTGGACATAAAAAAAATGCTAACTCAGAGTGAGGGTTTAAACAATAATTTTGAAATAGCGATGAACAGTTTGCATATTTAGAAACATATTGATGCTCCTGTGTTGGTGTAGGTTTATTAATGATTTACCTTACAAGTCTGATGAAATGGCACCCATTGCATTCTCAGATGAATATTATAAGCAACCCAAACTCACAGCAAAAGGAGATGGAGTTTGAACGCATGTGAATGATAACAGTTTATGTGGAGCCTCTCTAAGACGCACATAATCTACACACATGTAAGTAATTAAAGCGATTATATTAAACCCGCAGGTCATATATTTATTTAATTGAATCGCAGCCTTTGAATTCACAATAGCGCTATGCTATAGTATGGTTTTTACATTGTGCAGTCTTAGAAAACAGACTAATAATGCTAATAATAGGGTATTATTAATAATGGTGGACTATCAATAATAATTGTATAAACACAAGCAAGCGTTCAAAATCATGAAATGATAAAATCATACAGAATTGGCTGTGCTCTTAGAGGCCATTTCAGAATCCATACGTCAGTCAATGAGCAGAATATAATGTCATAGAGCATGGCATATCCATATCCATCCCCTGTGTCTAGTATTGATTCTGTGGTCAGTAGTTTAAGTGAATTTTCCAGGCCTCTCCTTCAGAGCAGCCCAGCCCAGTCAGTATTTCATAGTTAATAATTACTGGCACAAATCAGTTTAGCCCAGGTGAATGTCTGAAAATTACAGCTACTATGTTATTTTCCTTGAGGCTTGCACAAAATATAATCCTTTGCGGTTTATTTAGCTTTATTATTATTGTGCAGCAAGGCTTTTGCACTTCAGATAGCACAGAGTTGCCACTGTTAACTCCTTGGCTCATGAAGTATCATAACAGTAGACTTGAGAGTTTGAATTTAGCAAGATGTTATTTACAGACATTGGATTTCAGTGTTTTGGCTGTCGAGCACATTCTGAATGTCAAAAATGCCTCTTTCATGTTGCCCTGGAAGTGTCAGCTGTCAGATGTGTCTCCAGCTGAGTTTCCTTTCAAGGCTATTCGAGGTCACATGTGCTGCTTTTCCTGCAGGATATTCAAGTCACTCTTTTTTGATCAACTTTTGGGCACTACCTTTGTAGCGCATCTCATCAAGTTCACGCCTTGTCGTTGCCATGACAGCAGCACCACTTCATGTCACTCTTGTGATGAGAGCAAGTGACGTGCATATCCTATAAGACATAGTTGAGTTTTAAGTAGTCTAAATGGTCCAAGAACCTTTTCAAGATTAGCAGATTCCCTGCAGCAGCAGGAGATTCATAATTGGTGAGTGACTGAAGTATCGTACATGATCATCTAATGCTTTTGCTTGAACGAAACAGTTCTGCGCTCGCTTACCCAAGACTCAGGGTAAACATCTTGTGACTTCTAATTGACTGATAAATTAAAGAAATGTGTTTTTAGAACGACCTTCTGAGGTTTTACTTAAAACAACCTAGAGGCAAAACAATCTTGGTACAGTAATATCTAATTTAAAGGGCTGTGCTTTTCAACTGCTTGCTTTTAAATGTTGTCTCATCATCATGAAATTTTTTTTTTGTCATATTTTCCTAACATGGTCACCCAGGAGAAAAAAAAGTTGTACAAAAGATTGTTTCCTTGTTTCTAATTTTGGCAAAATGTTTGCCAATTATGGTGTGAAATTGCTTGCTGTTGTTTTTAGATATGGCTGCATGATAGAGGAGCAGGAGTTTAGCTTTCATTTTTCCATTTTCTGTTTCACTGATTCCTTCAGTTTGCCAGACCTGAAAATGAGCATTGTCGACATCAGTTCCCTCATACTACCCTCAGATTTCAACACCTGTTCGTCCATGAGCCCTCAAAGCCTTGACGATTACATTGCAATTTTTTTTGGTACATCTATATAGTTTGAATTATTTATATTTTGATACTAGGCTGTCAAGCAGGTAGTCCCAATGATCACTCACTTCATCAGTTCAACAGCGGTTCTCTTCCTCTGCTGTTCGTAAGTCGATACGTGGAGATGTCTGTACACCTTTGAAGGATTCCACCTCCGCAAATAAGCTTCCAGGCTCAGAGAGAAGTTCATTGGAGACAAATGGTGCACATTTCACAGGTAGGCCTTTGCAACGGCTATGATTTGTTTCATTGCTAATGGGGGCTGAAGTACCGGGGCCCCAGGCCATTTGCTTTTTTGGAGTGGCAGTCTGAGCGAGAGCAGCCAGCATCTCTGAACAGCTTTAAAAAAAAAGAAAAAAGCCCTCAGCACCAAGTGAGTTCCTCTCAGACTGGGCTTCCAGAAGACTTTCTCTTTACCTCCCCTCATTACCATACACAGGCTCTACAGATAGAATCTCTAATGCCCAAAGGGTGCTTAACACACCACAGAGGTGACTGCTGAAGCTGTCTAATTGGCCGCCCAGGCAAAGCCATATTGAAGCTACCTGGGTGATTGACAGAGGCTATGGAGAAAAGGAGATCCCAAGCAGAAGGCTGGATTGTCCTGGCTCCTTTTTTAATCATGTCGTTCAGCATTGTCGATGAGAGATGTTCTGAGATTAGAGTTCAAGGAGGACGGTTTGTGCCGCGACTGTGGGATTTACTCAACATGTGGAAGGGATGACTGAATCAGTATTCAGTAAGGAAGAGCAGAAGGTTACAGCAGAAGGCTTGAGCCTAGCCCTCTTCTCCATATTTAGTATGAACTGAAGACAACATTATTTAGTATGCAAATCACATTATTTTTGTAAAGTAATGATGTGCGGCCTGACTTGTGGATTTGCCACAGTGTTTACCAGTCTGATGTAATTTATATGCACTAGCACTACCATTCAAAAGTTTGGGGTTATGTTTTTGAAAGAAGCCTCTTTTGTTCCAGGCTACTGTATCAAAAGTACAGTAAAAAAAAAATATTGTGAAATATGATTACAATTTAAAATAGTTGTTTTCTATTTGAATATAGGCCTATTTAAAAAAAAAAATTTTCAGCATCATTACTCCAGTCTTCAGTGTCACATGATCTTTAAATTTTAATATGCTGATTTTGGGCTCAAAAACGTTTCTTATCAATGTTCAAAACAGTTGCGATGCTTAATTTTTGTGAAAACCGTGTTAATTTTTTTATGATTCTTTGATAAATAGAAAGTTAACTGTCACTGTCCTGCAGCAGGACGCTTGCTTCTCTTTTTTTTTATTGCCTGTCTTTCGTCACATATTTTAATAATCATCATAAATTGATTATTCATCATTATTAAATCATCATTATCATTCAAAAGCTTACGAACTCAAAATTCATCATGTGAAAACCTTTTTGAATTTTGGATGTTACCATGTAAACGATACTTTAAAGGTGCATTATGGAGATTTTAGCGGCCTCTAGCGGTGATGTTTCAGATTGCAACAATAGCGCTCGTGCTCGTGTGCGTGCGCGATCTCAAGAGAGAGCATTCACCATCTACCGGCCACACGGAGACTTTCAACACAACGGCGAAAGCATCACACAACATGCTGGAAACTCATGTAAACTCCCACTGCCACTTTACAATAATAGGCTACTTTTATCATCTTGACGTTGAACTAATGCTCCATGCTCGAACCATAATAACGTTAACTGCATTGACGGCAAACTAATGCTATCTAACTTGAGCCAACTAAAGCACAAAATCACAATATATTTCACTTGCTTTGAAGTAATGTTAGCTTACCTGTCCAAAAGGAGGAAAGCCAACTCAGGATCTGTTTTTATACCTAAAACAAAGCGGAGGTCTCTCCACAATTCAAAAGCTCTGGCGATGTTGATCCGTGTTTTCGTCCTGACTCCTGAGGCGATCAGAATCACGTTTGGCTTGACGAGCTTCAGCAGATAATTTTGATTTATTTATTTATTTATTTTTTGGAGTTTGTGTTGTGCTGAAGGCAGGTAGTTTTGGGGTGTTATCAGACTCCATGTCGTTAGCTGAAGTGCCGTCGGTCGCATAGACTGTATAAGGAGAGAGGCTCGGGAGCGCGCATGCACGTCACTTCCGATGGATTTCGCTGTAAATCCGACCCGGAGACTTCACATATAAATATGAATACTGGCCTTCAGAGGTAATAGCAAAACCCGACAAGTGGATAATTGTAATGTGTGATTACATCCCCTTCACACACAGGCAATAAAAAAAACGATTCATTGTAGAAGAAAAGTTCCATATAGCACCTTTAAATTATTTTACAAAAAAACTACTTTATAATCAAAACCTTTTCTAATCTTGACAAAACAATTGTCAAGTCTCAAGATTCCATATTTGGCTATTTTTGATTGAAGTGATATTTAGACAGAAATTGTTTACTTTGTTACAGGAGAAAGCTTAAAAAAAATCTATGGAATGTGGGTGACACCCGGTGGATATTTTTGGTATACCGCCTAAACAATCTAATAGTAACTTACATTTTTGTGATATCAACTTTAAATTTGGAACACAACGTGTTTAGATATATGGATTTGATTTGATGGTAATTTTATAATAAAAATAATTTTGTAAAATATTAATTTTATATAAAGTAGTTTAGTACAGTACATTGGATTTACTGTAAATTTAAACTTCCATAACTTTTTCATACTTTTATTTTTGAAGACACTTTTGCTGAGTGTCTTCTTTAAAACTCAAAAGGGCAAGGGGTTAAAATAAAGCATTTATTTGAAATAAGAATCTTTTGTAATACTACAAATGTCTTTACTGTCACTTTTGATTAATTGAATGTGTACTTGTGGAATAAGAAAAATCGTACTGGCCTCAAACTGTGAGTGGGTAGTGTGTATATTTACATTATTAATATTTTATTTCCTAAATGTGGTTAAATTCTAAATGTGGCCTTCTTGACCCCCATTTAAAAACCGCAGAGTTAAGAATGTAATGTCCCTGTATTAGACCAGAACTCTGCTCTGTCCATTTAATTGGATATTCCCCAATTTCTCATGTTTTTTTTTTGGATAAACACCAGTGCCAGTTCATGTCTGACTTGTGACAGGGTCATTATCTTCGAGGACTTTGCTGGAATAGTGAAAAATGTAAACTGTTCTGGTGGATCTTTGGACAGCACAAGCATGGTGATTGTAACATCAAATTAGGGCCATTGAGATACCGTTCTGGCTTGTCACAATGTGCTTGCTTGGTAAACCAGTTATGCTGCATAAACTGTACATTTAAATGAATGAACTACAATTGAAATAAAGATAAAACAATTTGCCAACAATTTGCTCATCTATGCGATTCATTCTAGTAGCTACCACAGTTAAGAGATTATTGTGAATCTCAAGGACATCTGCAAAAACAAAGATTAAAGATTTTTGCAGAGAAGGTACGATTAAAGTGCAACAAAGACATCAATTATGGAAAAAAGAGACAAAACAATATTGAAGGATTCGGATGCTGCATTGGGCACAGTTGATTCAATTAGCAAGAAGTGGAAGTGACATCAAACCACAGACACTGGCTAGGAAAAGTTGTCCATCAAAAACACTTTCTGCAGTTAGACTTAAAAATGGCATTTGAAATGTTTATTTCTGAAATGTGACATTTTATTTGCATAATATAAGTGCATTAAGCCCTGGAATGTGTATTAAAAATGTAAATAACTTGATTTCATCTCGACTTGATTGATTAAACTTTATTGTCGATTCTGTTTGTCACAGAGTGGAAATTTATCTTTGACACTGGTGACATAAATACATTCACATTACTGCTTAAAAACACATTACACATTAACAACAACACCAATACGACTTTAAAACGTTGTTACTGTTATCAAAGCTAAAACTTTATTGAAATCAGTAACAAATACTATAATATTATATAAGTAATGCTAAAATAAGACTTACTATAATCTTGAACACTTTGAAGAAACATTTAGTGCAAATTGCTAATAATATTCTTCTTCATCTGTGCTTTAGTTTGTCCAAACTCAGTTTAGCTTACCAAAACAACTTGTTATTGTTCAAATCTTAGACTTGTATTAAAACCCAACTTTGATTCCTCCTTTGTCATGCATACATAATGGCATGGGAGAGTGCAATATGGGAGTCAGGCACAGAGGGAGAAGGTAGCTCATTAGTCACCGCTTCCCCGAATGTTCAATTGTGTTACCAGATGCTGGGCCTCATCGCAGATCTCATCTTTAATCAACTGGAGAGCCAGAACGGAGCCTCTCTTTTAAACCGATTGTTTAGAGAAGAGTTGCATTTAATGCCACTCACCCTGTCATCGCTTGCTTGCTCGTTCACTCGTTCAGCAGGGCTACAATACTCTGGCGTTCTTATCAGTTCAGACCTTTATTCCTGAAGCGAACGTGACATTGGGTGGACAACATTTGGCTTTACCCACTTAACCCCAGCTGCACGATGACAGCTTAGATGGGTGTCCCCTCTTGGGATAATGATACCTTTACCACTCAAGTGGATCGGGGCAAGTTGGGTACTCAACAAAATGGAGAGAAAAGCTCCATCTCTGTTTGTTTCTCGGTATGTATCAATGTTGATTTCAGGTCAGAGCAGTGAAATAAGTCTGGCTGTAAGAGCAGAGGAGCGATGCACAGCCTGTTGTAATTACCCTTTCCTGGTGAACAGCTCTCCACTCTAACATAGCCCTGTGTGTGCTGTATAAACATTATGGCTTTCAATCATAGCTCTGTTGAATCAATGCAATCGTTGGTCTAAACACTGTCTTCTGACCCTAAGCATTATATGGTTGCACATGGATTGTGTTCCTCAGTTTGTGAATCCACCAAAATGGACTTGAAGTTCGTAAGATCCCCAAAAAATTGTCAAATTGACTTCATTATATACTAGGGCCTGAATTCCATTTTTTGACAATTTCTTTCAATTACATTTATCTCACCTAAATGTTTGCTCAGTCATTGTATTGGTGTTTTTACAATGGGGTAGTTTTGTTTGATTAAGAGTTTAATAGGGCTGAAACGATTAGTCGACAACGTCGACAATAAAAAATTGTCGACAAATTTCTTTGTTGTCGAGTAGTCGTTTGATCTCACGTGACCTAATGTAAGGGCCTGCAATATCGCTATTTGACCGCTACGATGTGACCGCAGCATAATGAACAGGCTGCGATGTCAAGATTGCAACGCTGGAGTGTGTGTGTATGTGTGCGCGCGCGCGCGAGAGAGAGAGAGAGGCGCGGGCGGCGCGATCGAACTGTGAGAGAGAGAGAGAGAGAGAGGCGCGGGCGGCGCGATCGAACTGTGAGAGAGAGAGAGAGAGAGAGAGAGAGAGAGGCGCGGGCGGCGCGATCGAACTGTGAGAGAGAGAGAGAGAGAGAGAGAGAGGCGCGGGCGGCGCGATCGATCTGTGAGAGAGAGAGAGGCGCGGGCGCGATCTAAGTGTGTGTGTGTGTGTGTGTGTGTGTGAGAGAGAGAGAGCCGCGATCGAACAGTGGAAACATAAAAACATACTCCGTCATTTTGTTCAAAGGACATCATTCAAACAGCAAAGTGTTAACTTATATTTGTCTACACTCGCAATAAAACACAACATTGTGCTTTTGTCACACTCTAAACTCTTGTCAAACTGTAACCTACAACTGTCACCTAACCACACACACACACACTCTCTGTTTTAAAAGCAAAACATTTATCCAACCCCATTTCAAAACAGTCTGTGGGTTCCATCTTTTGGACAGTCATCATATCGTATTGGTTTTCATTTCTTGTCCTCGGAGTCGGAGCACTAATCTGTTTATTTTTAAGTTACACATTCTACATTGATTAAAAAAATAAAATCAAATGTGTTTTTATTTTATACGGAAATCAATAATTTATAATTCAGATGAGAATAAAGTTAGGGTTAATTAAAATTAAGGAAAACAAATATATTGATCTGAAATATAGCTAATTAATTTTAAATTAATTCAGGTACAATTACCAAACATATCGCAAGGTCTTTTTGTAAATAAAACTATTGTCAGTGCATTACAAATAAACTGGTTCTATGCCTTTATTAATAAAACTTATTCGAAAAATACAAGGCTTAAGATATTTATGAAAATGCCTTCTGCATTTTTGTTTTACTTTTTTACTCCATTGTACCGAAACCGTACCGAGCCGTGACCTCTGTGTACCATTCCACCCCTAGTTAGAATATGTATAACTCAATGTTTTAACTAATTGAAAAAGCTGAATAATTCCAAACTTACTGATTAGTAGGCGGAATAATCGGCGATTAGTCGATTAATCGTTCTAATAATCGTTAGATTAATCGATTATCAAAATAATCGTTTGTTGCAGCCCTAGAGTTTAAGCCACACAAGGAAGCTTGATTTTAATCTTTGAATTAAATTAAGCACAAATAAAGGCAACAGAATAAAGAAAAAAATGAAATAAAAGAGTTTTTTTTGGGTAGGTCAACACTAGTATTCAGGTACAGAAATACTACAAAAATATGAAAAATATTTTATCAAGCCGTGACTATAAGTTCAACACAGAGTTATAGAAATTCCACTTGATTAAAAAAAAGCGGTATCGATCGATACTCAGAACTTCTGGTATCGGAACGGTTCTGAAACAATGGTATCGGGACATCCCTTCTTTTATTTGAGGGCTTATAGTGTTTGTGGATTAATAAAGACTATTGTTGGCTTACTATGTTGCTTAATGTGTCACCCTGGACCTTGTAAAGGTTTAAAGGCACAAATAAGACACATAATTACTGTGTGGCAGCTATAATATCTTCCAAGATCACAGATGAATGAGCCTAATCAGGAATCTCATTCAGCCATTTAATCAAATGTGTTTGTGCATTGAACACACATTCACACATGATGCAATGTGACTGGCTAAAAACAGCTTTGCGATATTGGCTCTGACCTGAATAATGCCTCAAAACATGTGACTTGTGTTTGATTTTGTGTTGGTTTTGATCAGACTCCTGGCATCCATCCACAACATTCTAACATTATTGGAATAAAATGCAGGTGTTTGCCAATACAAAGGTCACCTCACCTTTGTATTGGCAAGCACCTAATGTATTTTATTCCGATAAAAAAAGTTGAATCGGTAAAAACTAAAATCTGTTGTTTTTAATGCTACAAGTGAATTTAGGCTTTGCAACATTATAATGAACAGTGTGAAAAATGTTTGTTCCTTTTAAGACTTGCTAAAATTGCATTTTACAGTGTTATTAAATTATAAGTGTCCTTAAAGATTAAGTGAGCACCAAGATGGCCACAAAGGTAACAGGAAATGAGCTTTAAGTATTAAAAATACTGATGCTGGATATGTATTGTGTACAGTTCCCTTTTTATTTTCCTTTTTACATTTAAATTACCTTTGATGTTATAAATTTATAGCCTATTAAAACGGCAAAATATTGGCAGATAAACTATAAGGTTCTTATGTTGTACAAACATGTAGCTACATTTGGTTAAAGTTGCTATGAAACAGCGTCATCTTTTTTTCAGCATTATGATCTATTCGAGTGAAACTCAAAAAATATGGAATAAATATTGAATAAATAAAATATGGAATAAATATTGGAAAATAAATTAAAATATTGGGTGGGATTTGGGACTTCAAATTTTTTTTTGTTGAAAAGTGAGTTTGCATTTCACATCGACTTAAAATATTATGTCAGGAAATCTTTACCTTGAATATCAACAGTTTTCATGGATCTCAAAAGCTTCTGCAGCAATGTCATGTGAGATTTGTGATGTAATGTCTGTGAGACTTTTTATATCATGTGCATTAATTCTGTGGGTGTGAATTTATTGGCTCTGGAATGAATAAGTTATTAACAGGTGAGAATACACATAAGTGGCAGCCTCTGTATAAGAACTGGCACTCTGTAATTGCCTTTAGTTTCAAGATGGCAGGATACGGCAACTACTAATGGTGTTTCAGTGTCCCATAGCATACGCACTCCACTGGTATATCTGTCAAATTAATGAATTGTCTAGATGCATAGGGATTTATGTTAAATAATGGAGGTGAAATAGGTAGGACCTACCCTGATGTGTCTTCTACATCTTTTCATCTACTCTTGTCTACTTTACCAGTCTGTCAGATAGCTGTACTGGAGCATGCTGGCATACAGGCTTGATTGATCTTCTATGCTTGAATGGAATTTCCTCATTTTCCAAACACTAGTCCGAATAGGCCATTCGCTGCCCCGTTATTTGTCACGAGAGCTGTTATCTGTGTGCGTAGTGAGTTATTTCTGTGCTTTTTTGGACTGCAGACGGTAGCGTGTGTAAGAGAGCATAGGCTGTTATCATCGACAAACAGTGAGGGGTGAAATAAGTGGGATGCTTCAGGCGATTCTCTCTCTCTGTTTTACTCTGTACACTGTGTCTTTACAGTCCAACTCCTGTTCTGTTTCTGTTCCGCCAGTTTCTTTTGCACATGCCTCACTAAACCCCACCATACCAAATTGTGATCTATCTATCTTTAAAATATTATAATAAAAGGTATACTTTTAAAGTGTTATGTATTGTATGTTTATGTACTGTGTATATACATAGTATATCTATATGTATATATATATATATATATATATATATATATATATATATATATATATATAAAAAATCACAAGTAATATTATAATGAAATTTATTACACCTTGACATAAAAGTTATATAAACGTAAAATCAACTATCCCGTTCTATAGGCTAATATTACTTTTATTGTGTTTTAATTAGTGATGGGCCGTTATCGGCGTTAACGTGCTGCGTTAACGTGAGACTCTTATCGCGCGATAAAAAAAATATCGCCGTTAATCTAAGTTGGGTTGGGATCATAAATAGCTTTTTCGAATATCGTTATTTTCGCGCAATTCTAATGTGTAGTATGACATACATACTTGACGCCGCGGCCGCGCCTACTGTCACAGATCGCGCAGCAGGGGTATTTTCCTGTCAGGGACACAAGGTGTACTTACTTTGTTATGTTGGGCGACGTTCCTCTCGTTACTTTATTTTAATGCAATACGTTGTTAAACTAGTTTATTCCAAGCGCGCTGTATCCTTTGTATGGGCATGAGCGATGCTCATTTACAAATGAATCACTCTTTTGAGTCGTTTCTGTTCAAAGACTTCATCAAACAAGTTGTCAAATCTGTCTAAATCGGTTCGCGAATCAGTTGATCTGTTCAGTTCCCCACGCACTGAATCGTCTGAAGCGCTTTCAATTCACACTCGAGGAGTCGTAAATAACAGGAAGATTTAAGAACATCAAGAGCGTTGGATGAAGTGGCCGTGGATCTACAGTTTAGTCTAGTGAAAGCAAATCTGCAAATGCATCATATCTTTGCCAGCGATGAAGATCTTTATTAGTTGAACATCTTCGTATGCTGTCTGTGAATGAATGATTCTACAGGACGATACATTCGAGTTCATTTCATTCAGGTAATACATTTTACAACCAAACAGATTATTACGCCACGATAGCACTACTAAAAAGTATGACATTATCCGGTTTTTGGACATACATTAATTTATAGGCTACAAAAAAAAAAAAACGCTTCAGAGAGTCGGCGCACTGGCAAAGGTTAACAGGTTTAAATAAGCTGCCATTGTCCACAGTTTATGAAATGAACAACCGCCATCCCGCGGTAATGTATGTGCATTGCGCAGTGGCATAATCACACGAATAGTTTACATTGATTGAAACTAATTTGTTTAAAAAGGAGGCTATTGCAGTAACAAGGCAGGTTCACATAAAATCATTATGACATATGATGACATTATTTTTTGATCTAACGAGCATTGGCGATGCAAAAACGGACTGTGGTGCGTATTGTTTTTTTTCTTCTTCCAATTAACGTTACTGTTAAAAAAACCGAAGAAAACATGTTACTTGTTCAATTAATAAACAGTTTGTTTGATGACAAATCGCTAAAGATGAAATTGGCCTCCCTTTCTGTCATTGCGGGTTTTGTTTTTAACGATATTCGACTTTTGTTCCTCGATTGTCGAATGGCATTTTTGGCAGAAATGCACATCCCTATGCGAGGCGAACTATTCTCAAAGACTTACTTTTAGTCATTATTTGGGTAGCACACATATTCTGAATGCCTTCGGGAGAATTCAAATGAGCCATTTTAATCTAGATTAATCTAGATTAATTTTAAAATTAATCTAGATTAATCTAGATTAAAAAAATTAATCTATGCCCACCTCTAGTTTTAATACTATGTAGCTGTGAAACTTGGACTGATATTGGATGTGTCATTATTTGTTGTGTAATATAAACCTTTTCCAAAAAAAAGTAACTACGACGTGATATAAAAGCTACAGTTATGATGATATAAAATTACTCATACCCCAGCATTTTACTATCTGTAGCACTGGAAGGCAAGTCTTACTGAAGGGCACTGTGTTAAATCAAGATTGATTGATTCATTTGGGAGGAGCACTCAAGAATCAAGAGGCGAAGATCACCAGTCTTTTTTGGATCCTTGGCTGAACCTCAGTCTTCATCATTCTCGTGATGTCAGATTTACTGTTGAAATTTGGCCAGCGAGCTGTGAGTCAGAGCGGCGCAGCTGACTGT
This sequence comes from Semotilus atromaculatus, assembly GCA_031834385.1. NCBI lineage: Eukaryota > Metazoa > Chordata > Actinopteri > Cypriniformes > Leuciscidae > Semotilus > Semotilus atromaculatus. The sequence continues at coordinate 11,946,736 of JAULUF010000015.1, forward strand.
GTGGTGGAAGGCGGGTGTGGGTGGTCTGCGCTACTGTATGGCGACTCCATGTGCCAGCCTCATCTCCATCATAATCAGCCCTGCAGGCATGAAGCAAAAATTGCTAGGGCTGCACACATCACACTCTGCTCATCTTATGAGGTCAGGAGGACACACTCTCAGATCTCGCTTTCATCATCCCATCATCTGGGAAAGTCAACACAGGATAAAGAAAGCTAGCAATCTTCTGCCCACCCCTTCTCCGGGAAGGCTGTCTTGCTCCTATTAGCGTGTCATTGCTCTGCTAATTAAACCCACAAAGAGAATGCAAGGACAGGAAGTGGATATGCCGCTTTTTGTAAGCAATTATGCATGTACCTTTAAACGGCTTAATTTGCAGGAAGGGAGGCACTGGGTGTGATCTTCTGTCCAGTATTGATTTAGGACTTGTGATGTCAGCACAGTGATTACTCAGCCTCAGTCTGTTCTAAAGCCATCGTTCTCCAGCACTGACCTCCATCTGCAGGCTGACACATCCAATAGTCAGTCACAGCCACTCCTCCAAATTACATTTTCTGGACCTTTTTTTACTCTTCTGTCCTTTGATGTACCCAGATTTCTAATTACTGCTGTTTGCTGAGGCACTAGTGCTCAAACTTGCCATGGATGTGAATGATACCTCAAATCTTGGGCTTCTACTTGTCTAAGCAGTCGAACAATTATATATATTTTAGTGTTGTCACGATACTGTAATTTCCAACTTCGGTACAATACCTTGAAAAATATCAATTTTCGATACCTCGGGGAAAACTGCCATATATACCCCCATATGGATAATTTATTATCTCACAATATATATGATAATTTTGGTAATTTGGTTGCAATGGATTGGGCTAGTTGGAAAATTGGAAACAAATTGGAATTTATTTTTGTTGGTAGACGAATAGACAGGCAAAAAGGAAATTTTACATTAAAGGACACCCCAGCCAGCAGAATATGGTACACGCACATAGCAGAGCTTGCAAACTGGCTTTTTTGAATCGCGAATGTTGAACTCGAATGTTGTAAACATAACTCAATGGAAATCCAAAATACTTGGATTACCACACTGGCGAGGAGGGGGTTCAAGTTCTGTCGATGGGTCTCCTGCAGTTGCCATGCTATCTTTTAACTGGCTGTAAGTAAGAGGAGGTTGACTCGCAGCACTTCAACAAGCGTGTTTTTTTCCGCTTGGCATGCCGACCAGACGTGACATGGGGGCGTGGGAGCATCGACGATACCATTGTTTTTAATCGAAGTTCGAGATTGACACCCTTAGTTAACACTGTCTGGTTTTATCATGTTTAATGAAGGCAGGTTGTAAAGGTTTCCGTTTTTATAATTTGTGAAATCAAAAACTGAAATTAATTTGTAGTTAATTTTTTTAGAGCTTATTTTCATATTTTATTGAATTGCACAATTTGTACACTGAGACTTTTTTCTCATTATAATCTTAATGCCAAAGCCAAAAAAGCTGTTATTGCTTTAAAAAACAGACAAATATATTTCTTTTTGTTTTGAAGCCATGATAATGTATTTTGGCTTAATTTAACTAAGAATTTCTATTTCAGATGACACAGTTTTCATTAGTGATAATACTGCTAACAGCCACTCAGAACACCTTAGCAACCACATTACACCCTAGGAGGTTTTGCCAAGGGAAGCACCGCTTATGTTTTCGTTCATCAAATGTATATGTAGTTGTTATTTTCAGTTTTTCACATACTAAGGATACATATTTGTTTCAAGACAAATGAGCTCCATATGTTCATGTTCAAGCATGTGAACAAAGTTGGTTTTAAAATGAATTGAAAATGTTGTCTGGCTCTTACAGTATCATGATTGTAGGGTTTCATCAAGGTTGAGCATCAACATCTGTTGTTTTCTGAACCGGCGCACCAGAATAGGGGTTAAGCCAGCACTAGTGGGCTAACAAGAAACAAAAACGGTCTGTCTGGTGTGGTTTTAAATTTGCTCTAGAATGAGGGATTTGTTTGACATTCGTTCTATCTTGTTCCATTTTTGTGTTTTCTCAGATGACTTGCATTGTTAAATTTGCGAACCATTGGGTGTCTGTATGTTCAGGTTTTTGTCACTCTCAGTGTTATGAGGAGGTTTCTGTTATTTCTCTTAAAAGCCCAGTGCCTTGTGAGTCCTGTGGGGTTAAGAAAGGAATTTAATTTGCTGAAGCAGAGCTGGGATAATTTAGCACTGTGGAATGAATCACATCTGAGGTTCATTTTCTGGAATGCTCCTTTGAGATACATGCTGAGTCTTAGAGATGGCTATAGCAATGGACATTAAAACACAGAGTAATGAAGACAGAGTGCTCTGAGTAGAATGGATCTCTCTCTCTCTCCTTCTCTGTCACACATAAATCCTTTAGTTTCTCAACCTACTGTTTGTGTGGGATGTCAAGACAATTTAAGTTTTAGCTCTCACTTGGTCACAATAAGCCACTGGTATTTGTCTCTGGCTTATACTTTAATATCTTGTTTGAAATAGGATAGTTTCGCAAGATCTTCATTGTTGACATGGAAAACAACCATGTGTTTTGTACCAAAAAGGCTTTTGTGGAAAATGTGGATTATTGCGAGATCCTCAGAGATAAAACCTTTCCTCTTTGATCAAGGCATTTACAAAAAACCCAGCAATCTAAGATCTTGGTTAACATTTAGTGGGATTTTTCTTTTTACTGCTCTTTTTAGGTTACTCTTTTTTTGGATTAAATTTGTCTAAGTTGTTTCTTCTCAAATTTCATTCATCACAGCATAAGCCAAATAATTTGGTCTTGGTCTTTTAATTGCTGACTTTGGTACCTTGGAAAATCAGTGTACATTGCGTAACGTTGCTGAAATATCTCACTAACATTTAATTTTCTTTTTTAAAATTGTAAGAATATTTCATAATAGTAATGTTTTCGTATATTTTTTTATCAAATAAATTCAGCATTATTGATGAGCATATTGGTGCAATTTTCGAAACACATAAAAAAATCCTATTGCATTTCCTAGACAGATAGACAGCACTTTTGACTATTAGGCCTAGGTCTCTAAGACTGTTCCTGTAAAAAGACCAGGAAATATTATGTAATTTTTTTTCAACATAGAATAAATGTGTGTGTGATGTGATTTTACTGGGGTTATATATAACATATACAGCATATTTTTCATATTTAAATTTTTATATTGAAAGTATGGTAAATGCTGGTAAAATATGTACAATGACATTTAAAAATCAAACAGTTTATGACATACCATAAAAATATCCTGTTATTATCATTTCCTGTAGATTTCACAATGACTGATTCCTTACCTTTTTTATATACAGTGACAGATGTTGACATGTCAAAAAACAGGTGTTTGATCCCCATTACCTTCTGATCCAGGGATAGGAATGTTTTTTCCTAAGGCCGATCACATAGCGCCGAAAAGACAGCAGTGTCTTCTTGAAGTCGGAGGGCAAGCGCTGGTGTGTTATGTTCAGTTCTTTGGCGATACCCAGTGCTGGACGACTGCTCTGGTTATGGACAGCCCCTCATTTCTTTTTTCGCCTTTGTACTTGCACACTTGCCTGTCAATTTCTTCAAAGCGGACACTTTTAGGACCGCAGTAAGCTATACTTTGACTTAGCATTTTTAAGACTGTCATTTTGGGCATTTTTTCAGATGCATTTCCAAGAAAAAAAATACTCTTATTTTCAGAAAAAAAATCACACAAATGAGATATTATTGGGGTCTTTTTCCTTTGTAGAAAAAGTCTTAGAAGCTGAAGGCTTAATCAAAAGTCGCCATTTGCTCTCCATTTAATCTGACTGCATCTAGGTGTAGCAGTGGACCTTTTTAAGATGCCATTTATGTTTTTTTTTTTCATTCAAAAGGGTCCACTGAACAGTTTGATATTTTATCAAAGTAGCTAATTAGTGCTGCACGATTAATCATTTCACAATCATAATCGCGATGTCAAGCCTATGCGATTATATGACTCAAAATGCTGTGGTTTTATATGAAATACTGTTAACGTAATTAACGCAGCATCTGTTATTTTTTGTCATCCTTTGACTAGTGTTACATGATCCCGCTCTTATTCGTGCAAATGCTTTAAACCATTCATGTGCGACAAGACAAAAAAGAGGGTGCTGTATGTGAATGTCCAGAAAGACACGCGCTAGTTTCATGCGCATGCACAGTCCGTTCATCAGAATACAGTTCTCTTTCGCGCTTGAACGAACAATATCACACAATTATGCCAAAATGTCATTTGTCGAGTATATTCATAACATAAGAGCAGTCTTATGATGGACATAAAGAGTTGTGAGAGAATGAGGTGCGTGTGAGATCCACGTCTCTGTCAGCAACGGCTTCTCTTAAAGGGCCAGCAGCCAATAAAGCTTTCTGTCAGTAAAGTTAGGCTAATCAAAGAACAAAGGGAACAGAGAACATTTCTCACTGCTCTTGACTAAAGAGCTTGTGTAGCTTAGTCTATATATAATTTATAATTTATGCAGCGCAGACTGTTTGATAACTTTATTCAATTTCTGTATATGTCCTACCTGTTAGACAGGAAGGGCACAGGTAAATATGACATTTATTATGGGTTTATGTGAGGAATGTTTGAAGTTCACTTATTAAAAGCTGTTATATTTTTTTGAAGACTAATAAATGTTTTTTAAAAAATTGATAGCTTTCAATTGTATTGATGGAATCACTGTAATGTTGGATGGCTAGAATTAATTTTTAAAGGACCCCTATCATGGATTTTTGAAAATGATCTTACATGTAGTTTGTAATATAGCTCTAAGTGAATGAAAACATCCTGCAAAGTTTTAAATCTGAAAGTGCACTGTATATAAAGATGCAGCCCTATAGCTAGGGTTTGTTCAAACGACTTCATACACATTAATCTAACAGCATTTATTTAGAGATACACCGATTGACCGGCGTGTGACCGGAACCGGCCGATTTTCACGTCAATCAGACATATGCCGATTTTATGCCGGTCAAATGCACTCGGGCGCCGCATGATTAACATCGCGCAGCGGCGCAACATCAGCATCACACGTGCACACGGAACGCACATGTATGAAACCTCGTGAATTAGGGCCGTTCAGACCGCAAGCGCGTATTTTTTTGTCGGCGTGCATGTTAATCAATGAGTGCATTCACACCATGAGCGGCAGCAGCGCGTGAGCATCAAGCAGAAGCGTCGCGTGAGCAGTGAAACGTTTCCGCGCCGAGTCTATGCTGCAGCTCACGCTCAATTAAAGTGAAAGCACACTTTTGAGGGACAAAATAGCCTATGATTTCACACAAAAAGTGCACAAAATGCACAGAATTTACGTGTTTTATCAAGAACTGGAGTAGGCTATGTCAGAAAAGAAAACGTTAGACTCAAAAATATTTATAGAACATGAACCAATTTAAACTTTAAACCCATTATTCAGTTTGTACAAGTGATTGCAATAGGCCTGTGTGTGTGTTTTGAGAAATATCTTTATACTGCAAGGCTATATTTATAAAAAAAAATATTTAAATATTATTTTATTGCATTACCATTACCTGTTTTCATACAGACGTTTAGTTTGCTAAATATATATCTTTAAAAAAAATATTGGATATTGGATGTGAAAAGGAAATGGTTCTTCCATAACACTGCACTTTAGATGTGTGTGTGAATTTCCCACACCGGGGGTAATTTATATAGTTCTATTTTATAGCGAGTATCTGTTCTATGCAAATTGTAAAATGTTCTATTAAAGACAAGATAGAAAATAAATATTTATGTGTGCTGTAAAGTGGTTAGAAAAAATGAAATCGGAATCGGCTAAAATCGGTATCGGCAGGTCAAACTCAATGAAAATCGGAAATCGGAATCGTCCTAGAAAATTGTAATCGGTGCATCTCTACATTTATTACATTGTTCTGTTTGTTCAATAAAAGATATAACGGAGCTGAGTTATAATGGAAAAGATGTCCTAAAATTGCCACCAAACTGGTCGCCTGAAGCTGGCCAGGAGGACAGGAGTCAGGACAAACTGTAAAAATAATTGCAGTCGATTTGCTAATGATTAGTTAGTTACTCATTGTGATATCAATAATGGAGTCTTACTCTGTTCTTAGAGTTCAAGTGGATATTTGTTTAGAGTGAAATGTACTGAGGCAGAACTAATAAAAAAACACAGCGGTGCTCTGGCTTTTTGGCTTTTTTTCTGGTCAGTATCATTTATTTTCTTTGTTTCTCATTACATACTGATTGACTTGAATACCCACGGATCCCTGCCTAATTTTTGTTAGATTTTGTGGGGTGATGAGCGCAGCCTTGCTGAGCCTACTAGTGATTATTTTTTATTCCCTCTGTGTTGAAATAAAGTGAAACAACCCATGCAATAAAATGGCAAAGATTTTAATAGATTATAATAGAAGTAAATTGACTTACATTAGATATCCCATTTTGGTTACCAAGAAAACTGCTCATATTTCCTTTTTATGTATTTGAATACCTTTTTTTTGTGTTCTAGTGTGAGAAATAGAAAATCCTGTGGGGTGAGAGGTGGGACTAAGGGCTCTTGTTTTTAACGGTTCCATTATATTTTTTTCCTTGAAATACACCTCTCCAAGGAGTTGCTTTGGTGATTGTGAAGTGAAATGCAAGGTGTCCTGCTGTTGTTGACCCCCTGACCCATCACTGGGGGGCAGATCAGCCAAACCAGAGTGCCATTTTTCTCCATTTGTCTGGCTAACCGCTGCTGTGAAATGATGTTCTGGCGTACTATTCGCACTACGATTTGAAGGGCCCCACGCTGGTGTGTTCCAGCCAGAAGCTCATTATTCTCACTTTGGGGTCAGGTGTGCTTGCTACTCCATGCTGGCTATTACAGGCGGTGCCCCCTCCCAAGTGTCAGATGCTGTTGTGTCTGTTGTCGGATCTGATTTGTCACCTGCATCCTCCTTGGGGCCCGGTCTCCCATAATCAAACTACGGCAGGATTATCCACCCCATCCCCAGCTCCAGGTGGGCTGTCACAGCAGCTTTATGGCACGTCCGCCCACCACTGCTGCCCATGCTAGGCCGTGGCATCGTTTGAATGCAAAATGTCAGCGCTAATACGGGACGTAGGAGCATTTCCCTGCTGGGTTTCGATGTCCATGGCAGTGGGCTGGCGGAATACCAGCTTTCTCTCAGTTGTGTTGTCCAAACCTCTGTTCCTCAGCAAGTCGGTCCCCTTCCCAGACACACTGACATTTCCTCTGTGCGAGCATGTCTGTGGCCAGTCTGTCCCTTACTGCCTTTCATGTTTAATGTCAAATAAGAGCTTAATTGTGCCATCATGGCAAAACTGATAAAACCAGGCCATTACGTCTGGCTGTCCAAGCACCACGCTAATGAATGGCCACAATTAGCAAAGACTTGGTGAGTCATGGCGGTCCATTCAGGCAGCAGAACATTAAGTCCACATAAAGAGCAATAAAAATGGTAGATAAATTGAAAATTTAAGTCATCTCGTTTCCTCATGTCTTCATTCCGCTAGTGCCTGGTCTGCAATAACCTTTCGTTTTCACGGTTGCATAAAGTAGATGCAATTGAGTATACTACTTAGTGAGGTCAAAAAGGACTATGAGATTTTTGCACAAAACAGAAATGTTATTTCAGCATTTACTTTTCATCTACTCAAGGAGATGCCTAGTGCTCGCAAGGCAACAAAACAAATTTGTCCGTATAGTAAAAGCAAAAACAGTTTGTGTAAGGAACAAACAAAACTTTTTTGACATTTTTTCCTCTGACAATCTCCTCCTATCATTTTGGTAGAGTCATTGAATCTCACTTGCATTTTTCAAACTAAAGTTGTGATCAGTGCAGTAATGTGTGAAAATCAATGCAGGGCTCAACAAGGATTTTTTTTAATTACTTGCCCTGCCAACATTTGCTTTTATATTTACTATAAATAAGTTTATTTTTTATTGAATGTTGCAGTTTTGTTGCACTGAAAAATTGTTGATTTTGATGCAAAACTTTAAGAATTACTTTGTAGTCTTAAAAGTATCAGTAAGTATGTGCTGAAAACTATCACAAGTACATTTACATAAACTTGCATCAGGCCAGCAGGCCATCCTTATTGCAATGTTATTTGGCATCACTGATATCAGGCCAGGTGCCAAATGTTTAGAGATGCCATTTTTTTTTAATAGTGAATGAGATTTGAGAGCAGCAACTTCAGAAGACACACAAGTCTTATGCGCTCTTTTTTTTCCTATTTGGAGCTTGGCGGGAGTAGACGTAACAGGTTTAATTGTTGGATTAGTGATGGGAAGATCATGCATGATTTGTTCATTTTGAACAGATCTTTAATATGATTCTGGAACAATGAGTCGTCTCAGAGAATGATTTGCTCATTTATGTGCAACATCAAATAGGTTCTGTACAGGAAACAGAAATAAACAGAAGGCTTCGGGTCCCCGTGACATCTCCATAGGCTATAACTATGCCGGAAACAGAAACTATTAGTTCACCTCACAAGACTTCGGGTCTGAGTCGTTAGTTCTTTTGTCACGTGACATGACATGATATTGGATACAAAAATTAGTTAATAATTCCCATCCTTGCTTACAAAGAAGTAGTTAGTTTTACAGTTGCGTGATTAATTTCTAGTCTCAAACTTCCTACAATTTATACATTTGTGAATTTCTGTCATGATTCTTTTACATAACTCATGATTAACGACTCAGACCCGAAGACTTTAGAGGTGAACTAATAATTTCAGATTTTCACAATCACAATCCATTATGCAAAAATTACTATTGTATATATTATCAGTGCCTGTTGGATATACAATGATTCTTTATATGTAAAGGAACCAAAGGTGAACAGAATCAGGAAAGTACTAGGGATGTCCCGATACTATTTTTTCAGAACCAAACCGATCTGATCCGATACCAAATATTCTGAGTATCGACCGATACCGATCCGATACCAGCACATTTTTTTTTAAATCAAGTACAATTTCTATAACTCTGTGTGTTGAACTGATAATCACTCTTTTGTGTGTTAAACACAATCACGATCAAAATCTATGACAAAAATGCTATTATAAACTACATTAGTGGATAATTCAGCAGTAAAATTCACAAGTGCACAAGAATTGGATAAAATCTGAACATTTAGAGAAAAAAACATTATTTAGTGGGGAACAATTAAGAGACAATAAGTGTAGTAATAAATCTGGTAAAACGTTACACATCGCTCTTTGAATTGTAAAATACATGAATGAAAAACAAGATTAAAAAAATCAAAAAAAAAAAAAAAAAAAGGCTACATATAGGCTACTATAAAAGTACGACTTTTTTTATGTATACTGCAGCTGTTTAATGAGGCATCAACATATTTATGCGTAGTGTATTATACAATATCTATGCAATAGTTTGTTCAGTATTTTAATTTTAATTTTAACAGTTTTAAATTTCAGTTGTGCGCGTGAAGAACAATCATTGTGCACTCCATTGTTTTGATACAGACAGCCGTTGTTCTGACGATTCATGCTAGTAATTAGAATTAGTAATTAGTAAATAGACCTTTATCTACAGATCAGGTATAATAATATTAACATTGAATCATCTTGGAGAGGGTTTAATCGTGTTGACTGTTGTAACCAACCCGCTGTTTGATTCTGAACGGAGAATGACTGACAGCCGCAGCGGAGGGAAAAGTTTACGTGAACTTGAAATAAACAACTTAAATACCTCACATTAGACTATAAAATGGCTTCGGAACAAAACTTTATAATGTAGAGCACGAAAACTTTATAATGTATTTGTGCCTTTTGTGGAGCTTAACAATACGCACAATATCGGATTTGGATCGGCCTCGTCTAACCGATACTGAGTATCGGATCGGGACATCCCTAGAAAGTACCTAGAATTCTTGTAACCTGAAGTGCATCTGCTCCATATGTCACGCACTGCCTTCAAGGCTATGGCTCCGACATCCAATGATTCTATGGTAATCAAGAGAAGTGCCTTGCATGTGCTCTAATTATACACAGTAAAATTAAACCAGTCTCAAACTTCCTAATGATACCCATTCCGGCCCATTCCTCTGGGCACCGCGCTGTCCCTATCTGTGCTAATATTGATACAGGAAAGGGTCTTGTGATTTCCAGGGATAAGCTCTAATGACTCTGACTCATATGTTTGGTTCTAGGCCAGTGGAGTATTCACAGCTTTCTCACAGCCCGGGCCAGTATGTGTTCTTTTAATCCCTTTTTATTTTACCCTTTCAAATGCAGGCTTATCAGATCCCACAAGGATGCATGTGCATACAAATTGTCAAAGGTTTGCTAAAAGCACCCGAAATGCACCTGCACGCAGGAAAGCAGGATCAGAGCCAAGTCACGTTTATGGCGACATATGGTGATTTAAACGTTAATAATTAGCAACCTTTAATTCATTAAATGATGTAGCAGTCTCACCTCTGTTGGCATCAGCCTTTGTGTCGACCCAAGGAAGAAATCAAATGGAGTAATTACCTACATGCTCTTCCTTTACTCTAATGGAGATATACGACACCAGTCCCTCACCATCTTGACCTTTTGCTGATGCCACAAATGATTTCACTACATTAATATGCTTGCAAAAACAGCTGTAAAAAGAAATTTCTGTAAACGGATCACTGATGTTATGCTCACATGGTACAAATCTTGTTTGTTTGCTTAGAGATGGGTTTTGCACTCCATAAATGTTCCCTGTGTGAATCACGACGCCTTGTGCTCATATCGATCGGACAGTAGCACTTTGTGGCTTATGCAGTGAGCGTCAAAGCTGAGAACTCACCCGAGAGATGTGTCCGTATTCTTATGTGCAATCAAGGACGTAGCTCGAATGAGTGAATGCAAACATTTGCTGGGTTGTTTTTCAAGCTGAAAACGAGCTTGATGTCAGCACATCTGTGGTGGTTATTCCTATCCTTCAGTGGTTACACGCACTGAACTTCCTGTTGGACTTGGGTCGCCTGAGTGCTGAATATCAATGGACACGCAGGATGCATTAAGAATTCAGAAGGCAGCTCTTGCATAAGTGCATAACAGTAATTAGACGGTCTTTTCTCCGTGTTGTGCAATCCTCTAATGGAAGCTATCATTGTGCTCTCCTTCACTTGTGTTGTTCAAGTATCATGCTGTCTTCAGGTTAAAAACTTTGGGTCTGAAGACTGCAAGTGTGCAGCTGATTTGATGAGATGTGATGTGCAGACAGATGGTTAATAAAGAAAATAAAGGTCAATGGCAGCAAGGGAAGGACCAGGTAAACAAAAGCATTAAGATGACCATCTGCAGATTGAAGGTTAATGTGTTAAGCCTAATGCTGAGATTTTGGCTTTTTGTGGTTCAGATTTTTTGTTCCTGTTTGTCCATTTTGTGGCTATTTTGTTATTATTAGGCTAACTACTGAAGGGAAGGTACGAGCTGATATTTAGAGATCAGCTTCAGATTCTTTGGCCGACTTTACTTTTCACTTTTATACATACACATACAGTATTTGCTATTGGTGTAAAAAAAAAAAAATCCAGATAAGGTTCTTTTTGTCTCTTTTCAGCATCATTACTCCGGTCTTCAGTGTCACATGATGAAAATGAATGAAATCATTCTAATATGATGATTTGATGCTCAAAAACGTTTTATATACGTGTTATTATCATCATATGTATCAAAACAAATAATCTTTATGTCCCCAAACTTTAATTAAAAAAAAAATCATATTACAATAATTTCACATGAAGTTATCAACATGATGTTTGTGGTCATGTCAGTATAACTGTGATAGGATGTATGGATTCTAGCAGATTTTGATATATTTTCACCCATTTAATAACCTCAGCCTCTGACGGCACAGCCATCGCCAATGGGCCGCCTACAGCATGTTACACACAAAACATGATCTGGCAAGCTCAAATCTGATTGTTTGACTTCCGGCGGGAATCAAAATTGTGTTTACAATGTATTTGGTTGACACAATGAGTCCTCCTGAGGGTGAAATAGTCACTAGATTTGACCTAATCTGTCGAGATAGTGACTTCAACTGCTTCTTTTTAGTTACATGGTAACAAGTTAACTAGATATCCATAAGCATAATGTTTACCATGTAAAGCCTTTACAAATGTAACTCACCATAGCTCTGTTTGCTAAAGCTACAGCTTTTCTTCAGCTGTTCCAAAGATCCTATAATTTCAAACTGTTAAATATATTTGATTGTAGACTGCTCCAACAATCCAAATAAAAGTGCTGAAAAATTGAATAAATATGAAGTATTTTTTTCAAGTTTGAAGGATTTCTCAAAGCCCAGCCCATTTAACCTTCTCCTGTTCCCCATTAATCCTATGAAAATCCCTCTGTCAGAGCCTGCTGCTAATGTAAGCAGCCAAACAGAAAAAGAGTCCTTTTTTATTTCCTTCCCATCCTTTAGCTTTTTTTTTTCTTTCACAGTGCTGGATCTGAGTAGGATTATAGTTCCTGAAAAGGCTGCCTTTATGCTTGTATCAAACAGCGACATTAGGCTGAGTGTGAATGACGCAGAGTGTCAGGCAGTGAGATAGAAGGAGAGCAGAATGGGTAATGGATGCTGGGAGACAGATGTGAACCACTACACAAAGCGAGGGGCCTTGGAGTCTCAGAAGCCCGTGGATTTTCACTCTATTTCCAAGAAAAGTGTGTGTGTTTGAGTAAGAGCTGGTCTGCCCTGGGTTGGTTTGTGGGAGCTTGACTCTGCCTCCCCTCTGTGCCAACCTGTCTCCCTTGCTGTCAATCATCCACAGGCAGCCTGTAGACTGATTGTCAGAGAACAGGCCTGTCGGTCGGGAACTCGACCGTGACCTTACTCTGCATTTCTCAGCCTCTCTGTACGTATTTTCCATCTCACCTCTCAGATTTATCAAATACTGTGACTTTTCCCGGCTGCCTTCCTCAAAACGGATGTTCAACATTTTTGGACTTTTTTTTATTTAATTTTTTTGTAGGGATTCACCGATCCCATACCTGGACTGGAGTTGGCACCCATACGGACCTTTTAAAATGGATTGAGTATTGGCTGAATGTGACGGATCCAATTTAATACTGTTTGTTAGTCACGGTCATTACTGTCAAGCTCCAGAAGAAAAGAGAAAGAGATTTGAGCCAATGGTGTTTTGGCATCAGTGACATCAACTTGGCAAGATGAAATCTGAACACGAATTAGATTAGAGAGCTTAACTTGTAACCATGGCCGTAACCAGGGTTTGAAAATTAGTGAGGTCTGGGGTGGGGTGTTAAGAATAGCTATAATAACACCTACAAATGCAACTCATTATATACACTACATATAAACTTAAAAAGGTCTCTGTCTCCTTTAGATATCTATCCTCCTTTTCTTCCTCCCAGTTGCTCTCCTATTTGTCCTCACATATGTCTTCCTGATCTTTAAATTTAGGCTTTTTTGTCTTTGTAAAATATCTTATTCAGGACAGTACTAAATAAAAAATAACATGCATTTTGTATGATCCCTCTTATTCTGTTAAAATTATTCACATTTTCACATATTCTGCAAGGGGTTAACAAACTTTCAAGCAGCACTGTATGTTTTTTAATACATACTATAGTGTGTTTCTTTACACATTTGGTAATCAGTTCCACACACTCTATTGATTGTGAATAGTAGAGACAGGACAGGAAATGATGTGAAAACATAAGCTGGACTGGCATCACCCACATAAGCTAAGTAAGGAATAATTGACGACAGGCCGTTGAATTATTAGAAAAATAATGCACACCCGAGGTGGTAATGCGGTCACGACGCGAAGCGGATTATTTTTCTAATAATTCAACGGCCTTAAGTCAATTATTCCGCTTATACTACAGTTACCACACCTCGAAACATTGTTCAAATAATGTATTTCAAGACGTTTGTAAAGTTTTTGTCATTAAAACGCTCTTGTATGTAGGACTAATTTCCTGCGCATCTAATCCCATGCCTCCGTTGCTAATTCCAAAACGTCATTTTAGAGTTAGTAACGGAGGTTTGAGCCTCTGATAGCAGAAAAGCAGACTAATGCTGGACATACTCAACGACTGGCTGAAACATTCTCTGACTTTTCCATCGACTGCAGCAGATTTTAAACCCAGGCTGTGATCACAGACTTAACGCGCTGAACACGCATTTGGGCATGATCAATCATAATAAATTACATTCATAACCGCCCTTATAAGTGTGTCCCCGGCTTTATGCAGTTATTAGAGAGAGAGAGAGAGAGCGAGAGAGAAGCATATGTGCGTCAATATTATTATTTATTTATTAATTCAATTCGTTTTAATTAGTTCGTTCATGTTTTTTTCTTCTAATATTGACAGTGGACTAGCCTAATAAATGAAACACAACGTCCTTTTAACAACTATAGGCCTATCAATAATTATTTATTTGTTATAGCCTATTATCTGCAATAATTACGAAAACCCGTGCAGCAGGACTATCAATTTATTTATATAGGCCTATTCAGTTTAATTTTCTATTGATTATAGATAGGACTATACTTTATTTATTAAAATGAAACTGCATGTTTCCATGAATGATTGTGAAGTTAGACATCGAAAATGGCAGATCAAGCGCATGTGGCTACATGTTTTTCTTGTTATGAATTGTATCCTATTTTCCGTTATTACAGTTGACTACGCGAAGTGATATAGAACTGTAATGCGGTCAAGACCTGCTGGAACTACTTTAGCCGTGCGTTTCCCTGAAAATAATTGCACACCTTAGAAAGTTCTCAACCAATCAGAATCAAGCATTCAACAGCCCTGTAGTATAAAGTGCGCTAACTACTGGTCCCTAGCTTCATCTGTCTTTTATCCATCAGATTGTTTAGATCATGGGCTCAGTGAATGGAAACACTTTAATAAGTACTTTTGAGTGTGGAGATCCATGTAAAGCTCTCTCTGGATGTAGTTGGACTGAATCAAAGCACAGGAATAGAAAGGGTCTGCCAACATAATTGGGTGATTTGATTTGAGCTATGTTTGTTTCTTTTTATTAAAGAGTCATAGAAGTAGATGCCAAAAGACTAACGAGAATCATTTCTGGAGCTTGGTGAAGCTGGCAGCGAGATTTCTCGGTGTGGATTAAAACAGTCATATTCTACACATGAATTTCTTCTGTTGCTTTTATTGTTGGGTGTGAATCAACTGTCGACTCAGATTTAATTTAGGTTAATCACAACTTTTGTTTTATCAAAACTGAGCAGAACAAATAAAACATGATGTCATGTCAGTGTATAGATCAGGGATGGAAATTAGCACCCGCCACTAGCCAAATGCTGGTGATTTTGTGTTGTGGCGGGTAAACTCGCTTCACCTACCGGCCACCGTGGCGGGTAAATAAAAATAGCATCATGCGACGTTCGTCTATTATAGGACAAATTAGTTTGAATTAACGAGCAGACACTGATTAGCAAGACAACTAGCAGTGAATGTGCTTTCCATTAAATGAATCACACACAGTAAACAAATCCTTAACAAAAAACAACAACAAAAAAAACAGGCCTATTCTGGTGGGTGCGGTGATCCGGTGGTGACGGCGTTCATAACATGTAAGGGTGGCGCTGCCAATAAAGCTCCTAAAATCTGTCACAAAAAAACGGCAAAAGTAATGATTATGAATATGTAAAATATAGCAAGGAGATATTTTAATTATTTATTAATAAACAAGTCTTTTCTTTGTCCGTGTCAGTTGCAAAGATGAAGTTGACGATGCTGACTCGTGATCTTCAGTAGTGAATGCGCCAGAGAGAAATGCACATTTCTTACGGATTACATAAGCAGAGAGCAGTCTGTGTCTGTTTTCTTTCGTTTTGAATGGTTCTGTTTAAAAGTAGAAATGTCTGTGAGGAGAGTAGGTCTACGCACCTTATACGCTGAGTTTCGGTTCATTTATGAGACGAGCTCCAGTTCACGCGCCGGCGCCTCCGTTTTGTGATTATCTATCGTCTGCTATATTTACTTCTTATTTATTAAATCCAGGTAATTGGTTAATGAAACATTGATTAAAATTAACTAAGATGCAATTAATACAAAATGAAATTCACTTTAAAGAAAGGTTTTGTGCTTTCTGTTTGATGTCTCTGTGAATGTTTTAAAGCATCTTTTAGTGCCGCTTTCATTGTTTTTCCCTCATGTGCGTACTGAAATGAATATCAGTTCATGGTTTGTGTGTTTATAAGAGCGAAAGAGAAAATGCCAGTATTTCATTGAGACTTGAAATTAAATAAACTGTTTAAGTATTGTAGATCTTGTAGTATTAATTTTCACATGGAGTTACACATTGTTGGTTAAAAACAAGAAAGTGGCTGGTAAAAACATTGAGTGGCTGGTAGATTTTGAAATCCACCAGCCACAGTGGCCGGTGGACAAAAAAGTTAATTTCCATCCCTTGTATAGATCTTATTCTTAAAGTGACTGCCAGGGTTTAATCTAGCAAAAATTGCCGTTGCGAGAGACGCACTTCAGTGTAGTGTATGCTGTTTACATATGTTTTCTGAATACCATGCCGATTTATGATGAGTACTACTTAGTAAACTTGACAGTACACAAAAATGCATTTAAGTTAATAACATTATGGCCCGGTTTCACAAACAGGGCTTAGATTAAGCCAGGATTAGAGCTTAGTTCAATTCAAGTAGCTTTTTTAAACGTGGTTTAGAAAAAAAAACATTACTGGTGTGCATCTTGACACAAAACAATGGCACTGGCATATTTTAAGATGTGCCAGTGCAAGTTACTTTGTTAAAACAGGTCACACGTATGCATTTTATTCTGGGACTAGCTTAAGCCTTGTTTGTGAAACCAGCCATAGGCATGTAAACGCTACTTTTGGTAAGAAGGACATAGATTATGGAAAAGATGTCAGTCTTTTAGCTGAGCCAGTGGACTTTGTGCATCATCCAGTGTTTTATTTTACTAAAAATGCAAGCTTTGCAAGCAGCCCATCAAGCAGAGTGACTGCCGACATTGCAATATATTACTGTTCCTTCCAACAGCACGCCATAAATATCTGTCACATCAAAATCCATGTTATTTTCCCTCCAAATAATGGTCCATTTGATTTGCTCATGGGTTGCCATTCATGTGCAAGCTGTTACAGCCTAAGCCTTATGAGTGTTGAATTTTTTATTTTGTGCGTATCTGTTTCTGTGCTCTGATTAGTTTGTTTCTCTTCTGAGTGTTAGGCTCCGCCCCTGCACACCTGTGCCCCGTTGCTCTAATGGCTCCTGAGTATATAAGAGGAGTGTGAAACAGAATGAGGCACGCAGTGGTCAATCCCGTGCGTGTCATGATGCCCGGCCAGCCGTTCAAGACAAGTTGTGTTTTCTTTGATGTTATGTTTAAATAGGGAAAACGTTGAGGTGTTTGGTCGCTTCTCTGCTTGGATCCTATTGAATGAACTGGGTTAAGCTAAGTGCTAACAAAGTTTCTCCGCAAGACAGAGTGATTTAGTGCATGCACTGAGACGAGAGAAGTATGTATCAACTCGTCTTAGTTAAGGGAATAACATAGTTTAATATGAAAAAACGGTGGAGTATCCCTTTAAAGGGACAGTCCATCCATTTGCATTAAGCTTTCCATTGTTAGAAACCCAGTCATACTATTGAATGGTCATGCAACACCCTCTCATTTTCCCCTGAGACGAGAGAAATCCGCTATTTTCCTTTTTCACTTCCTCCTACAATGACGCAAAAATCTTCATTTTACGTCATTGTAGGAGGAAGTGTAAGAGGGGGGGATTTCTGTAAAGACTACAAGCACTAGTTCCCACCCTTTCAAAACCGCCCATAGGGGGTTGGACCTAATGCGCTAACAGACCTATCACAGATCAGTGCCAGTGCGTTTGATTTCACTGGCAGAAACTTTTTGACAATATGGACGAAGGTCGAGCAAACCATACAAGATATTTAGTTTGTAAACAGACAAATCATAGGAAATGTGTTGCTTTACAGCAGACGACTATGTCAGTGTGTGTTCTCAGTAGCCACTAGCTGCTAATAGAGTCGAGTCAGAAAGAACCTTACCTCCAGGCAAATGCGTTTAGCGCTGCTAAGCACTGCTAGTTCCAGACCTGGCTGTTCGTCGTCATCATCTGGCAAGGTAAATATCGACGGAATTGCGATTTTCACAAGCGCGGGTCTCAGTTCAATCCTAAGGGTTTGGGTTCGAAATCTTCTGGATTGAAATGTAGACTGCACACGTCAGATGTTTTAGTGCTTCAATGGCTGTGTCCTCTCCGAACTTCGGGTTATTGATAGCCGGTAACCACTTTTTGCACAAGTCCAAATCTGCATAGCTGCCAACTTTTGAGTATAGCTTGGAGTGATGATGAACAGGATGCTATCTGCACAAGCACGGTCTCTCTGCAGCGCGCGCGCGCTACACGGTTTGGAGCACAGTCTGTCTCACATGCACGCTCGCTCTAGATTCGACCGACCGGTTTGACAATTTCCCGCTCCTCTGTGAGAGATACGAGACCGTTGCGTCTCACAGGTGTCGCTCATCAGTAATTTAAAGCCGTTCTCCCGCGGCCCTCAGTCTTGTCCTGCTCGCCACAGTAAACATGAGTTCTCCCGCGGCCCTCAGCCTCGTCCTGCTCGCCACAGTAAACTTGATGAATGGCGACTGTAGAAAGCAAAAGCCGAATCCCGGACATTATGGGCGATCTCGAAAACCCGGGCACACTCATCACCTAGTAGCCTAGCCTTGTTAAACATGTTTAACCTCCGCGCTCTGTTACCGGTAGGCGTGGCCTCCTAGGGCAGCGAAGCAAATGCATTCTGGGAGTTGTTGTCTTTCATCCACATAAGCCAAAAATAATGGCATATGTAAAAATACATTTTCTGGCTTTTCTCAGTCTAGAAAGGTCCAAATTCAAAAATAATTTCACATTTCTTCTACATAAATGACCCATTTTAAATACACATTCATCTTCCCAGAGGTGGAATGCCCCTTTAAGTATATTTTGATTTCAGTATAGGCTAGTTTAAATGTTGTTTTAATCTGTTGAGAGTGGTTGAATGAGATATGTGGGTTTGTGCATTCATTAATTAACCTTAAAATAAATGGTTAAACTGAACTTTGCCTCGCGTGTCCTTTTATGTTGCTTACCTCTTTTCCAATGAGCATTTTAAAAAACGGGTTTGTAACAACACAGCTGAGTGATGCATAAAGATAACTACAGACTAGCGCTTGTGGGGGTGTGGCTTCCTCTCTTCATCTCCATGGTACCCACAACCAAGCTCCCTCTGTGCATGTTCAAGTTAAATCACATTGATTTTCATTACAGATTGCAGTCTATGTGGATGTATGGTACGCTGCCATGATGGAATATATTGATTTAGCAGTCAGACTGAGAGAAAAGACGATGTGTCTTGGATACTGAGTGCAATTAGTACTGCTGCTTGCTAGCATTATTATTAATATTGTACATACTTTAGGTTAGGGGTTGAACAAACGCATTACATTGTGGATTAACGATGCCATGAAATGAAAAGGAGAGATTCTTATCTTTTATTTAATGTGTTTAGCTTTGAGTCCTTCTAGCTTTCAAAAGCTTGGTGTCAGTATTATAGAACTTTTTTCTTTTTTAAAAGAAATGTATACTTTTATTCAGCAAGGGCACATTCAATTATTTAAAAGTTACTGTAAATACATTTATATTGCTATGAAAGATTTTTGTTTCAAAATCACTGCTGTTCTTTTGAACTCAATTCATCAAAGAATCCCGAAAAAACAATATTAAGCAGCATAACTGTTTTCAACATATTTCTTGAGCACCAAATCAGCATATTCAAATGATTTCTGGAGGATCATGTGACAGTGAAGACTGGGATAATGATGCTAAAAATTCAGCTTTGCCATTCCAGAAATTTCATAGCTAATTGATAAGTTACTTTTGTTCCTCTCTTGTAAGTCACTTTAGATAAGTGTCTGCTAAATGCGGAAATGTAAATTAAGGAAAAAAATAAATTTAATAATATATGAATATGAAACACAATATTACTGTTTACTGTGTTTTTAATCAAATACAGCCTCGATGAGCATAATAGACTTTCAAAACCATTAAAAGGTCTAACTTTTGAATGGTAGTTTATATGATAATGTCCTACATATAAACAAAATTCACAATTTGCAGTTATACAAACTGTTTTAGTTTTTCTCTTCCGAAAACAAGCCCAAAATATTGATGACTCATCCTGCACCACACCGATTTGTATCCAATCAGATTCTCTTCAGAATTAAAATGTTCCTTTCTTTAAAACATCCTGCAACCAGCTACATAGCAAATTCATGACTGTGATGTAAAATCTATTGGTTATTTAAAATTTAACAGGGCCTGTCGATTTTCTTTTTTTTTTATAGGTACCAGCACGTAATTTCATGCTACCCATAAATCATGTCGTTTGTTGAGATGTGTGCTATTAATTCTCTAAGCTGATGGCCTTTTTTCACTTGGGCCAGTAAATCACATAGCAACATGCTAAAAACCACTTAGAATGCCTTATCCCACAATACCCTAGCACCACTGCAAGTCTTCCATACCAACACCACTCAACTTTTTCTTCAGAAAATGTGGTAATTGAGTTTGAATACGCTATTTTTAATCCTGTTATGTATTTGGCATAATAGTTAATGGGGTTTGATGATTAGCGGGTGATTGCGTGTGTGTGAGAAACAATGCTACAGGTAATTCTTCTGCTAAGCCTTGAAGATGATTTATTTATTTGGAAATGGCACAGCATGACCAGGTCTGATAATAGTTCCCATGGTGAAGACAGCAGATAGGTCGTCCATTTCCCACTCACAATACTGTGCTCTCTTGGAGAGATTGCAGATCTGCTATCATTTAGCCCTCCCTTTTCTGACTGCGTGCCCTGCTGTGCTCATGGTCAGCTATTAGCCTAGCTCCTGGGAAGGAGAGAGAGCGTGCGAGAGAGAGAGCGACCGACCATGTGTCTGATGTATTAGTGTCTGAAAATAAACGTCTGCCCTCACTACACAGCCGTACAGACATTTGTTTAGCTCCAGGCTAAAGCGGCAATGCTAAATGTGTTTCTTGCTGTGCTGATATTGATGTCTGATCGCTTGATGGCTTGAGATTCTGTTCTAAAAGGTTTTTTGCTTTGAGAACGTTATTAATTATACTGTTTTGCTAGCGAAACCTTTTTGAAATGGAAAATCTGGCCTCCTGAGGTCAGCCATGGTTAAGATGATTTTGATGAGTCTTTGTTAACCCTTTAATCGTCAGTACAATAAATATTCAAGGGTGGGTGGATATTAACAATGAAAATAATAATAAAACATATCAAATGGTTTAATTAAATTATTTATTTAATACTCCTAATTTAGTGCAATCGCCTTCTCATTTATTCAATGATGTTTTTAATTTACTCTCTTATAATGTACAGTAGTGACCAAAAGTGATGTCTGGGGGGGATTGGTTCGAGGATTTGTTTTTAATGACCCTGTAAGCTCAATTAATTAAACCATCAGAATATGAGGAAAATATTTGATATTTTTATCTGACAAAATTATTTGGCAAAAAAGGGGTAAACTACAGCAGCTAAAGGTTTTATTTTACTATGCAAAAAAAAAAAAAGGCTTGTAGGAAAAGGCATACATTAACTACAACATAATCAGTTCATTGGTTCTCTCTTGTTTTTGCATGTTTATAATTTCTTTGTATGACAGCCTGGCGAAAAATCATGTTTGCACAATTTGGCATGTTTCATTGCGTTATCACAAATAAAACGATTGACTCCAAGCACAACTACACAATATGCTTACAAAATCTTTAACATTTTCAATAATTTGAATAAAGGTGGAAAATTTATTTTTTTTCCCTAGGCCGACATCACTTTTGACAACTGTAAATGTCAACATTATCAATTATATCACACAATATAAGCTTATTGATTTAAGCTCAGTATTCCTGGTTGGAGCGTCCTTAAATATTTAGTTTATATTTAGTTCAACCAAGTTTAATGGTGCAAATCTTAAATTTACAGTATTACGGCATTATTAGCGTAAATGTAGCATGCTGTAAATGAGCACTAGTTGTAACTTAGCAGCACATTTGCACATTGCACAAACTGCACGTTTTTAATGTTTTTTACATGACTCACATGAATCAGAGTAGACAATAAGATAATGTTTTAAAAAAAAAGTTCACGAAAAACAAGGAACTGCCACACACTATCAGTACTTGCAACTATCACAATTTCATTAGCAACGTTTCTGTCTCACAACCTTCATCAAGCATATGATACATGCTTGATGAAGGTCGTGAGACCGAAACGTTGCTAATAAAATGTTGATACTGCAGGTGTGCCATGGCGTGTGCTAATTGATTAAAAAAAGTCTAAAATGCAGTAAAACTATATAAAAGTTTGCAATAATATTCTGAAATAGTATTACAATGTCAAATGACTGTTTTCCATTTTATTATATATTTTAAAATAATAATTTTAATTACTCCAGTCTTCAGTGTCACACGATCCTTCAGAAATCATTCTGATATACTGATTTGCTGCTCAATAAATGATTATATTTCTGATTATTATCAATGTTGAAAACAGTTGCTTAATATTTTTGTAGAAATCATTATCCATTTTTGCTGGATTCTTTGATCAATAGAAAGCAGCATTTATATGAAATATAATTTTTTTGAAACTTTAAATGCCTTTACCATAATTTAACAATGTTTAATCTTTGCTAAAAGTATTAATTTCTCTAAAAACAAAACAATGTATTTACCTCAAACTTTGGAATGTGCAGTATGTGCTACTTTCAACTAGCCTGTATTACCTTCAAATACAATATTTACAAAAAGAAAATTCCAATCTTTTGTATAATTCTAAAATCAGATGTATTTTTTTTTTATCTCTAAAGAGTTTCTAAGAAGTAGCCTAGAGCAGATATCTTTCTAACACAAACATTTATATAGTGATGATGCGTTTGAGCTTCTGCTCTCCTTTCAATCTGCTAAAGACCTAAACATCAAGAGCACTTTCTTCTTGCTGACACTGAGGGTGGGATTTGATTATCACAGATCAGAAAATGAGCAGTTCTGAGCTGGGCATGATTCACAGTGTTTTTACACCTACTGTGTTACCAAACTATGGTCTAAAACCACTTGTTGTACAAATACTGCTAATGACAGTGACATCACTGTTTATTCCTCACATCTTTCATCTGCAAAACAAAACAAAAATCAACAAAAGCAAATCCCATAATGCTGTATTTTCAAAGGTGATGTGTAAAGCCAGCATGGCACTGCAGTGCCTGAAGCAGGCTGGCAGAGATTCGGTCGCCTCTCGCCTTCACAGCAGATGAGTCATTCAAAATGTCTCGCTCATGAATCAGTTGGGCTTCATTAGGCCTGATCGGAGGTGCTCTGACACCATTCATGTCCTGGCCTGCTCACCCACTATCACATGTTGGGTGAACTCACCCGGACCAGGTGGACCGTATCCATGGATACAGTCCCGTGAACCAGTTCACACACTGCAATTACTCATGTGACTGATGCTAGACCATTTAGTCTGGGTTTGCAGATATCCTCCAGAAAAGAGTGGAACGGGTCTGCTTCCAGAAAGGTGCATGTTGAGACAGATGAGACAGAGCATCGTTATGCGGAGCGTACTGTCTCCCAGGGGCGCTCTGGCTGCATGCTGCGAAATATGACAGGCTGTTAATTGGACGTGGCAGCAAGGCTACAGTGACACAAAGGGAGTTTAGATCAGTGCCACATCTAGTCTTAGTGCTGTAGTCTAACTTAAAGCCACCAACTTCCTCAGCTCCTCTTGGCCCTGAGCACATTTTTTTTAAATTTTTTTTTATTTGATCTTAGTACGACTTTAATCAATTGAGTTTAAGCTTTGTTCAGAATAGCTTTGATCAGACATGTCATTCAGCAGAGCCTGTGTTATTAAATTTCTCTTCTATAAAATATGCACATGCAAGAGCCTTGCTTTGAATCTGGTCTGAATAAACCAGTAACATGATTGTTTTTTTATTTGTTTGTGCATTTCACCATGTCACGACTTGATGAACCACTGAAACGATTTTGGAAACATTATTTGAAGGTAAAAAATCCTACTTAGTGTTGCTTTAATGTGATGGTTTCAGCACAGTTCGCAATCAATGAATCCTGGAGATTTATGCTAAGCAATTGAATTATAACATTGTTTGCCTTATGGTATTTATATCACATGTAAACTTTTCAGAAAAATTCACCCTTTCTAATAAGCGCAGCTGCTTTGTGTTACCTTATAGTTCTGCTATTCTATACGTGCCACCTGCCATCAGAGAGAGCACGTAAAGGGCTGATTGAAAATGCAAATTCAGTGTTGTTAACAGGTGGATCAAAAAGAAGCAAATGTCCCAGAAAATCTAAACATCTTATCACATATAATCATATATTTTACATATAATCATAATATAAATATAATAATTTATAATGTTTTAAATGGTTTAAATTTTATAACTTAAATGGTTTAAAGGGTGACGTGAGGCTTATTATTTTGTTAAACTTTGTGTTTGTCAAAACCTGCATTTATCATGGCTTTTACAGTCATTTTACAGTTCAGGATGTTAATTGCTATACCCCTGAATAAACCATTAACATGATTGTTTTTTTTTAATGCATTAATTTATGGATTTTTTTATTTATTTGTTTGTGCACATGTATGAAATTATAAATGTTGGGCCTTCTGAAGTTGCATTTGCATATTGTTAACCATAAGTAAAATATGATGCACAGTGAACTGTTCATTATCTCAAAATAAACCCACAGGAGACTTCTGTACTCTTGACAAAGGTGTCATATCACCCTGAAGGGGCTTATTTTTTACGATAATGAGCAGCTGACTGTACATTACCCTGCTTATTTCATGGCTACTTAACAAATAAACAAATGGATATGAAATATTGATTTGAATATTATGTGAGAAGAAAGAGTGATATGAGAAAGGAAACTAGCATTGTAGGAAATAATTTGCCAGGCAATGGTCAATTCTACAATTTAGCTAAAACAATCAAGTGTTTGTCAACTATATGTTGTAGTTTTTTTTTCCAGTGAATCTTGTAAAGTAGGTGCATTTATTTGGTAGACTAGTTTTAAATTTAAGCGAGTATTGAAAAGATAAAATGCCTTTGCAATGCTTAGTCATGCAGAGCCAGCGTGGCGCTACTCCACTCGATTCATTTCCTGCTCTTGAATTAGAGTACTTTAAGAATGGGGGGAAAAAAGAGGTACATTTTTTTTGGGGCGAATGTAATTGAGCCTTCCATTCTACTCATTAGTTTTCTTTAATAGTTTCTCTGTTATGATAATTACTTCGGTGCTCATTAAATAGCTGCATTCATTCCCTCAGTGGAACAAGATTTGGTGGAGGCATCTGTCAGGCAAAGAAAAAGGGAACATATGAAGCTCAAATAAATGTGCATAAATGATAAACTACAGCAAAGTGACTTTGAGGGCCTTTGTGTGTTTCCATGCATGCTTTGAATGGGTGCAAGATGTTCAGAGAGCTTTTTTGTTGTCGATTTAGCAGATGTTGGATGACACAGAGGGGACAGCGGCATGGTTTGATAGTGAGAAAATCAGTCACAAAGTTAGTACGATCCACCAACTGTCCATCTTGCTCGTAAAGGCTTCGCAATCTGCCTATGAGTCCTGTGAGCACTGCAGGTGAGCAATAGTGATGTCAAAGCCAATGATGAGACCAACATATGGCGGCCGTCACCCCACCGCGAGGCCGTAAGCTCGAGTGACACAAACGCAAGGCCATCTTACTCACTCTGACACCTGTGGATTGTACGGCCATTTATCCGAGGACCAGACACAACTCTGCGTCCTGCTCATAAACTACGCTTCATGCAAGCAGTATATTAAGCTAAGAAATAGGAAGGTCGTGCCATAAAGGGTCTCTCTCATGGAGACCACGAGTTGGGTAGATATTTCCTCTGAACTTATCACCTGTGCGAGGACTGATGGGTCAGTGATCCTTGTCGAGGAATAATTACTTTGCTCTCTTCTTTTTTATTCTACCAAAGGTTGACATCATTTATCTCTCAGCCCCGGGGCTGTCAGTGCAACAGTGTCGTTTCTTAAATAAGGTGGGCTCGGTTTTGGTCTCAAAGGCCATTAGTTTCCTGTTGCAACTGAGAACCCTGGCGTACCACACCTCCAGAGTGGGTCTCATGGCCTCTGTCTCCACAGGCCTCTGATGGGAGTTTAGAGATCAAAGCTGCATGCAGGCCATCAGCACCTCTCATTATAGCGGACTAATCAGCAGCGACTGAGAGAGGGAGAGGACGGATAATTTGATTACACAACAGTTATTAATGGTACTGTTGGAACGCAGAGCGGGGGTCTCCACAGCCGTAATTACTCTGGGACTGGGAGAGACTAGGGAGGAAGCCTTGGTCAGGCTGATTAGTTAACAGTACAGCCCAAAACAGCGGCCTGCGAGATGAGAATAAATAAAGCAGTATTACCTTAATATACAGTGGTTATCTTTTAAAGAAAGCTCACCGACATTCACTCTTTAATTCAATCAGAGGCAGTTATCTTCCTTCTGGAATTTGCAATGTTAATTGCCTTGATGTTCTTCTTTGAGAGTGATCTTTCCTCGAGATCCTCTTCAAATTGCCAACGTTAAACATGGATGTTCTCTGAGCGCCCTCCCCTCTCCTGAAATCCCATCACGGTGGTAATCTTTTCTTCGAATCTTTGCAATCGTAACCTTTTAATAATCTTTGCGGATATAAATCAGAATTAAACTCACTCAATCTTCAGGATTTTAAAAGTGAAATGTGTGTTTTATGCATCACTAGTGGTGCCAAGGGTTGTTGTTTTCAAACATGATTCCCAAAAACTCCTCCTGTCCTGACCCATGTCTTCCATTGTTCTGTAAAGGTCACTTCACACTGCACCGACAAACACCAACCAATTGCAACACTTTGTCGGGTTTGAACGTATTAGTGTGTTACTCCTGTTGGCGTCTGATGGTGTTAACATACTGTAATCTGGTGATTTGTCTGCTTTGGTCGCCATTCATTGGTGCACTGTGAATCGTGAAAAAAACTGTTTTCCCGCCACAAACACCTTTAGTTGAGCCATTTGTTGAAATGTTGAACCACTTAAAGGGCAAGTTCACCCAAAAATTTATATAGGGTCCCCGTAAGTACTTAAAGTCTTAAATTCAGTTGTATCAAATTGAAGGCCATAAAAGTCTCAAATTTCTTAAATGGTATAATAAAAGTCTTAATGTGATGGTTTCAGCACAGTTCGCAATCAATGAATCCTGGAGATTTATGCTAAGCAATTGAATTATAATATTGTTTGCCTTATGGTATTTATTTCACATGTAAACTTTTCAGAAAAATTCACCCTTTCTAATAAGCGCAGCTGCTTTGTGTTACCTTATAGTTCTGCTATTCTATACGTGCCACCTGCCATCAGAGAGAGCACGTAAAGGGCTGATTGAAAATGCAAATTCAGTGTTGTTAACTGGTGGATCAAAAAGAAGCAAATGTGCTCTCAGAAAATCTAAACATCTTATCACATATAATCATATATTTTACATATAATCATAATATAAATATAATCATTTATAATTTTGACCCTTTTCTTAAATGGTTTAAAGGATGAAATGTGAGGCTTATTATTTTGTAAAACTTTGTGTTTGTCAAAACCTGCATTCATCATGGCTTTTACAGTCATTTTACAGTTCAGGATGTTAACTGCTATACCCCTCCCATATGGTATTAATTGTATTTGTGCAGGTCTTAAAAAAGGTCTTAAAAACCTTCAATTTAATTGTAAAAACCCTGCAGATATCCCGGAATATTGTCATCAGTTGTTCCAGACCCATTTGTTCTTCTTTAAAGTGTAAATTAAAATATTTGTAGTGAAAACTACAGATTTTCATTGATCAAAGCACATACAATAAATGGATTTGCGACCGTATTTGACGAGCAAGAACCCATTCAAACCGAACGTGCCCCCTCAGATTTTTAAGCCAAATGGATTTGAAAGTGCTCGTCATACTGTACATCACAACTGTTTAGTGTTTTCAACCATATAATGTTTACTTTATGATTGTGACATTTAAATACAGATAAGTACTAACAAACAACATTCATAGTTTGTAAAATATACACTGATGTCTATAGAAGTGGTAATAATCCTTTCAAATGTAATTTGACAACGTGTTTTATTGATATGCAATATTCTACACATTAGTGTTTATCTTATCTTAGAATATTGTAGGTACAAAATGAATAGTGCCCCGCAAAGTTATCGTCTTTTGGTTCTTTTCTTAGTTTTGAAGCTAAAATGTTACACAGCCTAGTACAAATACAAATATAAATTTGTAAAATGGAGAAAGTTGACTTCAAACAACTGCCTCTGATTCACAAAATGTGCTGTCAAACGCGGATATAAGGTGCAGTTTGTGATACCAGTGCTTATATGAATTTAAATGTGTTTTGTTTCTACAACCTCGTGGAATTTGTGGAAGACAGAATCGATGCAGTAATTATAGGCTTAATATTCTGAAATAGTGGCAGTAAATGATTTAATAATGTATGTTCTTGCTTTGATAATTCAAAAGTATAATCGGAAATGATGACATTGCAGTAGTTATTACAGTGAAAGCTAAAGTTTTATTATAAACAAGTTATTTTTATTTGTGGGTTAGTTTTTTCCACGTGAAACAAACAGTTCTGCTCTCACCCCTCCCTAAGTGGTGCTCCCTCTGTGTACAGTATGTATGTTGATCAGTGTTTATTTGTGAATAAAAGTCTAAATTAAATCCTTTTATCATATCAAGCAACTGTCTCTTCAGACAACTTGGATTAAACTGATCATAAAGATCATAAAATAAATCCATATGAATCGAGCAAAGTTTTGGTGTAATGGACTTTAAATGGAAAGAGTACCATCTCAGCAAACCGAACATGCTAAATGATTCACAGGCAGAGAGCATTTCTTAGGGTTTCTTAAAAACTGTGGCCCACCTGTTGATTTTATTTTTTTCTCAGAGACAGATGCTGTTTCTCAGAACACCTATTTATGAGATATCTGTCATGCAGAACAACAACAAAAAAATCTTACAAAACCTTTTAAATTTGGATAAAAGATGGTGTTATAAAGAGATAGTTCTCTCAAATCCAAGTATAGCTTAATTTTCTCACCCTCAAGTAGTTCTAAACCTGTAGGACTTTCTTTTTTTTCTTGGAACACAAAAGGAGATAATTTAATATCCGTTTGTGTGAATTCAATACTATGGCGGTACGCTGTGACTCATGTTCATGCTTAAGGCACCCAAGAGTATGAAAAAGTCCATGTTACTCACTAATGATTTAAGTGTTTTGATAAGTTTTAGTAATAAAGAATGATTTAAACAGTTCACTGTAAAATTATTATTCACTAATACTATCATTGCTCTCCTGTGTTCATTCACAAGGCGTTGGAAGAACATTATGAGATAAAAATGGGCAATTTTCTTTTTTTTCTTCTTTTTTTGAGTGACCTGTTCCTTTAACATGAAAATTACACACTTCATCTGAAAGTGTAATGTGTTGCCAAGTCTGATCAGGACTGTTGGATCATCTTTGCAGCTTTAAGGACTAGCAGCAGATGCTTGAGTTACGCAGTGGCTGTTGGGCAGTAAGGAATGACTTCTTCACAAGATCTGACTGTCGTCTTGTAGGCTTGTAGGTCAGGCTTGTAGATTTGACTGTCATCTTGTAAGGCTTGTAGGTAAATATACATTTTATCCCCCTGAGTACTAGATGATAGAAGTGAGATGTCATTGTATCAGACACTTTTGGCTTTTGAAGACTGAAATGTCCAACAGTCTGTGTTCCACAGGGATGAGTCATTGCTCACAAATCTCCATAATGCTGATGTCAATTAGCTCAGAAACAAAGAATGAGATGCAGCGATTCACTGCTCTTTTCATTTGTAGAGGCATAAAAGCAATATTGAATTTCTGTAGCTAGCAGGGTGTTAATGACCTTACAATAGTATTGGTCTCAGACATTAACATTACCTAGAAAGGCATCATATATGAGACCATTTTATATTTTCAAACATAAAGCTTATTGTTGCAGGTGATAAAAGTGCTGTAACGGTGCATACAAAATTAACATTAATGTAGTGATGATTTTAGTAAGTCTGTTGTTTTATTTGTCTTGGAAATATCAAGCATGAACCCTCATATGTCTCAGTCAGGGATGTAGTGGAGGCTAAACGCACGTAAACGTCGTTTACGCACCTCCCAAAATTCGGAAATAGCGTTTACCCACCTCTAAATTGCGTTTATCCACCTCTAAATAGCCTATAGTTCTTAAGCCATTTTTAATTAAGCTTATGTCGTTTTATTTTCAAATTTTTCATTATTAGTTTCATAGGTTGCTAAACCTAAGACAAAGTCTTTCATAGCGAGCAGGACGCAGCAAGATTAGAGCTGCCAACTCTCACGCATTGGCCGTGAGACGCATGTTTTTTTCATGCTGAAGTGTCAACCCGGTCTGTCACATGCCTGAAAGATGAGTTTATTTATAGATCTACCTGTTGAGCCACTCACGATCGACGAGTTATACCGCAAATTAGTTAAAATCTCCCAGAATATAGAGCGAGCGTGCATGCGAGACAGAGACTGTGCTCAAAACCGCGCAGTGCGCGCGCGCACGACAGAGAGGCAGTAGCACCTCATTGCAGTACACGAGATCCAGGGGGCGGAGTCGGATCCAGATCTAAGGGGTGGAGTTGGGTAGGTTTAGGGGTGGGTATAGGGATCAGGGGGTGGAGCTGGGTAGGCTTAAGTATATGTAAGGTGGGAGGAGTTGGATCTGGATCCGACGACTCCCCGTGGATTTCATGTTCTGCAGTGAGGACCATCTCCAGAGAGGGGAGGGAAAGTGAGCGAGAGACCTTGCGTGTGCAGAGAGCATCCTGCTGAAACAGGACCCCCGTTGGAGAATTTATCGTTTACCCACCTCTTTTTTTTACCACTACACCTCTGGTCTTAGTGAATCCATTATATATTCTATAATATATTCTCAAATACAAATCTCATAGTACTTTTTGTCTCCAGCTAAGAGCATTAACCTGTATTTAATTAGTAAACAAGTTATAGTTTCTGCTATAGTTTCACAACCCCTATTCCCAGTCCTGGACTTAATGGGATGTTTTATTCAAACTCATCATTAACCACATCATTTCAAGGTGTAGTATTTTACAATCTAATGGTCCCTCAGATGTCTGAATCCAGTCAGTTTGGTAATATAATGCAGTCATCTGCATTATATAAAACTGAATCATCAGTCAATATCTTGGTAATTTCCATGAAATATACCTAGTATATAGGACATGAGGTATTAATGAGATAAGATCTGAGATCAGCATTTAATTATTTAGGAGAAACTGAGTTGGACCGGTAATTATTCACACCATGTGGTATTGGTGATTTTATTTATTTGGTTACAATTTATTGATTGAGCAACATAGAGCTGTAAAAGGGAACATATAAAGTTGACCATTAAATTTCTTTTCACATTCCACAACTAGCAGGACCTTGAGGACTCTCAGAAGTCATTCACATTACAAGTTTTAAGGAATGGGGACTGAAAGCAATCTCTCTTTTGCTTGGAAGTACAGTGCATACATTAATGTATTCATGTAATTGCCACAGTCACTGAATATTCCAAGGTTATCACATTTAAAAACACCCTTACGATATTCCAAATCCATTTGGAAAGGAAAATTTATTTAGAGTATGAAGTCCATTTGAAGTGAATATTTAGCTGATTGTCCAAGCTGCTCCTTTTATACAATAAACCAGGGACTATCAATCTCCAAAAAATGACAAAACACAATAGTGGTACAAATGACATGTTCTAAATCTCCTGAAGACATGAGAGAACTTGAACATCATTGAACATCAAGACTCCTGCACAACAAACATTTTCTGATTTTCTGTTATTCTGTGCAACATAAGGACAAATAGTCTGGCATTAGGAGAATGACTGGAGCATTTCCCAGTACAATCAAGCAACCATTTATGTAGTTATTCAAAGGCGTATACTGTATGAAATATTGGATTACGAGTATTTACAGAGATGACCTGGCAGGACCTGTTGTCAATCAAGGTTATACCATGTAAGCATAATTAACCTGTACAATCTGAAGGCCTTGTTTTTTATTCAGAGTGTTCATAACAATCACTGTGGCTTAAATACACTCCAGGACATCAAAGTATCCTCCATCCTAATTTAGCAAAGACTTCTCCAGAACATCCCAAATACTTTTCAATGAATTTAAGGTCTGACCACTGTTTTTACATATTACTTGCACTCCATTCCCCCACACCAGTGGTGAACAACTTTCTAATGCATAGGCAGGGGTCTTGAGATACATTTTTCAAAGTTGAACTGTTTTAAACTGTTTTAAATGTCAAAAGCGTTCTATTACACGTAATAATACACATAATTATGCCTAAATGTCCATCTTGGCGGTTGTGTCTTGAAGTATTGGATCCGCACATTACTAGGTCTTAAAGTGAAAGCAACCTAATATATACTCCTGTCTGTCGTTAATGTTAATCAAATGACAACGGGAAAAAACAAACAGTAGTCTATTTAAACTTAAAGCACTGTTTATATCTGTATCTTTGTTGTATTTTTTTTTGTATGGTAATTGTGGTATTCTAATTATAAAAAAAAAACATTGTGAAAATCACAAAAAAAATATCGCAAAATCATGGAGGGACTGATTGAACTCAAAGAATAATTGTATCCACATTCTGGTGCAGATGTGGATCCGCTGTGTAAAGTTAACCATGTTGTGTCAGGGAAAAATATTGCATAGAAATTCTGTGACATCAAAAAATAATAATAATTCGGTTCTTACACGGGTTACCTAACTAGGGCTGTGCAATTAATCGAAATCGTTATAAAATCGCGATTTGAGCATGCGCGATTTCGAAATCGCTTCACAGCACGATTTTCCATATTCTCGAGAAAAGGGGTTTTCCCATAGCGTAATCTAGCTTACGCAATACGAGAGACCTCTCGAAAGGGAACTTACTTGGTTACTGGCGTAATCAGTTCCCTGACGGCCGTTTCACACCACAAGCATGAGCAGCGCGTCAGCGCAACTACATCGTCACTACTACATCGTCACTGCAGCTGCAGACGCTTGCGAGTATTCACCCCCGTTTCACACCGCAAGCATGAGCGGCGCGTGAGCAGCGCGACAGGGCAACTACATCGTCACTGCAGCTGTAGACGCGCGCGAGTATTCACACTGGAAGCGTTTGTACAGCGTCACAACAGCGGCTCCCAGGCTACATATAAGCATTTCTTTACAAAGACTTTTGTTAAATTTGTTTTTAGAAGTTGGTCATAAACTTGATAGACATGAAGTTTGTTCAAAGCCCAGTAAACTGAATAATTAAAACAAGTTTAATGGGTAAATTTTCTATAAAATTTGTGATTCTTCATTTTCTTTTCTGACAAATTGCAAAATGCTCTATTATAAAGCTCTAATTGATTTCCTTTGGAAATATGTTTCAAATTCACACAGAATGCATTTAAACTGTGAAGCATGTCTTTTTTTTGGGTCAAAATCGTGATTTAAAATCGAAATTGAAAAAAAAAAATCAAGAAATCGTGATATTTTTTTTTGTGCCAATATCGCACAGCCCTATACCTAACTCTTATTGGCGATTCAGGATGCGCCTCTCCACTGAATATTTTTTAAATAGTCTGCTTTGCCTTAGTGCTTTGTGATTTTTATTTATTTTTTAAATTATTTATGCAGATTGATTTGATGTTTCAGAGAATACCTCTACAGAGATATTAATTACGTCTGTATGTTTTCTGTTTATTACTAACAATGCAAGTTTGTCATAGAAATAGGAAATGATGAAATGTAGTGAAGTGGTTTCCTCAAAGCCTCCTCACTTTTTGATTGTGAAGCTAAGTGTTCTCTGTCTAGTAGCCTATTCTGTTAATTTCCTTTTGTTAGACACCATTCCCTGAAGTAATTTAGAGAACTCCCTCAGATTGCTATTGTAATGCACTCATAAATTGACTCAATCTATTAATTAAATTTGGGCATATAAGAGCTGGTTATATCCTGCTCCGTTATTGTTGATTGTAGCTTATTGCCATGCCAACAAAATATTCAAATAGCTGCACCTGTCATATTCAATGTAATGCTACCCATATGCATCAGTATAATAATAATAATAATTCATTACATTTATGTAGCGCTTTTCTCGGCACTCAAAGCCCTTTACATAGAAGGTAAAGCCCTGCATCTCAGCCCGAGCCCGGCGGGCCCCGACTTATTTACGCCCCTAGGGCCGGGCTTTGGGCCAATTTTCACGTCATAGTTCACACGCGGGCCGGGCCTCGGGCCTGTTTTAGGCTTATCCTCCTTTTTATAGCCCTATTTTAGACATTAATTAAAATAAAATCGAGGATTAAAAAACAAGCATAGAAAGACATTTTATAACCTATCACACTGATATGACTGACACATGACAGTCTGCTCACTCTCACAGCCTCACGCACACAGGTTTCCCGGCAGCGCGACCCACGATTCATGCGACTGGCTCGCTCTGTGTATAGTGTCTGCCAGCAGCAGCAGTAGCGAGTGTGTCTTCAGCGCAGCTGGAAAAGTTATAGAAGAAAGTACGACTGGATTCAAATATTCCACTGTGGATGCTGTGCTTTATCTCCACGATGCTCTGTAAGAGACTGTTCTTAGCCATGTCAGGGGGCTGTCGTGTTGTTTTTCGTTTGATTGGACTTTATTTTCATTAGTCTAACCGTTGGAAACTATTGGACATAAGAATGGCCATGTTCTGTAGTGAAGACTTGGTAAGGTAAGGTAAGAACCTGCTTGTTTGTTTTTAATTTAATTTAATTTATTTGATTTGTTAAGATTATACAAAAATGTCGTTTGACTGTGGTTGCGTTGTGATAATAATCGTTTAAACTAATTGTCTGTGTGATATGCTTGAAGTGTTTTATAAATGGATTTTATTGTAGACAAGTTAAGTGTTGATTTGAGAGGCTAAATTGATCAAACATGTTAAAACTGCTGTCGGCTGCTTGGTCGTCATTTAAAAAAAAAAAAACATATGCTCCGAACATTTGTCTAAATGAACTTAATAAAGAAATGGAAAGAAACATAACTACTTTGCCATTGAAAACAAAACGGACCTATTTTAATGGCTGCAACATCAAGGCAGTGTAATGAAGAAGAAAAAAAAAAGGTCTCCGGTCGGATTCGGGCTGATAATTCTGATGAGCTATCGGACACGGGTCGGGGTAGGGCCTGAGCGTCTCGAGCCTAGATTTGAGGCCCGTGCAGGGGGGAATCTCCTCAACCACCATCAATGTGCAGCATCCCCCTGGATGATGCAACGACAGCCATATTACGGCAGAACTCCCACCACACACCAGCTTATTGGTGGAGAGGAGACAGAGTGAGGAAGCCAATGAGTATATATGGTAATCAGTATTGGTATGGTAATAGTAATCAGAAAGCCTTTCTTTAATCTGTCATTGGAGACATCATGGCATTCGGCCAAAGGCCTATTATAATGGTGAGTGTTGAACAGTAGGGTTCTCAATGTTAAATCATACCTCTTGCAATAATATAGAAATGCCATATAAGAAGTGCTGTCCCATCAGGGAGATCAGCCAACAGTGGATGATGTTTTTTACACTGCAACCGCCCTGACGGGGAGTTAATGAACAAAAACCTCCTTTTCAAAAATATAATTTGTTAATGCTAATTTGCTAATGATGACTTTCGGCTGCTAATAAGTGTTGTACTCTCAGGTCTGATTATCATATTCAAACCAAATTAATCAGAGTTCTGACCTCAAAAATTAGTGCTCAAAATGTGCACAAATCCAGTCTGAGTCTGTTTAACTCTTGACTAAATTAATTGTGAATATATCCCTGGGAAAGGGAAAGGTGCAACATTGTAATATATTTGACGATGTTGAATAAAGTCAGATAAATGATGTGTCAGATAAAGGCCTATGGAATGGTTAATGTCTGAAGATATTCATGAAATTGTTTGAAAGCAGGCTGCCAGTCGGCATATGCACAAGGGTATTATTAGCCTCCATTAGCTGCCAGTAATACCCTAATTTTCCGAGCTGTGTAATTGTAACGTTGAAGGGACCTCGGCGCAAAAGGAAGTTCAAATGGATCGATTAAGTGTAATTCAGCCATGCTGTTAACAGCACCTCAAAACACAAGATATCTACTCTTTGTCCTCCTTATGCAGGGATCGTGATGGTGAGTGGTCCATCGCTGGAAAGACAAAAGTAGCTGCCCTTTCCTTTGAGGCTGAATTTTTCTTTCATATATGCTGGCTAAGTGGAGACAGGTCTAAATCAGGAGCAGGTGATGTTTGGTGAAAGGGTGGATGGTGACCTTCGCCGCTATGGCACCCAGACTATGGAATGCTTTGCCAACCAGTATTAGGTTTGCTGAGAATGTGGACAGTTTTAGGGGACAAGTGAAGACTCATTTGTTTAGGTTAGCTTTTGAGTAATCTCTGTCCTTTTATATATTGATAATTTTATCTGTTTTACTTCATTTATTTTAACCTGTTTTCTATTATGTTTTATTGTCTATTAAAAAGCGCTTTGTGACCTAGTCTGTGAAAGGCGCTGTATAAATAAATGTTATTTACTTACATACCTAATCATGTTTACAGCAAGTAGGTGCGTGATGCTGGAACCTCTGCGTCAGAGCGGCTCTGTGTGGGCTCAATGGTTTCTGTGTGTGTGCCGCACACGGCTGGAAAATAGAGGGGATGCATTTATGAACCCCTGGAAAAGCTCAGTGCATTTTTCATTTCGTATTTTGTCAGAGAAATCGATGCGCAACCACCCTGAGCTGAGATTTAGAGGGTCAACACTAAATACACACCGGTCCCGGACGTAAATCTCAGGAGTGGTAGTCTGTCCTTTCGAATACCCTACTTTGGCAAACAATAGCCTAGCATTCCCTTTTATGTCTTGGAGGTTCGCTGATTTGTGTTTTCTGGACTAGTTACTCTCTGAACTGTGTCAGCTTTGTGTTTGTGTGCGTTCTGAAGTTGTACTGTTGATATTTCTTATTAGCGGTGCTGAGTTGCAAGGCTTGCTCTTTGCTTTTCGTGTCTATCTTCAGGGGACACAGTGCCCGCTGTCGTAATTGGTGTGGAAACTGATATCTGTTCCCGCCACACGCTGCTGTGGATTGTCAACATTTCATAGTCCCTCAGCTGTAATCTGCAGATAATAAGTGCGTGTTTTTGGATACATGCTCCTCAGTGTCCCCTACCCTACAGTCCTCAACCTTCCTCAGTCTCATTGACATTCAGATCAATCTGCGGGAGCATGGGCTGGCTGTCATGAACACTCTTAGATGATGCCCACAATCTATATTAACAAAGAAGTGGCCTGATGTGAACCTTGGCCATCGTTGCGATCAATTTCTTCTTTAATGGCACTGCATATTGATTTAGACGTCTGTGTCGCACACAACTGCAAGCGTATAGTACAGGAATGGTGCAAACCGAGTTTTATGATTTTCTTTTCTTTTTTTTTTTGGCTGGTATGAGGAATGATTTTATCAAAGCCAAAACACCCTGGATTGTTCTGATACCTCTTCATCACAAGTTTTTTTAAACATTTTTACAGCATTTAATTATCTAAACAGGGCTATACGTTAACTTTTTTGCACATAGCACTGATGCTACAGAGGTGACAAATTTTGTAGCACAGGACAAACAATTTTAGCACAAAAAATAAAATGTCTGTTACCATATCTGAAAACAATCACAAGCTGTTCAATTCGTCATGTGCATGCATGTGACTGACAAATTAAATTAATGTTCCATAAAGGGGACACAAAATACAAACCTTATGTTCAGAAAAATTTTCTTACACCGTGTCCTAACCAGACACGATGCAATAAGATTCCAGTGACAAATAATTTGTCTGTCCACACTAGACGCGACGAGATGCGTCAAAATCAATCAAA
The DNA here is from genome assembly GCA_031834385.1 of Semotilus atromaculatus. NCBI lineage: Eukaryota > Metazoa > Chordata > Actinopteri > Cypriniformes > Leuciscidae > Semotilus > Semotilus atromaculatus. The sequence goes on from JAULUF010000015.1 coordinate 11,984,883, forward strand.
ACCCACAGCCAATCAGAACAGTGTGTGGGCGGAGTCTCACGGCAAGTGCATAGCACGTGAGAGTAATCTTGACGGCCATCACCAGAAAATGGATAAGTAGGCTACATAATCAAATTCACAAATATTTCACCATTTAAACATTATTCAAATACATAGGCTACTGAGTTACTGAACAATCTTTGTCAAGTCATACATTTGTTTGTTCACAGTTTGAACGTTCTTGTTTCCATTTGTTTAATTTCAAGATCTGAGGTGAATTATCCATTGTTGCTTTTACAGCTACTAAGCTGGGAGCACTAAATGATATTCAAAGTCACATTACACGCTTTTAACATTTCAATAAACCACATAAACAGTACCTGAGTTTTTCATTGCCACACTTTGTTTGTTGTTCCAGCGCGGCATCGCAGAAAAATAGAAACCATTTCTAAAATAGAACTGTTGTGTGTCGCCGTCACGGCTGGTTTGGACAAAAACTCTGATTAACATGGAAAAGACACATTTTATCACTGCAGAAACATAAAACCTTTTCTCAATTGTTTATGTAGCCCAATATCACTAATCACAATTCAAGTAGCATCCATCTGTTTTGGTTGAGCACTTCAAAATACCCCTTCATTTTCCTACATTAGAAAGGTCTAAAGTTTTATAATAAAATATTAAATTATTATGATAAACATCTTTAACGACAATTTCTTCATTTTTGTTTGGAAATCTTGAGAAAAAACACTTCTCAACATTGGAGAAAACGTATTGATTCGCATGTTTATTTTTTCCTATTTTTACCCAAAATAGGGTATTGTGAGCATTTGAGTACACACATGTAATGTAATGTAATGTAATGTCTGTTTCATTCATACTCATATCCAGAGGGCGCCCTCCTGCAAAAAGTCAACAGGTGAGACTCATAGAAGCCATAAAACTTATGACTTTCCAGGAAATTCCTTATATGGACAAAAACATCTAGATATCACTGTTGCTGAATAAAACGCAGTTAGAGACATATTGACTGAAGCGTGAAGACAATAAACGTATGCTTATAATGCAATACTAGCCTTTACAAGCCTTTATCGATAAAATATCATTTTTGCCTCATTATATGATATGAAGCCACGTCAGATCACAAAAGGAAGATATTTCAAGCACTCGACTGACATCATGAAGTGAGTTTGTTTGGAGTAAGAACATGCCATTACAAGAGGCTCTTCCATACATGAAGCTTTTACTCTTAAGAAGTCCAACATCCCTCATTCCAAACCGAAATCAGTCATTTTGTCATGAAGAGCTTCCTACAAGGTTTTTCCCTCTTTACCACTTTACTACTTACTACTACTTTTTCTGGTATTGTATTCATCTTGAAAGACAGGCACTATGCAAATCTTTTGGCTATTTGCTCTATTGATAAACGTAGCGGAATTCATCGTCTACGAACACTTTATGGCAAACATGAATAATTAAAACTGTGCACAGTAAATACTTTGAAAATGAATAATGTGTATGATTGAGCATTCATCTCAAGCTTACTGACATTTTGTTTTGCCATGTCCTTAACCAATTTGCCTGTAAATTGGTTTTGTTGTTGGCTCTAGATGTCAGATAGCAAAGGCTGGAGTGTTTTTTTTTTGTTGTTTTTTTGCAAGGCCTTCGGTTTGATGTTTAATTGAGCAGTAAGATAAACAGGGGTGTTGATACTCAATCCAGTCCCCTGTGTTTCCTGTTACGAGGTGACGAGTCCGTGTCGGTCCACCCATGAAGCATAATAAAGTTTCATGCCCTCCTCGGGTGAAATTCCTCATCTGGATCTACAACAGGATGGAACAGGAAGTGGTATAGATGTGAGAGCTGTACATTCGTGTGAAATTGCATGTGGCAGTGCAATTTCCATCTCAAGTGGTGTGCCCATCTAGCCCACCACTTAATTTTCACTTATGATTGAAAAAGATTTTCCAGTCTGCACAGAAGCCATTTTACCTGGATTCCGTGGCCCATAGGATCTTGTCATCATTCGGCAAAGTGTGGCATAGACAACATGCCAGCGAAGCCTCTCTGCGGTGGTCTGTCTGTGTCTTGTCTTTGGCATGACATTTGTTTGTGCCATCTTAGTGGCACTAAAACAAGGTTATCACACAACAATTCCCGATATAATGGGCATTTAAAAAAAAACAAAAAAAAAACAACCTTTGAAGTAAACAACAGATCCCATCTGGTGGCTCGGATACGTGGTCAAAACCCTCCATTCATTTCCCCTTACAGGGTCTGGAGTGTAGAAGAAAGATGACATGACAGCATCTCATTATCCACTAAATACCAGCAGATTAATTGCAATGACAATGACAGATGGCTCATTATCGCATCATCCAGAGAGGATTCTGGGAAAAAAAGTACAGGTACAGAATCATATGCGCAGTGATGGGATCACTGTACAGCATGAAGCCAGTAATTTAGCATTTGGCATGGCTCTGTGACTCTGTGAAGGTATTAAGGCTCCGTACCGCAATGCTCACTGGTTACTTTAATAGCAGGCAGCACGCTTATTTTAAAAGATTCACCTTGGTTTTTTAATTTTTTTATTTCCATGTAACTGCCCATCACAAGTTGGCTATATGCAGTATACCGTGTGTCAACGGGTTCATGTGAAAACTTTAAACGCTTAGGAATTAGGGAAGCGCCAATCCGATACTCAGTATTGGTATCAGCTCTGATACTGCCATTCTTTGTAGGGCTTTGACTTTTGCCCAAAAATCATATTCAAAGTTAATTTGTTTATAAATATTAATATTTGAATATATTTGAATATTAATTAATAATATTTTTACCATTAAATGCTGCGGCGCTAGGCTGGGCTAAGAGGGCTTAAGCCTGAATGTTTTAAGTAAAGCCCCGAATATTTTAAGTAAAGCCCCGGATATTTTGTTACCTTGTCTTTCTCATAGAGCAAAACAATTAATCAGAAAAACAAATTTGAATAAGATTACAGCTGCCACGATTACCTAATCATGAAAAGTGCATTGGCTATTACAGTTTTATTTACATTTTTACCTTTGCATTAAAGGTACTTGCAACGTGCTTTTGCAGCGTTGAGCATTGTAGCCAATCACAGACATGTCTGTTGAACGCATCAGCCAATCAGATGCGTTTAAATGAGTCGCTGTGCTGAAGATCTGTTTTGCGTGAGCTCACCGAGTTCTACACTTTTCGCAAACCTGTCATTATTATTGGCAATAAACTTAAGATGCAAATAAGAGATTCTCTGCAATGTATTTGATATTCTTAATGCTGCTCTGATGCACTCCATTACGCACCGCTCTGTCTGTTTTCATGATGACTAAAAGTTCAGTGGTCTAGCTCATCATTGTCAAAATGATTAAAGAAGCCGGGGCTTACCGTTCACAGAAGGATGTTATCAGTGAACGAATACCTTGTGAAATGTAAATAGCGCCACATGCTGCTTTTCAAATTGTCAGGAGTGTAGATTTCGAACTCCTCGTCAGGCGTTGTTGTTGTAGGTGTTGGCCTACATTGTTTTGATATACAAAATAGGCGCTGCACTAACCAGGACGCTAAGGTCACCTACAGGAACCCAGATGACCAATAATTGCCTTGCTAATGAGCTCGCGATTCACAACTTTACCAGGCGTGAAAAAGCCTCGGAATCTGAATTGAAAACAAAGTTTACAAGCAAACACATTTACAAAAAATAATGCCCATAATAGGTTAGAATATTAAAGGCTGCCTAATATTTGTTCGAATATCACTATTTTGTTAAATAGTCAAAGCCTTATGCCGGATCGGGTATCGGTCAGACGAGACTAGTGGTGGAACGGATCACAAAATTCACGGTTCGGATCGTTTACGTTTTTTGAGCCACGGATCGGATCATTTTCAGATAATAAAAAAAAAAAATAAAAAAAAAAAATATATATATATATATATATATATATATATATATATATATATATATATATATATATATATACACTACCGGTCAAAAGTTTAAGATCGGTAAGATTTTTTATGTTTTTAAAAGAAGTCTCTTCTGCTCACCAAGGCTGCAATTATTTGATAAAAAAATAAAATAAAAAAGTAATATTGTGAAATATTATTACAATTTAAAACAGCGGTTTTCTATGTGAAAATATAGTGAAGTGTAATTTATTCCTGTGATCAAAGCTGAATTTACAGCATCATTACTCCAGTCTTCAATGTCACATTTTTTTAATTATTATAATATGAAATTATTATAATATGATGCTCAAGAAACATTTATGATTATTAAACAGTTTTTTACATTTTTATTTCAGGATTCTTTGATGAATAGAAAGTTAAAAAGAACAGCATTTATTTAAAATATAATCTTTTCTAACATTATAAATGTCTTTACTGTATAACTTTTGATCAATTTAACTCATCCTTGATGAATAAAAGTATTTTCTAATTTCTTTCCCCCAAAAATAAAAAATAAATTTTTACTGACCCCAAACTTTTGAATGGTAGTGATTAATGTTACAAAAGCTTTCCATTTCAGATCAATGCTGTTCTTTTGAAATTTCTATTCATCAAAGAATCCTGAAATAAAAATGTAAAAAACTGTTTTCAACATGGATAATAATCATAAATGTTTCTTGAGCATCATATTATAATAATTTGATATTATAATAATTTAAAAAATGTGACACTGAGGACTGGAGTAATGATGCTGTAAATTCAGCTTTGATCACAGGAATAAATTACACTTCACTATATATTCACATAGAAAACCGCTGTTTTAAATTGTAATAATATTTCACAATATTACTTTTTTTTTGGTATTTTTTATCAAATAATTGCAGCCTTGGTGAGCAGAAGAGACTTCTTTTAAAAACATAAAAAATCTTACCGATCTTAAACTTTTGACCGGTAGTGTGTATATATATACTAGAGGTGGGCATAGATTAATTTTTTTAATCTAGATTAATCTAGATTAATTTTAAAATTAATCTAGATTAATCTAGATTAAAATGGCTCATTTGAATTCTCCCGAAGGCATTCAGAATATGTGTGCTACCCAAATAATGACTAAAAGTAAGTCTTTGAGAATAGTTCGCCTCGCATAGGGATGTGCATTTCTGCCAAAAATGCCATTCGACAATCGAGGAACAAAAGTCGAATATCGTTAAAAACAAAACCCGCAATGACAGAAAGGGAGGCCAATTTCATCTTTAGCGATTTGTCATCAAACAAACTGTTTATTAATTGAACAAGTAACATGTTTTCTTCGGTTTTTTTAACAGTAACGTTAATTGGAAGAAGAAAAAAAACAATACGCACCACAGTCCGTTTTTGCATCGCCAATGCTCGTTAGATCAAAAAATAATGTCATCATATGTCATAATGATTTTATGTGAACCTGCCTTGTTACTGCAATAGCCTCCTTTTTAAACAAATTAGTTTCAATCAATGTAAACTATTCGTGTGATTATGCCACTGCGCAATGCACATACATTACCGCGGGATGGCGGTTGTTCATTTCATAAACTGTGGACAATGGCAGCTTATTTAAACCTGTTAACCTTTGCCAGTGCGCCGACTCTCTGAAGCGTTTTTTTTTTTTTGTAGCCTATAAATTAATGTATGTCCAAAAACCGGATAATGTCATACTTTTTAGTAGTGCTATCGTGGCGTAATAATCTGTTTGGTTGTAAAATGTATTACCTGAATGAAATGAACTCGAATGTATCGTCCTGTAGAATCATTCATTCACAGACAGCATACGAAGATGTTCAACTAATAAAGATCTTCATCGCTGGCAAAGATATGATGCATTTGCAGATTTGCTTTCACTAGACTAAACTGTAGATCCACGGCCACTTCATCCAACGCTCTTGATGTTCTTAAATCTTCCTGTTATTTACGACTCCTCGAGTGTGAATTGAAAGCGCTTCAGACGATTCAGTGCGTGGGGAACTGAACAGATCAACTGATTCGCGAACCGATTTAGACAGATTTGACAACTTGTTTGATGAAGTCTTTGAACAGAAACGACTCAAAAGAGTGATTCATTTGTAAATGAGCATCGCTCATGCCCATACAAAGGATACAGCGCGCTTGGAATAAACTAGTTTAACAACGTATTGCATTAAAATAAAGTAACGAGAGGAACGTCGCCCAACATAACAAAGTAAGTACACCTTGTGTCCCTGACAGGAAAATACCCCTGCTGCGCGATCTGTGACAGTAGGCGCGGCCGCGGCGTCAAGTATGTATGTCATACTACACATTAGAATTGCGCGAAAATAACGATATTCGAAAAAGCTATTTATGATCCCAACCCAACTTAGATTAACGGCGATATTTTTTTTATCGCGCGATAAGAGTCTCACGTTAACGCAGCACGTTAACGCCGATAACGGCCCATCACTAATATATACACACATACATACATACACACACACACACACACACACACACACACACACACACACACACACACACACACACACACACACACACAGAGATCTGTAAAGGTCAATTCAGTTTGTGTTGACTTTTTGAACAGGGAGCAATTTTTCAGTATCAATTTAGCCAGCTGTCATACCCTCCTGTCCTCTGCGTCTCCTTCCACATGCATGTTATTGAATTGTCATCATGGTCTATTTTTGGCATGTGCACAAATGACATATTTTCAAAATTGACTTGTACAGTTGTTGTTAAACTGGGGTCATGGGGCAGTAAAGGGGTGCTTGGTGGTCTGTGGAAAATGTGAGAGAAAAAAGTACTTTACAGATTATATTTTTAGAGTTGAAAGATGGCATGTTATTAAATGAATATATAAAATATTTTATGCAATAATGTTAAATACTTTATATAATATTTAAGGTTCATTTTGCTTTCTAAAGACAGGTTGAAAATCATGAGATTATTGAATAAAATAAATGAATAAAACGTTATTAGTTTTAAAGACTCATAAAATGTTTTTATTTTACAGGTTTATAAATCTAATATTACTCTAATAGAAAAAAAATAGTGTCAACTTAATACAAAAGTTAATATTTTCTCTCTATAATATTTTAATAATATCCTTTGGCTTGGTACAGTGACATTTTTAAAAAATATAACATGTCTAACAACATGTCTATAATATGATTAAATATATTTTTCTCACAAAATGTAAATGGACCTTTATGAATGAAAATATTTAGCTGCCTTCATATTTTGGAAAGGGGGTCACAAAGGTCACAAGCTGCTCACAAGGGGATCGTCATATATTATTTAATCTTCCTTGGTCTTAAAACGTAATGCTAAAATGACCACAAGCTGTTCAGTTCATTATTAAGCAGGCATGTGACTGACAAAGGACATTATTGTTCCATACAGGCCACACAAAATACAAACCTTAACAAGAAATATTTTCAGACAAACATTTTCTTAATTTGCCAAAAATGGCAGACTGTAGGAACATAAACAAAAAAAGCGAGTAATAAATGCACCCACTATTTTATAATTTACAGCGTGTGAGCTCGAGTGTTTGCTTGCGCGTGCACGTGTGCGTGCGTTCGAGGCTGCGAGCGTGTGCGTGCATGTGAGTGTGTGTGCATCATGATATTGAATCGAATCGAATCGTTGACATGATAATCGTAATTGAATTGAATTGTGAGACCAGTGACAGTTGGTTAACTAATGTTTTTGAAAGAAGTCTCTTATGTTCAACAAGACTACATTTATTTGATAAACAGCAATATAGGAATATTGTGAAATTACTAAAATGTAATTTATTCCTGTGATGGCAAAGCAGAATATTCAGCATCATTTGATTTTGATTTTTTTTTTTTTTTGGTAAATTTACAATGAACAGTTATTCTGCTTAATTTATGGAAACCATGATAAATTTTTCAAGATTATTTGTTTAATACAACATTTACAAGAACAGCATTTATTTCTAATAGAAATGTTTTTTAACATTATAAATGTATTTACGGTACTGTCACTTTTGATCATTTTTATGTCTTTGCTGATTAAAAGTATTTCTTTCTTTAAAAAAACAACTTTTGGTTGATAGCAGCGTGTGTTTATTATATAGTACATTTGTTAATAATTATGATTTTGACCCATCGTTTGCCTGCATTTTTTTTTTTTCTTGACAGGAGACTCAAGTTAGCAAAGGTATTGAAAGGCAGAGCTTCACCAAATGGCCCCGAATAGACTTGCATAAATATAGGACTGGCATTGGGGGAGGTCATTCATCATTACATCATAAAGGTTTGCTGTGGTGGGTTTCTGGACAGGCCTGTTTGACACGAGCAGACTTCCCACACAGCACAGCACAAACAACATGTGACCTTCTCTTTCCTCAGGAGCCACCGTGCAAATACTTATCAACACCTTTTCTTTTCCCAAGACATCTACACACCACACACTTTACATGCTATTGAAATTCTCCAGTTAGTAAAGAGAAAGCAAGACCCACGGGGCAGAGATGAAGTCAGATTTAAGTCAGTGTTCATAAGACAGAGTTGACAGCGTACAGCATGTGCTACCTATTTAAGATAGAATAGTTAAAAGACATGTTGGTCTGTGTTGATTCTTTACTGTTACATCTCTGTGAATTAGCACTTCTCTATCCTAGTTTCATTCAAACGGTTGCAGTAAAGTGTAACAGAGGATGCTATGGACAGGCAAGGGCTCCATCTGGAAGGCTTGATGACAAAGAAAATCTTACAGGAGTGAACGAGAACAGCTTGCGATTGTTGATGAAACCGGAGCGTGTCTCAGTCTGACTCAGAATCGCACTCACGGTGTGCCTTCATCAGTGACAGGACATTTGATATTGACTCACTAGTTGTAACCAATACGTCATTTGTGATTTAACTAGTCTATGAAAACTTTATGAACGTAGTAGGCAAAGTAACTAATTTACAAATACGTAGAGAAATTAGATGGTATGACGAAAGCTAATACTCTGACTTGTCTCTCTGTTGTGATGTTAAGTGTCTGTGCCATAGTCACTCAATCTTTTTATAGAGTCCACTCATTTCCATTTATTCAGGATTTGCCATTTCACCTCATTTAGAACACTTTCAGTTGCCATGGAAAATGTTATTTTAATTGAGTGGGGCTTTTTTTGGTGTCTAGATGAATATAACTAGCTTTCCACCCAGACTTCATCATAATCACTTCCAAATTTAGGTGGTTAAGCACTACTGCTTAAATTTAAAAAGTCTTTATAACTTTCTATAACTAAGGCTACGTTTACACATAGCCGGGTATTTAGAGAAACGAATATTTCCCCCCCCCCTCCGTTTTCAATAAAAACATTGTGCACACGACCCGCATAAATACGCCGCGAGCGCCATCATAACTATGCCAAACCTATGGGTGGCAGTGTAGGGAGAAGGATAAAGCCAATCAGAATCCTCAGAATCGACACGAGAGAACCTAAAACCCCGTTTCTTCCAGTTGACACGGCAACACATAAACGGCGTTTTCAGAAATCTCCACTTTGGACGGAGTTTTTAGAAATAATCGTTTTCTGTGATAAAAACGGGGTTTTCGTGTAAACGAGAGGCCAAACCGCAGGGAAATATCTGCGTTTTCCCTCCGTGTAAACGGGGCCTAACTAAAAAGTAAAAACACTTCCATTTTTCATGGAAATTTGTTGCAATCTTGTGCTCGTCTTGTCCTGTCAACCATCTGGCTTAAATGGCAAATAATGCACAAACAGCCTCTAACCAAATAATTAGATAAATTAACAAGAGTATTTCGATTTTTCTGTTATTATTTTAGATGTTTTGCCAAAAACGTCGTCCCAATGCATTTTGGCTGCATCCGTTTGCTTTTGATAAGGAACAATCTGATATCTTGATGAAAGAATCTATTGACTCTTTAGTTAAATTTATGCAGTGTCTTGAAAATACTTCCTTGCGGATGGAGAATTTAGTCTAAAAGGGTTGGAATATCCAATTTGTTTCGATTGGACGGTTTCTGACATGGACATGTGGTCTGCTGAGACTAATTTGGATTTATTTGTTGGTTGCCATTTTGAAATGCTCCCTACTAACATTAATGCAAAGTGAATCTATTCAATTCCCCTGCAGGTATGATCAAGACAAATATGGCATTATGGGAACAAGGAAAAACCTCTAATTTGTCGGTCACTGTCTGCTGAACCCCTGCCATTATCAAATATGGCTGGAAGCCTGGCCCGACCTTAAAGTAAAGCACCTGAGGTTAATTCTGTGGACACGTGGTCATGAACCTTGGAGTTATTCTAGACGGTCCCATTCTGACCAGAGCAAATGTCCTTATTCTTTAAAGGTCCCCTGACATGAAATTTTAACTTTCTGAGGTTTTTTAACATTAATATTAGTTCCCCTAGCCTGTATTTGGTCCCCTCGTGTCTAGAAATTTCAGTCGGTGTACACTGAGCTTTGGCTATCTTTCTCTGCCTGTGAGAAAATGAGATCTCAGACGGGCTGATCTTGAATCTCCCCTGTATGACGTCATACGGGGATAAAGGTTACCTCCCCCTTCTCTGCTTTGCCCGCCCAGAGAATTTGACCCGCCCATGAGAAAACGAGCTAGGAAGTACGAACGCGCGCGCGCGTTTTTAGTTTATCCTCGAGAGATATCATGGCGTGTGACCGATTGAAGCACAAAAGTTGAATAGAGAGATATAATGGCTTGCAAACGAGCGAAGCATGGCAGTTGATCAGTGTTCGGATGTACAGATGAACACAAAAGTATTTTTTAGTTCCTTCATCCGAGCCTCTGAAGAAACAATGGGTTAATTTAATTTTCTCTGGAAATGCGCCGACACAACTTCCCAAAGTTTTGGATGGTCCAAACATTTCACCGACGACTGTTTCCTCAACTTGGGCCAATACAGAGCTGGCCTCGATGAACGTCTGAAAATAAATCGATCGAGCTACCAAGCAACAATTTAAGGTTTAAAGTTCAGACAGGTAATCTTTCTCTCAAAATCGTTCAATCGAGTTTATCTGGACAACTCGTTATGAAATCAATGACGCACGTGACTGCACAACGAAGCTCTTACTGTATATACATCATTGTGTTTGCATTGGTGAAAGCATTAGAGAGAGTGCAGAAACTGCGTTGTCTCACGATCAACACACTGTCATCTGTTTGCTCAATGCTCATCACGGCAACATTTTATGTGATGGGAATAGATCTAAATACTTTAAAAACTTCTCACGATTCGTTAATCTCGATAGCTGTATTAGTAAAAACGTATAATAGCTGTAGTAAAAGTATTCGAGAGAGTTTCACATGTAATACGTAGCTATTTCATATGCAAGCATGTCAGCCAATCACAGCGGAGGCCGGTTACACACACAGACACGCCCCTCCAAACAGAGCGTTTGGGCTCAGGGCAAAAATCAGGCTAGGAAAAATGCCTTTTATTTCTAAATTATGACTATTTTTGATCTACAAAACATACTAACATTATAAGGGCAACCCAGAAAACATTATAAAATAATAAAATAACCCCATGTCAGGGGACCTTTAAGTCTATTTATCAGCATTCACATTTAATTTCCTTTTCCTGTCTTTACTTTTAAAGCTGTTGGTCTGGCAAGTCAAAGTTTTGACTGTCGACTTTACGCCTGCTGTATATTGTAGTTTATTAAGGCCTAGAACCATCTATTCAGAAGTGAAGGTGCAGTCTGAACCCCACCAATCACATTTCACTGACTTTTTGCTTGACATTTAGAGGTGGCTAATAGACCGCTGTGCATCAGAAGGGGCTGTTTGTCAAACATTGACTGATTTCTTGTTTACTAGCAATTATCTAGCAAGTTCTTTGTCATAATCGCTCAATAAAGCAGCCCCGACCTTTGTAAACAGTCCATTGTTTCCCTTTAAAGCACATACTGTATATACTACATTAGGTCTGTCAATTGGTAAATAAATGTATCATATTATAGAACATTTATTTCAATTCATATCTAAAATCCATAATCAGAATGAAATGTACACATTTCTTTATTGTCAAAAAAACCACAAAAAACCCCAGCAATTTATCATGTGCTCAGCCATATTAGAGATATCCAAAACATTTATGAATTTGAATACACTGAGAAGTGCAAACTTCTTGACCTTGTATAGGCCACAAATGTTTTCCATTTCTACTTTTTTATTCTGTGTATAACCTTCAGTTTTCAGTAGTTGTGAACTTTCTCAGGTTTTGCTAAGCCCCATAGTCTAAGACAGGATAATGGATGACAGTAACCTATGCTAGGGTTTTTCTCTCTTTTTTTTTTTTCTTCTCTTTTGGATGCAGTTATTGTCAGCAGTCTTTGAACTCTGCCCTCTTGGAGAGGTAAAGAGGCCAACTGGGGGTAAAGTGTTTGGCAGCTGAGCTCGGCTCCTGTTTAGCTCTGCCATCTCTCTTCCTCTTTTCTGGGCCATGGGCTCCCTATTATTAGTGGCTCTTTTAAAGCTACACTATCTTACTATCTCTATATCTCTTACTTTGTAATTCCTGTTGTATTCTCCATGGTCCATACAAGGGGTTTGGACACAATTGACTTTCATTAAATGGTCAAAATGAAACATAATTTACACACCATTGGTTGTGCTTGAGGTTAAGGTCAGATGGCTGACAAACATTTTGTGAAAGTATTTAAACACTGAAAAGATTTATGTACTTCACCTTTTAGTAGCAGAGAATGGTGACAAACAAGAATGATGCAGTTTGTACATTTCATCATCAGTCACACCAGCCCTATAAATTTGACTTGAACAGGGATTTATGTTGGATAAACACCCCCATAAACCGTCTTCCAAAGCCACATTGACCTTAATGTTGCCACATTATGGTATATTATGAAGGGTGAATGTCTTCCATCTTTTTTCCCTTGCTCTTTGTCCCTGATAAATATAATTTTTGCAGGATGTAATTTCATTTAAATGTTTCAGCCCACACAATTCATTCTCTGACACTTGAAATGAAACTCATTCTTTATCTGAAATGAAATCAGTCTTAATGTGCAGATGAAAACATTTTCACTGTTCATTGATGACATAATCCAGATGTTTATTTCCAATCTCCTCATTTTCTCCTGCGATGGAAATAAATCGATTTGTATCAGTGGCAGTTGCATTAGATTTGGCTCCAAGACAGTTAGTTGTTTCTGTATAACGCATTCTCCATGTGCCCTTTTCTGACTGTGGTTTATTTTGGATCTTAGTGGCTGGTGGCATTTGGCATAATGTTTCTGTTGATATGGGTCTATTTGCCGTTTCTCTGTGTGGGGCTTAAAATCTGTCCTTTTCTCAGGCTCTGTGAGTAGTGCTATTTTTTGTTGTTTTTTTTGTCTTGCGCCTTTGATGTCTTCCCCACAGACTGCCATTTCCGCACCTGTTTCATCAGCCTCTGTGTCTCGCTCTGTTCTGGGTTCAGCTGTAAGGTCCTGTCTGAAGCTGCCAAGAAGACCCAATAACTTCTTATGTAAACGATGCTCGAATGAAATGGGGTGCCATGTGTTTGTTCACGTACAGCCGTATAAGAAGAAATGACATTGATGGTCAGTCAGACTGCTGCAGACAGAAAGGTGAAGAAAGGTTGTTTGTCCTGGATGCACTGTCAGCTTTCTGAGACTGATTGCTCATTGAGCGCTCTCCCACTCTCTCTTTAATCAACTTGTCACCTCCTCGTTTTCATTAACCTCCATTTGTTTAGAATCATCATCATCAATTACATCACTTATATGTTAGCCGACATGATCATCTGTTCATTTAAATTCTTGGAGGAAGTTTGCCATTTTTCAGAAGTGACAGGAAGTATTTGGGAATGAAGCTGTTGCGTGAAGTTGACGCATGAGTCATCATTTCCTGTTTACGCTTAATTTGTTTAAGGACTTATCTTACTATACACACAAACACATGTACATACAGTAAAAGATTACATGACTGTAGATGCTTAAACTTTAGTTTGAAACTAAATTCTTCATTTATATATTTTTTTTAGGCATTTCTAAAAATAGATTGCTAATTTAATTTGTCATGCTTGATAATAACCAATAAGACTTGCTATTTATAGCATTCTAAAATATACACAATATAAAAACCACAACAAATTAGAACATGTTTGGTATAATTTAAAATGCGGATGGTTTTTTTTTTTACTGTCAGTACTGTTTAATATAATATTCCTTTTCAATTTCAGCTAGTTGTCATTTCTCACAATTAAAATGTATTTATAAAATGTATTTAAAAATGTATTTATAAGTTACTCTGCATCATGCATTTACTGTACATCAAAAGCTTTTTATTTCTCACTACTTAATAACAAAATAACAATTAGGCTATATCTATAGTAATTGTTAGTAGAATTGCATTATTAATTGTTTTACCACTATGTAATCTACATATAAAATTTAAATTAAAACGACTTTTTGTATTTATTTTTTAAAGTTATTTATTTTTTATTCAGTCCCAAACAAATGAAGTCAAATTCGATGTTTGCGGACATAAATTCCATTATACTGTATCATGTTATACATTATGATTGTAAAGTATGTGACCAGGAAATATTTTTGCTCGGTTTTGCTCGGAATAGCTCACGACCTTCCTAGTGGCACTTGCAATCACCTGCCTGACCAGACACTAATGTCCTCATATTTTCCATATCACTTCACCTTGTGTTGTCTCAGCGGTTGTCACAATGACATATGAAGCTCTCACAAGTGACTATGCACTCTCAGCAGAACGCCCGTTGGCTCATCACCACCCATGACGAGTTTTACAGCACCACTTCTGGGTGAGTCAATGTCAACCATGTCCGCATGACCATCTCATTTGAGACATGACGACAGATACACCTCTGCATAATGAATAATATTCTGATGCAAACAATAGCATTTGTGTTTTATGGAGAGTGCAGGGTGCAGGAGATACCAAAATAGTAAGCGTAAATTGGTGTGGGCTGACTTTTTTCCATTTTGAAGAGCTCGAATTGACTGATTTCAGGTTAATGGTATTCATAGCATTTACGTAACGTCGGAGTTGAGTTTCATTGTAATAATAAACTGATGATTTAAGTTAAAAAGTTAGAATGAAAAACTTTACAAAGTTCAGCTGATGTATAATGAAGTATGATATATAATGGCAAATTCCATAGAGAAAAATGATTGACGTCTAAAATTACTGTTTAATGTCAATCCAATCGCACTTTATTTTTGACATTGATTACTATTTCAGTCGTTATGGCATGTAAATGTCATGAATGTAATGGGCATATTGACAAAAGGTCATATTGACGTCAGATATATTCTGTTCTTGACAGCGGTCGTTTGTTTTACAGTGTGCCAACAAGGAGCCGTCATCGTGTGATTATTGGATGATTTGGATTACTCGTAATGCTTTTATATTAATAATTTACACTTTAAATGGCTACTTCAGAGAAATACTGAGTGCCATAATTCTATTTTTATTGAATGGGCATCTCACCAACACAACACTCTAGATTGACGATAGGTCCCTAATAGTGTTTGTAGTTTGATTTTCTGTGCGCAGAGAAACCCGCTTGCTATATCTTTCTCTTTTCTCATGTTTTTATATCTTTCACGCTGTGTATCTGGCCTTGCTAACAGTGCTGAACATATATCAGCCGACTGTAGAGTTACAGTCTTATCTTTCGGTGCCATATCACACTCACGACTAGCTGGATCTCTGCAACGCCTGAGGAGTCCATCTCACTCCTCCACGGCCGTGTCTTCTGCTCGCTTGCACTGTCATAACAACTTTAATTGAACACTGATACTGAAACTGGAGCACCAGCACCGTGTTGTGTTTCTTCAGAGCTGGAGGTTTCTATAGATGCTGTTTGGATTGGACCACCGGGTCCTTTTCGAAAACTATCATTTTAATAATTAAACAAGCTATGGTAATATTGTTGAAGGATTAGCACACATTAGCTCACTGTTTTTTGTTTTTTTGTTTTTAATAAAACATGTCAAATGACTTTCTGTGCAATTACAAAAAATTGGGATGGGGCTTTCAAGCTTCATAGACGACACAAATGTACCGTAAAAGTAGTATATATGGTTGGTGTGTTATATACCAAGTCTTCTGAAATCAGTTTCAGTCGTCATTCACTGGTAATCTTCTTTTCCACTGGGCTGTTAATGACTAAATAACTGAATCAGTAAATTGAACTTGATAATATTGAAAATTTAACTTGGTAATATGAAATATGTTGAGTGCCTTATTCTGTGCAAGAAGCCACATCATCTCACAAAAGGATGCTAAACTCTTGGTATGAAGTGAGTTTGGAGTAAATGTTAATAAATGTTGTCTTTTGTTGGCCAAGAGCTTTGGAAAGTCATATTTGGAAAGATCTTTCACGCGTGTTGCTTTTTCAAATGGACGTTACAAGCGACTCAATCTCGCAGTGCTTTCAGATGGAGCTGCATTTACTACTGATCACAGAGCCGTACGTCACTGACAAGCTGCGCATAAAAAGAATAATCGATGCCTTTGTGATTTCATAATCACAATAAGCCAAAACGGTTTAAGCATGATTTTAGGTTAATTGCTATTAATCGTGCAGCCCTATTACTTATTCAAAATAATTACCCACTCAAGAAAGTGTGCGATTGTGGACACAGGCTAGTAGGGGTATAACGGTACATGTATTCGTATTGAACCGTTTCGGTTCGAAGCTTCCGGTTCGGTACGCATACAAACCGAACTATTCCTTGGACCATTTTTCCTGCCGACAAAATCCGCGCTTGCGCGACCATCACAACGTTGCGCAACATCAAATGGCAAACGTAATGAAAGCGGAACGAAACTGCGCTTCTCATTATATTGTGCTTCACGGACCGTATATCAGTTCGGAGTGACGGAGTCGGACCATCAACATCTGTGCAGCGCGAGCCGATCTCGATCAAGCGAACTGTTAGCTACTACACAGCACTAAGAGATCCAGTAAAGAAAGCATTTGAATTCGCCACTGAAGTAATAACATCGCTGCGAGATCTAGTGAGAAGCGTTCACATGTCTCCGTTATTAACCTTAGATCTCTATTAGATCAAACAGCGCTGACGTGGAAACCAGGAAAAACATTGTGCCGTGGATGAACTAGTAATAGGCTTTAAGTCCACAGATCAGCAACATTCACCATGGATTTAATGTAACACTAACTGTAACCAGTTTGGCTGGAATAGTGAAATGCTTTCAAGTACTTCACACATTTTTTTACCAGCACTTCAAAACTCAAATATTCTATAAATATTCTATAGATAAATATATATTTAAATGTTATTTTTAATGTGATGACCAAAACATTATTTATTCATCCTTCAAAAATTACCCCCATTTATAAACTTGAAAGTTTCAAGATGTTGGAAAACTCACACTTATTTAAAGAAAAAAATTTATTTTAATAAATAGGAAATTTCTCTGGCATTTCGTAGGTACGTACCGAACTGTGATTTTTGTTTACCGTTACACCCCTACAGGCTAGATCTGAGCTAATAATGATCCGAGCTGATCTGGGGCCTTTACCATGAAGCCGGTTTATGTCACACTTTCGTGTGCATTCGCTCCATGAGCTCAGGATCAAAGCCTGAGTTGACAGAGAAAGTTGATGATCAGCGTCATGGTACCAACAAAGCCTGATTGAAATGGTTTGGTTTTGTAAATTTGAAACTAATCCTTTAAACCTGAGTTTGTTCAACTACCATCATGGGATAGGCCCCAGATCACTACATAATTAAATAAGTGAATTGAATTTGAAAATTTATCTGAGCTGGTAATGACTGAATCATTAAATCTGTGATTTGAATTTGAGAATAGATCTGAGCTGTTTATGATTTAATCATAAAATCAGTGATTTCAACTTCAGCAGATCTGGGATGCGTTTCCCAAAGCCAATTATGGTCGAAAGTTCAGTTGTTATCAATACAATTCAATGGAACTTGCGAACGTAGTTGTCTAATGATGCTTTTGGGAAACGCACCCCAGAGCTGTTCATGACTGAAGCCTTCCAATTTGTGAATGAATTATTCAGATATGTTATGTGAACTGGATCAACTGATTTATTGGAAGGATCCGCTTTATAATAGAATGGCTTTTTTTGTGTTTTTTTAACATATGTTGACTGACGCGGCCCTCATTGGTTTTCATTACAATTCAAAATTTCTTCCTTTTTTGTCTCACTCAAGTCAGTCAAAGATTTGAAACAACATGAGGGTGTGTAATTGATGTCAGAACTTTAATTTTCAGGTGAACTTTAAGGCAGGGGTATGGTACAGATTAACATTTTGACATTAGGTGAAATGCAAAAAGCTGCGGCTGCATAGCAGCTCTGAATTGACATTCTATGCTTGCGGAGTTATTGGATTATGAAAGTGGTCTGTCTGTCGATGCATAACTGACAGCTTTACGGTAAAATCACCGCCTAGCTTTATGACTGCAGGACATGTAGTCAAGTTCAGCCAAAGCATTTTGAGTTTCTGTGCAGAGTAGGTAGGCGCTCAGTTTGAATGGGGTTAAGGTCTGGCAGCAGGTGCTAACATGCTTTTGAAGCTTGTATCTGCTGCAGTGCCCTTACCTCAGCTTTAGTGATTATTATTACAGACCCTGGTGGTTCATTTCAGTTTCTAGGCTTCTCATATATGTTTGAAGCAGACCCTGAAAGATTAAGACAGAGATGTCTTAGATGAATCTTATAGGACCTTGGGAATGTGCTCAGGATTCATTCTGACATATTTCTCATGTCACTGCCTGAAGTTACAAGCCCTGGGGTCTTAAAGATGGATCTCTGCCTCAAACCATATGGCTATCCTCCTCCATCAGCACATTTGAATCTGAATAGCATTGCATTGTCATTATTAGGATAATGTTCACTATGTCAGCAATCTGATTCCTCCATTAGAAATCTGACCGTTGTTTAAGCCTTACAGATTCGTTTTCAACTGCTGCACTCTTGGGCTTCAGTCAGTGCTGGAAAACTGATTAGATTCCAGTCACTTGTAGCTGGTGGTTAAAGAAGAGCTGGGTGTTGGGGCTGCCTCTTGTGGTTCTGTTTGTCTGTAGTTAGATTACGCAGGTTCCTTTATCCTTCCCATGAGGCAGATACACGTTGCATTTGTTTTGTGCCAAAAACACCATTATGTAGTAGAGACCGGGGCTTGTTGTCACAAGTGTTGCATCTATACGATTTACCCTCGGTTTCACAGGCAAGGCTTAACAATATCTTAAAATATGTCAGTGCTGTTGTTTTATCTCAACATGCACACCAGTAATGTTTTTTACAGTAAAGGCAAGTTTATAAAAGCTACTGAATGTCCTAATTGAACTAAGCCCTAATCCTGGCTTAATCTAAGCCTTGTCTGTGAAACTAGGCCTTAGAGTCAAAACTGTTTTCTTTTTCTTTTAGTCAACACTATATTTACAGAAATTGACTCAAATATTAAGCATACCCTCTGAAATATTAACTGGAGGATAAAGTGCGACAACTAGCCTGGTCTCCCCCATATTGTTTTGTGATTGAATTTGAGCTTCATTGTGGAGTTATTTGGATGCGTTTGCTGGTATACTGCAGGATAGAAGATCTGTAACTTCTTTTATAGAGGTTTACAAGATTATGGCTGAGCTAGACATTATACATTCTGGATGCAACAGCTCAGACAACCACCAATGAATGCATCTGTCTTGATTAAGCAAATGTTCCTGTCATTCTTTTCCACCCACATTTTATCTACAGCCTCACTGCAGCAACCGTCTCCCCAGAGTAAACTGATGTTAAGTACCATACTAAAGTGTACAATAACAACGTGGATCTCAATAACTCTTACTTATTGATCCAACTTGAAACCATGGTAATTCATCTTTCTTTCATAGAGAGTTTTGTTAAACATTAAATTCTTTAGGGTTTTGATTCAAATTTGACTTTCATTTTAGTTTAATATTTTGTAACAGCAAAATCAGCAAAAAAGCTATAAAAGTCTGAAAATTATATTTAATACTTTGTAAGTGGAGCTTTATATGTTTTTTTTAAAGAGAATATACAAAATAAACTTTGTAGTACAAAATGATTTATCTTGCAAAACACTGGTTCCCTTTCGTAGTCACTTCGAGAATACGCGTAGCGTAACTCCGCCCCACCTCGTCGGTATATAAGGAAGTACTCTGGCAACACACAGTTATGTTTTTGCTTCGGAGCCAAGAGGTCCTCTTCACTCCTGCAGCCTATTCTCTGACTATCCTCGAGAATCTTCTAGACGAGCAGCTTCCAGTCGGTGTTGGTGTGATGGCGTGTTCCAGCGACTTTCAGATTCCTGCCTGCTGATCTGTGCAGTGGTCTGCAACAGCGTGTGTGTTTCTCCCTGGACGCTTCAGCACTGCTGCAAGCTTTTATCTCACAAAAAGAGCTTGCACACGGCACGTCTTTTTAAAGACAGAGCCGTGTATTTCTGAGTGCGATAGTCTGATAGATTCAGCTGATGGGCATGAACGCTGTTTGTTGTGTTTGGGCTGCGCTCAGACAGTGTTCATAGATGCGTCATGTTCTTGATGCGGGAACATGACCATCGCAGTGTTATGGTCGAGACTCAATGAGCTCAATAGAGCGAGAGTCCCCTCATCCACACCCCGATCTATTCTCTCCACAAGAGGGAATACTTTGGCTGGTGGCCTGGGTGACTTGCTGGGGCAGCTGGTCTGGAACAAACTGACGATTTATCCTCGGTCCACACCCCCCTCTTACACATTGCAACCCGTGGGGTTTCTGGATGAAAAAAGACTCTCGCGTTTTTCGAGAGTCCAGCAGCTCATCCGGCGCCCCGGCAGATGAAATCATGTCTATCGCCACAACACAAGGTGAGCTGGAGTCCTCTGGAGATGAGGGTTTGGCTGTGCTGCAACCTCCGGGTGTGCCAGCTTGTCGAGTCTGATCCAGAGTTGACAGCTATGCTTTCCCGGGCCGCCGCGAGTATCGGTCTTATGTGGACATCTGCCATGTCCCGAGTGTTCAAGACTGATGATTGGTTTTGGGGGTGGCGACCCCAATTCCTTTCTATCCGGACGTGCATGACGAGGTCATGAGATCGTTGGAGTCTCCTTTAACTTTTCGCGACTGCTCAGCCGCCTCTTCCACCTTCTCTGCCCTCATAGAGGCCGAGTGCTAGTACGATCAGACAATACCACGACTGTAGCATACATCAACCGACAAGGTTGCTGTATGTCGCAACTCGCCCGCCGCCACCTCTTATGGAGTCAGAAGCATCTGAGGTCGCTTCGTGCCATATATATTCTGGGGATCCTGAATTGTGCAGTAGAAGAGCTCTCACGGTTTCAGCCTCTTCCTGGAGAATGGCGACTCCATCCCCAGTCGGTTCAGCTGATTTGGAATCAGTTTGGCGACACACAGATAGATCTATTTGCCTCCCACGACTCGTCCCATTGCGACCTGTTTTACTCCCTGTCCGAGGGAACGCTCGGCACGGATGCACTGGCGCACAGCTAGCTGCGGGGCCTCCGCAAGTATGCGTTTCCCCCAGTGAGCCTTATTGCACAGACCCTGTGCAAAATCTGGGAGGACGAGGAGCAGGTCATTTTGGTTGCGCCTCATTGGCCCACCCGGACCTGGTTCTCCGAACTTGTAATCCTCGCGACAGCACCTCTCTGGACAATTTCTCTGAGGAAGGACCTTCTTTCTCAGAGATGGGCACCCTATGGCAACCTTGTCCCGATCTTTGGGATAGCCGGTAACCAGACCCACTCAGGTGTCTTCGCTTGCTCGCCATTCCACTCCACGGACTAGATACGGGCGATATTCTCCTCAGGTGAGCTTCCCCGCAAGCCCTGAGTTCCTCCAGCACTGTTGACGTCAACGCCAGAGTCTATGCCTGCGGCAGCTTTCGCGTCGGCTTGGTGCCTCCGTGTGCATGGTTCTCCTCTGGTGACCCCCACATGTGTATTTCCACTGTAAGGCTTTCTAAGCGAAACCTCATTTCGTCGTCTTTCGACTAAACGTCTCCGTTCCCTACTCAGGGAATGAGGGTTACATCCGTAGCCGAAACGTTCCCTTATTTTTCTGTTCAATGACTCATTGTGAAAATTAAAGTAGCAATAGAATCACAAATTGTCTTCCAGCCATCACAATCTTGTGTGACACTGTATAAAAACCAATTCCAAAGCTACATTTTCACACTTAAATCTGTTTACCCAACAAACACAAGCTGTTGTATTTGTTGGATCAATCTGTGATGGCAGAGATATTGTGTAGCTGGATAAAAAAGGGCTTTTTCTTATCACTCCACTTCAGTTGCAGAGGGCCCATTAGACTTTCATAACGTCTGTCCAGACAAGTCCAGCGAGTCCTGACTGATGTTCCATCAGATGTGCTGCTGCTATGCACTACTCAGGGGAATTCACAATAAAAATGTATCGCAGCTGCCAGGAGCTTTTATTTGCATGCAATGTTTTGGAGCCTGGTTCTTGAATTACGCAAATCAGGAAGATTATTATAGAATTATAGAATTGGATACTTTTAGCAAGAACACATTGGATTGATAAAGTGTTTTTGATCAACTTTTCTATTTCTATTTCAAATAAATGCTGTTTTTTGAACTTTCTATTCAAAGAATCCTGAAAAAAACATGGTTTCCACAAAGATACTGTATTAAGCAGCACAACTGTTCACATCATTGATAGTACTAAGAAACGTTTCTTGAGCACCAAATCAGCATATTAGAATGATTTCTGAAGAATCAGGTTACACTAAAGACTGAAGTAACTCCTGAAAATTCAACTTTGATCACAGGAATAAATTATATGTTAAAATGTATTCAAATAAAAACAGTTATCTGATATTGTAATAATATTTTTAAATATTACTGTTTTTACAGTAATCAAGTTAATACAGTCTAGGTGAACATAAGAGACTTTTTTAATAAACATTTAAAAAAATCTTGCCAACCCCAAACTTTTGAAAAGTAGTATTTTCAATTTGTTTTATATAAGATTTATTGAAATAGTAAAAAAAAAAAACTTAAAAAAATTTATTTAACTTTATTAATTAATATATTTGTAAAAAATAATAATTTGAAAATAAGAGAAAAATAGACCTTGGCGATATATTATTCGACCACTACTGCATTATGCATGTATTTGAACTGTATTAGTTGTGTGGCAATGTGGAGGCAGCTGCAGGAACAGGCAGAAACTGTGCACTTCATTACTGTGACATAAGGATGGCTTGATAGATCATCTCTACAATTTCCATGAATTATTGACACATAATTAGTAGGCACACAAACAGACCCATACATAACCATGTTTTTCCGCTTGTTTTGATCATGTTCTAGGGGTGGGCGATATGGCAAAAATATCATACAGTATCACGATTTTTTTCAGGAAAATCACGATTCACAATTTTATCATGATTCTTTTTCATGTTGGTTTTACTATTTTGCAAGTGACTGAGCATTACAGCTAAACTAATGTCCCTATTTTAAAACCAAGCCTTAGGTAACAAAATATATAAAATAAAAAAATGGCAGGCATTTAGGCCTAAGTAGCGAAGATAAAAAATCTTTGTTCTTAATTTTTAATAACAAAGAAAATAATGACAAAGATACACATACACAACTTACAAATGTATATATAAATATAGAAATGAAATAAACAGTGCTTTATTTTTTTCAGCTACAGTAGGTGTATTTAACAGTAGCATTGAAGAAAGTAATCAAAAGAGCAAATATGAAAATAAAACACAACATAGACTTCACTGTATAAATTATACATTGATACTTATGAAAGCTACTATTAAAGTTCTCAGAGCAGTGAGTGATTTCCTCTTTGTGTTTGGTTGTTTTATTAACATTAAAGGGATAGTTCTCCCCAAAATTTAAATTGTCATCATTTAATCTGTCAAGTTGTTTTAAACCCGAATAAGTTTCTTTATTCTATATATAATAAAAGTTATTTGGAAGAGTGTGGATAACCAAACAGTTGATGTACCCCAGTGACTTCCATAATATATTTTATTCCTACTATGGAAGTCAATGGGGACCAGCAACTGTTTGGTTAACCACTTTCTACAAAATATCTACTTTTGTGTTCAGCACAAGAAAGAAATTAATACAGGTTTGGAACAACATTAGAGTGAGTAAAGAATGACAGAATTTTTATTTTTGGGTGATCTATCCCTTTAAGGACAAGCGGTAGCATGTTTACTATTAGGCTACTGTCTCTTTACATTTACATTTAGTCATTTAGCAGACGCTTTTATCCAAAGCGACTTACAACTGAGGACTAAAGCAAGCGAGTCATCGGGAAGACGCAAAGAACAACACAAGAAGTATTCAAAATACAAAGTTCAGGCATTGCTCAGAGTAGTAAAAATCAGACAAGGGGAAGGGATTTTTTTTTTATGTTAAGTGCTCACGGAAGAGATGAGTTTTCAGCTGACTTTTAAAGGGGCACCAGGCAGCCCTGAGTGTTTTTTCTCTACGAAGCTCCCCCTAGCGTCTGGTAGTAAATGCTTTCAAACACACTGTCGTAACAACGAACTGTTGTTCCTCCCCCCTCCACGAGCAACCCATCTGATCAGCTGTCAACCCTGCTGAGCATGAACCGGCTATTTCAAAACCAGTTATATCTACCGAGGTAAGTAAAGCAATATTTTCTTGCCAACTGATGGCGATTTTTTTTTTAATATATATATGATATGATAATCAGTGGATTTCTGCTTCTTTTTTACAGTCTCAGCCATAACGCAAACTATCGTTGCCCTTTGCTTATAGCTAGCCGGTGCTTGAATGGGGGTGTGTACGTGCATAGTGTACGTGTGCAATGCCGTAAAGCAATTTGTTACATCGCGAGACCTGATATCACGCGATACTTCCTGACGGCGAGGCCGGCGGCCTGCCGGCCAAAAGTTGCAAGTGGGATTTCTCCGCTCTCGGGCACCAGGGGGGTGCGAACCCACCACCATTCAACCCAAAAATAAGTAATATAACCATTCCACTGACTCCGAAGCTGTTCAGTTAAGGTAAAAAAGTTACTTAGAGCACCTTTAAATGCTGACAGGGATTCTGCATTCCGGATGAGGGTGGGAAGATCATTCCACCAGCATGGAACCGTGAATGAGAATGTTTTGGAGAGTGATTTTATGCCTCGCTGTGAGGGTACCACGAGCCGCCGCTCATTGACCGATCGTAGGTTTCTTTTCGGGGTGTTTTTGTAATGTGCTCTGTGAAAGTCAGCTGGTCGTCAAATGTAACTCCAAGATTTCTGACCGACCTTGATGGGAGGATTAAGGATGAATCAAGCTGGATAGTGAAGTCTCTTTAAGACCTGCACGCGACACGTCTAATATACACGCATTTGTTTGCTTTCACTTTAGACATAACCAACTTTATGTAAACCTTGTGTGTATTTGACAGTATTAGCGCAATAAGACTTGAAAGATATTTTAGTCCTGTAACCATGTGCTGGTTGACAGGCTTTTAGTGCATGTGTGCTTCTGGTGTATGCGCTCAGAAAAGCACATATTAGAACGCATATCAGCACGTGAATTAAATGTTTAACCGGCAAGTCTTTAAAGTATAATAAACTTTTGTGAACTGCAGTGTCCCGTTCCTCTGCGTTAACATTTGATGTGAATATACATTACGATACCACGATATTTCTTCAAAAGCAGATCGTGGAGACATTTTAACCATTTCGCACCCTTTAACAGCATATTCAAAGTTCTTTCACCTCTCTAATGTACCAGATGTCTCAAGGTTGTTTTGCCAGTGTGCTTTAATGTGTCCCCAAAGGCCTCTCTCAGAATATGTCTCTGACAATGGAGATTATCATAATGTAATTTGATGCTGCTGTGTAACTGAATGGGCTTTTAATGTTTAGCCTGTTGATAATGAGTCTTTTCATAGCAGTGTTGCCAACTATTTTCAATGGAAAGTAGCTAAAACCTGCTCGAAAAGTAGCTAAATGTTGCCCTATGACGTCATGCATCATTAGCATATTAATGACGTCATCGCGTCGTATTTGCGTTCTGCCTAATTTGTTGGTATTTCAGTTTATAATAACGGTTATCTCCTCTAAACCATGCTCACTTACTGTTTTTATTTAAGTATATAGCCGAATGTCCAGTAAAGCTGTTCTCAGTTACATCTTTCCTGTTAGACAACGGAACGGAACGGAACTTAGGCTAATGTTAACCAGCAGTAAGTTCCATAGCTCTGACAAATTTGAAAAATGATATTTATATTATGTTCATATGTTTAATAAATTTGAATTTATATTGTGTGTATATGAGTTTTTGTATGTGTATATGAGTTTGAGGAAAAAATCTTTCAAATTAAATGGTTTGAACTTTGAATTAAAAACAAAGAAGGCAGCTGATATGTGATCACTGATTGGTCCCTGCTAATACAGCGTGCACATGTGCAGCTCATTCATGTTTATGTCAGCTGGCGTGCAGTCAACGGAATGTGCTGCTCTCTCAGCCACTCACTTGAACAGAGCAGACGCAGAGAGATGTGGCTGTAGCGGGGAAGTAAGACCTCACGCTTGCAGTGGCGATATTTGGAAAGTTGCTAAGGTTTGTCCAAAAGTCGCTAGATTTGTCACTAGTCGCTTTTTTGAAAAAATTTCGCTAAAGGGGTCTGAAAAGTCACTAAACAAAAATGTTTCCTAGAATGAACCCAGGCTTTGCTAACACATCACACACAGCCTCTCTAAGATGGTGAGCGTTCACCTCGGATGCAAATTCCACAGAGAGAATTGGTGTGTGCACATCTGCAAATACCTATTTTAGGCAGCATCTCGGATGAAGGTTAAGAAAACGTAGATGGAAAGAATTACGGGATTGCAGCTCCCCATAGTGCCGACTCATTTCACAGACCGAATGCTACTGGAACCCTCTGCACAGTGCGGCAATATTTTTGTTTGTTTTTTGTTTGCATGGAGATCCCAGAAAGTTTGCAAATAGAAACTAAAAGCAGCTTTATTTGAATCTGGTCTTGCAGTCATTCTTCAATCTTTACTTGGCCATGAAAGCAAATCTTCTGATTTCCCTTGACTGACTGTATGCTGCTCAGGTAGCTTGTGGGACTGAATGAAACAATCAGGCCAATCAAAACTGTTCAGGATCATGCTGCCATAAATCACCCATGTGATGCCGACCTGGCAAATACTGCATTCATCAGTCTGATGGCTGGGTGAGCCTTTCAGATATAGAGTTTGAGAATCACCATATTCATGTGTGGACTCATACAGGCTCCGCTTCTTGACCTACTTTGCAAAGGTCTACGTCTCATACAGATCAGATAAAATGAGTACCTTCTAGGAAGAGTACATGGAGAAAGTTTGGTGTATTGTGTGAATTCTGATGTATTTGTCAAAAACATGCCTATTATTTTTAAATGTATGCGTCTTATGGCACTGTTCCAAAACATAGCAAACTGCCTACTGATATTTTAAGGCAACATACATGCTTAAATTCTGAGGCAGAATTGCATGTATTCATTGTTATAATGAGCAGGGGTGACTAAGTGATTTGGGGGCCCTAAGCAATTCCAGGTATGGGGTCCCAACAAACCAACTATTTGCTCTTTTACTCTCTCTCTCTCTTTCTTTCTTTCTTTCTTTCTTTCTTTCTTTCTTTCTTTCTTTCTTTCTTTCTTTCTTTCTTTCTTTCTTTCTTTCTTTCTCTCTCTCTCTCTCTCTCTCTCTCTCTCTCTCTCTCTCTCTCTCTCTCTCTCTCTCTCTCTCTCTCTCTCTCACTAAATCACAATGTAATGTAAATATATCCATCATGTTATTAGTACGCTATATAAAGAAGAACAGATCATATAGAGCTTTCATGGATAGACTACCCTAAAATATCATGCACTTAGACCCAAACTTCATGCACTTATATATCCCAAATAATCCTAACAACTTTTATTCACTTAATAGTAAAATAAAACTTGTATTCTCTTTCTCTGGATTATGGTGTCTTTACTGGTGATTGAAATCTCATTGCATTATTCTTAATTTATATTACACCAACCATTTTATAATACCTCTGAAACACGGTCATTGTACTCCCTACAACTTTCACACTCAGTTGATTGAGACATAAACTACACAGTCTTATTTCAGTGTTGTTAATGTTATTTCAGCAAACAATTGACTATGCACATAGAGTTTAACATTATTAAGTTTAAGAGGGCAAACTTTATTGTTCAACGGAACTATGTAGTACTAATGGACTGGTCCACTCTAATCCATGACGGGGCCCCACATTCATTCAGATGTAATAATTTTAAAACTTTAATGATGATATCCTGACCAAACAAAATCTCAATCTAATTAGTAGGTTATATATGATTAATATAGGTTTCTGGGTATTTGAAAGGGCTCTCTGATTCCCTGGGGCTCTAAGTGGCCACTTACCTTGCTTATTAGTTAAGTCCTCCCCTGGCAATGAGCTTAAGAAATAAATCCAAGATGGTGGATGAGGTGTGAAAAAGTGTTGATTGAACTATCTTTTATCAATAATTCAGTGTGAAATATTAAATAGGGCTGTAATCAACCAAAGAAAATCTTGGTCGACTGAAGTCCTGAAATTTCGACTAAAATTTGACGGGGGCGAAAAAAAAAAAGTTAGAATAATTAGCTTTGATTAATTAGTACTTGGTAGCCTTGTCTGCCTAAATTAATTATAATTAAACATAAAAAATAGTAGGCTATTTGCAGTATATTAAATAGTTTTTTACCTAATTATTTTGCACTGAAGTGACACACTCGAGTCTGTCGGCTCTGACAGCGTTGCGTCACGCGTCACGTGCACCTGCGCAATATCATGGCCTATGATTTCCGAAAACAGTACTGTCAACTAGTGATATCAGCACACAAATTGTTGAGGAATATGCAACATAATTTAGATGATTGTTTTTTTCAGATGTAATAATAACTGACAGACACTATTATTTCAGCCACTCGCTCAGAGCGAGGCTGAACATAGGAGCTCAGCTTCGCGGCTGAGACACAAACTTAAAGCTTTTTCTCTTAAACATATAAAAAAAAATATTTATTAAACAAACCAGATCAAGATAAGAGCAGAAACAAAATGAAGTGCATAACTGAAAAATAAAAGCATAGACTCAAAACAAATACAAACAGTGGGCACAGCGCAATTGGTCATTAGGTTCCAAAATATATGTTCATATAGCCTACTAGCCTACAGACGGGGCAACCTAACGCAGACAAGTTAGCTTACCGTTTTTAGGTGATATGCCATGTTTGTAGTCGAGCTGTGATATGCAAACTGTTGCTTGCAAACTTTGCATTCGACTTTTTTCCGTTATCTATTTTTGTAAAATGCTGCCACACTGCCGATGTCTTTGACATGGTAGAGGAGGACTGACAGTAAATTAAACGCTCACAAATAAATAAATATTCAGCAAACCACCAGACCCAGGCCTTCTAGTATTTTCTTCAATCTGTCTCCAGTGGGTTGGGCTATTCCAAAAAAAGTGAAAACAAGGGGGGTGTTCTGAAGACAGACTGTTACCTGTGAAACAGGGGTGTTCTGAAAACACCCCCATTAGCAATTAGTGCTTTCCACCTGATATAATTAACACAGCAAAAAATCGACCAATCAGAATTTTGGTCGAGCCAGAATGCATCAACCAATAAATCGACTAGTCGACTGGGAGATTACAGCGTTAGCATTTTACCTGATCTTTGTGTGTTATGCATTTGTCTTGTGTTGTTCGCTTAGCAACATGCTAACAGCAAACTCTTTTGAACTCTGCACTGTTGGTTTAAGATGGTCTTAGTTGGTTTAAACTGGTCTCTCAGCCTAGTGCTGTCGCGATAACCGCAATATTGTAGTACCACACGACTGACAAGCCAACCGCAGAGGAATG
Source organism: Semotilus atromaculatus (assembly GCA_031834385.1). Classification (NCBI taxonomy): domain Eukaryota; kingdom Metazoa; phylum Chordata; class Actinopteri; order Cypriniformes; family Leuciscidae; genus Semotilus; species Semotilus atromaculatus. The sequence continues at coordinate 12,014,759 of JAULUF010000015.1, forward strand.
CAAGTAACCGCAGCAACCGCAATATTCGTGTGTTTTCTTTTTTCATAAGGCTATACACTACCCTTCTTATTTTGAACTTCGTGCATGTGTATTGTAAGTTGTTAAATAAGTTAATAATGATAACAAGACTGTTTATCATGGTGATTTGTACAGAGGCTTTGTGGATTTGCACTTAAGCCTAAGCAGATTGATTGAGCGCGTGCGATTACCTGCGTCTGTCTTTGAGGTCAAGTTATATATTTTCATGAAAAGGTTGCTGTGTCCAAGGAAAGCGAAATATTTGTCCTATCACCCTTTTTATTTTTTTACCATGAATGGTATCAGCGACAGTGCTGGACAGCATTCCACAGTGCGAGGAATCCGCAGGAGAAACAGAACGTGGGTCAAATTGTGTTTTTTATTTATTCATTCTGTGCAATATATGCGCAGCTGAGTGAACAACACAGGTTTATGCCTGGTTCAGATTACACGGTTTTTGCCCGATTTTGGCACGATCCATTTGACGTAGGGTGTCGTGGGGATTCGTAAACGACAACGGGCGTCGGGACGCAAGATTCAATCTCGTATTGTGTGTCATAGTGGGCGGCAACCTACATGTCTGCGTTGCTTCACGACATCACGACAAAAAGACTAACATGTTTAATTTTTTTAACGGTCGTCCACGACAGGTTCCGTCACATGTAACGTTATGAGGTTTAAACAGTCTGTTTTTGTAATATGTTATTGTTGTGGCAAGCTAGCAACATTATTTTACTTGTAATACTGGCTAAAAGTAAAAATATATAAGAAAACAATATTTTACATCAAGTTCTCTTTGGAGGATTGACAGCCCATACTGTCCTCTTCGAATAATCCAGGAACGTGTCCATTGTCGGGTTTTCTTTCTTTTTTTACGTTTTTCTGAACACAGGACAGCCAATACAACGCTCACCGCTTCATCCATTGTTTGTTTACGTTCCTTTCCGGAAGTCACTCGCTACTAGTTTCGCCTTCTCGATGACATCACGCGCGTCGTTAAAGACGGCACGCGATGACTGGTCAGGATGCAACGTGTAGTCTGACATGTTTCTTGTCCACGACACGATAAGATTTTAGATCCCATGCGACTCAATGCTGGTCAGCTGAGCCTTGAAAAGTGGAGCTCAAAGAAAAATAATTAACACCTTGTTTCATTACATCTAACTTTTAATGAATCAGTGTTTTTGAGCGTGTTTATTGAATGAATGGTTTAATGACTCACTCAAAGATAGTCCCTTGCCGTAATGACAACCACGCGCTAAGTGACAGCCTTTCAATGCGCAGAGACTGTTTAGTTTCGGTTACATTGGTTACTGAAAATGTCCTCGTTTTGCATGGTGACCACATCGTAACACATTTATATAGCAACAAATAAATCCAAATAAATAAATGGTGATAATACCGCATATCGGGCTAATGAGCCTCTCAAAATTACAGCTAGGGAAATTCCTTCACTGTGACAGCCCTATCTAAGCCTGGCCAAGCTGTTTGTCAGCTACTTTACACTCTAAGAAAAGTCTGTAAAAATGACCCAATGTATTGTGTTATTATGAAGGAATTTTTGTATTCTTTAACCCAAATTTTGAATTAGGCTACGCATGACATTTATTCTGTTTTAGGGTTAAATAAAATCTCCAGAAACTTAATGGATAATGGCAGAAAATTACCAGTACCTTTTTTGTTTTTCTACAGTTTTTTTCCCCCCTCATGGTGTTGTTGGCCGACCAGTTTGGCTCTAAAATCTAAACCCCCCAGGCTGACTGCTGAAACCCTAAACCCCCCAGGCTGACTGCTGAAACCCTAAACCCCCCAGGCTGACTGCTGAAACCCTAAACCCCCCAGGCTGACTGCTAAAACCCTAAACCCCCCAGGCTGACTACTGAAACTCTAAACCCAGCCAACAGACCAGCCTGACCAGTTTGGAAGACCAACTAAGAAGTGCAAACCAGCGTGGGCTGGTTTAAGTTTTTTTTTCCAGCAGCTAAGTGTGAAATGATTTGCTTGTCAAGCATGGAGCATAATCTACAGTGAAGAAAATAAGTATTTGAACACCCTGCTATTTTGCAAGTTTTCCCACTTAGAAATCATGGAGGGGTCTGAAATTGTCATCGTAGGTGCATGTCCACTGTGAGAGACATAATCTAAAAAAAAATCCAGAAATCAAAATGTATGATTTTTTAACTATTTATTAGTATGATACAGCTGCAAATAAGTATTTGAACACCTGAGAAAATCAATGTTAATATTTGGTACAGTAGCCTTTGTTTGCAATTACAGAGGTCAAACGTTTCCTGTAGTTTTTTACCAGGTTTGCACACACTGCAGGAGGGATTTTGGCCCACTCCTCCACACAGATCTTCTCTAGATCAGTCAGGTTTCTGGGCTGTCGCTGAGAAACACGGAGTTTGAGCTCCCTCCAAAGATTCTCTATTGGGTTTAGGTCTGGAGACTGGCTAGGCCACGCCAGAACCTTGATATGCTTCTTACAGAGCCACTCCTTGGTTATCCTGGCTGTGTGCTTCGGGTCATTGTCATGTTGGAAGACCCAGCCTCGACCCATCTTCAATGCTCTAACTGAGGGAAGGAGGTTGTTCCCCAAAATCTCGCAATACATGGCCCCAGTCATCCTCTCCTTAATACAGTGCAGTCGCCCTGTCCCATGTGCAGAAAAACACCCCCAAAGCATGATGCTACCACCCCCATGCTTCACAGGATGGTGTTCTTGGAATGGTACTCATCATTCTTCTTCCTCCAAACACGGTTAGTGGAATTATGACCAAAAAGTTATATTTTGGTCTCATCTGACCACATGACTTTCTCCCATGACTCCTCTGGATCATCCAAATGGTCATTGGCAAACTTAAGACGGGCCTTGACATGTGCTGGTTTAAGCAGGGGAACCTTCCGTGCCATGCATGATTTCAAACCATGACGTCTTAGTGTATTACCAACAGTAACCTTGGAAACGGTGGTCCCAGCTCTTTTCAGGTCATTGACCAGCTCCTCCCGTGTAGTTCTGGGCTGATTTCTCACCTTTCTTAGGATCTTTGAGACCCCACAAGGTGAGATCTTGCATGGAGCCCCAGTCCGAGGGAGATTGACAGTCATGTTTATCTTCTTCCATTTTCTAATGATTGCTCCAACAGTGGACCTTTTTTCACCAAGCTGCTTGGCAATTTCCCGATAGCCCTTTCCAGCCTTGTGGAGGTGTACAATTTTGTCTCTAGTGTCTTTGGACAGCTCTTTGGTCTTGGCCATGTTAGTAGTTGGATTCTTACTGATTGTATGGGGTGGACAGGGGTCTTTATGCAGCTAACGACCTCAAACAGGGGCATCTAATTTAGGATAATAAATGGAGTGGAGGTGGACATTTTAAAGGCAGACTAACTTTGAGGTCTTTGAGGGTCAGAATTCTAGCTGATAGACAGGTGTTCAAATACTTATTTGCAGCTGTATCTTACAAAATAAAGTTAAAAAATCATACATTGTGATTTCTGGATTTTTTTTTTTTTAGATTATGTCTCTCACAGTGGACATGCACCCACGATGACAATTTCAGACCCCTCCATGATTTCTAAGTGGGAGAACTTGCAAAATAGCAGGGTGTTCAAATACTTATTTTCTTCACTGTATGTTGCGGCCTGTTTCAAGTGTTTGAATCGTTTACTTGCACGTAAGGCAACTCGCTTTTGGAAGAGAACTTCGAAATGCAAATATGCAGAAAAATGCGGTTGACTTAAGGATTTTTTGTGGCAGGACGGTCAGACCCTTTCTAGTGAATCTCCATGGGGATGTTTTGAACTAATATTTGTTTTTCAGGCCATTGTCTAATTCAAACAGTCAATTGAGTAGGAGAAAAATCGATTACTTTCCAACGGCCCTCAATTGAGACTGACAAATTAGTCCCAGGCTCTTGGACAGTCAGCAGCACAATCTATTGCTTGCAGACAAGATGCTTATCTGAGAGACGCATATGTCCTGGATCACCTTGCTTTGGCTCTACATTACGTAGATACATGGTAATTTTGGAGCATCATGACTGTGGGTGTCAGAATATGGAGGCTGGGATCTCGAGAAAGGAAAGAATGCTTTTATTCTCACAGAGTGAGAGAGTCCAAGGTCAAGGTGCTCTCGGATGCTATAGTTTCACACATACATCACAGGAAGATGACAAAACACCTGAGGATGAGTGAAGAGGAGTTAGAGAGCCGAAAAGAAATGCAGCCTTTGAAACGAAGCAGCATTCAGTCGCCACTGTTGGGGATAACATGTCTTATGCAATCGAATGGGTTTACTTTAAAATTATTTTTTATTTTTATTTAGACCATAATATCAGTTACTTTTTTTTTATTTTTCTTAGTTTTCAAAATAGTGATGCAATTTTTCTTTTTTAAAATAGTAAAGCAATTGTTTATTTATCAGCAAAAACAACTGAAAACAACTTTTTTTCATAATGACTAACAATATTATGCTACATATTTACATTTTACAATATTGTTACTCGGATACCTTCCATAAAAATAAATATTTAGCAGCAGTTTTAACGTAACTAACTTGTAATGCAAAAATAAAACAATACTATAACGTTACATTTCATAAAAAGTAAACATGTAACATAAGTTGCTGTACTTTTAATGATGTTTTATTAAAGTTCGGGAGGAGCACGTTCAGATAATTAACACGAGTGGAGTGCATTTAGCAATCAATGATAAGAGGTATATATAGATTCAGCAATCTCACCTCAATCCATTGACAGTTTAGCAGCATCCCTCCACCGCCCCTTCTCCACACTTCTAGTCCTAACCACTTACATACGAGGGGAGTACTCTGGGTTCGGGCCAAACTCCGAGCTTGGAGCCCTCCCCCCGGACAGCACGTCAAATACGCATTAAACCTCTAATTGTATGTAAGTGTAAACTCGTGAAATAAATAATAAAAAAATGGTGCAGAAACATCTTTCACATTCAGAAATTGCTAGTAAATTTCACAATTTCAAAGAAATGGCAAGTAATGACATTGATATTTTCTTGTAAAACATATTTCAATAATCATAAACTTTTTTGGTGTATATTATATAAATTATAATATTATTTATATATATTGTAAAACATTACTTTAAAAGGAATGTTCCTGCCAGCCACAATATATTATATTTATCCCATAACTGGCAATATCTCCTGCTTCCATCTCTGCTGTCAAAAACAGCTCTAAATGAAAATGTTACACCGGTTTGTTCTGCTTCAATTGACTGTAATTTCATTTTTATCTGTTGTAGTCTTGAGTTAGCAATGTGCGTTGCAGACTGTTCTAAGTTGAAATAGCTTTGGTGACGACTGTCCCTGCAAGCTAATGCATGACCCTTTCACCCACCACGCGTCAATATGTTTTTGACCTTGTCCCACACTTGCTCTTGAGGCTTCTGGCTGCATTATAATCAGTTACAGTCCTTTGGATACTATTATGCATTCGTTAATAAGGTTAGAAGAATACATTTTGTGGCAAGGCTGTGTGTGATGTTACAGTGGAGCGATCGAGTTGGCTGATCCAGTCCGTCCTGTCCAGTTTCAGATTTTGCTACATTTGCTTCCCTGGTTAGATGGAGCACAAGTTTACTTATGTAATGTACCGTTACAAGTAACACACTCACACACACACTCACACTCACACACACACTCACACTCACACTCACACTCACACACACACACTCACACACACACTCAGAGGCACAGAGAGTAAATGATAGATATGTGGGTGCTTTATGAGCAAAGCAGCCCTGTGCCCGTAATGAGCTGCAGTATGAGTTTGAATGAGTTCACTGCACAGAGCGACTTTAATGAAACAGTCTAATGACATCAGCTCGAGCAGGGAAAGATAAAGATGACATATTGTCCTATAATAATCAAAGTGAACTTCAGCATTAATGTCAGGCTTGTGTTTTCAGGTCTTATTCGGTTGTTTACGCAGTTTCAAGGTTGCAGCCGGTGTGCAATCAGAATGACGCAAATGAAAGAGGTTTTTTTTGCACTTGAAGACAGTCTTTGTTTTATCTTAGCAGGGTGCAACAACATCTTTCATCATGACATTTGCTGGTATGGTACACTGAATAGTTTTAGATTGTGATTTTCATGTACTTTGCTGCACAATCTGAAAATTTGTTAATCTTCAGCTTCAGAACAGACACCAAATGAATCGAATGACTCATCATGATTGCGTTTCATCAGTTTGGATGATTCATTAGAAAAAGCAACATTACATATACCACTTCAGATGAGTAAAATAGTATTTTTGAGTTGAAGGAAAGCTTGTGGGACAAGTGGTACATGATTTGTAATTTCTAAAATTAAACTTTTATGCTGTAATCCTTTTTTTGTATGTTCTAATAAAATGACGGATTTCATATTGTTTCCCCACTTAAAGGGGAACTGAAACGGGAAAATAATATTAAAAACAAAACATATATGAAGTTTTTCCCGATATTGAAATTGTCATCAGAGCGCAGCCGTGTTCGATGACGTCACTGGCATGGTACCACTGTAGGCTACTAACGTTATGTCAGGCTACTCTTCTGCTACTCTGACTGAACTGACTGATTATGACAAGTTAACACTTGCATCTACCTGGCCTTGCAAAACAGCAATTTAAGTAAGAAATTTAATCATCAAATGAAATAATAAAACTCCATATTCCTCACTGTATGAATGAAACGTATACTGATTCGTATAGGCTACTGCTGTCACTTTAGAATATACTGATACACATACACGATTTCTTACAGATGTTTAAGTTTACTTAAGACAAAACCAACTGTTTATGTAAACCTTGTGTTTTTGACACTTTAAGTTTAAATGCAATAAGACGATACAGAGAATTTAGTTTAGTGGCTGTCTGTGCATTGCGTTTAGGCGTGTGTGCTCGTCAAGTTTAAACTGGCCAGGCGCGCCGCCGCATCTCTCATACACAATTTGAAAGCCGCTGAAATTACAGTAACTAACCAGTGTCTTGTCGTCGATGGATATTGCTTATATCGGATAGCATCCTCGATGTCGGATTGATTTAGCAAGGTGATCTACGTCGGTGAAGGTGAACATCACGATAACAACTAAGGGGTGAGTGGAACTTGTTTACAGGACCCGCCGTGGTCACCTTTATACCACAGTCATTTTGCAAACAGGTTATTCGGTCCTTGATGGCATCGGAGGTGTTATATTCGCTTGTTGGACAAATCACAATTTAATTTTTTTTCGATCTGTTATGCTCTTGATATGGCATTTTGCTGGAGCTCTCAAGGTAGCCTACCATTCCAGTGACGTCACGAACCGTTGAAACTCAAGATGGCAGCGTCCTAGTAACAAAACAGCAAACTAACATCACTGTTTTCCCCCTTGTAACTACTTCAGCAGTTTTAAGTGTCCTACCACAAAAAACAATGAAAACACATCTGTTATATCACCTTTGCTTCCTATTTCGTGTCAGTTCCTCTTTAATGGAAATAAAATGTCTTTTCAGATTTTTTCTGTCAAAAAAATTCCACCTGATTATATGGAATGGAAAGACTTCAATTTATACAGTGAATGGTTAAATACGCACGTTGATATGCGAATTTCAACATCTGCATTTGTATAGAAGCTGTGATTTTTGTGTGTAGTTTTAGTGAGTCATTTAAATTTCCTCAATTATTGAAGCATCCACGCTGGATAGTGCCTTGGTGACTATACACAACCCTGACCAATGGAGCTATATTTGGAAAGAGACCTAGAGTATGCGTGTGCATTTGTGAGCAGCACTTGTGAAAATGAGCTGTAAATGTAATCCTCAGGAGTGCCGTGATAACCGCGATCAGCTCTCCTCAAGTCCTGAATGCGATCCATGGAGCCAATGCTGTTGCTTGCTGTTGAAGCATAAACAAGCTAAATTATGAGAGACTAAGACCGAATCTATTTACATGAAGACGTGGTTGATGTGGTGAGCAGAAACCATGTCACAACATTGACGATCTGTTTAATTAACAAGGATTGACGTAAAACCATAATGGGATGTTTGCTACAGTCATAAGGCTTTTAATCACCACATGTAATCCATCTGCTGGAGGTTGAAGATGTAAATGTCCACATTTCTACACCGCCTACACTGGTGCCCTTATGTTGCATTTTACATCGCTGTTGTCTTCTTGAACATGCTGCATTGTGACACCTACATTTCTGAAATTACCCATATGGTGAACTTTGTCTTCCTGGAGCATATCTCAAAGTTCCCTAGGCTGGAATGTCAAAGTGATACAGACTTTAGTTAAAACCGTCAGCCTATCTGAAAGAAGACTGTTTTGACACGGCAGACTGCACAACAACTCTCATAGTCTCAGAAAATGCGGATATCTTGTGACATGGTTATATCCTAATTGATTTTGTTGATACCTGACATCTGATTGGTGACATCTATGGTGGTGCTGCTCAATTGGTTTTTGCTTCAGGACTACAATCGACCATCAAAAGAGATATAGTTTTTTCTAGTTCTTGAATATCCAACAACGTTTTCATAAATTGCTTTTTACAACCATTTAAAGGGCCCCTATCATGGATTTTTTTTAGAAGTTTCCTAATGTTATTTTGGAATCTCCTACAACAGGTTTGCATGCATCAAAAAACTGTTTCATTTTCTCATAATATACATATGCACATCACCAGATTTTCAATGATTCTCAAATGACTCGCCAAATGAATCAATCTTTCAAAATCCATCCTTTCCGTGAGCTACTCTGCTCTGATTGGCCAGACAGCTCAGTCTGTTGTGATTGGTTTACCGCATAATTCCCATTGCCATAACACTGACAGCTCTGTGTGTCCTGAGGGTTCCTACACCGTAAACTAAACACAGGAACGAACAATGTCGTTGATTTTACCATATCAATCCGAGCGCGAGTCCGATGATGAAACACTAGAAGAAGAAGAACCATTCATTCAACCTGAACCTCCATCACAAGGACGACTCAAGCAGGACGTTTCAGTGATTCACTACTCAGTTTGAGGTAACTAATAGCCGAGTTCTAGCGTGAATGACTGATGTAACATAAATATTGGCAAAACAAATCTTGCTTCATGCTTAATCTTTCCTCAAAGTAGTGAGAACGACAGACAATCTGCATTAATAGACAGTTTTATGTAATAGTGGCCCACAGCTGATTAGTTGACTCCGATATTTGAGAAGCAGTCGTCAGTAAAATAAAGGTAACAGGACAAGTTTAGGATTATACTGCTGTAGTATCATGGTAAAGATTCATTTTAACCACAGATTCTTCACATGCTCGTCCTTGGGCAGTGAAAAAAAAAAGTCTTTACTGTCACATTGTAGAGCACAGCGTCTCCTCGACATGATCTATCCAGTATCAACAGGACTCAGCTGCTGGTTTGAGGTTTAAGTTTCCCTGAAACTGGGCTAATGTTTTGTCTTGATGTCACAACGAAACGGCTTATGACTCGTTTGAAAAACAGTTAATTTCATTGACTCAGAGTCGACTCTTACTTTTGAAAGACAATAACTTTATATACGGTGCACTCTCAGATTTAAAACTTTGCAGGATGTTTTCATTCACTTAGCTATATTATCACTATAATCACATATCAGCTACAGTATATTACACACTAAATGAAAGGTCATTTTCAAAAATCCATGATAGGAGCCCTTTTAAATGACAATTTAGATCAACATGGTTGTATAAATATATTAAATTAAGTAAATTATCATTGTGCATATCATTGAATTGTAACTAATTTCACAACCTGTTCATGTTGACTTTTTGCTAATATGACTAATTCTTCCAAAAATGAATTTGCCATGCCAAATAAAATACTGTAGTTTAATTGGATGTATAGCTTTTGAAATCAACATTTTCTCTAAGCCTATTTTTATTTTGCGGTCCTTACTTTGTATAACAAGATAGTTAATTGGACTTTACTATTTTCCTTTAGCATTGTTTTGTTTTCCCTGGTATCCACGATCCTTTCGGAATTGATTTACCAGTTGAACCATTGAATTAGTGAGTGTTACTTTGGGTGCTACGGCACTTCTGTTTTCCCATGTGGCGTTTCTCAGGGTTGTGTGCCTGTGGTTGGAGGTGGCTGATGCTGATGGCCCAGCTGCTGCCTGTGTCTGATTTAAGGCCCCGGCTTCAGGAAGTGGCTGCTCAAGAGTCAAGGCACGTCACAGTCTCTAGACCAGAGGAAGTTCACTGCTATTCACCACTGATGCCTAAATGAGACTCTTCTGTCCTGCGATGGCTCTGGCACACACACCTTACTCTCTCTCTTTCACAATGTCAGATAACAGCACTTCCTTTTCTGAGACACTTCATTCTTATCATTTCCTGCTCCAGCTCTGTGATGAATCACTGTTTTTTTTCTGGTTAGAGGCCCAGCAAACTAATTCTTCCTCTCTGGCTCCATACACTTTGGCCCTTCATTTTGTTTTTCTTGTTAGTACATTTCTTGTGCTTTTGAATGAAAATGTGCTCGCCAAGAGTGACACAATTAATGCACAAATTGGTACAAGATCTGTATAATTTATCCTCAAATTTGATTAAGCTTTTAGGAAAAGTGCTGGTGGGGAATGACTAATTTATTTCATCACACTATTCTATCTATGTATCTATCTGTCTGTCTGTCTGTCTGTCTGTCTGAAAGGAAGATGACATGACCGTGTTTATTGCATTTCGTCTGCTCTGAGACACAATTCGTTTATTATATACAAGGGCTTCTCATACTTTTCTCAATGATAATTAGCTCCAGTTTATCAGGAAGTGACTCACTGAATGGAAACTGCTTTATTCGCAAATGTTGAAATTTTCTTTTCTTTTTTTTAGCAGGATCATAAAGATAACAGGTAAAATTATAAAATAATTTGAACTAAATACAGTGTTTCTTGTCCAAATATTGGTTTAGTGGCCGTGTAAAAAGTGGGATAATCTTCTTGAATGGGTTTATTTTGCAATAATGACCAACCTACTATACATTATCCCATAGAGAAGTCAGAAGTACTTGAACCAACTGTTATTTTATGTAGAAACTTGACAAAAAGATCTCTATCCATAATGAAGCACCAGGCAGCACTTTAAGAAATTCAGTTTTAGCTGCGGTCGACAAAGGTCAAAATAAATGACAAACGTTGTGAAAAGATACTATATTGCAATCACAGACATTCCTACAGGATGAGATTCAACAGAGGTGCCCTGATTTAGCTGAACATAAGGTATAGGTCTTATCTTACCTATAAGATAGTAGTAGTCCTCATCCAAATGGGTCTATAGACAGAATAGGAATATAATTCCATTGTTTTCCACTGACTGAGACATTTTACTTCAAAATTCAATATGTCATGACAAGTTGCAAATGTCAGGTGAAGTGCTGTTCCAAATACTCCCTGCATGCAGCAAAATTAGGTGTGTACGCCCAGAAGTGCTGAGCTATTGCTTTTCGAAATTGATCTGTGCTAACTGGCCAGCCTCTCCATCTCTGCCTGTCTTTGTTACTCTCTTCTCTGTTCCATTCAATCCAGTAGTTCATCAGACGGTCCCGGCGCTGTGTCCGCGCATTACCAGCATGACATCACTGTTTCTGATCCTCGTGGGAGGTTTGAGTTGATGACTGTGTTTGTGCCTTGTAGCATTCGCTTCTCTTTGTGTCAGGTAACACATTCAGTCCCATCCACCTGGGGAGGACGACAGGATTTAAGACGGCCCATGAATTCCAATGGCTTTATCGGTCCCCTGCAGCTGGCTTTGGCTTTTTCCACCGTATGGTCTCCTCCCACAGCACATTGCATATGCCTCTTCAATTGGGGTCATGGCTCAGGCTGATAGTGAACTGTATTCCTTCCTAACTGGAGGGCTCCCTGCACCCGCTGTCAATCTGGCAGTGCGCAGCAGATTGGCTGGTGGTCTCACTGCGGCTCAGGATTCATTCCACTGGCTTATATTGTGTCATTCTATGAATTAACAATGAAGATTGATGACACCGCCACACAACAGTGACAATCAGTCCAGGCTTTGATTGTGACTCGGATTATATTGTGCATATGTGGAGCGTGTGCGTGTGTGCGTGTGAGGTAATCGTGTGTGTAGGATAAATACTGTAGAATTGAAGTTGGAAGCAAAATGCTTTTACCAATTCAATTTTATCTTCTCTAAGAGTGATGCTCTATTCAGTTGTTTTGTTTGTATGTTTCATTTTGGACTTTTCTGTGGAGTGGTGAGGAGACAGGATTTTTTTGGGGGGAGAAATGAGAGGAATGAGATTAAATGTGTGTTTGTATATATATATATATATATATATATATATATATATGTATATATATATGTCTGTGTACACACATATACAGGGCCTAAAATTAACACTTTGCCAAGTACTAAATGCGAGTAAAAATCGGCGTTGGGGAGTATATGAAAAGGTGGCACTCGGCAGGTGGCCAGTAACGTTTTTATGAGTTCCAACAATTCATAAACATAAACGACGTTTGGGACAGTTGACGGGCCAGCATTGAATCATCACAAAAGTTTAAACGTTGACAAATTAAATATTCAAGTGCAAGAAGATACTAAAGGGAGCTCATTCTTTCACTCGTTTTGTGTGTGCAAACATCCGTAGCGTGCCCCCAGAAAGTATTTTGCAAACAATACGTTGTCTTTATATTATTATGCTGTCTATTTTTTCACACACAGTATAAAGAGTTAATTATATGCACAAATACATTTTCCGCCTTTGTTTTTAGCCTTGGATCCTTGGCAGTAAGAAGTTTAAAAACCTCGAATGTAGACTGCTAGACCACAGTTTCGGTCATTTTTAATCAATTTTACAACTGTAGAACATGCTGCAAAATGTTAAAGAATAAAAAGTTATTTTATTTTATCCTCCCATGTCTGTGGAAGTGTGTGTATGTGTTTGAAGAAAATCCTTAATTGGTTGGTTAAAGTGAGATATCTATAATGTTTCTGACAACTGTGAATGAGGCAAACTCAAAACATGCCAGCCGTAAGGCGAAAACCTAAATGAAGCAGCAGAGCAGAGGTGTCTGTCTGGCCCTATTCACATTCAGTCCCACTATTAATGTGTGAATGAACACCTGTGTCTGCTGGGAAACTCATTAGAAGGTGGAGTGCAGGGCTCCAGACTAACTTTTTTCACTAGGAGCACAGTGGCCCCCAACTGAAATTCTTAGGGGCACAACCAGAAAATTTAGGAGCACACACCGTAAATCAACATACTAACCAAATATTCACATTTCTACTCATTTCCAGTGTATTACTAATAAATACTTTGATAATAGATGCAGAAATTAAAATACCTTTGCGCTCTGATTTAACATTACAACCTCTTGTCTTCTAAAACGGGCAGTGGCGTTGATTTTTGATTTATTAACATGTCACCGCATACTCTATGCTTGAGGCTAAGATTGTGTTTAACTAGCGTATTGTGTTTAAACTGTGAAGTGCCTGCACTGTTGGCAAACTTCGTGTTCCCCGCAGTTATGGGGTAGCGACTGCAGTATTCGCAGTTCATGGAATTCGTCTACAGCACTACCCCAACCAGCTGAACTCTCTCGTCTACAGTACTACCCCAACCAGCTGAACTCTCTTGTCTACAGCACTACCCCAACCAGCTGAACTCTCTCGTCTACAGTACTACCCCAACCAGCTGAACTCTCTCGTCTACAGTACTACCCCAACCAGCTGAACTCTCTCGTCTACAGTACTACCCCAACCAGCTGAACTCTCTCGTCTACAGCACTACCCCAACCAGCTGAACTCTCTCGTCTACAGCACTACCCCAACCAGCTGAACTCTCTCGTCTACAGCACTACCCCAACCAGCTGAACTCTCTCGTCTACAGCACTACCCCAACCAGCTGAACTCTCTCGTCTACAGCACTACCCCAACCAGCTGAACTCTCTCGTCTACAGCACTACCCCAACCAGCTGAACTCTCTCGTCTACAGCACTACCCCAACCAGCTGAACTCTCTCGTCTACAGCACTACCCCAACCAGCTGAACTCTCTCGTCTACAGCACTACCCCAACCAGCTGAACTCTCTCGTCTACAGCACTACCCCAACCAGCTGAACTCTCTCGTCTACAGCACTACCCCAACCAGCTGAACTCTCTCGTCTACAGCACTACCCCAACCAGCTGAACTCTCTCGTCTACAGGACTACCCCAACCAGCTGAACTCTCTCGTCTACAGTACTACCCCAACCAGCTGAACTCTCTCGTCTACAGTACTACCCCAACCAGCTGAACTCTCTCGTCTACAGTACTACCCCAACCAGCTGAACTCTCTCGTCTACAGCGCTACCCCAACCAGCTGAACTCTCTTGTCTACAGCACTACCCCAACCAGCTGAACTCTCTCGTCTACAGCACTACCCCAACCAGCTGAACTCTCTCGTCTACAGCACTACCCCAAATAGCTGAACTCTCTCGTCTACAGCACTACCCCAACCAGCTGAACTCTCTCGTCTACAGCACTACCCCAACCAGCTGAACTCTCTCGTCTACAGCACTACCCCAACCAGCTGAACTCTCTCGTCTACAGCACTACCCCAACCAGCTGAACTCTCTCGTCTACAGCACTACCCCAACCAGCTGAACTCTCTCGTCTACAGGACTACCCCAACCAGCTGAACTCTCTCGTCTACAGCACTACCCCAAATAGCTGAACTCTCTCGTCTACAGCACTACCCCAACCAGCTGAACTCTCTCGTCTACAGCACTACCCCAACCAGCTGAACTCTCTCGTCTACAGCACTACCCCAACCAGCTGAACTCTCTCGTCTACAGCACTACCCCAACCAGCTGAACTCTCTCGTCTACAGCACTACCCCAACCAGCTGAACTCTCTCGTCTACAGCACTACCCCAACCAGCTGAACTCTCTCGTCTACAGCACTACCCCAACCAGCTGAACTCTCTCGTCTACAGGACTACCCCAACCAGCTGAACTCTCTTGTCTACAGCACTACCCCAACCAGCTGAACTCTCTCGTCTACAGCACTACCCCAAATAGCTGAACTCTCTCGTCTACAGCACTACCCCAACCAGCTGAACTCTCTCGTCTACAGCGCTACCCCAACCAGCTGAACTCTCTCTAGTCTACAGCACTACCCCAACCAGCTGAACTCTCTCGTCTACAGCGCTACCCCAACCAGCTGAACTCTCGGGGTTCGGCCTGATACAAACCTCTTACTCTGAATCATCATCCGACTGTGACACTGTACTAGTTCTGCAACGTTTCAAATAGCTCACGGTTCAGTTTGTATCATGGTTTTAGGTTCACGGTTTCGGTATGATTCGGCATGTGCTATGTTCAGGGAAAAAAAGACTGCTGTCAAATAAAATAAAGAAACAAATAATCTAACCACAAGCAAAAGCTCAAATAAATACAATAGAGCAAAGATACTAATAAAATAAACTATGCTTTTAAGGTAGGTCTAACATTAGTTTTCAGTTACAGAAATTTAATAAAATAAATCAAGTGTAAAATAACATTGCATATTTGACTGTATAAATTAAAGATTAATCCTTAAAGTTACAAAAGCTATTCAATTCAGAGCTGATTCAGTAGGCCTACACCGATACTGTGAGTGTCTTTCTTGACCGTATAAGTTCACTTAAGGCATAACAGACTATATGTCTGCTAGGATACTCATCCAGACGGACATGTTGACATACTTTTGGTGTGAATTTGTCCATTCAACTGCAAGACTTGAAAGAGAACTCAATATTTGAGCGCTGTCTGAGATGAGGAGCCTACACACACACACACACACACACACACACACACACACACACACGGACGCCCACACAAATCTTCTAGATGCCAGTTCTCTTTCGCGTCTTGAATGTTTACATTGGCAACGTTTAAATGAGTTTAGTTTAAACACCGATGGTAACGTCTACAGTTCAGGTCTCGCCTGCGCTCGTGCGCTATCAACTCCCGGGTGATGACGGAGTAAATGACACATCATGTTCGAGGATTTGGCACTCACATTGAACAGTGTTTACAAAGAGTAATCGTTTTGTTCACTTTTTTTTATTATTATTATCTCTGTTGTAATGTATTATTTTGGAAGCCAGCAAGTGAATTTAACTGGCACACTAGCCGCAGTTCGGAAGAACAAGTCAATAGTTTGCTCATTGCTCAGACGCATTGCAGGTTGTGATATTGTCTTCTCCGTCTCCTTCCCACAGATGTTTAAACGTGCGCTCAATTATCTCCAGGACCCTCCCCCTCCACACATTAGACACTTACAGTGGCCATTCCCTATTATTCTCACACTCATTGGCCTGCCACACATTCCGGA
Source organism: Semotilus atromaculatus (assembly GCA_031834385.1). Classification (NCBI taxonomy): domain Eukaryota; kingdom Metazoa; phylum Chordata; class Actinopteri; order Cypriniformes; family Leuciscidae; genus Semotilus; species Semotilus atromaculatus. Next base: position 12,031,118 of record JAULUF010000015.1, read on the forward strand.
TTCATTGATAAGCCCCTTCCACGTTTAACGTGTAAAAAAATTATAAAAACGGGACGAATTTACTGGTCGCACGTACGACCAAAATTCTGTCGCACATTCTCAGATTTTGGTCGCAGTCTGGAGCCCTGGAGTGTCTCTGGGATTACAGATTTTGCAATTATTTTGGACTGCATTCATTAGTATTACTGCTAGACACATTAAACAAAGACAGCATTATAATGTATTTGCATTTTTATGTTACTACTCTGTCTGCAAAGACTTTTGTTTTATTTATGATATTTAACAGGAACTTTTGAAGAGTGTCTTGGTGGTTTTCAGAAGACTTTCGAAAGTGATGAAGTAAAATCTAGAAACTGAGTTATCATTCATATTCATACACAACCGTGTGTGTGCGTGTGTAAAAAAGTAGCCTATCTTATGCTTACCAAGGCTGCATTTATTTGATATTATTATTATTATTATTATTATTATAATTTAAAATAACTATTTTCTACTTTAATATTTCTGAAAATGTGATTTATTTCTATTTCTACTCCAGTCCCCAGTGCCACATGATCCTTCAGAAAGCATTATAATATGCTGATTTGGAGCTCAAGAAACATTTCTTATAATTTTCAATGTTGGAAACAGTTGTGCTGCTTAATACATTTATGAAAACCTTATGAATAGAATTATGTGATGAATCAAAAGAACAGAATTTTATCTTGTCACATTATAAGTGTCTTTACTGTCACTTTTGATCAATTTAATAATTTTGCTGTCTTATGCAGTCAATGTTAAAATAAACATAATAATTTGTTTGGTTTCTTTTGTATGATAAACAATTTTATTGCTGTTTAGTTGCCTCTTGATGTTCAATGTAAAACTTTCCTAAAGCAGAACCAGTAATGAACTGCCGTGTTAAAACGTGTTTTACAGTCACTTGAGTAGTATTACCGTACGTTCCCTAAATTACCCCAGCAGAACGCATATGTCAAATAAAGCTGCATTGAATTTTGTCTAATCAGAAATCGCTGATTTCATTGAGACAATGCTAATGCATTCTGCATGTTTGATAAGGAACAGGCAAATGTGATCCGTTAGATTAAATTTAATCTGCTCTAAATCCCCTTCAAGTGGAACAACAGCATGAATACCAATGTATTATTCAACATGACAACAGCCAGGATTTTCCCCCATTACAGCTATTAACTTAATTGCTTTCATAAGAGTTTGCTTCTGAATCCTAATGAACATATCTGTAAATTAAAAATGTTTGATTGGGGAAACAAAATGTTTACTAGTCAGACAGTGAATGACATGTTCTTCAGTAGATAATACGGCTCCCCGGTCCCACCCCAAAGATATTTCAGGAGTGTTTCTGAAGCCCTTCAATCAGACCGCACATCTCCAGAACCTGCCACGGAGAATGAGAGCTGATTTCATCTCCAAACCTCAAAGACACTTTCCTTTCAAAGCACCATTTATGCCTGTCAAAGCATATTCATAAAGCTTTCCTTCATTTAAAAGAACTGCTTGGCATCAAAAAAGCCAATTGAACGGAAACTATTTGATTTATGAAATGAAGTCTCTCCATCTACTAATCTGACTAAATGGACTAGCAAAATAAACATCCCAACTTATTCACTGTGGAGCCACTGAATAAAATCTTGATGGTCTCACGCAGCCAGAAGATTCTCCCCACGGCGGTGTGGACATGAATTTTCCTCCTCCTTGAATATCACAGCTTCATTACTTCTATAGTGTTGTATTATATGGTCTGCTTTCCCCCATCATCCCACACTGCTGTCTCCTCTCCAGCCCCTCAGCCATTGGCATAACTTTTTATCTTATGTGAGTGCAGGGACAATCGGGATGCTTCATTGACTCTGATGTTTCCGCTGGTGGTTCGAGGTATAGAGGAAGTGAAATGGTGACAAAGAGAGAGAGAGAGAGAGATAGAGTCCCCAGTGCACTTGTCTACATTGCTGAGTGGGAAGGTGGCACTGTGGGAGCAGTCAAACGGTGTCACTGTCTCACTCCTGCCTGGGGATAAAGGACATGCTTTATGCCTTCAATCTCCTTAAACTGTTTTCATGTGAGAGTATTTTCATTTGATGTATCAGATTATGTGCGTGGTCTCCCCGAAACTTCAAAATGGATCTGCACCTCTGATCTTTTTGCAGTTACGTATAGACAAATTAATATTTTTTTTGGCAGGGAAAGAACTTTGAAAATTTTTTGGGAGGACAATTAGGATTCTCCTAGGAGACCTGACAAAATGTCAAAGATTAAAGAGAGTACCTCAGGATATGGTGGTTTGTAAATGAAATAAGAGCTTTTTTAAATTTTAATGAGATTTTGTGGTTCAGTGTGGAGTAATGCTAACACAAAAAGTGCCACAGCATAATCTGGAAGGGCCATTTACCAAATATCATAGTACATACATATGGTAATTAGTAACATATAGCATGGTTTATCAAAGCATGGTTAAATAACCTGGTAAGACAAGCTAGTTTTTGATGGATTGTTGAAGCCTAACATTTGTCAAACTTGTTTTTACTTCAGAAGTTAGCATAACTCACACTCTTTGTGTTGGTATTGTGTGCCATACTGGTTAACAAGCCTGGTAATAATAGTAATAGTAGTAGTAATATCTGTCTGCATGTTTATTTTATATGATATTTTAATTTTCTTATTAAAGTTAGTTATATAAAATATCATATTTAAATATTAATTTATATTAATATACACTGTAAAAAATTTGGAGTAGAATTTACTTGAAAAAACCTTGCTAACAAATCTCACTCAGAAAAGGCTAGTAAAATTTACAAACATTTACTAGCAGTCTTAATTAGAAATGTTTAAGTTAAATTTACTTGGATTTTCCAATTCAGTTTTATTGACTCTTTATCTGTATATTTTACTTAAGTAAAGCTTATAAAAATGTATTGAGTTTTTTTTTTAAATTTACATGAGAATCCTAGTTATATTTTTTTATTTATCTTGAGTAACCTTTACTTTAAATATTACGTAAACATTACTTACCATTAATAATACAAATTATATGTTCAATAATATATATATAAAATAAAAAAAAAACAAGACATTTCTGTTTTACAGTTTTATTTTAATTAAGTTCTTGAAAAACAAGTGCACAAAAATGAAGACACATTAAGATTAACTGCTATTGGCCAAAAACACGACCAAAATTGTTCAGCATCTTTAAACTATCACAGATGTTTCAATGTCTGTGTAGGTTATAACAGACCAAACATTTTATGCAAGATGCTTAACTGATCTCACATACAACATTGTAATAAAACTCTGCTTCTGTTTTCTTTAGCAGCACTGCATTATTTACACTAGACTGCATTACAAGGTTTCTATTTAACAGTACAAACTTTGCTCTACAAACTTTGCTCGAATTTAAATTATGCAACTTTTTAGAGCACTCACTTGCTGAACAAATGCAAAAATTGTCCAATTAAATAAATAAAAAAAAAAAGAAAAGAAAAGAGCCAACTAGCAGGCTTACATTAGTAGTTTTCTATGCAAAGAACTAACTTTTGGAGAAAACTTTAAAGCATCCAGCCCAAGAAAGATTTTTTGAAAGACTTCAAAAGTGTTTCTCAGCTTTGGTGGATAGCTTAAATTCAGGGCGTAAATGGAGCCCATCAGCAGAAGGCACGCATTTGTGAGATTCTTACATCCCAACAGCACCTCAGTTCCCTCAATGACAACAGCGATGTTGGCATCCTCCTCTCCTGCAGTGTTGCCCAGCACAATGATCTTCATGACATGATTAGTGATGTTATCTTTAATCATGTCTCTGCTTACATCCTGTCAAAAACATAAGAGCAAAATGGTTACAATAATGTACACCAATTGCATGTTCTCTTTAATTTTATGTGATAAGTGCCCCACACAGATTTGGTCTCATCATCATTAAATCTGTCATTACATAAAAAGGAAAGGGAGGGGGGGCCTTTCTTCCTTGTTGGCCTGAAACGAGACATTAAGAGATTTCCATGACGCATGCGCGAGAATTGCGATCTCCTTCAACTAGCTTCAGTAAAGTTCTCGCACATGCGTCATGGAAATCTATTGAAGTCTCGTTTCAGGCCAACAAGGAAAAGGAATAGTCGAATAAAGTCGTTATTTGTTTGTTTTTTCGCACAAAAAGTATTCTCGTCGCTTGATAAACTTATAGTTGAGCCACTGTAGTCACATGGAATATTTAAACATTTTGTTCATTGACTTTCTGGGCTGTCAAGAGCCAGTCCCTTAGGCAGCCTATGTGGTAGTGATACAGCTCTCAAATTTAATAAAAAATATCTTCATTTGTGTTCCGAAGATGAACGAAGGTCTTACGGGGGTAGTACAGCATGGGGGTGAGTAATTAATTACTTAATTTTCATTTTTGGGTGAACTAACCCTTTAAGGCACTTGTGTAAAAAATCTAAAGTGGCATAGCCTTTAAAATGCTTTCATAACCGAACAAGCTTGGTGTGTTTGTTGCTGTCGTGCTAGCGTTGTTGGGAAAGATGATGTATACGGTGACGTAAGACCTGGCTCTGGCTCTAGCCTGTGGAAAGGCGAACCAGTTCATCGAAAGCTTGTCAGTCGTTCCCTCTCTAAACCGGCAATAGCACTAGCTCTGAACTAATACCCGGTTCATTCTGGAAAAGGGGTATTAAAATAACCACTGAAGCACCAAGATTTGGTGCTATATAGGACTTAAAGTGCTTCTCCTGTGAATACAAGCTAAATAACCATGTTCGTGCTATGTAGAACCTTTTGAGTTGACAAAATACAGCACAAAGATTTGAAAAAAAAAAATAATGGGCATGAAAATAGTAATGTGCCTTAGACTTTTGCAGGACTGTACATGTATAAAATCAAAACAACTTTAATTTATGCATTAATGTACCTGGTAGACTTTAATGAGCTCTTCAGATGACTCTCCCAGGTAGGAAAGAAGGCAGCGAATCACAGCATCTCTCTTATCTTCAATTTGCTTTTAAAAAACAAAAGTAAGAGCAAACATGAACAATGTACACTTCCATCTACATACAACTGCATATCTATAAAATCAGCAAGCAGCAGGATATCAGATGTGCAATACATAAATTTACCTGGCAGAGTGAATCTAGTACACTTCGAATTTTTATGCCAGCATCCCCACCCTTCATTTTAAACAAATCCAGGAGCTTTGGAGTGTAGAGGTCCAGTTTTTGCAGAAAGGTTGACTCCAGGGGAATTGTGGTTATCCTCCTGAACTCATTCTTGATCTAATACAAAGGAAATAAGATGTAACTTTTAAGATTTAGTGGTCAAATAAACACTTTTTTGCCTCTGTAATTGTGTAGTCCACTGGAGGCAAGCGTTGCAAACCCAAATGCAGTTTATTCAATTCGAAATAAACACTATTTAATGCATGCTATGGTAGAAACAAGACCACACACTTACTCCAGAGATTACAGCAACAATACTTGTCAAAGACACATGGCAAACATGAGGGCTTAAATACACACAATGATAAGACAAGGGACACCTGTGAACAATGAACAGATGATTAACCAATGACAAGACACATGGCAGGATCACATGACAAACAGGGAAATCACATGACAGACATGAAACATGACATAAACAAAACCGTGGCTGTGTCCGAAATGTCACATTACTCACTATATAGATGACTATATAGTGAGCACGCCATTTTGTTCAGGAAGTAGTGCAGCTGTGCATAAAGCCAATTGTGTGACAGCCAACCACACACACACACAAACACACACACACAAATTCAGAAAACGTAAACAACACTAGTTCAGAAGAACTTTTAGTTTCAGGGTTTTTTTACATTTGCAACTGAATGGAAATTTTAAAAATATATATATATTTAAAGGGATAGTTCACTTTGAAATAAATTTTTGATATGTTTTATCTTACCTCAAGGGCATCCAAGATGTAGGTGTCTTTGTTTCCACAATATTTTCAATTTTGATATTTTTAGGTCAAACCGTTCATGTCTATCAGTCATACAGTGGAGGTTAAAGGGATAGTTCACTTTGAAATTAATTTTTGATATGTTTTAGCTTACCTCAAGGGCATCCAAGATGTAGGTGTCTTTGTTTCTGCAGTATTTTCAATTTTGATATTTATGTCATTTAATGGAGGTCTATGGTCACCACGTCAAAGAGCATGCACAGAGAAGTCCAAATTAAACATGATTTAATGTCTCGTAAATGTAAGTACACACTGATGGCCTAAGACATGAAACGAGTGGTTCGTGTGAGAAAACGAACAGTATTTATATCATTTTTTACCTCTTGTAACCACAGCCACGTCCAAGTGATCTGAGGGCGCGGGCGCTTTGTGGCTGTGGTTACAAGAGGAAAAACTAAATAAATACTGTTCGTTTTCTCACACATATACCGCTCGTTTCGTGTCTTCGTGTCTCAATGTGTACTTACATTTACGAGTCATTAAATCATGTTTAATTTGGACTTCTCTGTGCATGCTCTTTGAGGTGGTGACCATAGACCTCCATTATTTGACTGATAGACACGAACAGTTTGACCTAAAAATATCAAAATTGAACATACTGTGTAATCAAAGACACCTACATCTTGGATGCAATTGAGGCATGCTAAAACATAACAAAAATTAATTTCAAAGTGAACTATCCCTTTAAGGGGGTCTACCCTGGGTTCACCTCAAAGAGCATGCACAGAGCAGTCCAGATTAAACATGATTTAATGACTCGTAAATGTAAGTACACATTGATGGCCTAAGAAACGAAATGAGCGGTTTGTGTGAGAAAACGAACAGTATTTATATCGTTTTTACCTCGTGTAATCACAGTCATGTCAAACTGATTTGACGGCACGGGCACTTTGGTCTGCGCATGCGTCAGAAGTGATCTCTCGTGCGCCTACATCACTCTTTGTTTATACAGAAATTTCGGAAATTTTACCTTTCACTAAACATATTTAAATATACAGGAAATCGCAATGCAGACAATTTCGGTATATCTAAATATGTTTAGTAAAAAGTAAAACTTCCGAAATCTCTTTGTAAATATTGAGTAATGTACACACACAAGCGATCACTTCCAGGCGGAACGTTGAACATGATTCAGTTTGGTTCATTTGGACATTGCACAACTGATTCGGATCACTTGGACATGACTGTGATTACACGAGGTAAAAACGATATAAATACTGTTCGTTTTCTCACACAAACCGCTCGTTTTGTGTCTTAGGCCATCAATGTGTACTTACATTTACGAGTCATTAAATCATGTTTAATCTGGACTTCTCTGTGCATGCTCTTTGAGGTGGACCCCCTATACCTCTATTATATTGACTGACAGACAACACCAGTTTGACCGAAAAATGGCAAAATTGAAAATACTGTGGAAACAAAGACACCTACATCTTGGATGCCCTTGAGGTAAGCTAAAACATATCAAAAATTAATTTCAAAGTGAACTATCCCTTTAAGATTTAATTATGCATTTTAACATATGTTTCAATTTTAAAATATGAAACATATGAAAATGTAGTGCTGCTAGATCTGTGTTTACTGTATCTTTTGAAGTGATATATATACTGTATATATATATATATACACACACACCATGTATATGTGTGTGGCTATAGCCAAAAATCTATTGAAATCTGTGTCATACTGCAAGGTTAATCAGTGTTGTAGGCAGTAAGATTTATTGCCAACTTACCTTGCATGGAGCTTGAATAGTGAGTGCAATCTGTGAAAACATTAGAAATGTTAAAGTCAGAAATATATGTTTTACCAATTTTGAATAAATATACTGATCTTATCGATTTGAAATATGAACAGTTAATTTGTTTTGGAACAACTGCATTCAAGTAGCCTAAGCATCAACAATAAATGTTCAAGTATAGTTAATTGTAACGTTATAGGTTCAATATAATCTCTTCTTTAACTTGATTATATGCATCATATGATTATCTATTTTATCGATAAAACAAAGCAGTCTATTGATTTGGATTAATGGGGGATTAACAGTTCTCAGTCACGTTTAAAGTTAATGGCCCATGCTGGGCACGGGTGAGTTATCATTCCAGGCTCGTAACGTTAACCGCGACTTCCAAGGCTGTAGGCCTAAGTTACATGTCCAATTTTAATTTAAACTTTCATTTATAATTCAGATAACATGCAAGGTCACAATTATTTATTCACACAGATAAAATAAACACACCCTTGGACGCTTTCTATAGCTATTTGTCTCGAAGCGTCGGGCAAAGTTCATTTTAAAATTCACTGTAGCCTACATCAAACGTCTCCGTATATTAACGTGTTTATTAACCTATATGTAAAATACAAGACAATTGTTTTCGACAAAGATGGCGTTTGCTAATAACGGATGTTTAAGTTATGCAAACTCAACTCTGTTAACAGTTAACTTAACGCTTTACTAACCACCAGGACTGCAGATAGGTTCTGCAAATGTAACTAAATTGACCAAATGAACAAATATTTCATAACTTACCGTGTAAAAATCACATCAGTCTTCGAGAAAAGTTTCCGTTGCTTTCTTCTTCGCGCCACTTCTGAATCTGATTCTGAACCAAGAAATCAATGCGCATGCGCTTGGATTGCCTGGCTTCTTGGAGTAAGTTTTACTTGCGTTCGTCATTTTTTGCATTAGTTCATTAGATGACAAAACACTAGTAAATATTACTTGGGCAGTTCCAGTTGAATTTATTTATGTATTTAAGTACAATAAATTAAAACGAAGCCTCAAGTACCATATTGAATTAAACGTGACATTTTGAAGTAAAAAGAATAAATATGATTTGTTTGTAAAATTTACTTAAATCATGCTACCTTTATTTACAAGGTCAAAAAATCATTTTTTACAGTGTATAATATTTTATTTTTTAGTAATTTTTTTTTTTTAGCTTCGTTCTGTCAGTGCAAATCCGATTTTTTCGCATGTCCGATTGGAATCCGATCGAAATTCAATTGGAAGCCGAGTGTAAACGGCAAAAAATCACGAAAACCAATGCAGATATTCCAGAAAACGAAAGAGAGCCATGGGGCACACAAATCGGATCTGCAGTTTCTATATTCCCTATGGACAGTCAATAAGATTCCAATCGGATACACAAATAATCGGATTTGGACTGACAGTGTGAACATAGCCTTAATTTCTAATAATCTAAAAACACTGTTCTCTATACATTTTATCTGATAAAATCAAATAAACAATGAATATACAAAAAAAGTTTGACATAATTGGCTAGTCAGGTTCTGTATTTTTAGAGCAGTGAGTTAGACTGGCTTACATGACTGTTTAGATACTATACAGGCCATTAGCTGTCCACAGTTAGCATGTGGGTTTTAAGAGCTGTTACTGTATACTGTATAAACTTGGATACTCTTGATTAAATGGGAATGTTAAATGTAAGAGGGCACTTGCGTAAGCTTGGCTCTCTAGTTAGTCTAGTTACTTATTACATCTCACAGGTGGGAGCTGTCAGGAATCCTCAGGTGGTTGTAATGCTAGTGTTAAATGATTGGGTCATCATAAGGAAGAGTTTTAATCCTCATCTGAGAAAGGGGAACATTACCATGCAGTAAGGTTACATTAATGTTCATCTTGTAAATGACATTTACTTTCTCATTTAGCTTAAAATGATCTGGCAATATTGTGCAGAGGCATGTTCAGAATGCTAAGGAGCATAATATTTCTCTGTTGAGGACCAGTAACAAATGCATTTAGATCCACACATGATTCACAAATAAGATGAGACTTTGACGTGTAGCCTACTTTTTTTAAGGCAGTTAGATTTTAAGGTCGCATGTTGCCCCTCACAATACAAAGTTGAATGGCAGACAGATAAATTATGCACAAAAACATGAGAGCTAGAAAATGTCATGCTGAGGCAGTGGAGAGGGAAAAAGATTAAGCAAGGACAATTTGAAAGCAAAAGCTACATATAAATAGTAAGGAAATGAAATAATAAATTGTACTATTACTCAGCCTTGCTTATATGCCAGAGTCTCTCCGGATGCTAAATTTAAAGTGCTTTTTCTCCAACATTGATTGTGGAAGGTCATTTCAAGTTACAGAATATATGTATTTGTGGTTATGTAATAACTCCATGTAAGTGAAAGATTTAACAGACGTGTGAAATATTTGCATTGCTTGATTGCAAAACATGCCAGATCCTTTTCAGGGCGGGAATCCAGTTTGGTTGTGCCAAGTATTTCAAGAGATAGTCGTGTCAGCATTTACTCATGTTTTTCCAAACCAGTATGCTGTATTTTTTTCTGTGCAACAAAAAAAGAATAAATTGTGGAATCTTTTTTTTTTCAAATTCCAAATAGAACAACAACAAAAAAAACTTGAGAGTTGCACTATTTTTATGATACTTTATGATCATTTATTTATTATACAATATTTCAGAATTTTTATAAATATATATTTTTTTTTACGAATAAATATATATATATTTTTTTATATGGGTTGTATGGTATTTTTATGGTACTTTTTTGTCCTTTTTGGAGCCTATAGGACCGGGTATACTTAATTTTCGCAGTTGAGCGCTCGAGCCTTTCAAAGTATACTCCTTTGGCCGTGAGCGCAGAAAGACGCGTTCGGCACATGTGCACTATCTAGTGGACTTTGTTTTCAAGCACTCAAGTGTCTCGTACATGCACTGTTGTACGCTGTTCGTACAGACTTAGAAATTTACTCAAACAGTGTTTGTGGACGTCCGCAGACCATCCTGATGACGGAAATTTAGTCACAATGACCGTCGCGGAATGCGAATGGCAGAAGTATACCTTAGAAGTATACCTGCTTAATTGCTGTTATATGACGAGAGCTTTGTAAGATTCATATTGACATTTTCCTTTTTTGTTGAACTTTCCCTTGTGATGTACACCAAGAGGTGGAGATACTTCATATGCATTGGCATATATACTTGACTTCCTGTCTCTTCCAACAGGTCCGTCCCCCAGAGTTTGGTGGGTTAAGGTAGCGAGTGGACTGGACTCTGTGATGTGGAGTGCTGCTCTGGATCTGAGTGCCCACTACTAGACCATCAACTTCCTGCGCCTCAAGATGGATTAGAGCTTCACGCCTCCGGAGATCAAAGGTATGAGATGTATAGTAATGAGCTTCAGCTCCGCTCCCTCCAATCAGACATGCTGTAGTGTGGAAGCCCTGTTCGTGTTTGTCTTGAATGCACCGTGGATGGCTATTACTGTCCGTTGAATATTTATGAATGTGCCGAAGAGGTGAAGGAGTGTTTGATGTGCTTAATTGTGCCACAGACATTACATTTTTCTAGGCTCTGAAACAATGATGGACTGCAAACAACGCTTGTCCGCTTCAGCACTTAGCTTTTTGTTTGGAAACCTGCCATATTGTGCACACAGAGCCATATGAGTTGGCCAGAATGATTGTGATTATAAATGTAACACAGATTTATTGCTTGAGGTGAAAGAAAAAGAGAGAGGAGAACAAAGCTGCCTTGAGTCACAAAGTTCTCCAGTAACCATGGCAGCTAGTTTTTTTTGACATGTATATAGCTGTCAGATCGTTTATCTGTGTCTCTTATTTTTAATTAAGTTTCATATGTGTACCTAATACATACTTAATTCACCATTAAAATGCAGAACCCTTTCAAGATCAATCAAAACTTGTTTTTTAAAATTAATTTCAGCGGCTTGAAAATGAGGTTTAGGAGATTGTTGGTGTTGTACAAAATGGGGTTATTGGACAAGTCAGCGATTTATTGGAAAAAGGAAGCTCACAGAGGGAATATGAGAAAAGGGCCGGGATCATACCGTGGCCTTGCGTACGTCCCGCTGTGCTCAGTAAAGAGAGAGAACTTCAGAGAGCTTGTATGTGCCATGTTCACACTTACAGTGATTGTATCTGAGTGGCTGTGTTTTTGGTCTTTCTTTCTGGTAAAAAAAAAAGTGTTTGGACTGTATACAGTAGAGTATATTGGTACCATATTGGTTATTGTTTTATTATTTTTTTTATTATTATTCTGTATGGGTTGATATTGAATATTTCATTTAATTTATTTTTACATTTAGATTACCTTGCTCACTTTAAGTTTTTTTTTAAAGGGATAGCTCAACTAATAATTTAAATTCTGTCATCATTTATTCACCCTCAGGTTGTTCTAAAGCTGTATGGCTGTCTTCTGTGGAACACAGAAAAGATGAAGAATATTGGTGTCACGGGTGGTTGCAGGAAGGCAGGCGAAGAATCTAAAGTTCCAATACAAAGTTTAATGAGAATAATACAAATAGAAGCCAGACAGGCAGGGCTACACACACTAAATGCTACAGTTACTGGACAAACACTGTGTGAACAAAAGGAACTTAAATACACGTGGTGACTAACTAAAATCCGAACAGCTGTGGTGATAGAGTTTGTGTCCATAGTAACAAATGAGTGGCGGGAAAATCAAACAAAGTAACACATGTGACTAGAGAATAGAAACTAAAAGTCCATGGAAACTAAACAAACTATTCATAACTGTGACAGTTGGTAATCAAACAGTTTTGGTTAACATTGACTCATTGACTCATTTCTTATAATACCTTGGTAACACTTTACAATAAGGTTTCATTTGTCAACATCATTTAACTACATTAACATGAACTAACAATGAAAATTAGCTAACATTAACAAAAATGATGAAATGCTATAAATGCATTAACTAACATTAACAAATGAGACCTTGTGAAGTATTACATATTTTAAGTAAAACATATTTTGTTCCACAGAAGACAAAAAAGTCCTACAGGTACGTGTTTGGACACGAGGATGAGTGAATAATGACAGATTTATAATTTTGGGCTGAACTATCCCTTTAAGAATGTTACAGGTAACATTCTACTCCAATCCGTAGTCATCGCATAATTGCTCATTTGCATAAAGTTATACTTTTCTTATCTTTGTTACAGTGGACATGCCCAGATCACCATCATGTCACTCATGTTGCTGAAAACTGGCAATACTTATTGAAACTTAATGATTTGTTGACATACTTAGAGCTCCAATAGTGATATGATGCATCGTTTCACCACTGCCTGGAATGGACTGCTATACTGTTGCTACTGCTTTCTGCTCTTTGTGTATCTGTCATTATTGGATATAACTTTCGAAAATGCATCGTTAGCTAGTAATGGCAGCACCTCATAAAGTAGTGCCAAGGCAAAACATAATTGGCTTCTCACTTGAGAAAGCTGGTCAGCCCTTGCAAGACTTGGAAAATAATTGCTGCCTTGCGGCTTCCAATGCAACTAACTGTTTCTTTGTCTACTTAAATGGTTACTTCAATTTGTAAATTTTTTTGATCTGACACATAAGTCACGTAATAAACTATATACATTATATTCATAGTTACTAGAGCCCGACCGATATTATCGGCCGATATTAGGCATTTTCCTAACTATCGGTATCGGCATTTATAATGGCCGATAAATTAATATTTTAAAAAATGCGGGGTGCGGTGATTCATGTAAGGGTGGCGCTGCCAATAAAGCACCTAAAAGCTGTCACAAAGAACTGGTAAAAGTAATGATTATGAATACATCAAATATAGCAAGGAGACATTTTAATTGTTTATTAATAACAAGTGTTTTCAGTCAGTGTCGGCAGATGAAGTTGACGACGCTGACTCGCGATCTTCAGTGAACACGACAGAGAGAAATGCACATTTCATATGGATTAGGCTACATAAGCAGAGAGCAGTCTGTCTTTCGTTTTGAATTGTTCTGTTTAAAAGTAGACATTTCAATATAGATATATTTCTCAGCTCTACGCTGAGTTTCGGTTCATTTATGAGACGAGTTGCAGTTCACCCGCCGGCGCATCCGTGTCGAGATTATCTATTGTCCGCTCCACTATATTTACATCTTATTTATTAAATCCAGGCAATTGGTTGATGAAACATAGATTAAAATTAAGATACAATTAATACAAAACAAAATTCACCTTAATGAAAGGCTTTGTGCTTTCTGTTTCTCTGTGAAAGTTTTAAAGCACTTTACTGCCGCTTTCAGAGCTCGTGCACGTCCGTAACATTGTTTTTTCCTCATAAATGCGAACATGAAAAATAAAATAAAATAAATATTTTATGTTCTGTTGAGAGAGCCAACCCTTCTTCATCCGGTGGGTACTGTAGTAGCCTATTACTTTTGATTTGCGCAGTGTAATTCACAGAATTGATTTCTCTGCTACCAGCCTCTGTCACGTATTGTGTGAGCTTGCGGCTATTGCAAGCGTGCAGCTGAGAAGTCCTGATTATATTGTCTGCTATATTTACTTCTTATTTATTAAATCCAGGCAATTGGTTGATTAAAACATTGATTAAAATGCGTGGCGCGAGCGACAAATCTCCGACAGTAAACTGATGCCCCATTCTGCTCTGTAACGGGCGCTGTGCCGCGTCTCCGGTAAACAGCTGTTGCGACGCGAGCAATAGCGGCCGCGTCCGGTGTAGACACAGTGTTAAAGCTCATTCTGCCAATAACGCTATGTTACAACATCAAGCAATATTCCAATCATTTATATAATTATAACACTTTATATAGGGCCATTTTGCATAAGAGTAGCCTAGTTTCACGTTTAGTAGCCTACATCATTTTGCTTACTACTTATTTAAAATAGTATAAAAGTACTTCTGTACATATGTAATTAAAAACGTTTTCATTATGATATTATTAATTTTACTTTAGTAAAAAGATCTGAGTTATTCCTCCACTGGTAGAGATTCGAGGAATTACGACTAAAAATAGAAGATAATAAGGTTTTGTCAGTGACACTTTTGATATATTTATTAGTACAAGTTATGTTTTATATAAAGTGACTAAATTAAAAGACAAAGTCGTTAGTGAAGATTATGCAACAGTATTTAGAATAATATAACATGCAATGCAAACTAGTTTGGTTACAGCTCAAATGTATCATTCACCCCGCCTCCATTACAGATCTTTGTCACAGAAGTGTTTGACCACCACATTTGAGTGATCATTGCAAAAACATTGTTTATATATTTATTCTGTTTATACTGTGTATTCTATATACAGTACCCATCAAAAGTTTGTACACACCAATAGGAAAGTGTGTCCAAACATAGGGCTGTCGCGATAACCGCAATATTGCAGTACCGCGCTACTGACAGGCCAACCGCAGAGAAATGCAAGTAACCGCAGCAACCGCAAACCGCGTTTTCTTTTTTCATAAGGCCACCCTTCGTAGTTCGTACTATGTGTATTGAATGTTAAATAAGTTAATAATAACAAGGCTGTTTATCATGGTGATTTGTACAGAGGCTTCGTGGATTTGGACTTACCGGTAGCCTAAGTCTAAACAGACAGTGAATGTGATCGACTGAGCGCGTGCGATTACCTGCGTCTGTCTTTGAAGTCAAGTCATGTATATTCGTGAAAAGGTTGCCGTTTCCAAGGAAAGCGAAATATTTGTTGTATCATCTTTTTAACGTGTAAGGGTATTTATTATGAATGGCGTCCGCGCTTGGGATGAGGATGCGTTGGCATTACACAGCGCGCGAGGAAGCCGTGGGGGGAAAGCTGGCCAGCTGAGCCTTGAAAAGTGGAGCTCAAAGTTAAAAAATAATTAACACCTTGTTTCATTATGTAGCCTATCATTTAAAGAATCGGCTTTTTTGAACGTTTTCGTTGAATGAACGGTTTAATGACTCGCTCAAAGAAAGTCCGTTGGCGTAACAATGTAACTGTGCGCTGAGTGACAGTCTTTCAATGTGCAGAGACGTAGTTACATTGGTTACATTTGTGTATGCAGACCACATCATAACACGTATTTATATAGCAACAAATAAATAAATAATTAAATAAATGGCGGTAATACCGCATATCGCGCTATTGAGCCACTCAAAATTACCGCAAGGGAAATTCCTTCACCGCGACAGCCCTATCCAAACATTTGACTGGTACTGTAATATAATACACAAGTAATATTGCTACTGTTGTGACAATAGAAGAAGCAAGTTTCTTTTTAAAATGCATTATCATATTATTTTAGTTAAAACTCATAAATAACTACAAATAACTAATGTTAGGGAAATCTGTTCATGTTTTGTTGCGCGTTTCTAAAAAAAAAATATATATATATATATATATATATATATATATATATCGGCCGATATATCGGAATATCGGATTTTAAAACCAACAAATATTTGTATCCCTATCGGCCTTCAAAATCCTTTATCGGTCGGGCTCTAATAGTTACAACTACAAAACAATTGTTCTCAGCTGTTGAAGCATATGGGTTTTACGGGTTTGTTTACATCCGGTAATATCGGCGTCTCAAATGTATCTCCGGTGACTGGTTGTGAAGGGATTTTGAGGTGTCTGATTTATTTTTATAAAGCTGCACGTATCGGTCTAAATTTTCTGGCCAAAACAGGACTGATCAGCATTTACAATACATCCTTTATGGAATGTAAATGAAAATAATCACTATTAATGTTAAATATAATTCCTCTTTGTGTTCATTTAGTGAAAGCTGTCTTGATTACTAATGATTTTGATTTAATAAAATACTGTAGAGTAGAGCGATTAAATATCAATATATTAAATATACATTACCGATCAAGATTGGGATGAGTTTTTTAAAGAAGTCTCTTATGTTCACTATGGCTTTTCTATGTATCACTATGGAATACAGTAAAATAGACAGTTATATTGTGAAATATTATTACATTTTAAAATAAGTGCTTTCTAATTTAAGTTATTGTAAAATTTGATTATTTTCTGTAATGGCAAAGCTGAATCCACAGCATCATTCCAGTCTTCACTGTCACATGCTCCTTCAGCAATCTTTCTAATATGATCATTTTTTGTTCAAGAAACATCTCAGGATTCTTTAATGAATAGATTGTTTAAAAGACCAGCATTTATTTGAAATTGTAATCTTTTGTAACATTATAAATGACTTAACATCTTTATTAGTGCTGTCCTCGTGTGATCCGATTGTCCTTGGAAAACAAATGTTATTGTAAATAGGTTCTATGCCATTAATGAATCAGAAACGGTGATTTTTTTTTAGTCGTGTCTTCGTGCTGATCTCCTTCTTTCTGGCTTGTCCACACTGGGCTGATTCTGTTTCGCTCTGTTTTCATGCGTCTCCTGCGCTGATGCAATAAACATGTTTGTGCGTCTGTATTCATGACCGTTGTCTCCCTCGCAGCCACAGTTTCCCTTCACTTCCAGTCTGCACACCTGAAAGCTTCAGATAAGCTTCACCGATGCTTGTCTGCTCAGGAGCAGATTACTTTGTAAACTGCTGGCACAGTGGAGAGGAAACAAGGGAAGCGAGGGAGGACTCGGCTGACCTAAGCAGGGTAAACGACTGCTGGGCTCTGGTAAAGGGTTGTGGTGTCTGTGAGCGTTGGGCATGTTTGCGATGCCCTATGCGGCCCGACAGTGACTGAGTTCACTGGCTCTTCTTGAATGCTGTAAAATCAGCTCTTTTACTGCTGCCATCACACCTTTACACAGCTGTTGGCTCTTAATGCCCCAAAGGGGTGAGCTTTGTTGTCAGATCATTAAAGGCGAGAGAAAAAGAGAGGGATAAAAAAAAAAGCTCCAAAATCTAGTGAGCTGCCTTGCCACCTACTGCCAAAATATTGCACCTAAACTTAGAGTTTAAATAAACTTGCAGCACAATGCATTCTAAATATGTACCGAATATATTTTTTCCCTCACCAGCACTCTCTATTCAGAGAGTCCACCACTCTCTGTTCTGAATACACAATGCTGTCTTACAATTGGGCTAAAATTACGTGTCTTAGGCATCATTAAAAAACATTTACTGAATTTATATTTATTGCTGTTTTGTTCTGCCATGTTTAATGTCAAACTGTAATCTTGATTTAAAAAAAATAATATATATTTAGTTTATAATATATATAGTTTTGTAAGTATCTACGGTTCAGTAATAAATAAAAAAAAGAATACTTTTATTCAGCCAGGATGCATTAAATTTATTAAAAGTGATTGTAAAGACATTTATAACATTACAAAAGATTTGTTTCAAATAAATGCTGTTCTTTCTTTGCCATTACAGGAATAAACTTAATATACTCAAATAGAAAACTGTTGTTTTAAATTGCAATAATATTTTACAATAAACAAGCAATTTATTGGAAAAAAAATATTGTATAAAGTGCTGCGCTAATACATTTGAATTGACCTGAAAATGTTGCTTTTTTGGGGGTTATACATATAGGGGTTTATACAGAAAAAAATATGTAGTGTCAATCATAATTAACTATATTATATCATAATTAATCCGTCTACATTTTCGTCTATGTTTTTTTCATCTAGGATTTGGAACAAAAGTCTGTGTGTGTTGTGTGCATGTGACACAAATTTATACTTTGATGCTCTGCTAAAGTTTCTCTTGGGCCGCTCTCCGTCTTTCATCGTGACTGGCACCGCATCAGTTGGGCCGCATTGGTATTCAGCACGATTTGCTCTTGTTTGAACAGCAATGTGTGTAAAGTTGTTCTAATATTTGTCTTTCTAGTTTTGAGAATGTCCAGCTGTTTTGCGGTACCAGAGGAATACAAAACCGTATAGGACTGAGGGCCGACCCATTCATGTTTTTCACACATCACACATCGATGGAGAATTTAAATTATTGGGTATGTTGTTTGTGTTTGTGATTCACTTACAGCTGTCTGTGCACTGCAGACAGCACTCTTTAACACATCGTGTATGCGTTTTGAATGCAGCAAGACCCCTATGCAATAAGCACAGATCCTGAACGGAACCTTCACCTCTAGCCGCTCAAAGGACAAATTGATACATGTACAGCACTTTAGTGATATTCAGGTGCTGTTTAAGAATTCAGTATCCAGAAATGTTTGAATTCAAGACCTTATCTGCCTCTTCTGCCGCCTTTGAACGAGAGAGAGAATGTGGATTTTTGAAAGTGAATGCTTTGTGCTGAGGCATCCCAAGGCTCAATCTATGAAAATTGTGTATATTCAAACTGAATATGTTCTATAATATCTTATAGCAAAGCAACAAAAGGAAAAGGTTGTTTTATATGGTGTTTGCTTTTAAATGTGTCGTTGCACTGTGTGGACACAACCACCATACAATAAAAAAAATCCATTCACTCCTTTGTTTTTTTTATCCTCAAAAAGCCTAAACACTCTCAATAATACAAGCCATTTGGATTTTCTGAGCAATATGATGTCATATTGACATCCTGTTAATTAGAATTGGTTTACATTTTTTTGTCATGTAGCTTATCTTGTTTCCTGTATGGCTGTCAAAGCTCTACAGGCATAGTTATCAGTAAGATTGGCACTTCAATAATACAAACTGTGGCAGTAAAATCACCTGAAAAATATCTACTGCACGAAACTCTATTTATGAACGTGAAATGGACTTGAATTGATTAAAAAGTGTAATATGAGGTATTTTTTGGTTTGGACTGGAAACAGCGTTCTTCTTGTATGCATATTACAGCAGATTTAGAAGATGAGTTGGCAATGAGGCCAACTGTGTTATGGCCTGGTGCTATAGTGCCGATCCAGAGGGTCTTAGTTGGCAGTGCCAGTGTACCGTGAAGGTTGGCACTGGTGGTTCAGTGCCGCCTTTGTCATTCATTTCCAATTGGTTGAAGCGTTTCTCTCTAGATAGAAGTCCTGAATGGTGTAGCATATGGGTGGTGAGAGGCAGCAGGCTGGAGAAAGAGTCGTTTCATCAATTGTGCATCTAATTGTTTTATGCACAGAAACACATTAAACTCAGAACTCTTAATTGAATAATGGATGTCCCTGCTTCACTGCAGCTATTTCACTGCCGCTCAAATCAGCTCTCAGTTAGTAAGACAACGGAATTTAAACTTGTCTCCTGCCTTTTATGTTTTACCTGCTCTCTGCTGCGATCCAGAGCTGAGCTGTGTTAAGAAAGTCCGCCGTGAGCCGAGGCCACGTGAGTGACAGACTCTTATCAGCGGGCCAGCTGGCTGATGAGAGTTCAGTGAGGGTCAGCGTGAATTAAAGAGCACCTAATTAAAATGTCCCGAGTACAAGCCCGCCGCTGCTTCGTTTATCTCCTCACGCAGCCGCTGACGGAGATATGTGCTACAAATAAAGGAGGGCCGCAGTATAAATTCCAAGTTCAACAGCATCTGATAGCAATGCATTGAACTCCCTCTACCGTTTGTGTGTTTCTGACTTGAATAATGCTGAAGTCTCATTGTCCACTGCTATGACCTTTCCCCCCTCCATCTTATTCACAGGACGGTTGAGAGCTGTGTTTTCGAGTGTTGTATCACTTAGAGTCTTAGAAATAATTAGCCTTCTGCTTCTCAGAGGTTTTTTTTAGGTCCAGTTAACAAACTTCTGTTTTTTCTTCCCATCCTTGACAGCTCTCCGGCATGAGGAATCATTCTTTTTCTTCAGTTTCATTGCTGAGGCTATGTCTACATTAATCAGGATACATTTAAAAACGGCATTTTTGTTTTAAAACGCTCTCCGTCCACACTAGCATTTTCAACCATTTTCCAAAAACTTCTCATCCACACTAAAACGTTGGAGAACGCTAAATTCACATTACTGTGTAAAAGATCACAGAGATGATACAGATGGAACAGACAAAATAAAGTTCTCATGCTATTCTTCTGCAGGATCGTTTTATTTAGCAAATTGCGAATTGAAAATACACTCAATGGAAACACGTCAATTTCCCAAAAACTCCCATTTATCACAAAAAAGTTTTACGCTCGCATGAGAAGGTTTTTCAGGCAATTCGAAAAAGGAATATTTCGCAAAACTGCAATGGAAACAGTTTTTGCGCATTTACAGTCACCTGATGTAGATGCTGAGGTGTGTTTGGACAGAAGACGAGACATAGTTCTGTATTAAATTCATAAAAGACAAATACTGGATTCTAAACCTCAAAGAAACGCCACAATCAAGAGCTGGAAGCAGAAATGAGGAGAAACACCAGAAACTCCTCATACGAGCCGCTCACAGTATAAGAGTCTTTCCTTGCCATTAATGCTTGGATAACACACACACACACACACACACACACACACACACACACACACACACGTCTCCTTCGGTTAATAATAATGGCCAGTGCAATGGCTGAGATATACATGAACCCACCATCATCCGTCGCCATGATGTTTGGAATGATTATCGCGAGAGGAAAAAATTAGGTTTTAGTCGCATAACATCGGTTAATGGAAACGCCGTCATTTCGCAATCGTTTTTTGTCGACATTTAGAAAAAATCGCTAAAGTTTTGCACAAATCTGTAATGGAAACGCGCCTAATGATGCTCTCAGGTCCCACTCAATCACCATTATATGTTTGGTCTAAAACACAACAGCAACTGCTCTCATGTTTTGCCACAGGTAAAATTTGTCATCTTTGCAGAACTGTAATATGAAGAGTGTACAAATTATATCTTTAGCAACAGTGTGAAAGTGAATAGCACATAACAGGCACAATAGCTGTATAAACATACCTATCAGTTCAATATTCATCACGACTAAACATGCGTCATCGGTTTAAAATACCTCTGTTTTCCCAGTCCACACTACAATGCGAAAATGGTGTTTTCAAAGGTATGCCCTTGGGAAAGCATTTTCAAAAAGCTCAGTTTTTCCATACTTGTACTGAGAAGCGGTTATAATCCGGCTTTTGGCAATGAAAAGAAGCATTTCTACCAAAATGAAAAAGCTTGATGGTCTATCGTTTGGAAATTAAGATATTGCGAAACATTTATGTTGTAATTTTACAGTTGTACTACTGTAAACCATTTAAATACTCTTTTATTTGACAAAGAATGTAAGAATTTGTCCCCAGTTGACTTGGCTACATTAGCATGCTAGCTGTTTATAGAAACAGTAGTTGTTTGGCACTTTCTGCAGATCGCTTTTTGACATTAACATTTGATTTTGGGTCTTTACACACACCCCAGGTGAGTTGATGGTTGTTTCTTGTTAAAATCTTGGTTCTATGAGAATTCTGTTTCATTGCTGTCATTGCAAGTCTCTAGGAGGCAGTTGTTGGTAGTGAGGAGGGAGGAATGGAGTCAGTCTGGAATGGGTGGTCCATTGTGATGTGAGGACTGCTAGAAAGAGTAATGGAACTCAGCCTAGCAGAGGGATCTAATTGATGAAGAATTTGGCCAGTAGAGGCATCATTGAGCAGCCGTTCATTTGATCACATCCAGTACAAGTATGTCCCTCTCTTTCCTTGATGTTTTTTTTTTTACATTTTATTTTTTATCTTTCACACAGATTTTAAAACGATAAAAAAAACACTGTATTATTCATGCCAGGCCAGTAGTTGGCAAGGTCACTTTGTAAAGAAAGACGAAGCGCCTAAAGACTAAACATGTAATGCTCATGTGCATGACATCACCGTTTTCACAAATTCGCGTTTTTGTATTTTACACACAGACATTGTTTTCACAAACTCAGAAGGTTTGCATTTTTAAGCCCCCAAAACATTGTTGTCATGTAAATGAACAGCCAAAACGCATAAAATGTTTTTAGTTGAAAACTGTGTTGTGTAATTGCCCCTGAAAAAACTACAAACTGCCATGGCAACCTCCCACAACCCCCTCACATCATGGCAGCTGGTTTTCAGGGAACCGAGTGACCGTCTGGCACTCCAAGGGCACAAATGGATAGCTCTAATTTTACTGTGAACAAACTATCTCAGGCCTCAAATAGATCATTTTACATCCCCTCTTAAAGTATGATTACCTGCCACTAGCTTCAGAAATCCATAAATCTGTATTTGTTCCATTGCATTATGACTTGGCCGGTGTCCGAAGAGGGGTGGATCACAAAGCCAGAGGCGACAGATGCAATAGCTCACGGAAGACAGGCCATGAAGTGAAGAAATGAAAGTGCCATATCCCAGAGCAGATGATCAGTCCTCAATGAGTTTACTGCATCCTGATGCTCCAGCCCTTCCCTCTACTTTGCATGTACCTCCAGCTTTTCTTTTAACACTTCTTTAAAAGTACACTAGCAAGGGCGAAAGACGATCCAAGTTCCGATGTATTGCTCCCCCCTCCTCCTGTTTTTTGTTTAAACACAATATTAGATTCTCATTTTCTTAAGCTGAGCCCACAACTCCTTCCTTATCACCTGCTGTTAATGACTCGCATGAGAAATCTTGACGTGCAAAATGAAACCCCACGCGCTCGTGTTCTTCACCCGCCCTTCCAACCCGGCACTCGGCGAAAGCTCATAACATGCATGACTTCTGTGGAGCCAAAATGCATTTTTTCCCATTTTCAACCGAAACGTCCCCCCCTATCTTGGCTGTGATGATCAAAAACCTTTATGTCTTCCATATTCTTTCGTTCACATTATCAAATTGAGTAAGTCAATCTAATAGGCACATGGGGAAGTGTGGTGACACTGCAATCAGATTAGAGGCGCAGCAGGGAGTGGAACCGGAGAATCTAATATTGCTTTGTGTGGAGCGTTCGAGGCCCGGGTAATGCATCTCTCAGAGACCCGTGGCCCAAATGAGAGACGTGCCAGCCTGCAGAGCTGCAGTGTCCTTGGAGGAGAATTTTTTTGCGTAACACAGAATGTAAGACGTATCCTGCTTATACGCCATGCCAGTATGTTTTAGGCATTGGTCTGTTGGGAAAGACAGTTCATAACGGCAGATTCAGATTTATTATGTTATTAACATGTAGCATGTTGGAGGCCATATAGGACAGAGCTTTTACCCCTTTATTATTGGAGGCATAAAACTAGAGATCTTCATAATGGATAAACATAATTTTATGTGGTGTTTTGTTCGGCAGTACTGCTGTGAAGCTATATAAAGACATCTGTTGCTTTATTGAAAAGAATGATTTGGCTTTTATCTCTTTTTCTGTGTTTGTTGGAAGACCATCTTTGGTTATTGCTACGTCTCCTGCTATTTGAAAACATTTATACAACCCTTCATGGTTCCTCCTCTACACCCCTAGGCATGTACACATACCCATATGGTTAAAGGCCCTGGTTTTGCTGGGATTGACTAAAATATACTGCCTTAGGGCTATTTTACCATACTCTCATGATTCGGTGTGTTTTTACCCACAAACTTTCTTTTTATTAATCATCAGGTCAATACAAACATTGCTATTTGTGTGTGTGATAAACTGAGATAAATGGTCAAATACAGTTTAGTGGTCGTCATACTGCAAAAATATTTAACTGCAGAATGCTGCAATTGACCAGTGATAATCAAATATTCCAGAGAGCTGTGGAATAATCAGAAATATTTAAAGGATCTTTGGAATAATCCAAATGTATCATCTTTTAGCCTCTGTAGTGCACCATCTCTCCTCAGTTACCCCTTTTCCACCACCAAGAACCAGGTGCTAGTTCATAGCTAGTGCTAGAGCCGGTTCGGAGTTGGTTCGACTGAGGAGCTTTCAAAGAACCGGTTTGCCTTTCCACAGGCCAGAGAGCCACCATAGAGCCAGGTCTTATGTCACTGTATACATCTCATGTTGCCCAGCAACGCTAGCGCGGCAGTGCCAAACACAAACACACCAGGCTTGTTCGAGATGCATTAGCTTTCTCACAGACCGATTGGCGCATGACGTCAAAGAACTGCAAAAGCGAGGAGTCGTATGCTCTCCACACACTCCCGCAGCTCCGATCGGTCCGCGCCGCTCCGATGCATCTCGAACAAGCCTTCTATCAACAATGGCGGCCGTTGCGTTACTATTGATGCTCATGGCTTTGCGAACCTAACGTACATCGGCATCCATACACGGCGAATACAACGTGTTCGTGCAGCTCGCCATAACTTGCATAAACGGAGATTACAATCGAGCTGCTATTAGCTCGATTAGCTGCTAATTCAAAAATGGCGGTCACAAGTTTCTGTTCGTCTTGTTGGCCACGGTAACCCCGGCCCCAGCCGCTGACGTAAGCGGTTCTTACTTCTAGACCAGCAATGATTTGGTGCTACTAAAGAACCACTTTTACTGGTTCGGAACTGGTGCTTTGGTGGTCGAAAACCAAAGAACCGATTTGAAACTAGGCTCTGGCTCCGAACCAGCACCAGCTCTGCCTCGGTGGAAAAGGGGTAAGTGAGTGTGTGAGAGAGAAACAGAGTGAAATGGCAGTGTGGAAAGACCTGTGTTGAGTTTGGCTGAGGTGGCATGAATCGTGCCATCATATTTGGCTTAACTCCTCTTTATCTACACAGTGGCACTTGCATTAATCACAGCAGGGGTCTGAGACTCAGTTCACATGCCTCAGTATTTTAGGGCCAGGAGACAGCGAGAGAGATAGCTGGCCATCCAACCGTCCAGCCGAACAGATTGAGAAACCAACAGACGACAGCAGCCAGAGCAAACAGGAGGAGAGCTGGAGCTCCGGTGGGAATGTGGGACAGTAAGGGGCGAGCTCAGACCCGCAGTGCATCTGTGTACTCCGCTGCTCTAGATTAGTTTAGAGGCAGATCACTTGGACAGAGTTGAATGCTCTGAAATGCTGGAGCTGCTGGTGTGCTGCAGGAAATGGCCCTGCTGTTAGTAGCAATTCAGTGACCCCAAAGTGAACATCTCTGTTGTGATGGATAGAGCGAAATTAAGCCCTGTCTACAAAGCACTTACATTTTAAAAGCACATAAAAGCATTGTAACAGTACACTTATTTGGTGTACTGTATGTCTGAGGAAACCGATTCATTTTAGTTACTCATAAATTGGTTGTCTCAGCATTCTGTTTACCTGATACATATTATGTACACTAAAATTTTACACTGCAAAAAGATTTTTCAATGTTGTAAATGAAGATTATTGGAATACGTTGTACATGAAAATACTATTTCGGTCTGTCTACTAAACTTCTTGTTTAATTCAATGTGTTACTTGGCATTTCTTTATAATTAATTGTGAGATTTGCTTGCAATTTCTGAGTAAAAATTCTCAGTGTAGTCCAATTCATCATAAAAAAGTCTTTTTTTTTTGTGAATAAGAAACATAAAGCGTGATCAGTCCAGTCCGATTCACAAACCAATAACCCTTATTGGACAGTTCTTTTAATGAATCATTCAAAAAGATTCACAAACATTTACCAGTTTGATTCAGTCTGATACTGAATTACAGAATCTGTGAGTTGCCGATTTGTTTCTGACTACTTATGTGAATGTGAATATCATTACTGACTGGGGTCATTACACATTTAGCTGGTTTATTATTGTGGTATATTTCTTTTCAAATAAACCCTCCTTGAATGGCATGTAAAAGCACTTTACATCTTGGTCAGGTGGTCTCTTCCTGTCTAAGGACCCAAAATAAGTTGCAACGAGGATCATACCTCAAAATCGGGATAGGTGAGACTAATTTGTTGATTACTGCGTTGTTACTTCATCTATCCATATGAGGGAGAATGAATAGCTTTGATCCTCTACTGCTCCTTTTTCAAATGATATTTGCAAATACCACAATATTGTCAGTTTACCTTAAAGCTGCCGTCGGCAAAAATTTTTTGATCATATTCAGTGAAATCGACACTATAATCCGACAGAACAACATAAATAAAGTGGTTTTAGAAAAAAACCCGAGCTTCTAACTCCACCTGGAGCGTGTTATTTGTTTAGCAAAAATCCACCACTCCCGGATCATCGGGTCCAATCAGCGCAGGGGGGTGTGAGATATGACTGTCTATCACAGGTCGTGCACACGCCACCCCTCGCGCAAATTACAATCGGATCGGCATTTTGAAAGGTGGAGAGATTTATGTGATTTAATTGGGTTCAAGCTGGATTCAGAGCTTGCAACATTTCTTCTCGACAGGTAATTGTGCTTTATCAACCAGTTACTTTATTTCTTAGTGTTATGTTAGTAATCTAAGTATGTTTGCCCAAATGTGTTGGTATGGATAGCTAACGTTAGCACTTGTTGGGCAGGTTCGTTAGCTTTGTTTGCACTGGAATCCGTGTGAACGTAACGTTAGGTGTATAAATAAACATGTCCAGGTGAAGGGATAAAGTTCGGCTTTTTGGAAGAATGTTGATGGATGCTGATGAGACGGGCGCGTTCACAGAAGATCTGGTGCACGCACTGACGAGCACGAACTCTGTGGGAGGGTATTCGTTGATAGTGGGGAGGGGGATGAGAGTCGTAAACATTCAAAATTTTGCCTAAGTCCACTCAATCTGCCAGACTTCCGACTGCAGCTTTAATATGCGTTTCTAAACGATAAAAGAATAGAAGAATATTAGTTTCTTTGAAATGTATTGCTATGCTTGGTTATGTTATTATTTTTATATTGAATTTGAAAATCCTGTACCTTTGTAATTACTTCTGTTTGCTGCTGTGTCTGTTTTTTTTATGGGGGGGGGGGGGGGGGTTGTTTTTGAAAGTGATTAATCTTAAAAGAATGAACAGTGTTTGTTGAAGGGAAGTGTGGAGCATTCAAGTGATGAATGCTTTCCGGCAAAGCATCCTTCTTTTTGGAATGTGTAACAGTGAAGTGATTGCAAGGTTCGCAGGAAACATCCTTGGTATTAATTCATATTCTATAGAATGTGCTCAGAGCTCGCTGCTTTTGCCAGGCACTGCAAGAACAATGGCTCATTCTTGAATACATGCCCGGTTACAACTTTTTCTAAATTATAGCTAGTTGTTGAATCTGAATATACTGTAATAGTTCTTATTTGGATGAATCATGCACACTGCATACAAGTAAATGGTGGGAAAAAAAGCAAAGAAAAAAAAAAGCACAGTAACTCAGTTTTTAAGTCACGTGTTTATTTATTTTTTAAATATACAGCAGTCACAATATGGGATGAATTCCAAAGCACAGCGACATCCTATATATATATATATATATATATATATATATATATATATATATATATATATAGTTTTATATCATATTTTCTCTCTTTTTTGTAACCCTTACAAGTGCACATAATGATATCTCTCTTTTGTCCCTGGAAGATTCGTTTAAAAAATCTGCCACATAAGGGATGTCAGAGGAAATGAATGCTGCATTATTTATATGCTACGGCACTGAATTTATGATACAGTAACACGGTCGCACAGTCATCTTTTGTCTTCCTTAATTCCTGACTGTCATATGGAGCCCTATAATAGATATGTTGAGGCAGAAGCTTCCCTATGGCAATGTATACGCTTCTTTTATAGGGGCTGAAAAGCTACAAGGATATCACATTGCAAAGATGTGCAATTATTTTATGGGTTGCTTTGTCCTCCTGCCAGGAACTAGCAGCATCTGACCGTGTCAGCACTTTTGTGTTCTCTTAGACATAAAACGGCCTGAACTTTATGCCTTGAACCGGAAGCTGGTTAGGTTACACGCTTTCCTTTCAAGTTCAGTTCTGTTCTTTTAATGCTGATTTAAAGTAGTATTTTTAATTTCAGAACTTACTTTGAAGCTTATCGCTGGAGAAGTGTCTCTGTTAAACTGGGTTAACTGTACAGACACCCTTTTGCTAAAATGAGCATTTACTACAGCGAACAGTGATTTCTCGAGTAGATAAATCTGGCTGCTTTATCAGTTCAAGCACATTTTACTGATAAATCTGAAAGAGCATCACATGGCGCTCTACTCCGTTCTGGCAGAAGGAAAATAATAGATCAGCATAATGTTGTATCAGGTGCGATATTAAATTCCAGAATGAGCTTCCAGGGCAATAAATCATTTCTTTTCATGATCTTTAAAATGTAATTCTTGAAATGTGAGTCAACTCAACCCTGTGGAGTCTACTGAAGGGGTGTTTTAATAAGACAAACAGTAAATTAAGCATAGTTCATTAACAATTTAGTGATGAAAGGCTTTATGTAGCAAGAGAGATTTAGAGATTTAATAAGATTAAAAGGAATCGTTAATTCCAAAATAAATATTCTGTCATAATTTACTCACCCTCATGTTGTGAAGGATTTCATATTAATAAACAAATCTAATCTAAACAAATCTTTATACATCGGTGTATTAGGGTATTTTTCTCTTATGCTTACCAGGACAGAATTTATTTAATCCAAATTAGTAATATTTTGTATTAATATTGTGACAATTTAATTAACTGTTTTCTAAATCTTTAAAAACAAAATGTTTGTGTACAATAATCCTTCAGAAAATAAGTCTAATATGCTGATTTGGTGCTCAAGAATCATTCGTTTTATCATTGTTGAAAAAATAAAATGAAAATATAAATAAAATGAATGTTTAATAGTTTAGTAATGTCTTAAATTTCACCCAGTCCCTCACATAAAGCCATTGTTTAGCTTTAAATGTAGTGCATGAGTCATGGACCACTTTTATGGTGCTTTTATAGTCTTTTTTGGAGCCCTTTTTATGGATGTTCAAAGAGCTTCTTCAGAAACCTCCTTTTGTGTTACACAGAAAAACTAACAGTGTATGGGTTTGGAGCAACATGAGGATGAGTAAATAATGACAGAATTTTTATGTTCGGATGAATTATTCATTTACGTATTTAAATTTATTTTTGTTTTTTTAACTTCATGATTCAACTGCACATTTAATCTCAAGCAACAGAAAACTGAGACATCAGTGGTCAAAAATATGAAAAGGAATAGAAAAGGGAAGTGTCAGGTTTTATTTAGATTGCACAAAGCTTGTTATTCTTCCAAGTTTAAACACATCTTTTCTTGTGTTGCAGACAGTCCACAATGCAGTTTTGTCTCTTTCAGAGTTAGAGTTTTTATAACCGTGAAATGTGTGTTTTTAAAACGTAAAATATGTGAATGTGGCCAAACAAACTGTTTACATGCAAAAAAGGATTTGCAGAAGCACTCCCACATAATGTGTAAAGCTCACGTATTTGAAGTCGGACTTCAAATATACGTCTTGCACCGCTTGCAACATGGTTTCCCACACAAACAGTTTGGCTTCTCTTCAGATCAGGATACAGTTGCATTCCCGGGTGGGGTGGCTGCAAAGGAACGAAAGGAAGGGAAAATGCAAATGCCTGGAGAACAGTGCAAAGGGGCAAGGCTGCCGTTTGCTGCAGTGCTCTTCACTGCATTTTTGAGGAATGTCGGCAGCATTCGTGAGCGAACTGAGGTGAAGATGTTTACATAATCAAACGGTTTACCCTTCAGCATTGAAAATAAATCAGCTGCAGCAAACCCCATATCTTTTTCATTACAAAGTAAGTGGGATCATGAATCTTTTTTCCGCGAGTCGGTGAAGCTCCAGTTCATTTGAGTCTGTTTCTAAGCTTATTGAAAGGATGAGGGTTTTAATTAACCACTAGTGATGCTTTTGTTGAGGTCTCTTTGTGGAATGGTTTTGTTTGGTGGTTTTTGAGTGAGGTTCTGATAAGAAGCAAATTATTTTATTTAGCTCAGACTTCTTTAAGATTCGGCTTCTTTCTCAAAAGACTCTGCTCATTTTCACATTAGCGTTTGAATAAATGAATTCACATCTAAAGTGTTTATTAGAATGAAACGCATAGATCGCCCATACAGCACCTACTGCACCATCTGCTGTATTGCGTTTATTTTTCATTGAAATATACATGAAATAAGCATTTATGAACTTGACTTTTATGTGCATTGGCCTGTAAAATGCCTGAGCAGATGTTGATATCTTTTGGAATGGATATCACACTGCGTGTAAAAAATAATGTAATATTCTTTATATCCCTCTCACTTGGAGAAAGAGCTCATGATCTGTGCAAATCGATAATTGAAATGATATCAGACAATACAGCCATGCAAAGTGTCCCTAAAGAAATCAATGAATGTGCAAGAGTCAAGCCCGGATTGTCACATCTAGATCCAATATGTATTGGACACACACACACACACACACACACACACACACACACACACACACACACACACACGTTGGTGCAACAGCATTATGAGGACTCTCCATAGGTGTAATGGTTTTTATACTGTACAAACTATATATTCTATCCCCTTACACTGCCCCTAACCCTAAACCTACCCATCACAGGAGACGTGCTGCATTTTAAATTTTTTAAAGGTGCCCTAGAATGTGAAATTGAATTTATTTTGGCATAGTTAAATAACAAGAGTTCAGTACATGGACATGACATACAGTGAGTCTCAAACACCATTGTTTTCTTTTTCTTACTTAAATCTTGTTTTTGAAAAACACCCCTGAAAAATAGGCGAATCTCCACATAATACCGACTGTGACGCAATAGTCGGGATCATTAATATGCACAACTCCAAAAATTTGCATATGCCAGCCTATGTTCAATGACAGGCGGAACTGCGCAGCCGAAGCATGGCAGTTGATCAGTGTTTGGATGTACAAATGAACACAAAGGTATTTAGTTCCTTCATCCGAGCCTCTGAAGAAACAATGGGTTAATTTTATTTTCTCTGGAAATTTCCAAACATTTCACTGATGAGACTGTTTCCTCAACTTGGGCCAATACAGAGCTGGCCTCGATCTATCGAGCTACCAAGCAACACTTTCTGAATGTGTAATTGTTCAAGTTCAGACAGGTAATCTTTCTCTCAAAATCGTTCAATACTGTATTTACATCATTGTGTTTGCATTGGTGAAAGCATTAGAGAGAGTGCAGAAACTGCGTTGCAATGATAAGATCTTTATTCTCGCGATCAACACACTGTCATCTGTTTGCTCAATGCTCATCACGGCAACATTTTATGTGATGGGAATAGACAGAGATGGGACCAAGTCACACATGTGCAAGTCTCAAGTAAGTCTCAAGTCTTAACCTTCAAGTCTCAAGTAAGTCCCAAGTATTTTTTTCTTGGGCAAGTCAAGTCAAGTCAAGTCACAGGCTATGTCAAGTCAAGTCAAGTCAAGTCTTGTAGTAGGTCAAGTCAAGTGCAAGTCAAGTCACCTTATTGTAATTTTACATGCAGAATCTGATCTTAATAAAGTGAAAAGACAAGATAAGTAACTGTCAGTAAATTACAATAATTTGGATTTGCATTGTAAATACTCATGTTCAGTAAAATACATCATGGAATCAAACAAAATTGTAACTTCATAAAATTATTTATTTTTCACTTCTGCCAACAGTGTTTGAAATGTTTTAAATTTTCAACATTGAGTCCATAAAACAAATAACAGCTTAACATCCTACAGACTCCTCTCTGAACACCTCCCTCTTTCTCTCTCTCAAACACAGTTTACGAACAATATTAAACTTTGTTACATTTCTCCTCTCTCTCTCTCTCTCTCTCTCTCTCTCTCTCTCTCTCTCTCTCTCTCTCTCTCTCTCTCACACACACACACACACACACACACATGTCTGGTTCGCTATCTTTGTGGGGACTCTCCATAGGCGTAATGGTTTTTATACTGTACAAACTATATAATCTGTCCCCCTACACTGCCCCTGTCCCTAAACCTACCCATCACAGGAGACATTCTGCATTTTTACATTTTCAAAAAACATTACTTAGTGTGATTTATACGCTGTTTTCCTCATGGGGACCGCTGGCTGGTCCCCACAATGTAGGTGATTTCAGGTTTTACTATACTTGTGGGGACATTTGGACCCCACAATGTAATATAAACACGAGCACACTTTCTCTCTCTCTCACACATACACTTTCTCTCTCTCTCACACACACACACTTTCTCTCTCTCTCTCACACACACACACACACACACACTTTCTCTCTCTCACACACACACACACACACACACACACACACACACTTTCTCTCACACACACACACTTTCTCTCTCTCTCACACACACACACACACACACACACACACACACACACTTTCTCTCTCTCTCACACACACACACACACACACACACACACTTTCTCTCTCTCACACAAACTCACACACTTTCTCTCTCTCACACACACACACACACACACGTTCTCTCTCTCTCTCTCTCTCTCTCTCTCTCTCTCTCTCACACACACACACACACTTTCTTTCTTTCAAGTTGTAGAAAGCCTCCCTCCGGAACGTTATAGGTTGCTATGGTTGCTATAGGGGTTCCGACAGGAAAACTCTCTGAGCGGCGCCGGCGGGCTCTAGCTAACGTTAGCTGTTTTTGGTTGTTGTTTTTTTTAACCAATTTATTAACATCGCAACAATAATGGCTAAACAACTTTCTTTAATGTGCTATTTAAAAAAAGAGTTGAGGAAGAAGACACGCCACTGCTTTTATCTACTGAGAGTCCACCATAATGGCTACTAGCTATTATTAACTTACATTAGCTAACTACGAACGAGCTAACCAGATAACATTAACAAATTGACAAGCACTTACTTACTCTGCTCTTCAAATGGCGGACGAAATTGGAGGTTGTCGTCTGGCTGTCCGCGATCTTAATGTTGCATGTCTTGCTGTTCGTCTTTTGCCATCTTGTTGTGATAAATTCTTGAAGCCGAAAGCGACAATAATGACGACCCTCTCGGTATCCCTCCGGCTGACATGTTGATGTGATATCTGATGTAAGTGGGCGTGGTGTGCGTAAGGTACGAGAGGGCATGACTGATGATCTCGTGATCCAGTCATGACAGCGCTATTCTCAGCCTGCGCTCCAGCTGGATCAACTTTTTTCTTTTTTTTTTACATAATTTATATATTTTATATTCAAACTGAAAACATGATGTGATTAACACTCAAGTCATTCAAGTCATCGTGTCTCAAGTCAAGTCAAGTCCCGAGTCTTTAACTTCCAAGTCCGAGTCAAGTCTCAAGTATTTTATTTTTTGTCAAGTCAAGTCACAAGTCATAAAAATAGCGACTCGAGTCGACTCGAGTCCAAGTCACCAAGTCACAAGTCCCCATGTCTGGGAATAGATCTAAATACTTTTAAAACATCTCACGATTCGTTAATCTCGATAGCTGTAATAGTAAAAACGTATAATATCTGTAGTAAAAGTATTCGAGAGAGTTTCACATGTAATACGTAGCTATTTCATATGCAAGCATGTCAGCCAATCACAGCAGAGGCCGGTTACACACAGCAGACACGCCCCTCCAAACAGAGCGTTTGGGCTCAGGGCTAAAATCAGGCTAGGAAAAATGCCTTTTATTTCTAAATTATGACTATTTTTGATCTAAAAAACATACTAGCATTATAAGGGCAACCCAGAAAACATTATACAATAAAAATAAAAACCATTCTAGGACACCTTTAATAAAACATTGTTTTTTATGTTTTTTAAGCCATTTGATTTATGAGGACTTTTGAAATGTCCTCAAAACCACCCATAAGTTGTAATACACATGTCATTATACAAATTTGTGTCCTCATAAATCACATAAACAACCCCCCCCCCACACACACACACGACCACACACACACACTGCTGTGCTGAATGTACAGCTCTATTAACTTTAGTATCTCAATGTCAGTGAAATTCTTTCCTTTTTCTTTGATCCTCCATTGATACGGCTAAAAGTTAACAAAACAGCAAAAGATAGTTTACAGCGTAACCCAACAATGCACACTGCTAGGCAACCGCTAAAGTTCCGTTGCCATTCACTTGAACGCGCAACGCTAAGACCAGGCATAGTAAAGCCGAGGCTTAAGTTTGGTTGGTGCAACCGACGTTAGGTCAACTCTAAAGACTACTTGCAGTTAGGACCAGGCTTAGTAAAGCCCTGTTGGTGCAACCGGCTCCAGGAGGGCAACGGGCTGATCCGTCTGGTCCGAGCCAACAGAAGGTTTACTGTGGCACAAGTCACACAAAATACTAATGATGGTTATGGGAGGATTGCATCACAAACGCAGACCAATCAGAGTGCCTATAATGACCCCGCCCACTGTCGAAAGCGCCTGAAATGTGTGCAATGATGCAAACATCAGAACTGGAACTTTTGAGTTGTGGAAAAAGGTTGCCTGGCCTACGTGTGCTTTATTTACCTGGGGGAAGTAATGGCACCAGGATGCACTGTGAGACAACATTGTTGCAGACCAAGTACACCCCTTCATGACAATAATGTTTCCTGATGGCAGAGGCTTCTCTCAGCAGAATAACACACCCTGCCATTACACACATTGTTCAGGGATGGTTTGAGAAACATGGTGAAGAGTTCAAGGTGTTGCCCTGGCCTCCAGATTCCCTAGATCTTGATCCAATTGAGCATCTGTGGGATGTGCTGGACCAACAAGTTCAATTCATGGCGGCTCCACCACAGGGCACCTTCAGGGGTCTTGTAGAATCCATGCCTTGGTGGGTCAGTGCTGTTTTGGCAGCATGCGGAGGACCAACAACATATTAGGTATGTACATCATGTGTTGGTTGCTTCATCAGTGTATAATCAGATCTTTAGAAATGGTCTGCTGAAAAATAACACTGACAGCTGACTCTGAATTCACCTCTTCAATTGTTGCATAATGTTTTATCAGCAGTGATTAGTAAATTGTTTTGACAACATTATTAGTCCATGACTCATGTCTTTTCAGTAAAGGGTAATGATACCGAATCCTGCATGATGCAAAGATATTATACCGTTCAGCAGTAAAAGCTGTGAACCAGGCATTTTGTGAAACATATTGACCTGCTGCATGTCAAGCAGACTCTAATATGATCAGCACATTGTTATATCTGCCATGACTGCAGATTTCTGTGCTGAAATGTCACTCTACATCTTAATTTAATTGTTTTAAAATTGAGGAAATACTGCCCCGAAATGTCAATTTAACACCCAGAATATAATTAAGTCAATAATTTTTTACCTCTTTTCACAATATGTTTACAAATAAATGCTATGGTAGTGAACAAAACAAAAAATAGTAAGCATCTTAAAAAGGAAACATACTGAACTGAGGGTGCCCATTCTCCTCTGACAAGGCATACACTACAATAAATGCAAGTATGTATGCCAAATATATCTAGTTACGTAGTATGTATAATACTATTTATGTGAATAAATGTTAAAATATGACTGGTAGAGGAGCAAGCAGTGGTCAATGAAGCATCATTTGCTGTCTGTCTAGTATTGGCTATTGTTGGCAGTAGAGGTCACTCACAAAGAAAAGGTGCAAGTGAAAAAACACAACTGAAAACAAATGCACAAATGTTGATGAAAGTGATATTCATTCATATAATACAGAATCCAACAGATCTGACTGAACATACAGTAACTACAAGTTTGAGAGTTCAGATAGATGTAAGGCTGGCTAACATGCATTTCATATCGAACGCTCTATTGTAATTCAATCCAGCAATTATTATTGCCATCATATTTTATCTTTTGATGATTGGGTTGTTCACAGCAGATCATAAACCATAACATGTGCAACAATATTTCAGCCTCTGAATTTTCTGACATTCTGCAGGCGATTACACGCTTTTTAGGGAACTCTGCAATCAGCCCTTACATCAACTGGCGGAGCGTGATTGAGCTGATGAAATTGGTTTACACGAGCATAGCTCTAAGTAGTAAGCTGTAATCTATGTGATATATCTGTTAGCATATGATTGATGGTGCCATTGCACACAGCATGGTTGAAATAGTGCAAGTGAATGTCAAACTAAACGAAAATTTCAAAAACAAAACAATGATATTACTAGAATTATTGGAATTGTTTACCCAAAAATGAAAATTCTGTCACCATTTACTCACCCTCATGCTGTTCCAAACCCTCATGTTGTTCTAAATATAATTTACTTCCGTTAGAGGAACACAGAAAGAGATATTTTGGGGGGAAAAATTGGAAAATGGCCAACAAAAATTTGTCAACGTTATCCAATAGGGATGCCAGTAAGGAAATTTTCACATTGGTATATAAACTTACGACATTGGTATACACACGCACACTTTTCACTTTCGCTTTTGAATTCGCGATCACGCATACTCTGTGTATAGGAAGCACCGGTACTGTCCACACATTTTACAAGATAAGAGATTTGCCAATGTTGCTCACCGAATCCTCCGCCACGTCCTGTCAGTCATCTCTTCTTACACCCATCACGTGATAAATCTGACTCCTGCTGCCCTGTGCTATGATTCAGCAGCTTGTGCTGTACGGAGGAGAGCAGTCGCTTTCAGTTTATAACAGCGGCCATTATTCAATTGAAGTGGGGGCAGTTCCGTGGTGGCCAAGTAATTTAATTGGTGTAACAAAATGTAAACACATTGTAACACCAGTAACATCAACTTCAGCAGCAAGCCTATTTAGTGTTGTTTGGGTCCCAACATTATCACAATATCTTATGTTCTACAAAAGAATGTCATGCAGATTTAATCAACATGAGGGTGAGTAAATGGTGGCGGAATTTTCATTATTGGTTGATCTATCCCTTTAAGCATTTGGGGAATAGACAGGGTCACCCCTGTGCTTTTATGTCAGCTACCTCAGCCTTGTTATTTTGAACTAATACTAAAACTGAAAAAAAAAAAAATGAAAACTAGAAATGTTGGCAACTAACTGAAATCAAATAAGTTGAAGTATTAAAATAACTAAAACTAAAACTAAAGAAAAAAATAATATATATATATATATATAATGAAAATGGCAAAAGCGCATAACAAAAATGTATAAACCTTAAACCAGGGTTCCTCATATCTTGCCCTAGATGGCAAATACCCTGCAGAGTTTAGCTCCAACCCTGATCAAACACACCTGAGCCAACTAAGAAAATCACAAGGCGTTTCTCAATACCAAGTACGCGAAATTCAAACACAAGTACAGATAAGAACGCATATTGAGAAATGGCCCAGGGTTCCTCAAATCTTGCCCTGGAGAGCCAATGCCCTGCAGAGGACCAGATTTGAGGAACCCTGCCTTTAAGTAAAATATAATTAATAAATTCTGTAATACTATATTAAAATAAATTTAAAATAACACTGCAAATACCTCTTCCTAGCCCTGATTGTCTTTCCCACTGCTGGATCAATCCCATCTCTACCTCAGCAGTGATGGCTGTTCTCACACAGGCTTATACACGCCACAATGCGCTGCCAAATGGGGATTGTGATATATACCGGCACTAATAAATTAGGTACCCTCAACCAAAATTAATTCCAAATAATAGTGATATGTAGTGCTAGAGCAACAAATTTGTTCATTTAAGGAACACATCCGTTATCACCTTTTAATAGGACACTTTGTTTTAGTATTTACATTTTTAATAATAATAATAAAAAATTAGACCACACAAGTATGTTAAAAAGGATAGCTCACCCAAAAATGAAAATTCTATCATTATTTACTTTTATCATTTCAAAGTGTATGACTGACTTCCTTCTGTGGATTAGAAATGAGAAGTTGAGTAGAATGTTCAGGCTGCTCTTTTATATAGGCTAAAAGATATCTCAACTGTTAAGCTCCAAAACAAACTAAAAAAGTTACATTTATAGTAGTTCACATAAGTCTCTATATTCCAGTTTTATTACAGTAAATATTAAATTAATGATTGGATTTTTATTTCAAGGCTGATGTATTCCTTTAAGATGATCTTCAGGGGATTCTCGGAGTTTTAAAAAAGGCACTATACACAAGTTGAAAAATAAACAATAAAGCATAATTTAAATTTCTGGGATTTATGTCCAAATGTGCATTGCCCACTGGTTTAGTCATTCAGATTGTCTTTGATTCTGATCAAAAGGCTCCAGTCAAAAAGCTGGCCGGAGAAAGTCTGAAACATACGCAATTATAAATGCGTCCCGATGGGTGATGACTTTTTGAACTGAAGCAGACTTAAAACATTCAAATAGTATGGCAGACTCAAATTATGCATCATGAATTACTCACAGGCTCAACATACTGAGGTTGATTACATCATATCGTTCAAAGAGCCCGAAATAGTTATTATCTAATTGGCCTCCTCTAACCACATCTGTCCTTGTAATGCGATCATGCTGTCCCGCTGTCCTTATAATAGCTCAGGCTTCAGATACTGTAGACAAACCTTGTGCTTTTTAGATTTTTATGGAGAAATCCCAGTTTTTCAAAGCACATAATTTCACCAAATAAGAAGGCTCAGCATCAATATACATGTACTTCAATGAGAAAAATTAGTGTCATTACTACTAATCCGGCATTATAACTGATGACTCAGATATTTTGACGCTTTCAGAGAGAGAAAGAGGGAAAAAGGAGGTATTAGTCATCTTTATCATGCTTTCATTAGTGGTTGTAATCCCACTGGAGGAAGACGGGGCAGGGAAGGAGCCAAACCTACCATGTTGCCAAGAGGGATTTATCCACTGACTTAATTTTCTCCATTTAAAAGGCATTTAACCAGCTGCTGATTGCTGGTAAATTAATCATAAACTCTTAATTCTTGAAAAGAGTCACAATACTTTTGAGACTCGTACTCTTGACAACTTTCAGTCTCGAGATGCCACAGTT
Source organism: Semotilus atromaculatus (assembly GCA_031834385.1). NCBI lineage: Eukaryota > Metazoa > Chordata > Actinopteri > Cypriniformes > Leuciscidae > Semotilus > Semotilus atromaculatus. The sequence goes on from JAULUF010000015.1 coordinate 12,070,462, forward strand.
CTCAATATCTTCGCGCAGGTCTGATAACACAGCCCTTTTTTGGGCTGTATTTAAATCTGATAATTTTGCCCCTCACGTCTGCTTGACAGGTTTCATTGGAGATTGGTGTTTATTTTTAAACCCTTTCATTATTTGCGAAATTCTGAAAAATACAACATGTACAGATGTGCTTGTATGCTAGTATTATAATATAAAATCTGACAGCCCATTAAGGCAGTCTAACCTATCTGTCATCTCGCTACTTTTAAATATTTGTTTCCAAAAATATAAACCGTGGGAGATGATTTCTCATGCAGTCATTGTCATAATTTGTTGTGGCTGTGCATTGTGTTTACTTAAAGGCTTAAAGTTAAGCGCAAATGATGTCTTTGAATTTGACGTTCATTAATTATTCAGGTTTATGTGTAATATTATTTCTGAACTGCATAAAAAGCGGCGAAGGCAGAGCAGAACACTTTGAAGCTTCTTTTGAATGTGCTGATATCATGAGAAAAGGCATGATATGAGGAGAAATGCTACTGCTGCAATTTTCGATTTGGACCGTATGTGTGTATATGAGAGAGAGACCTATTCAGAGTCCAGCCGCTCTCAAACACTTCTCTGATTTTCATATTGACTCAATTTTGGAAGTGAGCAGAGATATGCGTTTTTTTCTCATCACTTTCTCTCACACCCTAATAGCAAATCCTGAAAAGATCATTTCGAATAGTGGAGGCTGCTGGCTGCCGCCTACGGCGTGACCTGAAAGGACCCTGAATATTGAGCCTGTCTGCAAATCTGTAGCACATTCGGTGCTACCCATGTGACTCGAGAACATAACGCTTGATAGGCTGATATTTTAAAATCCTCTAGTGAGAAAACACACACAGGAGGAGTTAAATCAAGTTGCAGGTTCTCAGTCAGAGGAAAATGGTGCCAAATGTTCTTCCCAAGTCTTCAGAGCGGAGGATTGAATCCGTGCCCTCTTTTAGTGCGGTGTACGAGCCAATCCCCTCACCGGCAGTGGAGTCGGGACTTTCGTGTAACCCTGTGTTATGGACTGCTGCATTCCTAGCAAAGCTGCTCTGTTCTGCTTATCTTCTCGCTGAATCTCAAGTGATGGAGATCTCGATGGAGTTCTCGGCAGTGGATGTTTATTTTAGTTGCTAATGAAGTTGACCTCTTTATGAAGCGTTCTGGCATGTGAAAGTCCCGTGGAGGCAGTATAGGACCAGGGATTTGGCCTTTGAAAACCCTCCAGTTTCTCTCCAGGCTTATCCTGGGGAAAATAAGTATAGGAAGTTTACTATGTGGGCGTGTGAATACCAAATGAAACTTCTCAGCCTGGTAATCCAATATGTATACACAGGTCTGGAGGTCACTGGGTGTCCTGCATTAATATGCAGCTTGAAGGTGTGATCAAATTCTGTGAAATTTTGTCAACTGGCAAAAAGGTCCATTGTCTATCATCAATAGTGTAGCTTTGTATGAAGCACAGCTCACACAGAAGTCACTTTCAATCCAAGCAGCTTTCTTTGTGACTAACATGAAGCAGTTGTAAAAATCTGCATGGAGAAATCTTTCCCTTATTCTTGATCGCCCGGATTCATGTTGAAATCCCGCCAACGTTTGTAGAACAGCGGTAAATGACCACACCTTTATACTTGCTTTCTGATTTAATATGTTAATACAGTATGCCTTTCATTACCAGAGAATCAGTCTTCTTAATTGTCATCATAGATCTTTTTAAAATGTGGGAGGTTGTTTAAACCTGTTTAAAGACTGTTTGTTACTTATTGGGCTTGATAAGCAGCCAATTGGAATTCATCCCATCATCCTTTGCAGGCTTTTTTTTTTCTGCAGGATGCACTTCCCTCACTGATTCTGAATATTTAGATTCATCACCATGCTCACTGACATGTACACCAAGGTGCCCCGCAGCAGCTGCTTAAATCTGCTGCAATCAAATTGCATTAAACTTTAAATATTCTCAGATTCCACTCTAATTAATCACTTGTTTGAGGGTCCTAAGACTGGGACTCTAATGAGGGGTGTTATGAATGACTGCGAGCTGTGGGAGAACCCTCACAAAACAGCTCTTCAGTTTAATTACACGCACCCAACATAAATGCCTTGACTGGATTAGATTCCTGTGAAATCTTTCATTTCCATTTCACAAATGGAATCTTTCATTTGTGCTGCACTTTTCCAAATATTTAAAGTGTGTTGTTGTGTAATCAAGTTAATGCATTTGAAGTTCTCTCAAAGTTCATATCCATTAATTGTTCACGAGTTCACACAAATAATCAGAGTATGCATATTTGGTGTGCTGTCTGAGGGGAAGGCTGAGAGAGAGATGAATACATGTTTTCTCTTCGTAAATAATGCCGGGCTGAGGTCCAAACAGTTTTTAAGAAATTAGGTGAATTATGTTTCCCTTTGACCAGAGAACAAGGGCTGCAGAGGTATCTGAGTGAATTTAAAATGTGAGGGTGCGCAGTGGTTTAAATGATGCCTTATATCATGAAGTGTTATGATTTCCATTATAGTCTATTTGTGTACCGTACAACCACATTGAGAGGCTGAACTTGACAGTGCCTTTTGAGCCTGTGCATGGCTTGGAGTCTGTGTGTGAATGTGGGTAATGTAGAAATATGTGTGTGTGTGCAGCTATATTCTCTGTCCTCTCTGTGGATGGAGGAGATCAAAGGCAGGGCTGTATGCGTTAGCTCCAGTTTATCTGGCTATGTCTACTCTTATTCTGTGCTCTTATTGATTTATTTGTGATAAAGACCATCACCCAAAAGAAACACAGATTGTCGTCTTCAATGCAGTAATTGAAGATCTTGGTCTCAGCAGCTAGAGTGTGTTATATCTTATAATGTATTTATGAAAAGGCATATCATATCTAGTTATGTGTTCACTCTCTGCTGTCATTACATTTGATTTGCCAGCGGATAAAGATGTAGGACAAATTAAGAATGCCAAAACAAATTAAGCAGCCATTAATGGCTTTAAAACGCTAATTGACTTAATGGGCATGTAAGATCTCTAGTGCTTTAGTGTCTTTATTTCAGCTTGAATTTGAACAGAAGTACTGCCATGATGGAAATAAGATGTTGTCAGATTTTCTGCAAAAGGTCTTTTTCTTCTTATGTTTGGGTTTTCCAGAGGGATCTACTTGGGATGCACCGATCATGATTTTTCATGGCTGATTCACATTCCGATGTTTTTTTTTTTTTACAAGCAAATGGGTCATTACAGGCCAAACTTGCTTTAAACAAAACAAAAACATCTGTAGCCATTTGAAATTGGAGACAACCACTGCATTTTAATCACTATCCAAACAAAGTTGTTACACACATGTAGTATTAGAGGTCGACCGATAGTGGATTTTACCGATAACGATAGCTAGGTTGGGCCGTACTTGCCGATAACCGATTAATCAACCGATAGTTTTTACAATTGATACTGGATAAAAACAATTATTCATGATACAGCACAGCCTCTGGAACCTTATTGCTTGAACATAACACTCCCAGTAAAACAGTGCTGAACTTTATAGGTATATATATATATAAACTGTATGAACCATGAAAACATGCTAAATGAAATAAATATATAAATATGAATAAATATTGAAGTCAATAAAGACATTAATTCAAACTTAAACCAAAAGTAATAGGCCTACTCTAAATGACAAATAAAACCAGTTACATTCAAAATGTAACTGTTACATCCATTTTGTACAGCGTACAAAACTCATCCAATACAAGATGATTACAACAATATTATCAAACTCTGTAAACAATAAATCAACTCTGATTTCATGTTAAATACAATCAAAAACGGAGACGCAAGACGGCAAGTTGTATTTGAATGAAACGAGAGCGCGCGTCCGTTGTGATACATGGACTGCGCTGTTATAATGCGTTGCAATTGATGACGGTAATTATAAGAAAGGAAATGCCACAGAATCTTGCTTTAAAAAGTTTTTCCACTGTTCAAACAAGTGCAAACACTGAAATGTTTTCATCAGTTCTTTTTGAACACGAATCGAATGCTTTTCTGATTTATGTATGTTTCTGTCGGCTGTATTATATCAGTTTGCTATATTACGTCTAGCTTTAAATATGCAACTTCGCTGCATAATGAATGCATAAACGTGATCAGCTGTATAACGTTATAATCTAATGCAAATAGATGGTAACAATTGTGACATTAAACATTCGGGTCGGACTTAGGTTTGTTTTTGTCAGTGTTTTAACCGCTTGAGGTACTACTAATGTTAGCTAGCGTCCTCTCAGCTTCGAAGGCAAACACACATGCGGTTCTTTCTCTACTAATGCAGCATCTAGTCAACAAATTAATCACTTTATAATGATATGACAAAATGTACTGTATGAATACCTTTTCGCTGTCCGTGCTTTAAACGCGTATCTGATGTCAGCGCTCTCCACACAGCGTGTGCTCTCAGTGCAGCGCGCAGCGTCACGTGTCAAAATAAACAACGCAGCATCAGTGATCGTTTTTATGACACCTCTAGAGGCCGCTCTTGTACTGCATGATGCCAGCAGACTCTTCTCAGCTCTCTCGTACTGTGTAATGAATGACAGCGCGCACTTCTCAGCCGCTCCAGCAACGGACGCAATCAGGAAAAACTATCGGTATGGATTTTTGCCGATAAGGATAGTTCCACCAATCAACTATCGGTGCCGATTAATCGGTCGACCTCTATGTAGCATGATCAGTTTTTTTTACATTTATTTTTATTAGATTAGATATTAAAATTGATCTAATTTCGCCTATGTAAAGATTCAAAGCAAAAACAGAATGGTGTGACTTTAGCTTTGTTAAATTAGGCTTCATTAAACATGCACAAAGCAAAAACACCTGGCTGACTGAAAATGCAAATTCACTCTTTGACAGTAGGTGGCGCTTATGGAACAGCAGCGATATAGTGTGTCCTTAGTTACTGCTGTACACAATACAATATAAGCACTACTTTAATAGGCATTATACGGAGGTAGAGGAAAATAAAATTCCATCGAAACTTTTCTGAAGACAGTCAGTTCCCTTCAGGGATACAATCATATAAATCCCCACCCTCAATTCAATATGTATATTTTTCTTCCTATATTTCAAGCATTACACACTGTGAGATTGTTGTATCTGGTACAGTATTTTCTTTGCTGTTGCATCTGTGTTCTCTTCTTTGCTTCCGTCTTTAGCGTGTCCTGTCTCTGACCTGTTAAAATCCTGTTTACAGACTTAATATTTCCACACAAATTACATTTTAGGAAAGTATGGATATGCAGTTTGTTTACAAGTCTGCAAAAGAGATTGGCCAAAATAAAGCAGAAAAATTGCAGATGTGTGTTTGGAACATAAATGGGCCGGTTCCGATTGATGGCCAGTCAAACTGTGCATCTCCAGTATCTGCATTCCCCTATGATTTACTCTACTCCGCACATTAGTGAGACAGATGGTGAAATATCTGTAAGATGAAAGTGATATATCCTCTCTCTTTTCATCTCTGCATGTCCCTCCATCTGATCAGTCTCCTCAGCATTAGGGCCGGAGCTCTGCGAGGTGACCTGGAGAACTACCACAACGAGTCACAGGCAGAATACATTGTTATACCAGAAAGATTTTACATATAGTGTGTGTGTGTGTGTGTATAAATAATATGTATCTTTTATGAAGAGAATCATAATCAAAATAATGTGAATGTCAATATGAGACATTACATTGAGAATTTTTGAGAATTGAAATGTGCATAATTCTCCTGAAATGAATGTCACAGTGCAACAAACAAACAAACATCTTTATTAGAAATAATTTTGCCCATTTCATATTTGATATTTTGTCCATTCTATATTTGAGATTTGTACAAGTTTCTTACATGTCTACTTCAAATCCCCCCCACAGCTTTTCTGTTGGGTTGAGATTTGAACTTTGACTTTGGCCATTTCGAAATCCTCTATTTCTTTCTTCTGAGTCATTCTTTTGTGCATTTTCTTTTATATTTTGGGCCATTATCACATTGAAAGGTCCACTTCTGGTTCGGCTTCAACCTTTTTATAGTGTTGGCCTCGCATTCTCTTCAAGCACTCTCTGATTTAATGTGAAATTCATACAGTATAGTCGATGTTATGATGGCAAGTTTGCGGGGCCTCGAAGCAGCAAAACACCCCCAAAACACAACACACCCACCCACCACCATGCTTCTTTAGTCCTTAGTTTTTCACCAAGCATCTCCACCTTTGACTCATCTGTCCAGGGCAAATTTTTTCAGAGGTCTGATTCCTCATGTAGGTGTTGGATTGTGTTTCTTTTTTTAATACTGAGGTTTCCTTTTTGCTGACCTTCCAGATTTGTGCACTCTTTCTAATGTTTAACTGGTGTATACATTCATATTGACTGTTTCCAGAGGTGCCTGAAGATCCCTTGATGACACCCTGGGGTTCTTTGAGGCTTCCTGAAGCATATTGCGCTGTGCTATCGGGGTGATTTTGGTGGGACAATTAAATTGTATTACGAGTTTGTTCATGACAAGAAACACCCACACAATGAACAGATGGGCAGCATATTTATTATGGTGAAAAGTATATCAAAGGCAGATTTCAGTTACTTTGAAACCACTGACATTGTGAAGCATTACAAATCACTGAAATCCAGCGATCATTACATTCACAGCAAATGGCACTTTTTTAAGGAGGAGACAATGTTAAAGTTGGCTTTAAGAGTTGCCAAGCAACAGCCATTACATTAGATGTTTATTCTCTGTCATATAACATCTACCCTCCAATTACAGTAATGACCGGACTTTGCGCTGTCTTCTGCTTTCACTGATGCCTTACAAATTCATCTCCAGCAGCGAAAATTGTAAATGGTGCCTTTCAAAATGCTCAAGGAAGAGCGAGGCATATTCCATTAGCAGAGGCACACCTGTGTGACAGCGCAGAGCCTGAGAACATGAGTAAATGCCTATGAGAACTCATTCACCCACGATAGACAGCGAGATTTCATCAGGTTTTGATACTTTCCAACAAAGACTGTCATTAACAGAATTTGAAAAAGCTCTCATAATAAATGTGATGAGTAGAGATCATGTGACAGTCAGTGTGTAAATGCCATCGCTCATCCACACAGTGTTTCATTCTCTCACTCCCTCTTGCTGTATTTTACTCTCTTTACCTCTCTTTCCTTGTTCGCTCTGATGATCTCTGGTAATGGAGATATTCGTCTTGCAGGGGCAATAATGTTCATTACTGAGCTATTATTGTACTGTGCTACATTGGTAGAGATACAGAGATACAGGTCCAGAAGCCTAAGGCCACATAGAAAATATGAAATTCATAGTCTGTTTTAAACCTGGAAATAAATCTGAAATGAGATGGACGCAATAAGCAAAAAATAAACGGTTATTTTTTAATAATAATACATTTAAAGGAATATTCTATTTATTCTGTTTAATTTTCTAATGTACGGTAATTTTCTAAAAGATTTTTAATGATTTTTGTTTTTATTATATTTTTAATTATTGTCATAAACATTGCAATTAATCAACTTTAAATACATATGTTAGCGGCACACTGTTCTATATTTAAAAAAAATTCATCGATTATATCTTTAATTTATCGAAAAATCAAAATGATTATTTTCCCCCATGGTTATCTATCTAGTTGATTCATTATTTTATTTATTTACCAATAAATAATAAACAAAAATTTACCAATAACCGTTACTAATCTATGTATGAACTTTTACCTAATGATATTATTTATCACAAACGATAAGGTAAGATAAGATAATTAGGAAAGATGTTTACTATGGCTGCGTTCACAGATATTTTTTGGGATTTATAGCACCAATTACAAGTGTGAATCCTGAAATGTTTTGGTCATTCAGGAGATTAATATACGTAATCAATGTAATCAAATACATTGACGCGTCATTCCAGCTCTATTCAATTTAATTTTGTTTCACAATGTTTTTTATGATGATATTATTTGTATTAAAAAACCTGCTATTAAATTAGAACATGCAAAATAGAAGTATTTTCATTAGAGGTCTCAGACTTTTGGTTCACATTATATATCACAGAATCATGTTCTGTGGCCTGCAGCACTGTTGAAATGGCAGTGATGTGACATTTTAATATTTGAATCTGTGATAATACATGTTTGTGTGTTGGTATCTTTTGGAAGGCAATCTTGCAAATCTGATTCTGTCCAAATACGCAAAAATAAAACCAGGGCACAATAAATTGTCGTGAATGGCATTGATTTGAACGCCTTAAGGCGAAGCATAACAGAAGGTCAAGTAAAACGCTGCATGATCAGAGTGATGTCTGTAATGCTCTTTTTAGGAATTACATTTACTCAATGAGATTTGAGACATTCTCGTTTCATTCCTGATGCATTTGCTGTAATGCGACTTTTCAGTGTAACACAAATCTTATAAATGCTTTGTCTGTTTTGGAGAAAATGTATTAATGCTGGGATTTGTATCAGTGCGAGCCAGGCAGGCCTGCCTCTGCCGGGTGTGCTGCAGAGCTGTTTTGTGAATGTTGGCACATCAGTGAGCTTGTTGTTTACTTTGCAGTGCGTCTGGACTGACAGCAGCAGTGTGTAAAAGAGGGAATGGGGTGCAAGCTTTAGTCTCTCCTGGGTTTCCGGCTCCACTCCAGCCAGCCTTCGATTTATGATATGATAAAACACAAGTTGCAGTTAATGGAATTTAATCAAGAGAATTTCCATGCAGCTGAGCCTTGAAAGTTTTCATTGCATTCATTAGGGATGTTTGTGTATTTGTGTGAAAGTGTGTTCCATTCCATTTACTAGGAGGTGTGGTGTCTGTTTAAATACAGATTTATGGAAGTAGATAAAAGTAATTTAATGAACTTGTAAAATAACAGGTTTATAACACTGACATCTTCCTCCATCCAAATGCACTAGTAGAGCCTGTAGCAGTTGCTTCAGAGTGCTTTTCTGGGTTTTTTTCCTACTAGTTTTAAACTGTTTGTTTGTTTTTTGGTCAATGTTAAAGCTCATTGTTCCAGCTTAATATACAGAGACAACTAAAAATAAACCATGCATAGGCTGATTTCCCCCAAAAGTTTAAATAGTGTCTCTCTGTGGTGCTTTCAATTCATTGCTTTGTTTGTTTGTTTGAGCATCCTGTTCTGCCCGGCGACAGAAACACTGACTCAACCAATAGAATGCAGCAGTGTACACCCACTTATTTAGTGGCCTTTACCATAGGAAAAAAAAATATCATTGTTTGAAGGGGACCTATAATGCAAAATTCACTTTTATATGGTGTTTGAACAGAAATATTTGTCCGCAGTGTGTGTACACAGCTGCCTAGTGACGTCACAGAGGACAAGCCCCGCCCATGACTGGTGACAATCTCTGCCCTATTAGCTTAGATCCCGCCCCGAGTGAGCCGCATACAGTCCGCCATGTTTATATCCTCGCTAGAGCAGCTAGTGATAAGATGGCTGAGCTATCTAAGCATTATAACTATTCTTTTTTGTGGCTATAGCAATAAACATAAGAGTCTCCATATAATCCATAAGCATCTAAGCAACTGAGGACACAGTGGATGCATTTATTTATTATGGGAATGTGCCCAATAACTTAGCTAAATTCGTATGTAGCAATATCAATAGCAACTTTATTTATATAGCACAATTAAAACAACACAAGTTTACCAATGTGTTTTACAATGTTACACAGAAAAAAAAACAAGCATCATGTTTGTGTGAATAATTTTACACCGGTCTGCTTTGCATAAGAGGGTCAGTTCAACGTTGGATTTGCACAAAGTTGCTTCTCAAAGAAGGGTCAATAAAAACTGTTCATGATTCAACTTCATATATTGTGAATGTTTGCAAATTGCCTTTTTGAATGTGCTTGTTAGCACGTTGTACGGCTAATGTGGCTATAGTTACTGTTGTCTCTGCCTGTATTCACTGAGACCAGAGCTATGTCATTAGTTTTAACCCCGAAAACACTCACCGTCTGTATAATTCATAAAAACACATTTACTGTGCACAATACTGTCAGGTGATTGACTTTTTAAACTGTGTATGTTTTCTGTGGCTCAGTGGGTATCACTGTTGCCTCACAGCAAGAAGGTCCTTGGAACTAGAGCCCTGCACGGGCCTCAAATCTAGGCCCTAGCCCGGCCCTGGCCCGAGACGCTCAGGCCCTAGCCCGGCCCGTGTCCGACAGCTCATCAGAATTATCAGCCCCGAGTCCGACCCTAGCCCGTTATATTATTTTTAAAAAATAATAAAAAAATAAAAAAAACTGCCTGATATGTCACAGCCTGACTATGTTGCAGTCATTAAAATATGTTATGTTCTCAATGGCAAAGTAGTTACCGGTTTATTTATAAAAATTTATTAAAATTTATTTATTAAGTTAATTTGGACAAATGTTTTTTTGTATAACGACCATGCAGCCGACAACGAGTTAAACATGTTTGATCCATTTAGCCTCTCAAATCAACACTTACTTGGCTACAATAAAATACATAGATATAAAACAATTTAAGCATATCACACAGACAGTTAACGTTTGTTTAAACGTTTATCATTTTTGAAAAACTGAGGCAACTGCTCTGCTGCTCAGTCGCAACAGCGTTCGCAAACTAAATGAGCTAAATACAGTACAATTTAAACAAATCAAATAAATTACATTAAATTAAAAACAAACATGCAGGTTATCTTACCTCAAAAATCAAGTCTTCAAGTTCACAACAGAACATGCATGGCCATTCTTATTTCCAATAGTTTCCAACAGACTAATACAAATAAAGTCCAATCAAACGAAAACCAAGACAGCCTCCTAACATAAGAACAGTCTCTTACAAGCATCGTGAAGAAAAAGCACAGCATCCACAGTGGAAGGTTTTAATCCAGTCGCACTTTTTCCAGCTGCGCTGAAGTCACGCTCGCTACTTCTGCTGCTGGCGGACACTAAACACAGAACGAGCGGTCGCGCGAATCTCGGATTGCGCCGCCGGGAAACCGTGTGTGTTTGCGCGAGCACTGTCGTGTCAATCACATGTCAGTGTGGTAGGTTATAAAACGTCTTTCTATGTTTGCTTTTCAATCGTCATCTTCTCATATTATATTTTAATTAATGTCTAAAATAGGCTATAAAAATATAAGCCTAAAACAGGCCCGAGGCCCGGCCCGCGTGTGAACTATGACGTGAAAATTGGCCCGAAGCCCGGCCTTAGGGTCGTAAATAAGTCGGGGCCCGTCGGGCTCGGGCTGAAATGCAGGGCTCTACTTGGAACAAGTCCCAACTGAGCTTTTCATGTTCTCTGTGTCTGCGTGGGTTTCCTACAGGTCCCTCCCTGCCCCACAATCCAAAAACAGGAAGTATGTGTAGTGTAGGTATTAATGTATGTGTGTGTGAGTCCCAAGACTAAATTTGCCTCTGGTCATAGAGCTTTTTAGATGTATGCAGAGGCTTTTTAGGCTGGGTAGAATCTGCAATCTCTGACCCAGTTTGTTTGCTGGATTCCATGGCTGCATTACACTATTGGATAAATTGGCAGTGGGCGGGATCACACAGACCAAAACAAAAACAGACATTCAGACAGAACACACATTTCAAAGTAGAATAACTGGCTGTAGCATTGTTTTTGGAAGAAACCCTAGTGGGGCGGGTTTTGTGGCAGGCAGGGTGAGTGTTTAGGAAACCTGTTTGAAAACCATTTCACAGATGTTGAATGCCCATCATTTCCTGTTTCAATATGCGCCTCTGGAAAATGACAAAGAAGTGACACACATCCAGTGATACTGTTGAGTATGTCATTGTGAGGTACTCCCTGTGTCTTCTTCAACCCCAGCATTCAGCAGCTGTTGATGGCATTTAAATTATACACATCTCTTATTGCTTTTTAATATAGCCTGTCCTTGGTTATCATACTTATTCTAGGCACATTGCAGTACTGCAGAGCAATTCATCTAAAGAGGAGGAGGTGGGTCAAGTGCCTTCCGCTGTCAGGTATGATTTATGTAAAATCCTGTTTAATATGAACGAAGCGCTCTGGAGGAGTCAGTCTCATGCTGTCCTTAGACCCTCACTGTGCAGAGACGTCCGCTGAATGGGCCTTGATATCGGGGCACAATGTGATCTCTGCCATTATGACCATGTGTTTTGTTATTAAGGGCTTGTGGCTCTCCAGGTGGCTGTTAACGTGGAAAAAAGCCACAGCCATTTTACCTGAATGATTCAAAATTATGGAGTGGATTTGGCTTGTGTAACGGTAATGTGATAATGAAAGACAAGAGGAATGCAAAAACACACTAATAACCATGCTCTTTTGCAAGTTAATAACAATTATTAAACTCATGGCAAATAATAATTTTACATGGCTAATTCATATGAATTAATTCAAGACATTTTTGTATTATCCTCTTACGCGTCACTGACAGTAACTGTATGTCTAGGGGTGGACCTTCATATTTATTTTTTCAACAATTTCCTGTGAGAACAACATGTCTAACAATGTAAAAATGAGCTAGGTGGTCAACTAGGTTCTTGCTGGTTAGTCTGATCAGGATTTCTTGGCATTTGATGGCCAGACCAGTTTGGCCAGGCTAAGAGACATGATAAACCAGTTTAAATCAGCTAGGACCAGCAAAGCTCTTTAGGCTGTATTTTTCCATTGAGGTTTTCATGCTACTGCTTAAACCAGCCGTAGCTAATTTGGTGAAGTTGGTTAGTTTGAAAGAGGTTTTTATCAGTTTTTCAGGCTGAGAGACCAGAATAAACATGTTGGTCATGATTTAATCAGCCTGGGGTGCGTTTCCCCAAAGCGAAATATGGTCGCAAGTTTCGTCGTTACCTACACAATTCAACGGAACATGCGACCATAGTTTGCTAACAATGCTTTTGGGAAAAAGCACTCCCTGGTCAGGCTAGTCTAGTTGTTGATTTGAGAGGGGCTTTGGAACATATCAGGCTAAGAGACCAGCTGGCTTATTACCATAGCCAGCTAAGCATCAGCTTAGCTCGGCTGGGAGACCAGCACAAACCAGCTAAGACCATAATTCCACCTAAGGCTGGTCTTTTCTGCAGGGTTTTTAATGCTAGGCGTGCTCTAGGCTCCATTATGCCTTCAGTTTCTTTCATATGTGGATCTTAAGCATTAATATAGTGAGACAGATGGTCTCCTGTGGCTCTCTGGTGAGTTAACAATTACCCAGACAATTATGGATTGATTTACATGGCAAGTAAAGCATATGAGGGGGTTCTGACTGAAGACAAGAGGTCAATTCATTCTCACTTTCACCAGTTTATGGCACGTGGACGAGATAGACTCTGTGGTATGAGACTTATCGTGTTTTAGGATCATTTGCATACTGGAGGAAGAATATGAGGTGTAATTTACAGTGAGGAATGAGTGCGTGATCATCACTTTCTTGCTTACAAACGAGGTTGTTCCTGTGTGCACCGGCAGCACTTAAACCCTGTCAGCATTTGATTTCCCTCTGGCTAGCGTGCTTATGCTGCAACCATTGTTGTTCTTACACCCATAAACTTCCTCTTTAGGCCCTCAAGCGCACATCTGTTTGTACCACAAGCCAACAATATGTCCAGCAGAATGGGGAATTGTGCATCTAGAAAACTTGGATGGAAATTTATGTGGCAATTTGTCGGTTATTTTCTAAGGTACAAAGGACTGGAGTTGATGGAGTTCTGTCGGTGGGGAGTTGATGGGGCCAGCTGTTCTTCCCAACCTCTGTCTGTGCATGCTGAGGAACTGTGGTTTAAAGTGACAGGCCTGAAGGCTGAGGATGATGTCCTGGTGTAAGATCAATGGGCTGTGACATAAGAACCCACTGTTTCTCCCAGGGGTGGGTCACCATGCTGATTAATAAGTCTGACAATCATCTAGTTGAGAAGTATTATACTTGTATATTAAAATATGTAAATATATTTTAAAAAATCTTTTCAAGAGTTTGGGGGTCAGTAAGACTTTAATTTTAAAATAAATTAGTACTTTTGTTAATCAAGGACCCATTGTGTTGATCTAAAGAGACATTGAATTTCCATTTCAAATAAAAGCTGTTATTTTGAAGTCAAAGCATTTTGAACTGTTTCATTTGCACACAGCATTTGAACACAGCACAACTGTTCAACTGGTATTAATAATACATGTTTCTTCAGCACCAAATCACTTGCATATTAGAATGAATTCTGAAGGATCATGTGTCACTAAAAACTGGAGTGTTGACGCTGAAAATTCAGCTTTGCCATCATAGGAATAAATTGCATTTTAAAATATATTCAAATGGAAATTTATTTTACATTGTAATAATATTTCACATTATTACTGTTTTATGGATTTTTTAAAATCAAATAAATGAGGCCTAGGGGAGCGTAATAGATTTAAAAAAAACAAAAAAAACTCTAAAATATGTTATCTTTGCAACAGATAAATAATAACATTTTGAATTTTTGTCATTTTTCTTATTTCTTATCGTAGAATTTTTTTAAAGAATTGTATTATAAATTAATTTCATTATTATAGACACGATATTAGATGTAATCTTTGATTCACATCAAAGTGCAGTGCATTTGATAAACTTATATGGTTTGATAAACGCTATGGTTGTGTGCTAAGATGTGTCCTCGCAGCTTACCTACTCATCTTTCAGGAAACACACCGTCTAGTCTTGTTTAAAAAATTCAGCATCATTCCCCCAGGAGACCTACAGTTATTGTCTCTGTTTCCATCTGATGTCCTCAAACCTCACGTCTCACCTTACTTGTGAAACCACGTTACAGCCTGAAGGCTTCTGAACCCTAACCTTGACACCAGCCCTCTGGCTACTGTGTCTGCAAAAACGTGCTTTGGCATCTTCAGTCTGAGCCATCTAGCTACAAGAGAAACAAACCTCTAAAGACGGCAAAGTTCAGCAGCATGCTAGTCCTTCATTCTATCCTGCAGCAAGAGGAGAACTACAACCCTGCATAATCGGCATGAACTCTAGCTGAGCTCCAAACATAAGCCAGCATTCAACAAGGCGGAGACACAACAGCGCAGTTAGCCGGGATCAGTTCTGCTCCGATTTTCTGTCTCTTTCATGCATTCAGCCGGACAAGCCATGTAGAAATCTGCTCTGTGTTTTTGGCCAAACACACAAAAATAGTATCACTTGAATTTAAATTTTAAGTCTTAGGGGTGAATTCACAATCGCACCACTATTGCTTGAGGTATTTCAGCACAGAAAATATGAATCAATAGCCTGCACTATTGAGGATCTATTGTATGAGCCTAGTAGAGTTTTACTCAATGCATTTGAATGCTTTACATTTTTCTCGACAGACCTTCTTTGTTTTATTCACATTTTCAGACTGTTTAAACACCCAATTTACATTCCAATTATGTTCCTTTGCTCTTTTTCCTCTGGTACCAAGCCACAAAGTCCTTCCTAATCACACGTTTTCACCTTTGTGCCCTCAGAATAAATTTTCTATTGTTTTTTTTAGGAAGTGTTAGTCCAAGCCACACCTGTTTGAATCTGATGTGGAATGACTGACATCTGCCTTGGCTGTTTCACATGTGCGTTCGTGCTGCAGTTAGAGCTGAACACCCTCATTTAAATTCAGGACAATCAGTTTTCATGAGCTTCAGCAGTGTTAAACCCACGGCTACATTCTGACAACTTACCCATTTTAAAAACACACCACAGTAAAGATGCTTAAGAACTCTTGACACTTAAATGAGAAGTGTCTACATTATATAGATTTAAAACAGGGTTGTACTTTTATTTAGCATAAAAGTGGATGTGTCCAAGCAAAGGGTTTCATTTCAACCATTCTTTCACCAAAAAAGAGAAGAAGAAAAGAATTAGGTAACAAATGCAATACTGATATGTTTCAGTCAGCCTTGAATGCCAAGGTTGTTCCGAAATCGTTTACGTAGGCGATGTGCTATTCAACATTGCTAGAATACTTTAGTGTTGTGGATTTTTTTTTTTTATAACTCAAAAGTTATTTGCTACAATGTTGATGTTTGCTTGTAACATGAGCATACATATTGGATATATGCATCACTGAATTTTGCCTGGGGGCCCCACTGTTAGTTCGCCTCTGTGTATCAGTTTGAAGTGTATATATATTAATTAGATTATATATAATTATACATACTTATTTACCATATTTGTACATTTAGATAATCTGTTCCGTCTACTAACACTCAATTATTCAATTACACTCAATTAATTAAAACACATATCAATTTATTAAAACACTCAATTACACTCAATTAATAATTTTATAACACTGTTAAATGTAATCTTTAGCAAACCTCATAATTAATATCTAATTTCATTCATTGTGATGCCTAAATTAATGTAGCATTTAAAATGTCTAGGTGTATTCCTAGTATATGCAGTAATATAAAGTCCAGTGTTTGATTTCTTGTGGTGATGCATTGCAGATATCTTATTGATCTCTATATTCGTTTTTAGAAATGTTGCACTGGTCTACTCTTAACCTTTGATGAGCAATCTTTAAAAGTTCTACATCACCTGCTTGCGTTTCATGAAAGTCTCTGTCTGTGCTGCTAAGATGTTTGCACAGCAGTAAAAACAACACAAAGAGAAGGAGAGTGCTGTAGAAAATCTCCTTAAATTTTAAGTAAAACAGCACTGGAGGAGTTATGGTGAAGAGGGATTGCAATCTACCAACTCTACATTCCCTGAAGTGGGTGGCACTGGCAGATCTCTGAAGTGGCAGCAGGGTCTCAGAGGAGCTGGAGTTTTAACCCATTCTTGTTCTTCAGCTACATTTAGCTACACTGTTATGAGGAAAGCGAGCAATAATGTTATGACAGCATGGTTATGTAGAGCTGAGATTCGAGATTCGAAGTGTAAAATTACAGTCGACCCAGACAGGTCACGTGTTTTGTCAACTGTTTTAATGGTATTGTGTTTTGCTGCTGCTGCAAATAAATTTTTTTTTTGCACCGCTGTACGGAGACCCTAAAGCGACATGAAGGGAAAAAAAACATGAGCTGGAGGAAAAAATACTTGTCAATGCTTTTGCATTCTCTCGCACGTTACGTGTTCCCCCGAGAAAATTTGTGTTCTCTCGCAAAACTTTTCTGAGTGAACGCAAAGTTTCTCGGGGAACTAAAAACATTTGCGAGAGAACGCAAAAGCATTGACAAATATTTTTTCCTCAACCTCCTATTTTTTTCCCTTCGCCATGTCCCTTTAGGGGCTCTGTACTACTTAAAAACCAAATTTAAACCCAGTTTTGATGGTGGATGGTGCTGTTCCTGTTTGTGAAACTTGTAATGCAGTCTTGTCCTAGAAACTGACAGAAGTTGGGAAAAAAGCTACAAGTTTGTTTTGGGACTTTCCTCCATGAGGAAGACACACACATTTGATATATTAGCTATATATACAGTGAGGAAAATAAGTATTTGAACACCCTGCTATTTTGCAAGTTCTCCCACTTAGAAATCATGGAGGGGTCTGAAATTGTCATCGTAGGTGCATGTCCACTGTGAGAGACATAATCTAAAAAAAAATCCAGAAATCACAATGTATGATTTTTTAACTATTTATTAGTATGATACAGCTGCAAATAAGTATTTGAACACCTGAGAAAATCAATGTTAATATTTGGTACAGTAGCCTTTGTTTACAATTACAGAGGTCAAACGTTTCCTGTAGTTTTTTACCAGGTTTGCACACACTGCAGGAGGGATTTTGGCCCACTCCTCCACACAGATCTTCTCTAGATCAGTCAGGTTTCTGGGCTGTCGCTGAGAAACATGGAGTTTGAGCTCCCTCCAAAGATTCTCTATTGGGTTTAGGTCTGGAGACTGGCTAGTCCACGCCAGAACCTTGATATGCTTCTTACAGAGCCACTCCTTGGTTATCCTGGCTGTGTGCTTCGGGTCATTGTCATGTTGGAAGACCCAGCCTCGACCCATCTTCAATGCTCTAACTGAGGGAAGGAGGTTGTTCCCCAAAATCTCGCAATACATGCCCCCGGTCATCCTCTCCTTAATACAGTGCAGTCGCCCTGTCCCATGTGCAGAAAAACACCCCCAAATCATGATGCTACCACCCCCATGCTTCACAGTAGGGATGGTGTTCTTGGGATGGTACTCATCATTCTTCTTCCTCCAAACACGGTTAGTGGAATTATGACCAAAAAGTTATATTTTGGTCTCATCTGACCACATGACTTTCTCCCATGACTCCTCTGGATCATCCAAATGGTCATTGGCAAACTTAAGACGGGCCTTGACATGTGCTGGTTTAAGCAGGGGAACCTTCCGTTCCATGCGTGATTTCAAACCATGACGTCTTAGTGTATTACCAACAGTAACTTTGGAAACGGTGGTCCCAGCTCTTTTCAGGTCATTGACCAGGTCCTCCCGTGTAGTTCTGGGCTGATTTCTCACCTTTCTTAGGATCATTGAGACCCCACGAGGTGAGATCTTGCATGGAGCCCCAGTCTGAGGGAGATTGACAGACATGTTTAGCTTCTTCCATTTTCTAATGATTGCTCCAACAGTGGACCTTTTTTCACCAAGCTGCTTGGCAATTTCCCCGTTGCCCTTTCCAGCCTTGTGGAGGTGTACAATTTTGTCTCTAGTGTCTTTGGACAGCTCTTTGGTCTCGGCCATGTTAGTAGTTTTATTCTTACTGATTGTATGGGGTGGACAGGGGTCTTTATACAGCTAACAACCTCAAACAGGTACATCTAATTTAGGATAATAAATGGAGAGGAGGTAGACATTTTAAAGGCAGACTAACAGGTGTTTGAGGGTCAGAATTCTAGCTGATAGACAGGTGTTCAAATACTTATTTGCAGCTGTATCATTCGAATAAATAGTTAAAAAATCATATATTGTGATTTCTGGATTTAGTTTTTTAGATTGTGTCTCTCACAGTGGACATGCACCTACGATGACAATTTCAGACCCCTCCATGATTTCCAAGTGGGAGAACTAGCAAAATAGCAGGGTGTTCAAATACTTATTTTCCTCACTGTATATATATATATATATATATATATATATTGTACATACACTGTCATTCAATGTTTCTGCTCTGTAAGATTTTTTTTGGAAAGAAATGAATACTTTTATACATGAAGGACATAAAATAATTTATAATGTTACAAAAAATGTATATTACACGTGACACGTGCAGCACACCGGCCTTGAGGAGGAACCACAGATGTGGGGAGTTTGTGTTGCTGTTTCTTTCATGTTGGTGTGCGACAGTCGGCTGAAAAGTGGCTGCTGCCCGTTTTAGTTTCTGTTTTGACTTTTATTTTAAGTTCCCACCTCTTTCCCCACATTATATGAATGGTGTTAAACATCAGAACAATATTAAGCAGCACAACTGTGTTCAAATGATATTAATAAGAAATGTTTCTTGAGCATCAAATAAGCATATTAGAATTAATGTAATGATGCTGAAAATTCAGCTTTGCCACCACTGGAATAAATTACATTTTTTAAAATATATGCATTCACGTAGAAAACCGGCATTTTAAATAGTAATATTTCACATATTAATAATATACAATCAAATAATATTACAATGTCATCATGTGTTTAATCAAGCAGTTCAATCAATGGCTTGTTTTGATATTGCAGGATCTGTGATGTCACACAGTCAAATACAGGGCTCGACATTAACGCTTGTCCGGGACAAGTGGATTTTTTGAAGGGACAAGTAAAAGAGAATTTAACTTGCCCGACCGGACAAGTAGCCTGATTAGAACGTTAATAAGAAAAAAATAACTAGAAAATCACTAAAACGAAAGAATGATTCTGATTTTATTCGATTTATTGTAAGTTGCGATCGATAGTGGATAATACTTGTATTACTGACGGTAACAATGTTGTGTTGTTACACATTACAATGCATAACAATGCTGTTGTGGCTCGCGCAGCCTCTCGAGGAGAAATCGAAACAAATGAGTGCAGCTCACACAAAAGAAACCCAGTTAACAGCATACTGCCCTAGTGCCCTTTAGAAAATTCTAAATGTGGAGTTTTTATATTTTTCACAGATGATACAGTTGATGAGTAGAACTGTATGATACAGTTGACCTCACACGACGAGTGCTGTTTTCCTGAATACCATCACGATTGAAAATGTGACATTGATTTCATACAACAGTTAAAAAAACAGTTAAAAATTAAGTCACTTATATTTTAGATGCAATATTGACGGTTTTTGTTTTGTTTCAGCAGCGAAAATGGTTCCAAACAAAGACCACAGCAGAACGTGCATCTCACAGCAACACTAAACCGTGTTTTCATTACTGGGCCCTTTAAAGGTGCAAATATTACAATATGCAGATTTGAATATATCAAAGCTGCTTGAAATTATATTTACAACACACACACAAAAAATTCCGGGAAAGCCATTTTTTTTACTTGGACAAGTGAATGACAGATTCATTTATACATGAAAAGGTTTAAAGGACAAGTTCAGTATTTTACCCTTAAAGCCCTGTTTTAAGATCGTTTCTGATGAAATAGAACGGTTAGGATTGAAATTTGGACAAATGCTGCTGGCCCGAGAATTTTAGGTTTTCCCCCCCACCTCCACAATGGTTGCATAGGTGCTTTGGTACAATCCTTCATAAAACGCATTAAACTTTAGTTTACAAAGATGTGAAACTCTTAGATAGATAGATCGTAGATCCTTTGCCAGTGCCACTTGTCGTCGGTTCAGAAGGAAAGTTAGGTTGTTGCTGCTTGCCTGCCATTCTCGCTCTGTTTGCACTTTGCACAGCGTACATGAACGCGCTGATGACTTATTGTGTCTGCGTGAACAGCCTGCCCAGTGGCATGCAAACACACATTGACTGACAGGTAACATGCTATAGGACCGTTCGGACCGAACGATACGATTGAACAAACATTTTATGGTCCTACGCCTTACACAGACGACATTTTTATAAAAAATATTTCTAAAAATATATTTAGACCGCTTAACAGAAGTGATTGCTATCAGGATATGAGGAGACTTTCAACTAGCATAACAAAAAATGTTTCTGCAGAGAATCACCTACAGCACCTTTAACATATTAAAATAATAATAATAAAAAAATAATCCATATCACGACCCCTTTAAAAAAACATTAATTTGTACTCGTTCATGGAATAAGCATTTTATCAACTGCTGCTCTGAAGTACTGTTTACCCATTCAATTACTGTATAGAAATGAATGTAGCCAGAGAGAGTTGGGCAAATATATTTTTTCAAACAAGAACAGCAAGTAACTAACATCAGCTGAGTTGGTTTGTAATTAAATAGGCGAATATGGGCGCAGTTGTATTCAATTTGTGTCACTGAAGACCGTTTAAAGTGTTTATCTGGGATTGTGTATATTTGATTTATTTTCTTACACAGTGAAAAATTGCACTTGTAAGTGCCTTTAATATACAAGCTGAGGTTGACCCTGTATACCTGACCTCATTACTGCCTGATGACAGGTTTAATTCTTTCCTGGATTGAATAAGACCAAGGCCTGTAATAAAGTTCAAAAGTTCAAGAATGAAGTTCAAAATATCATATTTACTGTTACTATTGAAATGTATAGTATTTCAGTAGTATAATATTCATCTTCACTGTTTTGGTTTCAGAGCTCTGCACTGGCTTTAACCCCTGAACGTTTCACCCCTATCAAATGCCAGTGTGTATGTGAGGATTGGGACTCATTTTTGGATTACCAGGAAAGAAACAACCAAGAACACAAAACTCAGCATGTTTAATCTCCATGCTCATTTCCTGTATAGTATTGCTGCTTAATTAGTATGCCACATCGTCGGCTTACAAAACTCCAGCAACAATACCTGTGAAATTCAATTTCCCTGAAGCTGGGTCTCTGGCTCATTTTAGCATCTTGTCATTCTGGCAAGTGCACTTTTCACTCTGATGCCTTTGTTCAGGGAATTTATTGTAATTACCATATCATATTGAAGTTAACACAGTTTTCTCCAATGTTCATGTGTACAGACAGCCATCATCTTCTGGGTGAATGCAAGTACTTTTGAGATGTGCTTCTCCTCTACAGTTAGCAGGACCTTGTTAGCCCCTGCTGGTAGATTACGGTACACTACACTTTCCAATAGCATGTTTACTCATTTGGCCAGAGGATGACTGGTCCCCTGACTAAGCCTGGTTTCTCCCAAGATTTCTTTCCGTTCCATCCATCCATCCATATATATATATTATATATATATATATATGAGTTACATTATAGGTTGGGTACCAAAGAAGGTTCAGATTTTTCTCTGGAAGGCCTTTAATGGGTTTGGGACACTTCAATGCTGAGTCATTTCTATGTCAGGTATTTCCAGAAAGTTTTATCTGAATAACCACACAGTGCGTGAGTTTCATACCGCAGTGATGATGGCTAAACTTGGCACAGTACTTTGCAGAGAACACACTTTTACCCCTTCCACCTGCCGTAATCACTACAGCCACAATGATTGCTTTCGTACAGGTCTCAGTGATGAATGAGCGCTTTTGTTTTGCTTGTTTGTGCAGCTTGGAGTTTGATGGCACTAGTTTTGTTTACTGCTTCAAGTAGCGAGTGCCACCTTAAATCACAAACAATCCCGCAATGGCAATGCGCTACTGTACTGTTTTGCAATTTTTAACACTTTTAACAAGCCTTTTAACACTAAAAATGCACTGCTGTTAAGTTGACCAATTTATGGCCATTCTGCAATATTTACCTCTTTATTCTTAGGACTTTCTGATGAGCTGCACATTTATGTGTACAGTGCAGAACAAAAAAAAATCTCATTATTTATGTCTTGTTTTAGAGTACAAATATATAAACACCCTTAAAAAGAGACACATCTGCTTGAGAAACAAAATTGCACACAATTTAATTGTTTTCGAATAATACAAAAACCTTGAATTGTTTATTTTTCTTATCCTATTTGCATTTTTTTCATTTAAGCATAAACCTATCTATATTGTGTTTAAAACAGAGAGAGAGAGAGAGAGAGAGAGAGAGAGAGAGAGAGAGAGAGAGAGAGAGAGAAAAACATGTGCTAATGGAGGAAGAAAAAACAAACCTAACTCAATATATATTCTCTCATACACAATTTTGCTTCTCAAGAAAAATTATTTTGTGTTAAAGGATGTTTAGATATTTTTACAGGACAAGTCAGAATTGCCAAATGTCATACTAATGTATATAAATTAGCCTGCAAAAAAAATTAACTTCTCAGACTGCAAACAAATGTGTGTGTCTATGTATGTGTGTGTGTGTGCATGTATGTATGTGTGTGTATATATATATATATTATATTTTTCATTATGTAATAATTTCACATTTAATCTCCAAATTAATGTAGAAACAACATAAAGACAGCCTATATTTTAAAATTTGTTTAATGACATCTTTTTTTTTTAATGAAGGCCAGCATCAATGATACCAATACCTTCATGAAACTGTTTTTTTTAAATCAATTTTAAGCATTAATTATAGCCATTCAGCATTACAGAACAATTGAAAGCTATAAATTGTAACATTTATTAGGTTTTAAAAAATATAACAGCTTTTAAATTAAGTGAATTAAAACAATCCTCACATAAACTCATTTTAATAAAAGTCACATTTACCTGTGCCCCTTCAATATATCACGGCTTAGTTTTATCCTTATTAAAGCTACAAATGTTATTCAGTCAAGAGCAGTGAATGATTTTCTCTTTTTCTTTTGTTCTTTGATTATCCTTAATGACAAACAGCAGCAGTCCTGTCACTGTAAGACCTGCCGCACATGACTCGGATCTGACGCGCATCCCATTTTCTCTCAACTCTTTGTTCATTTAAGACTTCATTTAACACATTTAAAACTGTGCTTGTGAAGGATACTTGACAAAACGGGCATTTCGACATAATTTTGTGTTTTTGTCCATTCAAGCGCTGTCTGAAGCTGCTTTCTGTGTGCACGAGTTGTGTGTGTGTCACACAGACAGGAGATTCACAGACGCGGACCGTACTGCGTTCTGTTTTGTGTTTTATCGTGCTTGAATGGTTTAAAAGCATTTGCATGAATAGAAGCAGTGTCATATTGTAACGCTAGCCAAAGTATGATGAGAAAAAGGAATGCTGCGTTAATTGCGTTAAATATTTTTAATGCGTCAAACTGAAAACAATTACGGTATATATAATAATATGTACAAAAATATATGTTTGTATTAAACACATATGGAGCAACAGATTTTGTGTGAAAAACAAATCACTTTGGCAAAGTTTGCACTATTTTCTGTTTATTTTGCTAAAAATGTGTTCAATAAATATACTGTCATTAAAATATGTTAATATAAAAATATATTTTTAAAATACATACATTAAAATGATTAAAAAAAGTAAAGATTCTGAAAGCATTGAATGAGATCCCATAATAATTCAATTTAGATGTACAAATTACAATAACATTAAAACATATTTTTATATGATATGATTAAAATAATATATTTTAATATGATGGTTTCATTATAAATATGGTGATTATCTCTAAATATTTAAATCTGGAAAAGTCAGCCAGATATTTATTATTTTGTTTATTATTGTGCCTTTAGCCCCAACAGCAGGGGGCACCTTTTACCTCAAATACCACCATTTTACATAAAATCATTAACAAGACCTTTGTGTCAAAATATATTCAATAATTTCTGCGATTCTCATTGCTATTTAAATCTACATTTTAAAAGTTGTGCAGAATCAACTTTCTGCTGCTGTCCACGATAGCGTTAAGGATCAGCCAAAAATCCATGTGCATCTTAAAAAGGAGATGTTTCAGAAAGTGCTGCGGCAACTTTTTGTGTCATCTAGTGGTTTAGAGGGAAAACAAATCAAAGGATCCTTTTACCCCATGGACCATTTATCCCTGTTGTATTTATATATATATATATATATATATATATATATATATATATATATATATATATATATATACAGTACCAGTCAAAAGTTTATGTTATTATGAGAAGTTTAAAAGGTTTTCTGTCCACCACAATCTAGTTATTGAATGGGAAGCACTGCAATCTATTTGTAACGGTCAATGCTGATATTGTGGCGGGCCGCCACAAATAAATCAATGTATGGGAAACACTGATACACAAACACATGCACACACCTTTTTTTTTTTTTTTTTTTTTTGCAGTTTGAGACTTTTTTTTGCAGGCTGGGATCAAAATAGGATGCCTGATGTCTGTCTCTCTTTTTCATTGAATTGCATTTATAAAGATGTAGCCTATTCCTCCCTCTCTGTTTCTTCCTTTCTCGCCAGTCTAAACAACCTCCTACTTTCCAGACCTCAATTCATCACATTCTTGATAATTCAGGGGCTGCTGGGAAACTGCATTTACCCCGCTGCTATAAATCAGCCTTGGGGCATTAATTCACAATCAGCATATGTTAGTGCACTTTAGAGGAATTAAAGCGATGGAGAAGACACATATAGAGGATCTATACACTGTTTCCTGGCCGTTTTAACCAAAAGCTGTTTTTCATACAGCATAGTTAAGAGAAACAATAAATTAAATGCTTTCAGCTCACAGGCCTCGTATTTACTGTAGTAACTTGTGTAATACTTATCTCTGTCTCCAGTGTGTTCATATAGTGTTAAATGGATACTTCATGATTTAGCATTAAGCTTTGTATTAGAAAACCTGTAGTATTTTTGAATTACTGTGCTTTCCACCCTCATTTCCCCCTGAGACTTTGAGAGATTTTATGATTTTTTTTTGTCTGGAAAAATTCCTCAGATGACCCAAAAATCTTCATTTTGCATCATCAGAGTATTTTTTGGCCAGAGGCTAAAGACTACAGCCAGTAGTAGGGGCTGTCCCGCATGTTCTCAACCCGTCCATAGAGGGTGGAATCTCACTCACAGAATATACACATAGTGTCCGCCATCTTTTTTTGGAAGCTAAGCTAGCAGGCTCTTGTTCTGTGGAGAAAGCAGAGTAGTAGGAGAAAGCTGAGTAGTAGGGTTTTACCATCCTCTTTTTCCCGGACATGTCCGGCCGTCGAGATTGTCCAAAATGTCCGGGATTCAGCTTTTGCTTTCTGCAGTCGCCATTCATTGTTTACATGCACATCTTTTGTTCCAATCTAACTGAATTCGTTCCGATTGGTGAATATGAATGTAGCGTTTACATGAACGCTAAATAAGTGATCGGTTGATGTGCGTTTTAACATTGCTAAGAAAATTCCCACTCCTCCGTGAGAGATACGAGACCGGTGCGTCTCACAGGAGTCGCTCATCAGTAATCACACCACCGACCTCGCGCCGTTCTCCCGCGGCCCTCAGTCTCGTCCTGCTTTCCACAGTAAATATAATGAATGGAGACTGTAGAACGCAAAAGCCGAATCCTGGACAATCTCGATCTTGAAATCCTGGGCAGACTCGTCACAGAAACTCACTAGTAGCCTAGACTTGTTGTTTAACTACTGCGCTCTGTTACCGGTAGGCGTGGCCTCCTAAGGCACCGACGCAGGTGCATTCTGGGAGTTGTTGTCTTTCATCCACATAAGCCAAAAATACATTTTCTGGCTTTTCTCAGTCTAGAAAGCTCCAAATTCAAAAATAATTTTACATTTCTTCTACATAATGCCCCATTTTACATACACATTCGTCTTTCCAGAGGTGAAGTATCCCTTTAAGTTTATTCTTTAGTGTCTGAAATACACTGTAAAAAAAATGTCTTTGTCTAAGCTGTAAATAAAACAAATTTTGGAGTATGTTTAACAAGGAAGTACTATTTCAGTCTTTCCACAGTATTTGATGTTTAATTCAGTGTTTGATAGTTTGCCATTTCTTTGTAACTATTTGTGAAATTTATTAGCGATTTCTGAGTGAAATTTGTTTCCACACCACATTTTTTTAGTGTACTGTTTTAAGAAGGAAACATTTTTAATATCTGGTATAATTGCCGTAATTGACATACATTTCCCATTAGCTTAGTTTATTTAATTTCACTCACCCTGGAGTTTTACCCTTCCAGGGCAGGAGACTCATTGGAGAGGGTCGAGGGGCTTGGCGAGGCTGTGTCTGTCTGTGAGCAGATATTAATGTGTGCAATTTGGATGTGTGCATCACGGGAGAGCTGCAGGCAGAGAAAAGTTGCTTTTATGGCCCAGGCTTTGCTCAGCACAAGCAAATACCCCCAGGATTTCTGGGCATGGCACATAATTGCAGCATTAGGAGCCGGTGAGGTCCGGTGGCTCATTAGGCCTACTGTATAGACAGCCGTAGGGGCCTTCGGGAGGCAGGACGGCACGTAGCATCAGCATGGCAGCCGGAACAGGTGGATGGTGCAACGCAAAGAGGCCGCTTTCATTCTGCTGAACCCTGCCGGAGGAGTGGGTAGCTCATCTCTGCAGTTTCTCATTAGTTAGCTACGAAGGCAATGCTAACTCAGCCCAATGTCATCCGCCAACTCACAGATTCGCTGCCACAGATCCTTTGCTGAATGATCGACCGCATTCATATATGCACAGTGGGGTGAGAGCTTCTGAAAAAAACATTCACCCTGAGGATTGTGGGATATCGTGCTGTGGAACATGCCACAGCCATTTTGTGGAAACTTTGGAGCACTGTTATTTGTATTAGTGGGTGGGTGGGATTATGTAGTGGTTATTTTTTTATTTATATATATATATATATATATATATATATATATATATCCGAACATTTATATATTTTAATATATATATATATATATATATATATATATATATATATATATATATATATATATATATATACACAAACACACACTCACACACACAAAATATTACAGTAAAACCTTTGAACGGAAGTGTACAGTATGTTACAAAAGCTTTATATTTTAGATAAAAGCTGTTCTTTTGAACTTTCTATTCATCAAAGAATCCTGATTTTCTATTTTTACACAGCAGTTTTATTTATTATAAGTTTAAATATTTTTTGAGCAACAAATCAGCATATTACAATAAGGATCATGTGACGCTGAAGACTGGATGGAGTAACTGCTTAAAATTCATCTTTGTCAACACAAATAAATTTATTTTAAATTGTAATAATACTTCAAAATATACTGTATTTGCTGTATTTTTGATTAAATATGAGCATAGAGCTGGTACTAAAGTAAGCATGAGGGTGGATCTCCAGGAACAGGATCAAGCACCCCTGCCGCCCCTGCAACTGATCACAGTGCTGTTTGTGATCATGCACACATATAAACATATTTCACCAGGCCTGGTCATGTGGAAGAAAATAAAGGCAACATAAGTTAAGCTATAAGCTATATGGTGCACTCACTCTTTTAATGAGCCTATCTGTGTAGTAACACTAATGTGTGTTTATAAAGACAAAAAGGCTTTTCTTGTCATTTTTTTCAAGACCTATGTATCGGTTTTGTGTTTTTAGCTTGTTAATATCAATCTCAGCTCCCAAAAGAAAACTATAAAGAGATGTTTATTCATTGTGCTCGCTTTGGTATACCTTCATTTCTTTTTCTTCAGTCTGGTGCTCTCTGTCATTCTCATCTATCCTCATATAAGTGGTAGCTTGTTGAGGATCCCACTGGTGTTTTTCTTTTCATTTGACCCACAGATCAAAACGCCCCACCAATCAGTGGACAACTGTAGGTGTGGATGCTGGAATTCGTTATGGAGATTTTAAAAACTATTTTCTCCGCTCATTATAAAACTGACCTGTTGTTTCTTCTGAATCTTATTACGCTGAAACTTACAATGGCACACTCTTTCTGAAAAGAAAATAATATTTTGATATGGTTAATTTAGATCTGAACTTCAAATGAAGCTTTAAAACTTAACATTTTTATGCAGGTAGTATATGCGATTGTGCTCTATAAAAGTAATTGGAATAATTAGGATCATATGTATCACAAGGGTTTGTTTTTCCCTTTTTTCTATGTCTTCCTCATTAGTGAATTATAGTGGCTTTGAAAGCACAACTGTCTTGTGCTTTGCTATGAAGAGCTCAGAATAGATTAACTGTAAACTTCATTCAAAGGCATTAGCAATTACAGATTGACAGTTTTTTTATTTTATTATAATCACTGCATAAATTACCTTTTATTTCGATTCTTCAGAACCCTCCTTCTGAAAAGAGCAGGTTTCTTTGATTGGTCAGTCGACCTCAGTCTGTTGTGACTGGTCTACCGCTTCTAACTACTCGTCTACCAGGTTCGGAAATTTGACGTGCCTTACCATAACCGACGAGTTTCAGCTCCGGAGGCTTCCAGACAGAAAACTCATGACAATATGAACTGTGGAAAATTATAAGTGATCTAAGAGCTTTGTACAGCGTTTTACAGCAAATACCATTGAAAACACGGTAAGTCTATCCCTCACAGTCTCGGGTTTCATACCTGCCATGGTGCTGCTCTGAATAAGGTCTATGCCATCAGTTTTGCTGTATCAGTTTGAGCCTGAGTTCTATAATGACAGTCAAGAAGAGTTGATCAACCTGAACCACCTTCACAAGCACGACTTGTGGACGTTTTACAGTGGTAATTCTTTCAGATGTGATGTTAAAACAATGTCATTTAGAACATCTGAGCTGCATTGAACTTCCATGGTTCAGAAAGCAGTGGTTAGAAAAATGGTTGTGAGAACACAAAAAAAGGTTGTGATTGTATTTGGCTGAGGAATAGTGTTAAACATACATTTTAAAAGGTGTTTCTTAAATGTGTCCACTTTAGGAAGGCTAAAAAAAGGCAGTTTTGACTCAGGGTGGAAAAAAACTGCATCTCTCAGTAGTGCGACAACACACTACTAACGCAACTTATAAAGGCCTCGTCCCTTTTTTTTTTTACATATGCCTTGGGAGGGAATTATTTGAATGAGGAATATTTTGGCTTGTACGTTCCCCAGAAGACAATTCAAGACTACAATAAAGGTGTTTTTTAGGGAGTTTAGAAACAGTGCTTACTGATATGGAGAAAAGCGCCCTTTGGAGCAGAGCATATGAGCGGAGTGGAGCGGTGAGAATATCCGTTCCTCGCTCACGGAACTGTTCACCCCTCCGCTCCCCCGCTCAAAGCCACATCAGGCCGTTCCGCTCATTATCGCTCAGCGCTCAACGCAGCGCTCAACGCAGAGTCAACAATTCTCCCCCTGCTCGCTTCAAAAAAGGAAAAAAATCTGCATGTATTTCACTTTTAGCTTAGACCACAGCCTTACCTCCCAAAGAACTAAAGAGCAACAACAACATTTTCCAAATATAAATGTTTTATTTCAAATTAAAAATTAGGCCTAGCCTATGTAAGAAGGAATAAATAGCCAAAAAAGTCCTGTAAAATTAAACAAATAAATGGGCCTAATAATTTAACTAAAAATTATATAAACAAAGATATAAAAAAAATATACATAAACGTTTTAAAGTATAACCTAAATTAACTATTAGGCCAACATTTTGATAACTGAAATGTTGCAGCGCGCATTAAAATTTAAATTGGCTTATATCAATTGTACAAAACAACTGCTGTAAAATT
Source organism: Semotilus atromaculatus (assembly GCA_031834385.1). Taxonomy (NCBI): domain Eukaryota; kingdom Metazoa; phylum Chordata; class Actinopteri; order Cypriniformes; family Leuciscidae; genus Semotilus; species Semotilus atromaculatus. The sequence continues at coordinate 12,101,003 of JAULUF010000015.1, forward strand.
AAACCAATCAATGCCTAATTATATAAATAAAAATATACAGGCTATAGACCTACAGCAAAGTTTTAAAAGTAAATTAACTATTAGGCCAAAATTCTTATAACTGAACTTTTGCGCCGAGTGCACGTGGATTACAATTTAAATTGGCTTATGTTGTCAAACTAAAAAAATAAAAATTTAAAAAATTAATTGCTTTCCTTATCTACAGTTCTTTTGAGTTCACCTTCAAGAACACAAGTTTGGACAATGTCAGTCTGAGGCTTCGGGTGGTTTCTTTACAGCAGGCCAGCAGCGGAGAAAACCCTCTCTGCGCTCGCAGACCCACTTGGGCGCTGAACACAATGCAAGCTACTTTACCCAGGCGGGGGAAAAGACTTAGTTAGTTTTATATTAATCGTTTTGACTGAAAATAATCTACTGTGTATGATGGATTCTGGGTCAGGCTTGACTGAGCATGCTTCAGACACGAGGTGTGAGCGCTGAGCGAAATTGGAGCGGGAAATAGGGCGACGCTCCGTCCTTTTAAAAATGTCGCTCTGCGCTCTGTCCAAGATCCACCCGCTCGCGCTCCCCACTCGCTCCCGCTCCACTCCGCTCACATGCTCTGCTTTGGAGTAGACTTTGTAACTTTGCAGACCTTTTTCATGCTCAAACAGCAACATTACACACTTAAGAAAGTTGAAATTAACCATTAATACAGACGCTGCATCATTGTGTCCGACACTGTTTTCACTGATGCCACTGAAGTTCACAAAAGATGAACCTTTTGGTGATGTTCTTGTGCATTAAACTCATAAATATGACTTGAACCCAACGATTTTTACAATTATTAAAGTACTTTCACACTATGAAAGCTTATTTCCAGCACTGATTAAAAAATAATAAAGGTAATTGCGACTTTTTATCTCACATTTTTTTCTCAGAGTAAACTCCTTTTTCCCCCTCAGAACTGGACTTTATAACTAGTAATTGCCAGTTTATACTGTATATCGCAATTGCGAGGAAAAGTCAGAATTGCAATATGTAAACTCACAATTGCGAGTTATAATGTCAGAATTAAGATAAGTCGCAATTATATTTTACTTTTTTTTAAATTCTGTGGTGGAAACAAGCTTCCATATTCACACAGAGGGTTGTGCAATGTATCAAATATTTGGGAGTTTATTTTCCACCAAAAATACCTATAAATATTGTGAGATAAACAGCTACCGTGATAACCATTGTGTAATTTATCGTAAGGTGCGAGATTTAAGCATGTGATAACATCCAGCGGAGAGAGATGCCTTTATCGTAGGAGTGATTGTTGGACTTGTCGGGGGACTCTTCAAGATGGAGTGCTGCACTTAAAATCCCTGTTATTACAGGTGCTGCATCAGAGCCCTGTCAGGCTTAAATCAGGGTCCTACCCCGTGATGGGAGGCAGTGGTGAGAGAGACGAGGGAGCAGGGGCACTGAACCCGTGCATCTCTCACTGTGGAGATGGCTATTGATTTGCCGGTTTTTCCTCCAGTGGTCATTTGTGGTTAGTCTCTCACATGGGCAGGTAACTGCAACACAATGGAGAAGATGAGCAGATTCTGCACTGAATAGTGCTGCTTCTGTCTGCCACATGACTCCTCCTTTTAGCCAAGTCACTCAAGCTTTTGTTTATTCAGAAATGATGAAGTTGGTTGACTAACTGCTTATTAATCAAGGAATAGGAAATCTGACAGATATTCAACTAAAGAACACCCTAAATAACTATACACCTCCAAATTATGATGATGGTAATGATGATATTATTAATATAATAAATTACAAATTCTTATGATATTAACTATAGTAGTCATAGTTACTTTTAAAAGAAAGTTAAGTCTTTTAGATTTAATCTACATGACCTCCGCCCACTGACGTCTGGTTAGACCAGACACAATTTCGGAAGACGCTTGATTGTCAACATAGTGTAGGAGTAAGGCTCATAGCAGAAAGTTTTGACGCAAATCCTTTTGCCGAACTCACTCTACTCCCTTTTCCCATCACATATCAGATCGGATAGGCATTTACTTTTAGAAAATGTGCTACTCTATATCCCAATTTTTTTTAATTTATTTTAATTTTGTGTTAATCCCATGTGTAGTTATTGGTTTCTAATATTGGTTGTTTGCTGAGCATGGTGTCCAACATGATATTCCATATGTTAGCAATGGTAATCTTGTATCTTGGAAAGTTCAGTTCTACGCACTTATTTTGAGAAACAGCTTTGATGGAGTGCACCTTTCAAACTGTTTTCTTTTCCATTAAACTCAGATATCTGCAAAGACAGCCTTGTCCGTTATTGTAATACCTCTGCGGTGTGACTTTTTAAAGGGACTCGAGACACTGGAGTATCAGATCCCACCAGTAATGAAAAGCATATTTGAGAGTGCATTTAATTTGCTTTTCCAAAAGATCAAATCTCCAATAACTGGAGAAGACATTTCTAAAGTCTAGTCCTGGAGTGCTAACATGACATTGCGAAGCTACAGTGTGCTTTACTGGGGATACTAATATGAATACATGTCCTTAGTGGCTTCAGTTACAGGATTCTTTGCCTCGCTGTCATTGGCCTTCTATCAGAGTTGAGTTAGGCACCTAATGTTCTCCACAGAAACACCTCATTCTTTGGTCAGGAGCCTGCAGAAGGGTCGACAGGTAATTTTTTTGTTAAACAAAGTTCTTTTGTTCTTAAAAAGTTCTTAAAAAGAGTTCTTTTGTCACTAGTGTTAATGTAGTTGTCGATTCCTCCCTAGTCATTTAAATAGGATGCTATTGTTTTTGTCATGTCAGCACAAGCTAAGCCCCATCAGTCTGGCTAGAAGCCTCTGCAAAGTACTGGTTAGGATCTGTTCTAGACCGAAGATTCATTTGATTCAGTTCAAATTGACTTGAACTTGAAGAACTCATTTTCTAAGATTGATGTGAATGATTATACAAGATAATGGACTGCTTACAAACAGTGCTTACAATGCATCACAGCAGCACTTGATTTTCTGAATTTACATACATTTTAAGATACATGAGGAATATGAATGCATTTCTTAGTGTGTATAGACAGATACATTATGTAATAGATCACTTTTAAAAAGTGGCATGAATAGTAAAGCTGAAATAGTAAAAACTGGACCAGCATGAAAAACTATTTTGAACATAATTTGAGCTAAAATAAAACTATAATTTTTTTTATATCTTTGCTGTCAGATTTTATATTTTGTTTTCAGGTGTTCGGACAACATTTCAGTGTTTCTGCACTTTCTGCAGCAAACACACCAAATTCACATTTAGGCTTCTGGCATATCTCATATGTTACTACCTACATGGCTATATAAGGTGGTTGCACTTACACTATGGAATAAGACAGTGTTGTGTTTTATTAAAAAGTGATTCTATTATAAAGTGACAATGTTTACTCTGCAGACTCTCAATATCAAAATAGTTCAACACATTTGTATGCATTCCTTTGTTCTGTTTCCTCTCTTTTTGACCCAGTTCTTAAATTGAACTGAAAACTGAGAACTTCCTAAACCTCTGATTTATCATGGAGGCTAAATAACCCCACAGATGGGTTTTATAGTTCTTAATGTCAGACATGTTAACACCAGGCAGATATATTTTGCAAGGATATCACAGATTTTTCTGACCTGCGAGTGACCTTCTGGTATCATGGTGATTCAGTATGCATCGTGAAATAACAATCATTGTCTTTTATGGTTCTGATTTAGAATGTTGTGAACCTGCAGACTTTAACAAGCTTTTTGTTTATGCCCTGCTAAAGCCGGAATAGGAATAGGAGCGTATAAGTTGTTGTTGTTTATCGGTTTTATATTTTAACTTTACATTCTCTTACAGAAGAAATATATTTTCAAATCTATGCAAAAAAATGGGCCAAACATACAGTATATTGCTAATAAAGATTATACAGTTTATATTTTTATTTTTATATATATCATTCTATTGCACACTTAAATAAACACACCTTCTTATTTTTTTGCCATATGTGGTTTGTTGATTGAAATCATTAATTCATTTATATGTTGGATGTCATACTGGATTGCCTACAATTTGATTTGCAAATATATGATATTGAGTCATACATCATTTTCTTCTTTCTTCTGTTATCCATTCAGATGCAGGTTGGATCGGTGCTGTTTAGGTCTGAATTTTAAAGCTTTGCCCTCAGTATGGCCCTTTTTTATAATGTTTCAATCTGTATTTGCTTTGTGATGTTCAATATTAGTGAAGATCCATAATATTTTTTATGTAGCCCAACACTGGCAGATATCCCAGACCTGCTTAGACAAACTTAAGTTTTAAAGTTTTATGGAAATAGGATAAATTCAGGTAAATTGGGCCACTTTATACCATTCATCTCACTAACAAAAAATGTTCCGGTTGACTTGAATTCCCCCTACTTCACCTAATACAATCACATTGTGCTTTTGTGTCTGTCACAGGCTGTCTCTTGTGATTCATGCTGTGATTGAGACTAAATATAGCAGTTGTTATGATGCAGCTTTTTCTCTCTTATTAAAGTAAATAACATACTGTTACAACAAACAAAAGCATTACTCATCACTATACAGTATCAAGACAGTCTGCAAGTGCAATATGCCCCCCCCCCCCCCTCCCTTTTTACTATTTCTTTTTTTTTTTGGTCCCCATAAGGAAAGCAGCTTATGTGTTTTTTTTTTTTTTTTTCTGAAAATGTAAAAATGCAGAAAGTTGTGTGTGATGGGTAGGTTTAGGGTTAGGGAAAAGATAACAATCATTGTTAATGTCCCAATAAACCCAACGTGTGTGTGTGTGTGTGTGTGTGTGTGTGTGTGTGTGTTTGCCTGACCTACATTATGAGGACCCAAAGTCCTTATTATTGGGTCTTTCGCACCAGATAGTTCTAGGACCTCAGTTCTAGGAACTAGCCACCAGGGTGGTTCCCCCGAGGACTAATGGTTCCCCTAAGAACGTTTTCCTGGTTGCATTTGCATCGCCAGTAGGAACTCTGAAGTGACATAAGCCACGCTTGTTGTTGTGACTTTTATTTTGACTGTGGCGAGAACACCAGAGCTTGAGCTAACAGTTCTCGTCACAGATAGTTCCTGTAGTGCTGGTTTAGACCCGACTCTGAATTGGAGCTAAATTAGTTCCCCCAAAAGGAGTTCCTAGAACTAAAATCGTTTCTAGGAACTATGAAAAGGTTCCTCCAGTGCGAAAGTATTCAGGTGTCAGGCTGCCCCCTACATTGTGAGGACATGCTGATGTTCAAATCGCTAAAAAAAACATACTAAATGTAAAATGTAAAACTGCAGAATGTTTTCTGTGATAAGTTTAGGGTTAGGGGCTAGAAAATGTCATTAGCTCAGTAAACTATTACACCTGTGGAATGTCCTCATAATGATTGTTATTTACCAACGTGTGTGTGTGTGTGCAACACATGCCTCCATAGTACCTACTTTTAATTTTCTAATGTGCTATATGCTAATGGTTGTCTGGACAATTGAAGTCACTTCTTAAAAATATATTAATAACAAACTCTGGTACTTATAGAAATTCCAAAAACCACCCCAAATGACTTTCCTTCTTCTGTGGAACACAATACAACTTATTTCGAAGAAGTGTTCAACATTGGACCTCATTGACTTTCAAAGAATGGACTGATAAATTGTATTGTTTAAAATATATTCCTATTTGTCTTCCATAAAAGCAAGTCTGTCGTACAGGTTTAGAACGACATGAGGGTGAGTAAATGGTGGCAGAATTTTCATGTTTGGGTGATTTATCCCTTTAAAAATGGTAAAAATACATCATCCTCTTTATATCCTGAATGTCAGTGGCTGGAGGGAAACCGAGAAGCCACGTGGACATAACATGATGCAGTTAAATGTGTCAATTAAAATAGAGGTAGAGGTTAAAGACTTGGGCTGGCAGCCAAAACTTTTAGGTTTGAACCCAGTAAGGGGTTGATTCATAAGCTACCGGTATTGTGCCTTTAAGTAAAACACTTGACCAGGTTACTCTAGGTGAACGCTCTCTGTAATACGCTTATTGTAAGTCGCTTTGGATAAAAGCATGCCAAAAGGCTACTTTATTATTTACTGCATTAAATTACACAATATTGATATACACATTCCAAAAATAACGCTTTTTGGTATAAAGACAAAACAAATAAAATTAGAAACATTTATTCATTAATGTTTTACTTAGTAATCCAGTTCATAAGTTCATCTTTCTTTCAATGTTAAAAAAAGAACACGCTTAATCCTTAAAAGTTTTTTTTTCTGGCACTCAGCAATTGAAAATCAAAATGATTTTTTGAGTAGACAATTCAAAGGAGGCACTTACCAAAATCTGGCTCTCATGCACTGTTGTTATTCCACAGAGCGTGTTCAACCCCAAAAGAGCTAAAAAATGCACCATTTGCAGGGCAACTCGGCCGGGTAGCTGAGTGGTTAGTGCCTAATGTGTCTTTTGAATCAATTATTTTGCAAATTCTGGAAATAAACAACTGAGGCTGCATCTCGAAATTGTAAAGAGCTACTCATAATGTGGAACGATGTTTGTTTTGGCAGCGTGACACAATGAAACGGCGGCCCAGAGTGTGTCTCACGGCAATCCTGTTAAAGATTCCCTGCTTGCATTGTTTACATTCGATTCCTCTGAATAAAAAATAAATTAGATTTAATGATGAAATGTCATGTGTTGATTTCTGACTGACGATTAATTTAATGATATGTTTACTTTCATCTGCTTCCAGTTGTTTACAACTTGGAGACTTCAAGAAAAACATCAACCAGAAACTTTATTATCCGTTATGAATGGTTATGAATTCTACTTGTATTTAGCCTGCGGTTCAGTCTTCTCATTGACATCTAGAAGAGCAATCCTCCTCCCTGACTTGCTTTTTGATTGGCAGCGGATGTCAGCCGTGAGTGCAGCATAAAAATGCTGTAACAATTCAGTCTGGCCGTTGTTTTTGAGACGAGAGCTTTGATGGACACTTAGAGGTATTTGGAGAGAATATGTGATGAAGCTACGGTTATGAGTGACAGGTTTAACGTGTGTGCGGTGCTCGTGGTCCAGCAGCCTTTATCTAGCTTTAATTGAAAACAGCTTCTCAATTGTTAGACCTTAATTTGATGCCTTTTACAAAGGGATGCATCCTGGGGACTGAGACAGGACTAATTAATATTTGGATTGAATTACTCCATATTGTATAGAATCAGTCACTTGGCTTTAGTTGTTTGATATTTTTGGGTTGGCTGGTCAAAATCAAGCTCTGTTTTGCCTGTTTTACTCCCCACAGTGAGCACTTGTCTTACAAAGACAACCTACATGCTATTTCTGTGGTATCCCATTACTGATTCAACCCTGCCCTCAAATGACCCCTTACTATATTCAATACAATGAAAAGTCAATGGGCTCAATGTTTTATTTTGGACCCTATTGACTTTAATTTTATGTACTTTTTTTTTTTTTAAATAGAAGAAAGAGACAGGATCAGGATTAACTATCCCTTTAAGTGAATCAGTTATTGATTCTGATTGATCAGCTCAGAAAACATTAAAAAAAATCCACAAATAATAAAATAAAATAAAAATCCAGTGAGAATCCAGTGGACAAAAAATTAGATGTGACCTATGAAGACATAAAGACAACCACAGTATTAATTTGTTTTTGTTTTTTAAAAAGAAGAAAATCTTCCATATCACCATGGCTAGCCATTCCACCTTTAACAGGTTTTCTCTGAACAGCGTTTGTTTAAAGGGAGAAAAAATTAGGCGAAAAATCCTCTTCATGGCTTGTCTGGACAGAGATGGGTAGCGGTTTAAATTGAAGACACAGCAGGTCTGATTCGCATGTTTCCCTTTGAGAGCGATGACAGTTTCATAAACGAGTAATAAACGGAACACATTCTATTTTCATCCTTCTGTTCACAGTCAAAAGACTACATTGTATGCTGTGTGGCGTTTGCAAGGTCTCTACTGTATTTTTAATTGCCTGTCAGTTCCTAAATGGAGCCTTTTGCCAGATATATTTCCAGCCTCAGTTCATATTAAAACACTTCCTGTTTTTTCAGGATGAGTTTCTAATTGGTGTTAATGTGATTTCTTATCGATTTAAAAGTGGTAACTTTTGTGAATGAGGTGAAGAAAAGGTTGTGATGAAAAAAACAACAACCAAGAACAAGCTTAGGAAATGGTTCAACTGGATTGTGGGTTTTGTAATGGATAAAATTCAAGTTTTTGCACTGAAATACCACATGTAAAAGTGTTAAATAGATAATTCACCCAAACATTAAAATGATCTTTCTTTGGAATACAAAAGAAGATCTTTTAAAGAATGTTTCAACTTTTTTTGTCCATACAATGAAAGTCACTGGGCTCCAAAAATCCAACATTCCACCATATTTCAAAATATCTTCTTTTGTCTTCTACAGAAGGAAGCAAGTCAAGGGGCCCTATTTTACCGATCACGAGACACGAGATTGGGTTAACGAGAACGAGACGAGACAAGATTTTTGCAAATTTTTTCAGAAATCCTCAATTCATGACTGGAAAAGTAGTATGCAGGTGCATTTTGAAATGTTTTAACTAATAATCGTCTAATGCATGTCATTTCAGGTCTACTTTATGAGTATGAATTATCAAATACATTGAAAGAAAGTTATAGGGTCAATGCGGTGAGTTTTGAAAAGGCCGGGCTGAGAGAAATGAGGCTGGTGCATTTGTCTCTACAGTTGTTCTTGCGTTCCGGACCAACTACACAGTCCAGAGATGGGTACTGGGAGACAGTCTAGTATTTTATGTAGCCTAATTTGCGCGCATCAGGGAGTTCGTATTTTACTTTCAAATTCGTGATCGCGCGTACTCTGTGTAAAGGGTGCTACCTCGGTGCTAAGCACGCATTCTACAAGATAGGACATTTATCAGACATTTAGGCTCTGTTGCGCAATGAATCATCCACCATCATCACGCGATCAGTGAACAATGACTACGTTTACATGCAGGCAATAACCCGTTCAAAACCAGAATATTAGCAGTAACCCGGTCGCGCACGGCCATGTAAACACCGGCAAAAACCCGAATATGCTCATATTCCGGTTTTTAAAACCCTGAATATGATATCTGGGGTACCCCTTTTTTAACCCGAATATTTGGTCATGTAAACGCGTATCGGGATAGCCCCATCAAAAGGAACATTGATTTGTGTTCTGCGCATGTTCTATTCCCAAGGAATCTTGATCTTTTCAGTAGAGGAACTTCTTGTATGTGACTTCTAGCGCATACAAAAACCCGCGCGCAGTATACCAGAAGTAAACAAGAAGTAGAGGTAAACATGGCGAGACGCAGCGCAGCACCATACTTTTGGAGCGAGGAGGAAACCAATTTCTTTATTAGCACCAAAGCGCAAACGCTATCTGCCCCGATCTATCCATTATCCGTGTGCTGCTGCTGTTGTTGTTGTCTTTGGATACAAGAAGAAGAATCGGAAATGACGCATATTGCGTCTTAAGGTTGTCCGTACGTCCAGATGCTAACCGTGCGTCGCCGTTTACATCTGGATATTGCCAATTGATTACAAATTCCATGTATACAGCAGTAACTCTCTCTGCTCACGCATGTAAACGGGTTATTCCGAATGAATAGAAAACCTGAATAGGGAGTTTCTTAACCTTAACCCAACCATAACCCAAATATTGACAGCTTGTAAACGTAGTCACTCTGATTGCGATGGCAACTCGTGCTGGATTAGCAGAGCAGACTTTGACATTAGTTTATAAAAACAGCAAAATGACAGTTGAGAGTGTAGCGGTGGAATATATTCTATGCTAATTCCACCCTCATGAACTAACTAACTAGGAAAAAACACTTGCGTCGCATTGCGCTGGGTGTATGATAGGGCCCTATATAGGTTTGGAAATTAAAGGAGAGTGAGTATGATGACAGAATTTTTATTTTTAAGTGAATTGTCAATTTAAATAAATACATCCATGAGATATTTATTTTTACACTTTAGGCTTATTATTTTCCTGCTAATTATTTCAGAGAATGAAAAGGCCAGTCATTTTAACAGCATGAGATTATAGACATTTATTAGGCCTAACTACAGCAGTAAAATAAAATGACAAGTGTCAGTACAAATGTTGTTTCTGTTCTGTATTCTGCTGCTGAAAGTGCTTTGCTCAGGCCATGCGAAACCATTGAAGTTGATTTGCTGTAATTGCATTTGGGCAAAATGATTTGGATGTGCATGCAATTTCTAATTGTCATTACTTGCTGCTTCAATAAATTAATTAGGCATGTGTTTCCTGATGCACACCCTTTCTTGAAGTCTCTGTCTAGCTGCTTGATCCTTGATGTGTGCGTGTTTGAGTGTGTGTGTGTGTGTTTAAATGCTCAGCATAAGCAAGAGAAGATAAGTTGTAATCAGTAAGATTTTATTGAGAAAGCATGAGTATTTCAGTCAAATAAATGTGGATCGTGACCAACTTTTTATCTTCTGCTTTTGCAGCAGCATCTTCAAAGCAAATGCAACAGACTTGGTTTGTAAGGATTTCACATTCATCATTTGTACTTGGAAAGAATTTACATCTTCAAGAAGAAAAACAGCTGTCACATAATCGCCAGTGTTAGATGTGTCAGTATAGGCAAAAGCAATATGTGTGATTTATGTTTTTCTTCTAAAGTAAGTTAAGCATTTTACAGCTTACTGTATTTTCTCGTAACTTTATTGAATAAATGTTAAAGGTGCTGTATGTATTTTTATTTTCTGAACTAAAGTGTCAAAATACCACAATATGTTTGCAGATATTTAGGAAACATGCTAGTTCACAAACATGTTTCTGCGTTCCGTGTCAGAATGTCTCGTTTTTGTCTTGGTCTGTGTGGTCCCGCACACTGCCAATTTACCCAATAGTATTGCGACTTGTATGGAAGAAAAATAATGACTAATGTTTTCGAAACAGAAAAGCATGTTGAATTTCACTAATAATTTTTTTTTTTAAATCCATTGCTTTAACAGTGTCTTGCATTTTAATGCATTGCATTAAATAATCCATATTCGCCTTCCAGACTTCACTCCCAAAAGTCTGTTAAAAAAAATTCAACCTATAATATTCGACAGGCAATTTTCGGTCAACTTTTATTTAACTTATTTAACTTAACTCGCTTCAGCAAATTCAGTGTTTCAAATTCGGCAGAATATTCAACTCTCCACATCCAGATCTGATGGAGCCTACTGAACAAACATTACATCTGATGAAAACATATGTTGCTCTTGGTTGCTTAGTTTCCTTAACTTTATATCATGGTTTGTGTGACGTTGTGCAGATTCTACCCGACCTAAAAAGCCTCTGCATCCATCTATAAAGCTCTATGACCAGAGACATGTTAAAATGAGGAAATTTCAACAGGTTCGTCGCCTTCCATGTTCAATTGCGCTCGTTCCTGCTGCATATCCTCAATCTGGCAACCTGCGGAGGAATCAGCTCTTTCCGATATTTTGAATTTGGACTTCAGTACCCATTTTAACTGCTAGCTGTCAATATTGCATACTGCACCTTTAAACTAGTAATGAACCTATACTGCACTTTTGTAAATGTGATAAGCATCAGTTCATGTTTTATTCAAGTGGCTAATCTGATTGTTATTTTTAATTATATTTGGATAATTCAGCTGGTATGAAACATATGTTGGTAGCAACATGAATCATTAATGTAATTCGACATAGAGACACTTGCATTGTCTCTATTGTTGCAATAAGCAGCTGAGTGTTCACAGTATCACAGAATAGTTTAGAATAGGTTATTTATTTCCTGAAATTCAGCCAATTTGAAATGGCCAGCAAACCATAACATCATTGAATGGTTCCCATTTAGTCATTTTTGGGGTAATTTTCTAGGAACATTCTTTTTAGGAGAAGAAAACCTACAGTATGTAGTTTCCAAAACAGTTTATTGGTTATATGATTAGGTTTTTCTTCAAATTCAAGCACTTTTACTGAATGTGAGCGCTTTGGAGAGTGCTCTGAAGGGAGGTGGGATGCTTTCGAAGCTAGCTTGCCTCTCCGAAATTGCGTAACCTACCTTTAAGCTCAATGTCTTTTGATATTTGGAGATGTGTTGAAAATGACACGATAGTTGGGCAAATGCTTCATGACTTATAGAAAGCATAACAATTACAACAAAGTTCTCCTTAATTGTATTATTATACACTTTTGGACATTAGTTGTTAGGTGACTAACTAGTAAAAGTGTAAAATGTGTGTTTTAACAAAGTTTATTTTCTAAAAAGGCCAAAAAAATGCCCTTTAATTGAAGAAATACCCAATTATAATGTTCTTAGAACCAAAAAAGTTGAGCAAGCTTTAAAAGTTTTTTGTTTTGTTTGGCACCAACAAACGACTGTACCATATGCGTACGTAACTCCTTTGATTGAAAAGTGTGTGCTAAATACTTCTGTTGTGTTTTGTGTGGTAGGTGGCTGTGTGAAGGGAGACCCCCAGGGCTGGACCCATGAGGAGTCAAAGAAGATGCTCGCAGCCTGGGCGTCTCTGCTCTTCTTGGCCATGTGGGTGAGAAACGCCACCAGTGGCCCGCTCTCGTTCAGAATAGGTGAGTATTGTCTTCCGCTTTTAAGCTGTAAAGCACATCACTATCTATGGCCTGTATCTCTCGTTAGTCCTCACGCTGAACGGTGTAATTTGTAATCACTGTTAATTAAAGTGATGGGGTTCTAAACCAGATTTGCTGCCTTAAGGCAGTCTGTAACTCCCAGAATTAACACACTGGAAAAAGAGAATGAGCATGTGAACGCTGCTTTTTATGTTGATGTCGTAAACAAAGACTAGTAGAAAAATTAATGGTTTGCAACACTGAGTAAGAAGCTGAGTAGGACTCATGGAGGTCACTCTCTCTATAAAGATTTCTATTCAGTTCACTTTTCAGGGAAACTGACTTACTTGTACTGTCTGAAGCCACATTGAAAATATAGGATTTAAAAAAAACAAAAAAAACAAAAAACATTTCAACCTATAAATATGTCCCAAAAGTTTTAGGGTGTTTTTAAGGGATTTTTTTACGGGGTTTTTAAGGGGTTTTTCAGATTTTATGTTACATTAGATGAGTTGAATGTGCAATGAATGAGGTTGATCCAAATACCATCTTGTGGTTTAATGGAAGCCAGAGCATCTGACCATCTGCAACCAAGAGTCACATGATCACTTTCAAAACATGCTGGATCATGCTGGATCACCAGGTTTTACACAAACTTGTGGAGTTCATTAAGCTTGAGTGATACTGTCATTAGCTCAAAAGAGGAACAAAACAAATAGCAAGGCATTCTGAAATTCATGTTAATTTTTCAAGCTGAATTGTTATGCTAATAATAGAATTTGTAATGAACAAAAAAAAAAATGTTTGGGTGACCTATCCCTTTAGAAATGAAGTTACATCAGCCTTAGCTTTATCACCCTCAGTTCAGAGAGCAGTAGATGATGCAGTTTAGCAGAGGTATTGCAGAATTTCAAGTAAATTATTTGAATACTCTTTGGCTGTTTAAAGCAGTTGTGTCAGTCACAAGAGATTTCAAAACTTTGTGTTCTATCGCACTTTAGACTTAGCATTAATGTAAAATGACTTTCTATTACATCCTCCCAGAAAGAGCGATAATAATGTCAGTCATAATGCTGAAGTATAATTAAATGCTAACAAAAAATTAGTGAAGGTCTCAGATACTCAGTTAAGAGATGTTGTTTTTGTGAGTCGTGTTTATTAGCACCCACACAGCCTCTGTCTCACTGGAGAAAAGCATTAAAGGACCTTCCCCTCATTAAGGAAATGAATGTTCAAAAGCTGTTTAAACTGACTTCATTATGGTTTGGAACTGCACCGGCTAGGCGAGCCGAAAGAGAAAGAGCGAGAAGGAGGGAGAGAGAGAGCAAAAAAGAGCCCATTTAATGTAGGTCTGGGCTTTCAATGGTGATGAGAATCTATCTGGTGCCATATTGAGCAGTGCAAAATGTAAATTTAGTTCCAGCTGATTTAGCAAAGGGAACGCGTGTGGTTTTTGAATGTGTTGTGTGTACAAGTGTGAAGCATGTTAATTCACTGTGGTAAGGCTTGGTTGTGAGATGTTTGCGCTGGGTAAAAAAGAGCATTGATCTGCTTATTCGTGGCATATTACAAAAACAATCCCTCTGATTCCAGCGGCTCAGGGATCAGATGAGGCGGCGTGCTCTCATCTACACGAAACAAGCTCCTGCTTCATAGATCAATTATTAAGCAGCCAATGCAATCGCGCCTCTCCTGAGCTTGCCTCTGTCATCTCCTTTGTCATTCAAACACTGAACAAACCGCTTCCAACATACACGGGTATAGTTGGGTAATTAACCGCCGCTGCTCTCCTCCTTCTCCCATGTCTCCTCACCTCCTACACCTTCAAAAGCACCTCTGGATCAAACCCTGTTTATTGCTGTCTCGTTTATTTGACGATTAATTAAAACGTGTGGTTTCTGTTTTTACCACTCTGATGCAAAGCGTCTCTGTCGATGCTTGTGTAAATAGCAAGGGCGGCATTAACGTCTTTTCTTTCCCAGCACGTTGACGGGATGCTGACTTCTCTGCAGGAGATGCTATTTAACATTGCTGCTTTTCCAGACCCAGAATGTCACTGGATGGCTTGCACAATGAAAGCGTCTGGCCAAAATAGCATCACATTGCCAGGCAAACAGATACTGAATGTGGTGTTTGGATACTTGTCCCCAAATTGGGATGTGTAGCCTACTTGGCTTCAGAGCCTGTTAACTGTCAGGTGTATTGGTAGAGGGACACTTGGAGCGCTTTTGTATTGCCTTTTTTACACATATTTTAGTAATAATCATAAATTAGGTATAATTCGACATTGCGTTAACATGAAATGGTCATTTTAAACCTTTTAGCATGCTCAATTTTTGTGATATCAACAATTTGGAGGACAACTTGGTTAGACATATGTCTTTGATTTTTGACTTTAGCAATTAGAGTTCAAATGTAACCGTTTCTATAACCTTTTTACGCTTTGTTTTTCTGCTTTTACTTCTGCAATGGTCTGCTGAGTGTCTTATTTAACCTTAGGTCTGAATTCAAAGCATTTCTAAATTATAGATGTACAAATTGTGAGGTCTAATTTTATAATGCTTTTGTGCTGGTTGTTTGTCCTTTTTGGTGCATGGTAGCTTTATTTGTTTTGATGAGAATAGCTCAGAAATTCTGCTAAATTTCTTTGGTGTTCTACAAAGGACGGATAGTCAAACAAAATTATTATTTTTTGAGTGTCTCTCTGTAACCACTAGCTTAATCTCTTGGCCATAACCAGAGATACTAGCTAAGTTTTACATCGGGCATGAAATAGAAATTTACCCCGTCTGTTTTCTAATAAGCTACATCTTATTGTGAATGTTTCATCCGTGCTTGCGTAACATTTAAAAAAATATATATATTTTTAACTCATAATTTATCAAAATGTCATAACTCAATCTTCCTGTGAAACTACATATTACTGTGTGTGTGTAAGGGTGTATTCACACCAGAAAAGTCCGATAGTTCACTTGCTTTGGTCCGGACCAAATAAAATGTTTATTTTTATTTTTTTGGTACGGTTCCCTTTCACACTGCTCTTTTTGCAAGTGAACCAAAATTTGTAAACAAAACCACACGTGTGCTAAGGTCGTCCATTCATTGGACAAGGATTCTCAAGTAGGGAAATCAGGAAGTGCAAAAAAGGCTCAGCATGGAGATAGGCCATTTCGTACTGCAATATTTGTTCTTTTACTAATTTTGTGTTATTCTGTACAAACGCAATATGAAGAAACTAATGAGTATCATATGATACAATGTCATCTATACGATGTTGTAATTCAGATTTTGAGAAGACGACGATGTGCGACTAGCTTTCGTGAGGCTGCCGTGCGCGCGCTGTATATTCTGTTTCGCATGCGCGCTCCTGAATCCGGAAGATTTGAACTAATTCAGGGAGACGCTATCAATATGCGGGAGATTCCTAGAACTTCCGGGAGACTTGGGATGTCTGAAAAGGCAGCTCGCGCAGTGCTTTCTTGCAATTGGGTCGGTTCATGTTCACACCGTAAACGAACCGTACCAGAGTTCGTTTGGAACCGTACCGAGACCACCTCTTCAGCTGGGTCTCGGTTCGGTTGTTTGGTCCGCACCCGAGTTCGATTGCTGTATTCACACCTGCCCAAAAGGTCCGCACCAAGTGGGGAAACGAACTAGAGTTCGATTCAATCGAACCAAACAAGGCAGGTGTGAATACACCCTAAGTGACGTATGCTGGACTTCTCCAATCATTTAGTCTGCCATAATCCCAGCCCTTCCTTACAATCGACCACTCACTCACATTCAGATCCTCTAATGCAGAGTTCACACTACACGATTTTAGTCCAGATTTTCACTCGCCAACAGGTTTTGGGAGATCACAGACAAAAGTCCGAAATCATAGGCTAATCGGTGCTCATGTGAGTGACAATCACGCAGTGTGAATCATCAAAGACGCGATCTGAGAGAATCCTTCAAAATCCTGCTGTGTGAAATCTGTTCTGACTGAAAACTACATCGGCAATGACCTACAGCGGCAGCGGGATGTTCTGGGAGGAGTTATAGACCAGGGGCCTGTACCATGATGGTAGTTGAACAAACTCAGGGTTGCAGGATTAGTTTCGAGTTGACAAAACCAAACCAATCCAACCAGGCTTTGTTGGTATTTTGATGCTGATCATCAACTTTCTCTGTCAACTCAGGCTTTGATCCTGAGTTTAGGAGTTTATGTGTGACATCAGTAGCGAACAGCCAATCACATGCTGAGAAAGAGTGAAACTCATTAGGCTTGTTTGAGATGAGTAAAATCTGCGCAGAACCAATCACCGGTGATCAACACGAGATGCATACCGGTTAGAAATGTGTCCGAGTGCGGTCTTGCTCTGTCATGCTGACGTATGTCAAAAAACTCATGATGGGAAACGACACAGCTTAATGCTCATTGGTTTAAACAACCATGATGTATTGTTCTCTGTTTGATTTGAATCAATGTTTGATTTTAAAACTCTGATATCATGTTTTATGTGTATAAATGATGTGTGAATATCCCCAAGCTCTCTGACAGTGCGATCTCTTTATGGGTTTTGTGATGTCATTTTTATAAATATATATATAAAAACACATGTAGGCTATGTATTAAAGAAAAGAAATCAATAAAACAATTATTGATAAACACGTATTTGGAATGTAATTAAATAGCAAGTACTTTGGATGTCTTGTTCATTATATTTATTTTCATATAAAAGCAACATAACTTAAGTTACATCCAGTTTATTAGCAACACTGTGCACGAGTGTGAATCCCGTGATATTCATCTTTGAATAGTGTCTGAATAGTGAGGTGTCTGATCCACTGCGAGAAGAGAGATCTGTCCGTCTTGCCTGCACTTTTTTCACTCCTCCCCTCACTGCAGCCGCCTACTCTCGCCTACATTTCAGGCGAGGCAAGGCGCATCTCAAACTAATTTCTCGCGAGAGAAAGCTGCACAATTCACTTATTTAAATAAAAGTATTAAAATATTATGAATTTAAACAAATTTACACAGCAAGAAGAAAATAGCTCTCTATGAAAGAGGACAGCTAAAAGAAAAAGTCACTATTGTATATCATTGCAAGTAAAAGTTGTGAAGTTAGTTTATACAGTTGATAAAGGTATAGAGAGAATTGAACATTTAAGCTCAAATGTAGTCATTTTATAGCTATATCTATTGATTCTAAAGCGTATTTATATTACCTTTATATATTTATTCATTTAAACTCTCCATAATAGTTATTGGTGAGCTAAAATTGTACATACATGTGTGATCGATTTCAGGGTATAAATAATATCTAAATCATACAAATGTATTATTCTAAATAAGCATTACTAAAAGCCAGATGATTTTGTCTTTAAAAATCATTTGCTATGTAGTGACCTTTAATTTGGAGTAAAAACAGGTGGAGTGACTTTAACGCATCAGGCATGTGTCACTTTGCTCACAACTGATTGGTCCAAGTTCGGTTTGCAACCTCTTAGCTGGAACATAACCTGCCCCAGACCAGGTTAGCCGTGGAGTGTTAGTGAACACTGCTAAAAAACAAACCACTTTCTTGGTGCCTAAAACCCAAGGTTGGCGCAAACTAAACTGAAACATAACTGGCTAGCCACCTAAACCGGCTTCATGGTATAGGCCCCAGAATATCAGTATTTTTTTTATATATTTACAATTATATCAAACAGAAACAAAGCACAAACATTTGCTTGATCAGCAGCACATTGCAAAATCATTTATGTACCCCCAATTCTCTTTGCAGAACACACAATCCTTGCTCTCCTCGTCTCTCCAACTATTTCCTTCTGCATAATCTGTTTTTCTTGTTGTCCTTTTACCGCTTTACTTTTTATTTTTATTTTTTATGATCCATTTCACCCAGATTTACGTCACGATATGAAAGAAAAGATTTGTCGCTAGTTCCAATACGTTGCGACTTTAACCAGGAAATTCTTGCAGAACTAACTGGAGCTATCAGACAAATAAACAAAGTTTTGGTGTTGGAGCTGTGGCTTACTGTAGCAGTGAGTTCGATTCTGGCTTGTGATATTTCTTTCCCAATCAAAAACAAGAAAGGCTTTTATTTATCCGGAAGTGTTTGTGAACGATTTTTTTCTCTCTGGCTATAAAATGATAAGCTGTAAGTTACAGAGTTTGAATTGCTTCCATGACTTTTCTCATGTGTATTGAATAATTGACGGTGTGCGTGTTTGTCGGCCTCCGATATAATAAACTATGAGGATGTAAAGAAAAATCAATGCTGCCACCTTCCCTTCCCTCTCAATCTCTAAGTACAAGCGATCGTTCATAACACAACAAGAAAAAGGAAATTTATAGATTTTCCTTTGGATAGTACATTTTGCCCCGCTCGTTTGGTACCCGATAATATCTCAGACCGCCATCACTGTCACCTTCCGCGTCGTCTATAATTCCATTCAGACATGAACTAATGTGCAATAGAGATTGCAGCCGGAGAGAGCTGATTGACTCTTGTCTAAGAAGTAGATGACCCTCTCAGCTTTAATATACCTTCAAATGGTGACCAGTAGCTGTTTTTAGTCTCTAAAAGCACATAAGAAAGTGTGAGAGTATGTATGCAGGTGCATGTGTGTGTGTCTCCTGAGAGAGGCGGGATATAGAGGGTGTGAGTGTGAAGTGACCTTGTGTCTTTGGCAATCCACACATCAGTGTGTGGGTGGTTGACATGAGATGTTTATTTTACCTGTCCAGGGTGATATATGTGGAAGTAGTAAAAATTGTACTAAAGAATGTTATTTATTACCAGTAAATGTAATAAGTGCCAATGGCAAATAGGCCAAATAAGCATGTCTGAAATTGTAAAAAGGAGAATTGCCAAGTTCTTAGAAATGTAATATTTAAATTTATGTCAGTCGCTGATATGAACATACCATTTTACTTTGGTACCATTTTACACACACACACACACACACACACACACACACACACACACACACACACACACACACAATTTTTATATTTAATCATGCTAAAAATGTGATGCAATGTCAAGTAGTTTTTAAAAAATTTTGAGTCTGGGGCATGACATTTCACTCAAAACAATATTTGTGGTTTTATAAAAATGCTTAAAATATGTGAAAATAGGGGGTCAGTGCTTTAAAATTACTTCTTGGATGTTGGTTACAGTTTGGTGTACAAAAGTTATACAAAAATATATTTTTAAACAAAATGACCTCACTGTTTGTTTTTCTGAAATAATAAGCAAATATTTAAAATAAAATAAAATAAAAAATTATTCAATTAGTATCATCGTTATTTACGCCAACATTTCAAGAATGTCAGTCTGTTTCTTTTCCAGTTACATCACCAAGACACATTCTTCTGCCTTTACATCCCACAAAAATCTCAAAATAATTTCAAATTGAATTTAAATCAAACATTTAATAATAAATAAAACTGAATTTATTTTCTTTATATAAAAAATGTATGTATTTTTGGAGATCTGGACACACAAAATGAGCACTGTTTGTTCAGATACAGTGTACTGCAGTTGTAATGGTTGCAATGCTTTTTGATTTAAGCTTACTGGATTGAATTGCCTCATACAATTATTATTATTGGATTTTATTATTATGCAACACAAAATAGTTTGTGGTTAAACTTTTAAAGAATGATTAAAATCTGATTTTGACAATCAATAATTATGAAAGAATTAATAAAAAGATTTAGAAATGGTCTTAAACAGTCAAATTAATGTTTTTTTAATTATAGTTTGATTTCTTAAAACCTAATTATGTGGGGTGATTCTAATTTTACTGAGGATATGGATGATGTTGTTTTGTGCTGTGTTATTCATTTTAAATGTAAATTATATTAAAGTCTTAATTACTTTATTTAAATATGTTATGTAATATATTAAAAACATAATAGCTATGTGCCGTGAATCCTTAAAATGTTCATATGGTTATCCTTAGCTATTTAGACTAGAACTATAGAAATATCTAGCCATAAAATTTCAATTAAAACATGACTGCGGGGCTGTGAATCACTTGGCACAGGTAAAACTTACTAACATGTGTCTCACTTTCTTTGGCATGTAAACTCTGTCTCTGTAGTGTCTTTACTGGGGAAAGAAGCTGTGGGATATGAGGATACAGTGCTAACCTGACTACAGTTCAGTGCTTTAGCTTCAGGTCAGACTGCAGATCCGCTCTTATGATATGTTTTCATCTTCTGCAAGCTCAAGGAATACAATATAAAATGAGAAAATCTGGGCTGGATATGACAACTCCACTTCAACACATCAGTTTCTAATGTTTAACATTTTATTTTCCTGGATTTTGACTGGTTGGCTTTGATACTTTGGTGATCCTATGGTGCAATGATGATATCAGATGCAGTGTTTCCCACAGAATTAGATTCTATTTGCGGTGGTGTGGTGGTGGTGGTGGTTGGGGGGCATTTTGTTGTGCCATTTTGATTATAGCACAACAAAAGGGTTAAATATATCATATATTTTTGACACGTATACACATTTCCATTGCCAACACTTAGTGTCAGATAACTTAAAGACATTGCTATTGCTACATTGCTATGCCATCGCTACACTTTCTATGACTGCTCCACAGACTTCTTGTTGCAAATTTTGCACCCTTTGTTTGAACATTTTATTTAACGGGCCTCTCTGAAAAAATATTCCAATGCCCTATCATATGGGCAGGCCTCAGGACAGGCCTCAGGTGTTCTCCTTGAAGCTGGTTTCGGAGGTCTGTTTTCACCTAAGGACAAAGCAAAAAAATCAAATAAAAAAATGACCACAAAATGCACTAAAATTAAGTATTTAAGTACTAAAGTATTTGTTGTGCTTGTCAAATTCATGTTCTTACCCTGTTCAATTGAGTTGAAATTGCGAATCGAAAATACGCTCAATGGAAACACGTCAATTTCGCAAAAACTCCCATTTATCGCAAAAAAGGTTTTACGCTCACGTGAGGTGGTATTTCAGGCAATTCTCAAAATGTATATTTCGCAAAACTGCAATGGAAACAGTTTTAGTGCATTTACAGTCACCTGACTTACTACAGCGCAGTGTGTCTGGACAGAAAACGAGTCTTTGTCTCTACTGTCTTTGTCTTTATTAAGACTTTATTCTTTATTAAATTCATAAAAGACAAAATAATTACAGGAATACTGGATTCTAAACCTCAAAGAAATGCCACAATCAACACCTCATATGTGCCGCTCACAGTATAAGGGTCTTATATTATCAATAATAATAATGTCTAGTGTGGTGGCTGTGACATAAATAAACCTACCAACGTCCGTTGCCATGATTTTTGGAATGACTGATCGCAAGAGGAAAAAATTACGTTTTAGTCGCATAACATCGGTTAATGGAAACTCCATAATTGATCGATATTTAGAAAAAATCGCAAAAGTTTTGCGCGAATCTGTAATGGAAACACGACAGCGTTTAACATAGACTAACTTCTCAGAGTTATGTTGTGCAACAGTGTTCATTATACTAACCATTCAACTCCGGATTGATTCTGGAATCTTCGCTGGGGGAATAAGCACCGGCAACAATCCGTTCTCTATCGCATGCCCATGTTTTGATTCAGATCGTGCTCGAAGAGGAGGGGCTATTCGCGCCTCCGTTGTCAGTTTGTGAGAGAGGGAGGGAGGGAGCAAGCTGCGCGCAGCTCTACAATAAAATACAATTTTACCCATATTAAATAGTTAAAAATATCTGAAAATCAATCCATGACGGTCAGCATTGATATCGTGACGCCATTTTATTCTGTGGCACTTGATCTCCTATAGACTTCCATTCAGAATAATGGATTCATCAGATCTTCCATTGATCTGCATCATGAGTTTTGGTAGTGCCTATGTTAAGGACTATTTTCTTGGCAAAGTTGTCCAGTCTATTGGTTTTCTCTTGTAGGTGCACATAGATGTCAAAAGAGTTACGTCATCTGCAAAATCAAAGTCTTCAAGCTGTTGAAAGAGAGTCAACTGTATGCCTTTAGGGCATGTCCATGTTGTTTCTCTCATGATCCAATCAATGCCTATCAGGAACAGGATTGGTGAGATGATTCATCCTTGTCGTACCCCTGACTTCCATTGAAAACACTGGACACTCTAACTGCAGATAGAATAGTTCAATCAGTGTAACCATCTTCTGAATGATTCTGTACACAAGATCTTCCATAAGGTATCAAGGTGTTGGCTAAAAAAAAATCTGGTCTACACAACCCTCTCCCCTTCCTGAAACCAGCTTGCTCTTGTCTCAGCCGGATGTCGATGACTTGTCAGATGGATTCTGCTAAATGCTTTAGATGGCATTGAAGGTAGTGTGATACCATGCCAGTTGTTCTTTGGAAGCTTGATAATGAGGCTTTTGGACCAGTCTTGCCTTTCCATCTGATTTCAGCCTTGATTAGGGGACGGATGTCAATGTATGTTTTTACTGCATTCTAGATATAACTAAATTCAGCCTTAGTGAGCATAAGGGACTTCTTTCCAAATCATCATTAAAAAATCTAACCAACCCCAAACTTTGAACAGTGCTGGATATTATGATATTGAATGATTATCACATTCATGTACTATAATATTTACATGGTACTGCAAAGAATACCAGGATATTACCAGTACATAATGTTGTACTTTTTGTTTAGTGTGAGCTTTTCACTATTTCGACCTTTATTTGCCTGGCAACAGAAAATGTCATGTAGTCTCAGCTTTTATTCACTACAGGGCTTGGATTACATTGAATTAACACCCAAGTAGCGTGTAGTCCAATTCTTCTGCTGTACAACTCATATTGCCATAGATAAACAACAGTGGCTGGCTGCTTTAAGTTGGTGTTAAAATCAGTCACTGAATTGACCCTGAATATAGACCTGTGTGACTGCAGGAGCAGTTGCTGTGTTCCTGTGGTCTAACTTTTCATCAAATCACTGGACAGATCCTAACACTGGGTCTGATCAACAGATTTTTTTTAATTTATTTTAATCAATCCACAGGTTGCCATCCTTTATAAGCCAGGCGACGGATACTCATTGCAATAAAGAAAGGGGCGGCCGAGATAGATAGGGAGTGAGAGTGAAGGAGAGAGAGAGACATCCTCTCCTGGCAGTGCAATGATGCAGCCATCCTACTGTGGACGATGTTGTGCCCTGGGAAAAGGCAATCTCTCAGTGGGTGTCATTACCTGTCATTCAGGCTAACTGTGTCCGGTGGGTGCCCTCAGACAGGCTTGCCGTAATTGTATGAGAGAGAGAGAGACAGAGAGAGAGAGAGAGAGAGAGCACACAAGAATGTATGTGTGCTAGAGAGAGGCAGGGAGATGGCTTGATAGGTATTGGGAGAAAGCAGGCCGACGTGGGCTATAGGGCTGACAAACAACCTCTCAGATTCAAGTGCAGCTGAAACAAATGCTGCGTCTGGATCATGCTGGCAGTAACTGAAAGGCAGAATATTAGAGCTGGTTGATGGTCCTGAATGTGTTTCAATCATTAGCCGTATAGAACACATCCTAGAACAAAAGAATCACCTTGACGGATGTAGCAGAACAGAACAGATGCACAGAAACGGACCACTGGTTATTTGAAGGATGTTTTTTTATTTGAACACAAGTAAAAGAAAGTCAAATCTCATTTATATGGTTTCAATATTTTTCTGTCTTTTTATTCAGGTAAGATTACCATAACCTTGATTTATGATGTTTGTTTGGTATCAACGTTATATAGCTCACGTTCTGAAGTCCTATTCATCTTGTATTTATGTTAGTCACATACATTTTTTGGCACCAAAAACATTGTAATTTATTTTTAAACGCCATTTTCCAACCTCTCTATGACCCTCAGAATTAAAATGCTGTACCTTTATAAGTGGAATGTGCATTCATCAGTTTCAGTCAAGTGACTTTTTCTGCTTTCTGCCGTATGTATGGCCATCATCAAAGTAATGGTGCTGAATACAAAAACACATGAACAGAGTTAGAAAGAAAAATCATTAATCATTGGATTTGATCTATAACAGGTCTCCGAATTTTTTTTTATAGATTTCAGGTTAGTACAGACTCTTCTAAACCACACTCAAAGAGAAATCCTTAAAAATACAGCGTAATGTACAGTTTTAATATATGAAGGAATTTTCGGTATTCATTTAAAAAAATGTATTACTATTTACCCTTATTTTGAATTACGCATTTCATTGTGTTGTGATTTTAGGGTTATAAGGTAATATCTGTAAACTTAATGGAAAAGGTATTGGTAATTTTCTACCAGGACCTTATTTCCATTTTAGTTTTTTTGATGCGTTGTCTTTATTATTTAACTTAGTTAATAGTTAACTTTTGTCAGTTAGTTGCCAAGGCAACATTTCTATTTCTATTTAGTTTAAGTTTTTCAGTGATAATGTGTTTTCAGTGATAATGTGTTTTGCTTGTTAAACCATCTTTTTTATCATTTAAATTATAAAAAATTAATTTATATCATGCTAGATGTTGTTAATTTACTTCATTCTTCTGTGCTCTCTGACGTTGAACTTTGTATGACACAGGCAGCTTTTATATGAACTGCTTTATCAGCATCCCTGTAATGAGTAGATCTTGTTTCTCTGCATTCGTCAGTAAGGGCAGGGGTGAAAGTCTTACCCTCCGGCTGGTCTCTTTGCTCTTCGCCGCTTCGATCTCATTGATCTCCCACATTTAGACACGAATCTCAACCTGTGGTAAATTTACCTCAATTATTCATGAGAACACCTCACAGCGAAGTCCAGCACGCAGCAGGCCTCATGAAGCTTTAATACGACAGCTTGTGAGCAGGTATTTAAACGAATGTGTGAAGAGAGATAATGTCACAAAGGTTGGGCTCCTCTCAACCACTTCATTAGTCTGATGTTGATTTAGTCAGTGAGGTCCCAGGACGTGTGGATGGGGACTTAGTGTGGTGTCTTAAGGCAACAGGTGTTTCTTCCTAGCTTTCTGTGTGCGCTTAGCTATTACGATTCCACAGAAATATATATATATCATTTTTTAGTTTACGCACACACACACACACACACACACACACACACACACACACACACACACACACACACACACACACACACACACATTCTATCATGTACTGTAGCAGTATGTAATTACATATTATACACAGTATTTATGATATACATAGATGTATGTTTCCTAACCACCAAATCAGCATATTAGAATGATGTATGAAGGATCATGTGAGATTGAATCCTGGAGTAGTGGCTGCAAAAATAGTGTTTTTCTTGGCCATTTTATATGAATTAAAGTTCTTTTCATACTGACTATTAACCCTCATATTCAAATCTTAGTAACACTAGGCTGGTCCAAGTTGAAAAGCTGATGCCAAGAATTCAAAAGTGAAATTGATGGAGATGTGGCCTCTGGAATGTCAGTATTAACCTTCTCTCCAACTGAATCCACCCCCGCAGTCGCGTTGAGATGACACGTTGGAAATTGTGTGTCAGTCACCGCTGTGTCTCATCGTCTGGACTGTTTGTGCTGTGGGATTGGATTCATTTTGCGGAGGTTAGCTCTACGACACGTATGCGGCGATACACAATAACTGACTCTCTAACTAATAGAATAAATGATCTCGGCTTGTGAGATTTTGAGTTTCTGTCACAAAGGACAGAGGACAGACGGTCTGGAACAGTCACCATCCAGGCTGAATTTGCCACATGTGGAGTGTAATAGCCTTCTGTTATCAGTCTTCCTACAAAGAAAATGTGTTATTGTAAAATCAAATCATGAGTCTCATTCACACTGCTTCTAATTTGTAGTAATGGAAAAAATATTTTCTGCTCAGCCATTTTACCAGACACTCTTGGATACCAAATAGATATTGTTTTCTTAACTTTTCAGTTATGACTTCCTGTGTCAAAAGAAATGACAAGAATTCATCTTGAAACACATTATCAGTTTTCCTTTTTAACCTCGGAATATCCATCTAACCTGACTCTCCTTATTAATTCTCATAGCCAAGTGATTTCTCAAGATAATTGCTATTCTAGTTTGA
Organism: Semotilus atromaculatus; assembly: GCA_031834385.1. Classification (NCBI taxonomy): domain Eukaryota; kingdom Metazoa; phylum Chordata; class Actinopteri; order Cypriniformes; family Leuciscidae; genus Semotilus; species Semotilus atromaculatus. The sequence continues at coordinate 12,127,676 of JAULUF010000015.1, forward strand.
GTTTTGACTTTTTTCTCACTGATAGTGGCATAATTGCAGCATGTGTTGTACTAGGCAGGTTGGTTCCTGAACACAACTCAGAAGAACATTAACAAGATGTATAATTTAACAAAAAACTTGGCACATCACATGGTTTCTTTTGACAAATGGCACCTTACAGGTAGTTATCTTACATACACGGCTGAAACAACATTTCCTAGCAAGTACATCTTGCCACAACGGTTAGAGTGGCTCAGAGAGGTGCTTAGCACAAGTGCCTGGAAGCTTGCCATGAGAGGGTGTGTGCGATCAACAAAGCACTAATGGCCCATCGCACTGTGGAACCTCTCCTGTGGGGCCTAAAGAAGTTTTCAAGAGTAAGACCTTTGACTGTACTCTCATTACTAAGAGAGAAGAGACCCCAAAACCTCACACTGTACAAAACTATCTTACTGATAAAAGATCAATCATTTTATGCCAAAAACCTGGATAAGAGTAAGAGTGAGTGAGTTGGTTTACATGCACATTCTTAACCCGATTATGCTTAATAAGCCGACAACGCACGTGATCATGAAAACGTGTTTACCCGTTTTCATTTTTTGGAGTAAGGTCATAAACAGCTTAAGCATAAACCGATCATCACAGCTAGATTTTTGCCCCTTACGCTAATTTCACCCAGCATGTAAAAGCATTAACCTGCTTTCTGTCAGCTTATTGAAGTGCGCATGTGTGATATGTGACTGGAACGCATTCTCACTGTGTATTTAAGCGTATCCAGACAGAGCGAGTGTTTTGCAGGAAGGTAGGAGGATATCACAAACTCACTCTTTCTTCATCACACACTTTTCTTGAAATCTCGTGCAGCAGTAGCAGAAGAAGTGGTACAGTCAGAATACTGCATCTGTAACTGCATTAGAGGATAATATAAGCCGTGAGTTTCCCGATGACATGTTGCTATACTCTTCTTTGGTTTTTAATGCTTTATTTAACATCACAACCGACATAAGAATTGAAATACTCAGAGTCAGATACGCAAATTATTACTTTTTGACTTCACTACTGGGAAATAACCTGATTTATTCTTGTAAACATGGTTTACTTGCTTTGTAGGTTATTGGTTTGCTTGTAAACCCGTCCAACAGGTTATTTCTATAAGCTGATTTTTGTGAATTATCAGCGTACTGGTGTGCATGTAAACTTGTTCTGTAATTTCCTGATAAACTGTAATAGATCTAATGAGACATTTCATGTGATTTTACAGTAAAATACTGTTAACAGTTTTTGGATGGAAAAAGAACGTCATCTTATTATTGTCAGTTAAAAAATTTAAATTGACATTTACATAATTGTCTGTGCTGTAAGCGGTAGACCAATCACAGCAGACTGAGCCGTCTGACCAATCAGAGCAGAGCAGGCTCTTGAGATGGAGGGATTTAGAGAGATCGAATCATTTATTATTTATTCATATTTTCAGACACTGTGAGAAAAGAGGTGATGCTGAATTGTATATAGCATTCAGTTAATGATTTATTTATTTGTATTTTTTACTGTAAGTTCAATCTGTAAAATGCTGCTGCCATATTTTTATATGTAATGTCCTACCACTCACAGCTGCCTTTTTTTTCACACACTCTTAAATAAAAAAGGTTTTTGCTGCAATGCCATTGAAGAATGATTTTGGGTTCCCCAAAGAGCCATTTCACAAGTTCACACTTACATATAATTAGAGGGAGTAAAGCTTTGTGTATTTGGTGTGCTGTCTGGGGGAAGAGCTCCGAGCTCGGAATTTGGCCCGAACCCAGAGTACTCCCCTGAGTATAGAAGTGGTTAGAACTAGAAGTGTGGAGAAGGGGTGGTGAAGGGATGCTATGAAGTTATTTTTGGTACTAAACAACTGAACGCCTGTGACAGTGAAATTTGTAGTTGTAGAGAATAGCCACACGTGTATCAGTAAATTTGAAGTCACAGAGAGAAATGTTTTAAGAGTTGCAAACTTGTAGACTTTTTTTTTCTCTTCCACAAACACAAGACAACAGTTACACCCTTTTGCTCCACATTTCACATAGATCAGTGGTGCATAAGATAGAGGGCGCGAAACTTGTCACTTGAAAGCGAAAAACTGTGTTTGAGATTCGTCGCGGCAGATTCAAGCAGTTGTAGTTATGTACTTGTGCTTGTGCTAGAAAAATATATAAGGCATTTGTGAGAAAATATTCTAAAAGTGTGCAACTCTCATTGGATGAATTGCGTTTTGCACCATATTCACTGCAGCAACTGAGCAACGAGTTTCTTAATTTGTGATTTGTAGAATAGGATTTGTGCACCTGCAATGAATAATTTGAGAAGGTGTAACTGTTGTGTTTATGGAAGAGAAAAAAAGTCTACAAGTTTGCAACTCTAAAAAAATTTCTCTCTCTGACTTCAAATTTACTGATACACATGTGTGGCTATTCTCTACAACTACAAATTTCACTGTCACAGGCGTTCAGTTGTTTTGCACCAAAAATACCTTCATAGGATGCTGATAAACTGTCAACGAACAGAGGTAAGACTGCTGTACTGTATACCTCTTATGGTTGATTGACTGAATGCTCTCCACTCGTGTTAGTGTTAATTATCTGAACGCGCTCCTCCCGCACTTTGTTAATAAAACATAATTTAGTGAACAGTTTTTTTTTGAAGAAGAAGAAGAATATTTTAATAATGTAAATAACCTTTTTTATTATAAAAATACTTTGCAATGGAAAGGATCCATGGATGTTAAAGTTTCTTCATAGAACCACAAATGCAGATAAAGAATGTTTATTTTAAAGAATGCAGGTGGGCTGCACACCATACAACGGTTCAGTGGCGCTCAAACAGACAGAACAATTGTAAGTATGGCACGCTGCATGAGCTTAGCCTGTCCTACCGCACACCTTTGGATTCAGCCTTCCCACCATGTACCGAAGGCTTTTACAGGTCACTGACGCCCGCCTTCTGCTGCTGGTTAGTGCTCATATATGCAAGAAGCAGTTGACCCTGAAGATTTAATAAGGTGCTTGTATTCCCTGTGGAAGCCAGGGGTGTTATATATTTATGGTGAGAGTCTGCCGCAATCCAGAGCTGCTCCCTACAATCTAGACCATTGTACGATGAGCATCAGTCCGACAGTACCGTGTTGACCTTCAGCATGATAAACTCGGCAAGGGCCTGTCAATGACCCCAATCACTCAGGCGTTATATTAACAGTGTGCACACAGCCTGTGCAAGTTATCACAGTGCAGTGGGCTGTGTGATTAACACAGCCACGGTAAACGTCGCCATTGTTTGTTATCTGGCCCATCCATTGAGCCACACTAGGTAATCAGTTTCCTCCAGCCATGTAAGTTAATTGGTCAGAACAAACGGACAACTGTTGCTGTTATGAACAATATGCCATTTCAAATATTTGAGCTTGGCAGCATGAAGAACAACCAGCAAGTTGAAATACGTGACAACAAGTTTTCCCTCGTGTAGCTCCTGTTTGTACATAACAAAGACAAGTACAGTGGTTTAAGCAAAGTAAACTAACCATAGGATATGTGGTAATTCACCTCCTAATGATCTTTCAATTTATATATTGTTATTTTGCTCTCACACTGTTTGTGTCTTCAGTAAAGGAGCAGTGATAAACATAAAAATAAATAAATAAATATATATATATATATATATATATATATATATATATATATATGCTTCTATTCAAAAGTTTGGGGCCTGTAAGATTATTTTTCTTAATTATTTGTGTCTTATGCTTACCAAGGCTTCAGTGTCACATGATCCTTCAGAAATTATTCTAATATGCTGATTTGCTGCTCAAGAAACATTTCTTATTATTATCACTGTTGAAAACAGTTGTACTGCTTAATACTTTTGTGGAAACCATGATTTATATCTTTATCAATTTAATGTGTCTTTTCAGAATAAAAGTGTCTGTTGTATTGACCATATTGTCGCAAAGTGGTCGTTCAAACACGTTGGTTAAGGATGCCACGCACGTGGTGGAGTAATAACTTCTTTTGATTAATCTGTTTGAGATCGAATTAATGCTAGATGTTTTAATATAAATTACGGACACGCCACATGAGGACTATTTCTCATTTTTCTCAGTTATTTTGCTCTATTTCCAGATTCAATCAAGGCTCGTTCTTACGTACTAGAGCATGTTCGCACATCCGCACTCTTCAAAAACAGTGCTTTAAATCTCTTGACAAACTAAAAGACGTAAATAATTTTTTTTATTATTTTTTTTTTATTATTGTAATAAAAGATACTGATTGTAATGAATGTCAGCTTGATTATTTTGCTCAAGACAAGGATTTCTTTAAGTCCACATATCATAAAAACAAGAAACTATGCTTCTAACCACAGGTTGAGAGCTGTCATTCATTCCAACCACACAACTTTGCGATGCTGTTTGCAAATGTTCATTGGAACTATAGTTTCGGGAAACACTGACTCATTGAACTATGCGGATAATGACGGAACTTGCGACCATTCTTTCGGGAAACGCACCCCAGTTCAACTGTTGCATACTGTGTTTTCACATGTTACATTTCATATTTCAATTTTTCATATGGTTAGGTTTCATATTGTATTTCATATTTCAGTATTTCAGCATATCTATCTGAAGCTCATGTTGGATTTTAAAAAACTGTCTGAACTCCTTGCAGCCCTTGTGCGACTCTTCATTGGAAATGAATGATTTCCTGTTGGAAGCAGTGCAATGGCAGCTTATAAGACTTGCATTTTCAAGATGCACTTTAAAAAAACTTTTTTTACCGTGACATAGATCACTCAATGACTAATATGGTGAAGAAGAAAAAAACACACAAACAGAATGCAATATTGCATCCTTTCTCAATGTCCCTTGTTTGTGAATTTTGCTAAAATGTTTTCTCCAGAGTAGAACAAAGCAAGATACATCAGTGGGCTTAAATTGCTATTTTATATATATGTGTATATACACTCACCGGCCACTTTATTAGGTACACCTGTCCAACTGCTCCTTAACACTTAATTTCTAAGCAGCCAATCACATGGCGGCAACTCAGTGCATTTAGGCATGTAGACATGGTCAAGACAATCTCCTGCAGTTCAAACCGAGCATCAGTATGGGGAAGAAAGGTGATTTGAGTGACTTTGAACGTGGCATGATTGTTGGTGCCAGAAGGGCTGGTCTGAGTATTTCAGAAACTGCTAATCTACTGGGATTTTCACGCACAACCATCTCTAGGGTTTACAGAGAATGGTCCGAAAAAGAAAAAACATCCAGTGAGCGGCAGTTCTGTGGGCGGAAATGCCTTGTTGATGCCAGAGGTCAGAGGAGAATGGCCAGACTGGTTCGAGCTGATAGAAGGGCAACAGTGACTCAAATAACCACCCGTTACAACCAAGGTGGGCAGAAGAGCATCTCTGAACGCACAGTACGTCGAACTTTGAGGCAGATGGGCTACAGCAGCAGAAGACCACACCGGGTGCCACTCCTTTCAGCTAAGAACAGGAAACTGAGGCTACAATTTGCACAAGCTCATCGAAATTGGACAATAGAAGATTGGAAAAACGTTGCCTGGTCTGATGAGTCTCGATTTCTGCTGCGACATTCGGATGGTAGGGTCAGAATTTGGCGTCTACAACATGAAAGCATGGATCCATCCTGCCTTGTATCAACGGTTCAGGCTGGTGGTGGTGGTGTCATGGTGTGGGGAATATTTTCTTGGCACTCTTTGGGCCCCTTGGTACCAATTGAGCATCGTTGCAACGCCACAGCCTACCTGAGTATTGTTGCTGACCATGTCCATCCCTTTATGACCACAATGTACCCAACTTCTGATGGCTACTTTCAGCAGGATAATGCGCCATGTCATGAAGCTGGAATCATCTCAGACTGGTTTCTTGAACATGACAATGAGTTCGCTGTACTCAAATGGCCTCCACAGTCACCAGATCTCAATCCAATAGAGCATCTTTGGGATGTGGTGGAACGGGAGATTCGCATCATGGATGTGCAGCCGACAAATCTGCGGCAACTGTGTGATGCCATCATGTCAATATGGACCAAACTCCCTGAGGAATACTTCCAGCACCTTGTTGAATCTATGCCACGAAGAATTGAGGCAGTTCTGAAGGCAAAAGGGGGTCCAACCCGTTACTAGCATGGGGTACCTAATAAAGTGGCCGGTGAGTGTATATATATATATATATATATATATATATATATATATATATATATATATATGTATATGTGTGCTATTAGTCATATATATATATGTGCAAAAGTTTTAGGCAGGTAAGATTTTTTAAGTTTTTAAAAGAAGTCTCTTCTGCTCACCAAGGCTGCAATTATTTGATAAAAAATACAAAAAAAACTGTAATATTGTGAAATATTATTACAATTTAAAACAGCGGTTTTCTATGTGAATATACAGTAAAGTGTAATTTATTCCTGTGATTAAAGCTGAAATTTCATCATCATTACTCCAGTCTTCAGTGTCACATGATCCTTCAGAAATCATTCTAATATGATGATTTGATGCTCAAAAAACATTCATTATTATTTTCAATGTTGAAAACAGTTGTGTACAATTTTTTTTCAAAATTCTTTGATGAAGAGAAAGTTCAAAAGAACAGCGTTTATTTAAAATAGAATCTTTTCTAACATTATAAATGTCTTTACTGTAACTTTTGATCAGTTTAACTCATCCTTGATGAATAAAAGTATTGATTTATTATATTTCTTTCCCCCAAAAATAAAATTTAAATTCTTACTGACCCCAAACTTTTGAAGGGTAGAGTTTAATGTTACAAAAGCTTTAGATTTCAGATAAATGCTGTTCTTTTTTAGTTTCTATTCATCATAGCATCATGAAATAAAAATGTAAAAACTGTTTTCAACACTGATAATAATCATAAATGTTTCTTGAGCATCAAATCATCATATTAGAATGACTTTTGAAGGATCATGTGACACTGAAGACTGGAGTAATTACACTAGTAAATTACACTTCACTATATATTCACATAGAAAACCGCTGTTTTAAATTGTAATAATATTTCACAATATTACTGTTTTTTTTTTTTTTTTTTATCAAATAATTGCAGCCTTGGTGAGCAGAAGAGACTTCTTTTAAAAACTTAAAAAATCTTACCTGCCTAAAACTTTTGCACAGTACTGTATATATATACAGTGGAGAAAATAAGTATTTGAACACCCTGCTATTTTGCAAGTTCTCCCACTTAGAAATCATGGAGGGGTCTGAAATTGTCATCGTAGGTGCATGTCCACTGTGAAAGACATAATCTAGAAATCACAATGTATGATTTTTTTACAATTTATTTGTAAGATACAGTAACTTATTGCAATACTTATTGATACTTATTGCAAATAAGTATTTGAACACCTGTCTATCAGCTAGAATTCTGACCCTCAAAGACCTGTTAGTCTGCCTTTAAAATGTCCACCTCCACTCCATTTATTATCCTAAATTAGAGATGCACCTGTTTGAGGTCATTAGCTGCATAAAGACCCCTGTCCACCCCATACAATCAGTAAGAATCCAACTACTAACATGGCCAAGACCAAAGAGCTGTCCAAAGACACTAGAGACAAAATTGTACACCTCCACAAGGCTGGAAAGGGCTACGGGGAAATTGCCAAGCAGCTTGGTGAAAAAAGGTCCACTGTTGGAGCAATCATTAGAAAATGGAAGAAGCTAAACATGACTGTCAATCTCCCTCGGACTGTGGCTCCATGCAAGATCTCACCTCGTGGGGTCTCAATGATCCTAAGAAAGGTGAGAAATCAGCCCAGAACTACACGGGAGGAGCTGGTCAATGACCTGAAAAGAGCTGGGACCACCGTTTCCAAGGTTACTGTTGGTAATACACTAAGACGTCATGGTTTGAAATCATGCATGGCATGGAAGGTTCCCCTGCTTAAACCAGCACATGGCAAGGCCCGTCTTAAGTTTGCCAATGACCATTTGGATGATCCAGAGGAGTCATGGGAGAAAGTCATGTGGTCAGATGAGACCAAAATATAACTTTTTGGTCATAATTCCACTAACCGTGTTTGGAGGAAGCAGAATGATGAGTACCATTCCAAGAACACCATCCTGTGAAGCATGGGGGTGGTAGCATCATGCTTTGGGGGTGTTTTTCTGCACATGGGACAGGGCGACTGCACTGTATTAAGGAGAGGATGACCGGGGCCATGTATTGCGAGATTTTGGGGAACAACCTCCTTCCCTCAGTTAGAGCATTGAAGATGGGTCGAGGCTGGGTCTTCCAACATGACAATGACCCGAAGCACAGAGCCAGGATAACCAAGGAGTGGCTCTGTAAGAAGCATATCAAGGTTCTGGCATGGCCTAGCCAGTCTCCAGACCTAAACCCAATAGAGAATCTTTGGAGGGAGCTCAAACTCCGTGTTTCTCAGCGACAGCCCAGAAACCTGACTGATCTAGAGAAGATCTGTGTGGAGGAGTGGGCCAAAATCCCTCCTGCAGTGTGTGCAAACCTGGTGAAAAACTACAGGAAACGTTTGACCTCTGTAATTGCAAACAAAGGCTACTGTACCAAATATTAACATTGATTTTCTCAGGTGTTCAAATACTTATTTGCAGCTGTATCTTGCAAATAAATAGTTAAAAAATCATACATTGTGATTTCTGGATTTTTTTTTTTAGATTATGTCTCTCACAGTGGACATGCACCTACGATGACAATTTCAGACCCCTCCATGATTTCTAAGTGGGAGAACTTGCAAAATAGCAGGGTGTTCAAATACTTATTTTCTTCACTGTATATATATATACAATGTATAATTTGCATTTTAGATATATTTTATATGCATCTGCTCATGTAGATGTACTAAGAGATTTATGAGATTTTGATTTTCAGGCTGTGAGAAATTATATGACATTTTGAAGTTAATAATGTTTTTTTATTCTGTTCACTCTTTTTACTTTTCACTGGTTCGAGCAGTGACCAATTTATGACTTCATGTGTAGTCCTTGGTATATAGTTACGACCTTGCTGAAGAAAAATAAGATTGCTACTTGTAGTACATGGCATCACAGAGAACACCTTTAACGCATTTCCTCAAATTCTGCTGCTTTGCTGAGAAGATTTTGAAATTTTATGAGAGAACTTTGAAAGTTGACTTTTCACATTCACAAGTATATCTGTTCTTCTACTTTATCTCATTATTCTCATTTCATGTTGGGAATATGTTTCCTGTGGAGATATAGTGGCATTTAGATTATTTTCAGTGTTTTGGGGTCTAATGCCTCATTGCTACTCCCATTATTTATTACGAATGTACATTTTACATGCATTTTTACATTTACATTTAGCAATCGCTTTTATCTGAAGTGACTCACAAACAGGAAAATCTGCAAACTTGTAATAAAGGTGTGATATTTCATTTCAATAGCGAAACTGTAAGTTTATCTGCTTCAAGAACAGTGCAGTTATTACCTCGCTAGTGAGAAATATCACGTTCTGTCCACTAGAGGGACATCTAATAAATATTTATTCGTGCTGAATATGGCTGAAGCGCTCCCGATGGTTTTCGGCTAATATCTCCGCGAAAACACCAACAATTCTGAAACTTATATCGTTCTTTTCAGTTCGACTAGACGGTTCAAACGAGCGCGGTGCTCACCGAATCCGGTGAGATACGTGCGTTTTTTGCTTCAGGTGCGCTTTGGGGGGCGTTTTTACGTTGTTAAACATTTACCATTTTTGACAGTATTGTTGTTATGATGATACAGCGTGGATAACGTGCACACTTGTGTTACGATTCAAAAACTTTATTGTTCATCAGACGAAACAAAAGCATTTAATTTCCACATGCGTGTAAGCTAAGGCGGCGAGAAAGGCAAGATTGCATATAATTATTTATTTTTTTAAATATACATAAAGCAATATTCGAATAGTAACTTCAGCATTCGAATAGTATTGATTTTTTTACATTTTCAAATTACATTAGAATTTCGGAATTCGTTCCAACAGGCCTACCGTATACTGTATATTCAATTTCAATGCATATTTGTCCTGTTTGTGGCTAATTATTATTAAGTAAATATATACCGGTCATGTAGTAAGACAAAAAGTTCAGTAACAGCAAGCTCTTATTCAGCAGTATCTTTAGCAGACGCTGTGCTGAAAGTGACATAGTCAACATCTGCTCAGTTGACCTGAGTGTAATGTCAGCGCCTCTTGCCAGCCAGACCTCAGAGTCATTGAGGAAACTCACTTACACTTCAGTCTGATGCCAGTCGCACGCCAATGATCAGAGAGATCAGGAACTCTAAGAATTGACTGGGCAAAACCGATTTGGATGAGAGAAAAAATTTTTTGCACTCACACTGTGGGGTCCAAAGAGCCTTTAGATTTGGTTTTATCAAATTCATCTGAAAGTATAGTTAAAAGATACAAGAGCTCAAACTAGGAGTTGGCAATATGACCAAATGATGCATGTAATTTTCTTTCACGAAAAAAAAAAAATAAATAAAAAAAATATATATATATCACCAATTTCAATATAATAAAAAACTAATACTAGTAGCCTAAATGAGTAAAAAACAATTCAAGCTAACTGAAGACAAATAAATAGTCTTATAAGAAATACTAGGCTTTACATAAACTGAATAAAGTAATTAAATGTAAAAAAAAAAACAAAAAAAAAACTGCATAGTCTTCTTGTGTAAATTAAATATTCTTATTAAAGTTACAAAAGTAATTTAGCCAGGAGCAGTTTCTCTATCTTTTTTTGTTTATTAGGCTGCTGTCACTTTAAGACAGAATGTACTGATCTAATATACCTATACAAATGCGCTTTCTTTCTAAACTGTTTATGTTTACGTCTGTTTATAAGGATAATCGCAAAGGCAGGCATTTTGACACATAACTGTGTATATTTGATCATTCAAGCCTAATAAGGTGGCAAAAATAACTTTGTTCAGGACTCACTGACTCAGACAGCGCTCAGAAACAATCTATCAGAAATGAATCAATATGATACTATACAATACTAAAAATGCAACACTCAGTTTTTATTATATTTTACAGGGAGTCCCTGCTCCCAGCTCTACCAAGTTATTCCTGCTCCACAATTCCTGGAAATATATGATGAGATTGAAATAAGCGAATCAATTATTGTTATAGTTCTTTTTATGCCTCTCAAAGATGGCATCCGTTCCATAAAGCAAATTAGCTGCAACACTAGACAAAACAAGAGTTATCTCTTGAGGTTTTATACACCAGTTTTGTTTGATTGTGTGAGTAAATTACCTCATTAATCATATACTGTATATTAAAAAAAGATAAATCAGCAGAGCTTCTGGCAGAAAGCAGATGCTGAGAACTGAATTCACATTAGATAGACCTGGGCTCTGCTTCAGTCACCACTAAACACACCAGAAATAAAAGTGAGCAGAAATGGATCCTAGTCTCTGTTTGGGATCTTTGAGAAGATTGAAAAAGGTTAATTTCCACGTTTCATTTTCTATTGCCATTAAGCTAGACGAGAAACGAGTTATCCATGACTTATTCTCAACATCAGTTTTTAACACAGAGTGCAGCTCTTCTGGGATGAGAGGACTGACTAGGCCTACAGGCTTTTTCACACTAATTCCTAAGCACAAAAAACATGCATGATTTGATTAAAAAAAAATAAAAAAAAAAAAAAATTTATGAACTCCACACAGAGTCTGAAATGTTGGATATACTTTACTGTAGCTCTACACTACCGGTCAAAAGTTGGGGGATTGATAAAACCGTGTTTTTTCGTGTATATATATATATATATATATATATATATATATATATATATATATATAAATTGAAAGGTTATCATTTATTTATTTTTGAATATTGTTTGAATGGCAAATAATTTATTTAGACATACAAACTTAAAACATATACGGATAATCTACATCAGGCTTTGTGTGTGGCCACACACTGGGTTCTTCCACTCTATTGCACATGCACATTGTGCATTTTAAGGCAATAATGGCTTATGAGAAATTTCAGTACCACAACACGTTTCTTTTCATGGAGTCTGAAGATTAAAAATAAACTAGAATGAGATAAGTGTTATTCTAATATGAAAGGAGCTCTTTCATCAGCTCTACCTTTTTAAAATCTCTAGACTAGGAGTCCTTCATATTTTATTCATATATCATATTCAGATTTCAGACATTTTGGAGAGAACGCATTTGCCTTAAACATTATTATGGGACACAATGCATTGCATCATTCAAGAGAACTATATAGCCTCTGGTGGATCCTAAATGAAGGAGTTTAGTGTAGGAGAGCCTGGGGGGAGAGAGACAAGACAAACACAATGCCAGGAAGCATTTCATTCCTCTTGCATGGCAAACACTGGGCAGCATTTCAACAATTCTTTCTTTTATGCTGGCAGTGTCTGTTGGAGTGTATTAGAAAAGCTGCACGGATCTCTCCACTGTCAAACCCACCTTAAAACACGTACATTTACTGTCGGCTGAGTTGTTCTGGGTAAAGGACATGAATAAAAAAATAAGGCCTGGCAGTTCTGTTAAAAAATATCTCCCACCTGGCAGCATCCTACCTGTTCACACCTCAGTTCAGTGTCTTTTGAAAAAAGAGGGGCAAAAAACACAGAGCAGCAAAGCTATTTTCCACCCTGTCAAGATGAATGGTCGTTCGCAGGTGGCCAGGAACGGAGATGTATCCTCGAAAGCAGCTTTTTAAAATGTACTTAGTCTGTGGCATCTTTACTCTTCTGTGATTTGGGTTGAACTGAAGTGGCAGACCTGATTTTCCAAATTCAAGAATGTGGGCGCAAGACATTGAGTCTAAAAACATGGTCCCGGCGCTCAAGCATGAAGAGGTGCTGTGCCGTTAATTATTTAGGAATCACAATCATCGGGATGTTTGTTTTGTATGTCTGTTCAAGTTCAAATCAGAGCACATTTTATGGTCACACTTTATTTTAAGGTGTCCTTGTTACAGTGTACTTATATATTTATGTACAGAGTAATATTAAGTAACTACATGTACTTACAATAATGATAGGGTAGGATTAGGATTAGGTTGAGGGTTAGTTGCATGTAATTATTCATAATTTACTGTTATTACAATGGTAAGTACATGTAACATATGTAACAAGGACACTGTAAAATAAAGTGTTAACCATTTTATTTATTGCCTGTGGAATAACACACTATGGGCCCTATCTTGCACCCGGCGCAAGTGACTTTGTACACTGACGCATGTATCATTCGTATTTTGCACCCGCGCAAAGCGGACTTTTCCCTCCACAGACGCACGCCGGCAACCTAGAGAATGAACTTGCGCTCCCTGGGCGGTTCAGCGCAAAAAAGGGGCGTGTTCCGGCGCAAACAATCCCTGGTGCTATTTTGCAGTTCCAGAAAACAATTGCGCCACTGACCAAAAAAAACCTAGTCTAAGGTCAGTGGTGCATTACGCGTTATTCATAATGCTATTTTAAGCGCGCATGCTTGGTCATAATACAGAGTGTGAACAACGCGCATACACTGTAGATGATTCTCTCATCTACACAGATGCATTTTCCTTTTTGCAAATGATACAATATTATAAGGAAAAATATTAAAACACGAGGGAAATCATTGTTGTGCCCATGACGATGGGAAAAATAGGCATAAAGCTTACATATTTACCCAAATTATTATATGCATGTATAACCTAAGCTAATTTGGTTGGGTTTGTCCCATCCCCAATGTCACTTCTCTTTCTTTTACGGCCCTGACGAGAACATCGATCTACTCGGCTGTGAACCGATTCTGAAGCGCGCCTGGTAAATGCGCCGTTATACTAGTATTGCGCCATGGAACAAGCGCGCCTCGTTCATCATGCTCTTAAAGGGAATGTGATATGACGCTCTGATTGGTTTATTTCACGTTACACCCAAACCACACCTATGAATAATGAAGCTACTTCAGACCAACCCCTTTTAAACTTGCGTCGGGCGCAAGAGTCATTTATCCCGCCGGTAAAATAGCAACAGCGCCCAAGACCCGCCCACAAAGTTACTTGCGTTCGCGCTTGATACTTGCGTTTCAGATCGTTAAAATAGGGCCCTCAAACTGTATCTGCCTATGTATTGTTTTTGGCACCAGATCTACCCATAATGCACTGTGAATTATAATGTGGAGAGATAGGAATGCACAAGGTCAGCTTAGATGTGCTCCGCTGCCTTTGAGGTGATAACAGGGACCTTGACAGTGAGAGTCTCATTAAGACCCACCTGATGGGTCTGTGGCTTACCGTGGGGATGAATGGTTATACTTCCTCTTTTAATCACTGGACCATGTGAACAAATCAATGCAATGCAACTCCCAAACCTCAAGCCCAACCCACATAATCAATATGAACACTTGGACTGCATAAACAAGGCTTAAACAATACAATTGTGCATAAAGCTCAAGCAAATTTCGTTTTTGTTGCTCAATTGGTAAAGTAAAGATTCAAAAGATTGTGGTTGACTTAAAAAACAATCTGGTTATAAATAATATATATAGATACATAGGTATATACAGTACTGTGCAAAAGTCTTTGACTCGATAGTATTTTCATCCCCAAAAATATGATTTTAAGCCAGTTGTTTACATATTTTGCTGTAGTGTGTCAGTGGGAAATATCAGTTTACATTTCCAAACATTAATTTGGCCATTGATTGTAATCTTCAGTGAGATTTTTGTATGCACAAGGAGTCTGACAACAGCCGGTGCTCCACACTGAGATCGGATTTCACCATCATTATGTCCATCTGTGATTACATGACCTCGTGGACAGGACTCCAGCGCCTATGGCATGTCAATTGCCTCGAGTTGTTGGAAGTACGCTTAGCTCTGCACCGTTTTCGGACGTTGCTCAAGGGTAAGCACGTACTAGTCCGTTCAGACAATACGGCGACAGTAGCGTACATCAACCGTCAGGGTAGTCTACGCTCCCGCCGTATGTCACAACTCGCCCGCCATCTCTTGTTATGGAGTCACAAGGAGTCTCCTTTCTCAGAGACGGGGCACCCTCTGGCACCACGATGCGGAAGGTTTGAATACCCTACCACCTCAGGTGGTGGCTACCATCACTTCAGCTAGAGCCTTGTCCACGAGACACGCCTACGCTCTGAAGTCGAACCTCTTCGTCACCTGGTGTTCTTTTCGCCGAGAAGATCCCAGAAAATACCCAATCGGGTCTGTGCTCTCCTTCCTTCAAGAAGGGTTGGAACGAAGGCTGTCTCCTTCCACCCTTAAGGTTTAAGGTTAAGGTTTGGCTGCGATCTCTGCACACCACAACCTTGTGGAGTCAAAAACGGTAGGACAGCATTACCTGGTCGTCAGGTTCCTTAGAGGGGCGAGGAGGATTTATTCACATGCCCTCTTGGGAACTTGCAATGGTACTATCTGCGCTGCAGAGAGCTCCCTTTGAGCCATTGCAATCAGTCAAGCTTAAATACCTTTCTATGGAGGTGGCTACTGATTGCTTTGGCCTCCATCAAGAGGGTACGGGACCTGCAGGCATTTTCGGAAAGGCTCTCTCCAAGCAGAGGTCGTCCCGTTGGGCAACCCCCACATGTGTATTTCCACGGTAAGTCTCTTTGAGCATGTGTTTTTCCCATGGCAAATCCACTTTGCCCCCCCTGGAGTTGAAACTTCCACCCTGCGGGCGGGATACCTCAGTGTTACATTACATTTACATTTATTCATTTAGCAGACACTTTTATCCAAAGCGGCTTACAATTGAGAACAATAGAAGCAGTTAAACTAACAGTAGGACAACAAAATGCAAGTGTTATGACCCTTCTCAGTTTAATCTAACGCAGAACACGTACATACTGTACATATATATATATATATATACGTATATATATATTACTTTATTTTTTATAAATAGAATAGAAGAGAAAGTGTTAGTATTACTGGATCAAGTGCTGCCAAAAAAGATGCATCTTCAACCGTTTCTTGAAAATGGCTACGGACTCAGCAGCTCTGGTTGCGTCGGGTAGGTCATTCCACCAGCAGGGAACAGGACTCAGAGAAAGAGATTTTGTGCCTCTTTGACATGGCACACACAAGACGACGTTCGCTTGCAGAAGGCAAGTTTCTGGATGGCACATGAGTCTTAAGTAAAGAGTTTAGGTAAAATGGAGCAGAGCCAGTGGTTGTTCTGTAAGCAAATGTCAGTGACTTGAATTTGATGCGAGCTGCAACTGGCAACTAGTGCAATTTTGTGAGGAGAGGAGTTATGTGTGCACTCTTCGGCTCGTTAAAGACCACTCTAGCTGCAGCATTTTGGATTAGCTGCAGAGGTTTGACCGAGCAAGCTGGAAGACCAGCCAGGAGAGCATTACAATAGGAGTTACAAAAGGAGTTGTGTAGCATGCTCTGATAGGAAGCGCCTGATCCTCCTAATGTTGCACAAGGCAAATCTGCAAGACCGGGCAGTTCTAGTAATGTGGTCTGTGAAATTCAATTGATCATCAATTACAACTCCAAGGTTCCTGGCTGACCTTGATGGAGTTATGGATGATGAGCCTAGCTGAATGGTGAAGTTGTGATGAAGTGTTGGGTTGGTCAGGACCACAAGTAGCTCTGTCTTTGCAAGGTTTAGTTGAAGGTGGTGGTCCTTCATCCAGCCAGAGATGTCTGTCAGGCAGGCTGAGATGCGAGCAGCTCGTCGGATCATCAGGCTGGAATTAGAGGTAGAGTTGTGTGTCATCAGCCTAGCAGTGATAGGAAAAGCCATGTTTCTGAATCACAGTTCCTAGTGATGTCATGTAGATGAAGAAGAGAAGTGGTCCAAGCACTGAGACCTGAGACACTCCAGTAGCTAGATGTTGTGACTTTAACACCTCATCCCTCCACGACTATCCCTAAAGGACCTAGCTGAGAGGTAAGACTTGAACCATTGGACTGCGGTTCCCGAGATACCCTTCATCTTTAGGATTGACAGGAGGATCTGGGGGTTAACTGTGTAAAGGCAGCAGACAGATCCAGCAGGATGAGAACTGAGGATTTGGAAGCTGCTCTTGCCAGTCTCAGAGCTTCAATTACTGAGAGCAGAGTTGTCTCAGTTGAGTGTCCACTTTTGAAACCAGACTGATTGTTGTCCAAGAGGTTGTTCTGTGTAAGGAAGGAAGAGATCTGGTTGAAAACAACTCGTTCAAGTGTCTTCGTGACGAATGGAAGAAGGGATACTGGTCTGTAACTTTGAAGGAGGGAACTGAGACGTTACGTCCTCCTGCTACAACTGCTGTACCGCTGGAACAGCCGGGCATTTAGTTTCGGCTCCTCAGCAGGTAACATAATGTAGGGCCATATGATTTCCGTGATGCGGAAAACGTGGACGGAATCACGGAATTTACACATGAAAACTGAATTATCTTATGCACGCGGAACTTGCATTTTGTTGACAGATTAAATAAAATATATATTTTTAAATAAATATATAAGCTTCCTTCTCATTTTTCAGTTTAAAACAACAAACGTAGAAAGGTCTCTACCTAAACCGTGGCCAAATGGCATTGTTAAACATGTTGCCTAGTAACCATACGTCCTCACGTTCTATCCCTTTTTTACCTGTAGGGTAAAAAAATGTCGAAGCGAGTGGCAAAAACTATGATGAAAATCTATTGACAATAACAACCACTGATCTATATAGAATGACTATATATATTTCAGTGATAAAAACTAGACGAAAATGTAACTAGATAGTGACGATTTAGGAAGCGATCCAGTCAGAACTGATGTCTTGCGTTTGTGGTAGATGCGCACATTTGTATACTGTAACGTGCTGATCTACCCAGCGGTCTCATAAAACGTAAAACAAATTTAAACGTCTGGGAGAATGAGTAGAGCAGGCGATCTGAATTAGAGTGATGATGCAAAAAAGAGCTCTATTCGGTCCAGTTTTCTGTACGCGCACTCCCGACCTGAAGCGTGCAGCTGTGCACAATAAACACATATTCAGCGCGCGAGTACTGAATTGAGCTCTCTTTCGTGTTTGAATAGACGAATACACACAACATTATGTCTAAATGTGCGTTTTGGAGAGTATTCATGTAAACTATGTCGGTTATGTCTTAAACAGTTGTGAGTGTATCGGATGTGCGCTGCATCAGTGCTATTGCATCCGCATGTCATTGGACATGATCCGACGTCTTAAAGTGACAGTGGGTAATTATCCTAAAGCGGTCCGTGTCATTAATATTGGTCAAGCAACAAAAGAAAAAGAGAAAAGCATTCACTGTTTGTTAATAGCTTTAAGGATTAATTATATTTAATTCATAAAAATAAATATGTCTGCTTGAAAGAATAAAGTCAGGGGTAAAGATGAGATGATGAAGATGGTAAAGGCCAGCTGAGTCAAATATGATGTTTTTTTTGTTTTGTTTTTTGTAGATAGAAAATACATTGTTCTGCATCATCACTGATGATGATGGGTTAACACTGTACTTTATGGGTGTAATATGTCATTGTGTTGGCTTTCTGTCAGGCACATATCGTTGTTTCAATGTTTCTGTCTCCCTGGAGCATGGCTGCATTTAATCTTTAATTTAATATTCATCAATCCTACCATGTAACTTGTAACCTTCATGTTACTGTTATTTTTGGCCAGATATTTGTTGAAGGTTTGGCTGAATTTTGGAGAATTTTTAATGTGCTTTGCTGAATATATGAACAGTTTAAATAAAAAAGCTGAATTGTGAGTTTGTGTAACTGAATTTTTAAAGGTCAATACTGCTTAGAAGTGAAAAGAAAATAAGAAAATCCGAAAGGGCTAAAAATAAATCCACAAAAACGGAATTTGGAAAAAAATAAAACGGAATTTGAGAAAAAATTAAACGGATTTCATAGGGCCCTAATAATGCGAGATTGCACGTGCAGCTCTTTTTATACCCACGAGGTGGTGGTATTTTTGCTTGCTCAAATCTATGCTTTAAGATTTGTGGACTTAAAGTCTATAACTAGTTAATTCATGGCACAATGTTTCTCCTGGTTTCTATTTCAGTGCTGTTTGATCCAATAGAGATCTACGGTTAATAATGGAGAAAGTTGAATGCTTCTAAATCTCACAGGAATTTTATTACTTCACTGAAGAATTCAAATGCTTTCTTTACTTGATCTCTTAGTGCTTTGTAGTAACAGTGTCGCTTGATCAAGATTGGCTTGTGCTGCACAGACATTGGTCCAAAATCATAAATGGTCTGTTAATCACAAATGATTAGCACAGTTTCGTTCCGCTTTCATTGCGTTTGCCATTTGATGATGGGCAACATTGTGGTGGTCGCGCCAGCGCGAATGCTAACAAAAATTTGGTCGAAAGGAAAAATGGTCCAACGAATAGTTCGGTTTGCAATGCGTAACGAACCGAAAGCCTCGTACCAAACGGTTCAATACATATATATATATACACTCATTCAATATATTCAATATATATATACGTATATATATATATATATATATATATATATATATATATATATATATTTATTAGGGGTGTAACGATACACGTATTCGTATTGAACCGTTTGGTACGAGGCTTTCGGTACATGCACACATGCACGCATATACATACACTCACATACACACATGCACGCATATACATACACTCACCAGCCACTTTTTTAGGTAGACCTGTTCAACTACTTGTTTATGCAAATATCTAATCAGCCAATAACATAACAGCAACAAAATGCATTAAGGCATGTAGACATGGTCAAGATAATCTGAAGTTCAAACTGAGCACCAGAATGGAGGAAAAAAAGGTGATTTAAGTGACTTTGAATGTGGCATTGTTGTTGGTGCCAGACGAGCTGGTCTCAGTATTTCAGAAACTGCTGATCTACAGGGATTTTCAGACACAGCACCTCCAGGTTCTGTGGGCAAAAATACCTTGTTGATGCCTGAGTTCAGAGGAGAATGGCCAGACTGGTTTGAGCTGAAAGAAAGGCACTAGTAACTTATAACTCACAAGGCTACAATTCACACAAGCTCACCAAAATTGAACAATATAAGATTGGAAAAACAGTGCCTGGTCTGATGAATCTCGATTTCTGCTGTGACATTCAGATGGTAGGTTCAGAATTGGGCTTAAACAGAATAAAAGCATGGATCCATCTTGCCTTGTATCAACGGTTCAGGCTGGTGGTGGTGGTTTAATGGTCTGTGAGATATTCTTGGCACACTTTGGGCCTCTTAGCACCAATTGAGCATCGTTTAAACACCAAAACTTACCGGAGGATTGTTACTGACTATGTCCATCCATTTATTTATTCATTTCCCATGATTCATAGCGGGTTCAACTGACTAAACGGTTTTCTACTTTCGTTTGAAGTGTTTGTTTACATAGAATGCTAGCACTCTAGTCGAGACATTAGAAAAATATCAGTCTACACATGCATTTTATATTTGAGCGAAATACACGTGACATGACACAACAAATCTTTAACTTTTAGGTGGCAAAATATTTTTTTTGTAATTCTGTGAATTACACTGCACAAAACAAAAGTAATACTAACCGGATGAAGAAGGGTCGGCCTCCACAGAACATAAAATATTCTTTTTATTTTATTTTCCGTGTTCATATTTATGAGGGGAAAAAAAATTATGTTACGGACGTGATAGTTTTACAGACATGACCGCTCTGAAAGCGACTTTAAAACTTTCACAAAGACCTCAAACAGAAAGCACAAAGCCTTTCTTTAAAGTGAATTTCGTTTTTTATTAATTGTATCTTAATTTTAATCAATGTTTCTTCAACCAATTGCCTGGATTTAATAAATAAGTAGTAAACATAGTAGAAAATAGATCATCATGACACGGAGGCGCCGGCGTGTGAACTGGACTCTCGTCTAATTAATGAACCAAAACTCAGCGTACAGCGCATTTGTGGGGATGAAACAATCTGAAACACATGGCAAAAGCATATAGACCAGATTTGAACCGGAAGTTGGCAACCGGAGTCGTCGTCATGGCAGCGTGCATTGTTTAGAGCAGAAAAAGCTGGATATATATATATGTGACCTTATGATCCATCTCCTGATGGCTACTTCTAGCAGGATATCATGCCATGTCTCAAAGCTCAAATCATCTCAAACTGGTTTACTGACAATGAGTTCACTATACTCAAATGGCTTCCACAGTCAACAGATCTCAGTCTAATAGAGAACTTTTGTGATTAGAGCCCTGCACGGGCCTCAAATCTAGGCCCTAGCCCGGCCCTGGCCCGAGACGCTTAGGCCCTAGCCCGGCCCGTGTCCGACAGCTCATCAGAATGATCAGCCCGAGTCCGACCCGAGCCCGTTAAAAAACAAAACAAAAAACAGCCTGCCTAACATGTCACAGCCTGACTATGTTGCTGTCATTAAAAAAAGATCTGTTATGTTCTCAATGGCAAATTAGTTATCGGTAAGTTTATATTCATTCCTTTATTAAGTTAATTTGGAATTTTTTTTAATTTATTTTTGTAATGACCAAGCAGCCGACAGCGAGTTAAACATGTTTGATCCATTTAGCCTCTCAAATCAACACTTACTTGGCTACAATAAAATACATAGATATAAAACAATTTAAGAATATCACACAGACAGTTAACGTTAGTTTAAACGTTTATTATAATTTTTGAAAAGCTGAGGCAAACTGCACTGTTGCAACAAAAGTCGCAACAGTGCTCGCAAACGAGCTAAATACAATAAACAAATCAAATAAATTACATTAAATTAAATTAAAAACAAACATGCAGGTTATCTTACCTCAAAGTCAAGTCAAATTAAGTCTTCGCTACAGAACATGGCCATTCTTATTTCCAATAGTTTCCAACAGACTAATACAAATAAAGTCCAATCAAACGAAAACCAACAAGACAGCCTCCTAACATAAGAATAGTCTCTACAGAGCATCGTGAAGAAAAAGCACAGCATTCACAGTGGAAGGTTTTAATCCAGTCGCACTTTTTCCAGCTGCGCTGAAGTCACGCTCGCTACTTCTGCTGCTGGCGGACACTAGAACGAGCCGGTCGCGCGAGTCTTGGATCGCGCCGCCGGGAAACCTGTGTGCGTGTGCGTGAGCAGACTGTCATGTGTCAGTCACATGTCAGTGTGATAGGTTATAAAACGTCTTTCTATGTTTGCTTTTCAATCGTCATCTTCTCATAATATATTTTAATTAATTTCTAAAATAGGCTATAAAATAGGCCGAGGCCCGGCCCGCGTGTGAACTATGACGTGAAAATTGGCCCGAAGCCCGGCCCTATGGGCGTAAATAAGTCGGAGGGCTCGAGCTGAAATGCAGGGCTCTATTTGTGATGTGTGGAACGGAAGTTTCACATCATGGATGTGTAGTCAAAAAATTTGCAGCAACTGTTTGATGCTATCATGTTAAGACCAAAATCTCAGAGGAATGTTTCCAGCACTTTGTTGAATCTATGCCACGAAGAATTAAGGCAGTTCTGAATTTAAATGTTTAAACTCTCACTGTAAAAAATATCTACTTGGTTCTACTTAAAATCACAAGTTAAGCAGCTGCCTCAAAATTTCAAGTAAAAACAAAATGGATTAATGAATTGTTTCAACTCATTATTTTGATTCTTGTTAAGCTGTGAATTGCCTTCTGCGAGTCAACATGACTATACAATTATTGTTGTTTCAACTTTGCTATGCAAGTTCAAAATAAAGTGAACTCATTAATGAGCATTCTGTTCACTTATCCCCATTAGTGGGTTCAACTTAGTAATTTCAATTAAATAATGTCTTTGAATTAGGGTATCAAGTTAAGATGATCTAAAAGAATGCCTTGTTTTAACTTAACAACTAATTATAAAAACACACAAATTTGATTACAAAACTTTTTTATTTTTATTAAAACCAATGTTAAGCCAATACAAGCTATACATAAACACTTCAATCATGCAATCGTCTCAAATTTGTAATCAATACTTTTTTAGGTACCAAACTTCAGTTGGGTGTGGGTCACATGAGGCTAAGATAAATAGAAGGGTTGTGTGTGAGCTTACACTATGAGTGGGTATCTCAAGCAGTCTCCACAAGTATTTCTCAGTGTGTGTTTAGAAGGTGGATGATGGGAAGTGGTTCCTGCAGTTGTCTGCACTGCATGTAAACATTTAAAAAACCTTTTAAAGCATTAGTTCACTTTAAAAAAAAAACTTTGCTGATAATTTACTCACCCCCTGTCATCCAAGATGTCCATGTCTTTCTTTCTTCAGTCGGAAAGAAATTAAGGTTTTTGATGAAAACATTCCAGGATTTTTCTCCATATAATGGACTTCAACAGGATGCAAACGGTTCAAGGTCCAAATGACAGTTTCAGTGCAGCTTCAAAGGGCTTTAAACGACACCAGACGATGAATAAGGGTCTTATCTAGACAAACCATCGGTCATTTAAAAAATAAATAAACAAGTTTAAGTTTTAAAAGCACAAATGCTTGCCTTGCTCTGTTCTGTGATGCGCGTCGTGACGTTCGTTCGTGACCTTTTCAACGTAATTGCACATTACGTGACATCATCAGAACGCGCATCACAGAACAGAGCAAGGTGAGCATTTGTGCTTTTAAACTTTATTTGTGAAATGACCGATGTTTTCGCTAGATAAGACCCTTATTCATCGTCTGGTGTCGTTTAAAGCCCGTTGAAGCTGCACTGAAACTGTCATTTGGACCTTGAACCGTTTGGATCCTGTTGAAGTCAAGTCAAGTATATTTATATAGCGCTTTTCACAATACAGATTGTATCAAAGCAGCTTCACAGTATCAATCAAAACAACATAATGTTCGTTTCTTAGTGGAAAAATTCCACGTTTGGTAGGGCTGATCAGTGGTATTAATGATTGGTTAATTAATTTGAATATCCCCAACTGAGCAAGCCAAAGGCAACAGTCCATTATATGGAGAAAAATCCTGGAATGTTTTCATCAAAAACCTTAATTTATTTTTGGCTGAAGAAAGAAAGACATGGACATCTTGGATGACATGGGGGTGAGTAAATTATCATTATAAGCTTTTTTTAAAGTGAACAAATCCTTTAACATTAATCTCACAGATCCAGCTGATTTATACCAACAGCTGTGCTGAACCCAAAACACAAACAAACTAAAACTTCAGACTGCAGCTGGTTACAGTATACTTACACCCCCTTATTTGAACAATATTCAGCATTAAATATATTCAGTCCAACAAATGCAAACGTATCAAGTCCAAAAAAAAAAACAAAAAAAAAAAAATCAGGGCTCCTCTCCTGTTTGCAGAGCTCGATGGCACATCCTTGAAGTTGTGAAGCACAACAGTCCCCTCAACCACAACAGCCACATTGAAGACCTCACGTGGAAAGGCATCCTGGTTGTCACCTTCATAGCCTATCAACAGGCCAAGTTGCATCCCCTCCATGGCTGCAGTCTCACCATGGGCCTTGAAAAGCAGAAAAAAATAGTGTGAATGTTTGGGTCAAGAAGTACATACTCTGCAAAGCTACTTAAGTCTCAGTGATCATAAACATGCATGACAGAAAAATGTCTTGCGTCACATCCTGATGATGTCTGATGGCTCTTCTCTTAGGTAGTGTGTAAATTTATTTCTGTGATCAAAGCTGAATTTTATGCATCATTACTCCTTTCTTCAGTGTCACATGATCCTTCAGAAATCAGTATAATATGATGATTTGATGCTCAAGAAATATTCTTTATTATTATCAATGTTGAAAACAGTTGTGTACAATATTTTTTTCAAAATTCTTTGATGAATAGAAAGTTCAAAAGAACAGCATTTATTTAAAATGGTATATTTTCTAACATTATACATGTCTTTACTGTAACTTTTGAACGGTAGTATTTAATGTTACAAAATGTTAAAAAATTTCAGATAAATGCTGTTCTGTTGAACTCTATTCATCAATCAAAAAAAAACAATCAATCAACATTGATAATAATAATTAATGTTTCTTGAGCATTAAATCCTCATTATCCTGATTTCTGAAGGATCATGTGACACTGAAGACTGGATTAATGATGCTGAAAATTCAGCTTTGATCACAGGAATAAATTACAGTTTAAAATATATTCAAATAGAAAACAGCTGCTTTAAATTGGAATAATTTTTCACAATATTACTGTTTTCAATCCAGTAAATGCAGCCTTGGTGAGCAGGAGATACTTCTTTTAAAACATAAAACATCTGACTGACCCCAAACTTTTGAACGGTAACGTTAGTATATTTGGCCTTGACATACAGTCTATCAGAAATTACGTTTTCTACAACGTTTTACAAAGTTTACAATGAAAACTGGTATCGTCTCAGATAAAGCTTTATCAACCGTCTCTGACTGAACTAAAAGACTGAACTGCTAGCAAACGTGTTCTAACTAACGTTAACGGTCGCTGAAATGTGCCTCGCTTAAATGACATCACAGTTGTTGCACATATCAAAAGGTAATGATAGCTAACGTTATTCACTGGCTTCATCAACTCACATTCTTAATATCTACAAAACACAAACACTTACCAATAGCGAACTTGTTCACGCCAACCCGATTCGTCTTGTCTGACAGAAAAATGAGGCACCCGGGCGGCGGGCGATTGAAGTTTGAATCCTTGACTGTTGCTTGATGGCGCGTAAACTAGTTCGTCTCGTGGCTTCGTCTGTAGTCCCCGGCACATGCGCAAAGAGCTGTCCTCCACTCAATCTGCAACACGCCAAAGACTTGTACCTCACTCAATTTAAAATGGCAAGTTCATTCAGGCACCTGGAATTTGTGATTCATTGAAGTAACTTATTAACCTAAATTGGAAGATTGAAAACTCAAACACTTGAGTTGAAATTGCATAACACATTATTTTATGTCTGATTTAATGACATAAGTTATCATAACTTTTTCATCAGATCATTTTTTACAGTGCTTTTCAATGTTAATATATATTTTAATGTGTAATTAATTCCTGTGATGACACAGCAAAATTTTCAGCATCATTACTGAATGTCACATGATCCTTCAGAATTCATTCTGATATGCTGATTTGCTGCTCAAGAAACATTTCTTATTATCCATAATATTAAACAGTAATATTTCACTAAATTGCAGTTTTTACTGTATTTTTCTTTAAAAAAAATAAAACACCACAGAACATGCCAACGTCATGCCACAATGTCATGATTCTGCCATCATGTCTCTGATTTCTCTGGTCTTGTGGCAGGATCATGGCAGACCCATGTTTTGTGTGCAAGCGCATGGCCTGCTGTTTGGGCCATGTGCTTGTGTTGTCTTGTTTCGTAACCCCGCCCCCTTGTTATCCTCGTCTTGTGATTAGTGTCTAGTCAGTTTCACCTGTCCTCATCGTTAGTCTCCCTATATCTTCCCCTTGTGTTTCACTGTCTTTTGTCGGTTCATTGTGATTGTTACCTGAGTGTTTATCCTTGTCAAACCTTTGTCAGAGTCTGTGAGTATCTTGTCAAGAGTTTGAGTCCTGTTGCGCTACTGCCTGTAAAGGTTATTTGTGTTCTTATAGTTATCTGTCTCAGTCTAGTTAGTCTTCATAGTCCTGTCTTGTTTTGCCCCCTCGTGGGCTTTGTTTTCCCGGTTATTTGTTTAATAAATCGTGTTGCCTTGACTACTGTCTGCTATTGGGTTCATCCTTCCGGCATCTCCATAACACACAACATGTCATTAGGATTCAGTGAGGCTTTTTTACTCACCTAGGGCACCAGGATCACCACAGGGCCTCTAAAATGCCATTTTAACCCTACACAAAAGTGCCGTCTAGTCTACAGCCTCATCAGTCAAAACTCTACAGTCTCTGTCTGAGCTCAATGGCCCGTGCGCTTTTACGTTAATAGACCAACATCACTTTTGAGTCCTCATGCAGTTTTGCTGTCATCCCTGCATCACATTGCCTCACTTTTTTGTGGCTCTGGCCTTCTCCCATCTATGTGTGAAATGAAACGTAAGCGCGGTATTTCCACTATAAACACCCTTCTCGCACAGTGTACAGTAAGGTATTGTTTGCTCTGTTGGCATCCGATTTTGTCTGTTGTTTTACGCTGGTCTGGAATCATCAGCTGGAGTCTCTGGAGCCGTGAGAGTGTGGGGGTAGGTGTGATTCTGCATTAAACGCTAGAGAAAGGTCTTCATTGTAATGATGTAGTATGTGTGTGCTTGTTTTTGGTGATGTTTCGGTGCCGCTTTGTGCAGGCAAAATAACAAATCATAGGTCAGACGTAAACTCCAGAGAGGCTATTACTGAAACCTGATCTTTAGTGGATGTGCAACCAATCAAATTTAGTCCACTGCAATTCTCCATCACACTCTCCATGTGAAAAAAAAGATGAGGGGGGACGATTTGGTGCTTAGCTTTGATAATGCTCTATATGGAGTGCACTTTTCGTGCAATGTAACAGGGATTTGTATGCTTAGCCTTCGGTTTACTGCAGGCAAGATAAGGACAGAGAGCAGAAAATGAGAGAGAGCGTAAGTCTTCATCGTTAGTCTGGGCATGCTGCTATCGCCTGACATGTTTTGTACACTTCATCGCAGGAGGGAATGTCACGACCAAGTAAGGGAACAATCTTTAATTATTATGATTCGTGTTATTCAGAAAAACACAGGTGAGAATGAGTAATTCATTCTCATTAATAAAAAGAGGTTGGAGAAGTGATTGTGTTAGTAAAGGATATGGACAGGTACTGTACATCAACAACAAAAGCAAAAACAAAACAAAAAACAATACTTTCTACATGCATGTCACTATCTCGTTTTACACTATCAAGTCCTCCTGGGAAGTTGGGAAACATAAATACAGTGTCAGGTGCATTTAAGTCACTTTGGTTGGAGCAAGATGGTGATGTACCTTTTCTACAGAAAAATCTGCAAATATTTTTAACTTTAGAACACACTCAAATCCACTTCTTGCCAAAAACCCTTAGATTTTAGATACTACCTGAATTTCTAAGTGCTCTTATGAATCACTGACAACTCCTAAATAACTGTTTTGTAAATAATGCTTAATTTAGAAATAATAAATTGATCATTAATAAAGTATGACAATACAATTATTAAACACATTGTAGTTATGCTTATAAATCAAGAATAAAGCATTTATAACTGTATTATAAACTGCTTATTAATGTATATTAATGCTTTATAAATAATTAATAAACTGTTTACTAATGCTTAATTATTAATAGCGTGCAGTTATTATAAAGTGTTACCGAAAAGGGTAATTCTAGGTCAAAAAAGTCTAACTCAAAGAGCACTTAATCTAATGTATTATTTCCAATAAGCATGCACTCTCTGTTCTATGTAGAACCTTAATGGGATCTGACAGGCGCTTCATATATAGAACCTTTTAGGGGTTCCGTTATATGATAATTTGTATGAATTAAACAGCTTGTCACTTTTCAGACATTCAACGACCCGACAAATGCAGATTAAACATGTTCAGTTGGAGAAATCAAGCTCCGACATATGCCAACAGACACCGACTGGTTAAAACACTGATCCAACAATGTATTTATATATTTGTTTATCTTCTTGAACACACAATCACCATCGGGAATTGATTGGATCATTGGATGGATTTGATTTGCTATTGGACAGGTTGACAGGTTGTCCTGCCCTCGCATCAGGTTAAATATTACGAAGGCACATGAATTGTAAAAAAAAGAAGAAAAAAAAAAAAGAATTATGTGCACAGATAAATCATTTATAATAAATACTGCAATATTCCATTAAAACAAGACATTTACATTTTAATTTCATGGCGACTTTAAAGCAATGTTAACTTAATTGGTTTTACTTTTAAAAGAAAGTATACATGTCATTGTTTACATTAAATTTGATCATACTTATATGTGACTTTTTAAATACAGATTTCACTGTTTCCTATAGAAAGGTGGGACAAAGTGTCACTGGGTGGAGCAGAGGCAGATCCTGGGCATTGTGTGTCTCTCCTTATCCTCTATAGTGATAAAGGGATAAAAACAGGCAACTGAAGATGTAAACAATTATCCCTGCACACGCATCCCAAGGGCTGCACTCCAATGGCAGGCTGGATGAGCAATTGGTGCCATTAATACCATCATTATTCCCCTGTCTCTAATGGCCTCCCTTAGTGAATACACACACACACACACATACAGCTATTACAGTAAAACGCAGATTCCAATGAAAGCATAAACACACTCAGACACATAGATCACCCGGTCATGATCAATGAGAGAGAAACTTTCTTACCCTTTTCCTCCTCATTTATCATTTATTTGAAAAAGCTCTAGTGTATGCCATGCTCTACTACAGTAATAGCCACATAAAACTTAAAACCATGAATTGCAGATTCTTTCACAGCTGAAATGTTAGAGCCAGGTTGTCAGTATAAAGTCTTATGCCTGTAACTGCGAGTCTGTGGCCCAGCAAATGTTAAATAATTCAGGCTGCACATGACAGCCCAGTTTTTCCACATTTAGCTTAAGTGATCATTGCAATAGATGCTGCACTTTTATACATTTGGTGAAATAATTATTTAAAGAAAGAACTCAAGACCTAAATATTTATCAATTGGAATTTATTTTACTACTAGCACTTTTATGTGCCAGGGGATGATTTTATTCAAACAAACTTAAACTTTTTCTTGTTTTATCATGAAAAACTCTTATATTTAATATGCTAATCTAAACATTTCAGTAATATGTGAAAGGGATTTATATACCTTTTTACTTTTTAATTTATCAAGGATTTGTATCCATTATTAGTGTACTTGGTACACTATGTCAGTAAAGTGCATACTTGAGATGAAATATGAGTATGAAGAAATATATGTGAAGAAATATGTATTTAATATATATTTAATTAATATCACAGAATATTTTAGTTGCGAGTTATTCCCTATCAAGCTGTAAGTGTCAACTTACAACTTGAAAATATATAATTGTGTTTTTAGGATACATGTTCTGCTAATAAAATTATTATTTTCTTATTTTCTTATTTTCTCTGATTTCTTCAGTAATTTACCTTACCATTCATGACATTTACATGATATTTTTTTAATGCCTGTTTTAATTAAAAATTTGAACATATGCATTTTATTTAATTACATACATGCGAATAATTTCACACTTAATTTCACCAAAAAAAAAATAACGATTGGAAATGGAAATGTAATGGAAATGTCGGAACCATTTTAACTCCTGTTTTATGAAAGGTAGGAGACACTTGCTCTCGTTTGAGGTCGTGCTGTTTGCAGTGTCTGTAGTTTATTGGCCACTCGTCGCTCTAAATCATGTAATGTTTGAAAACAATTCATTTTAATTACTAATTTGCCACATGTAATTTCTCTAATTCGCTTGCCAATTTGACAACACAAAGTCCTCTTAAAATGTGTAAAAATGACTTTTTTCCACAGACACAAAAAGACAAGTGACTGTGGGGTCCATAAAGCAACCAGCGTTTTGATTTACTGGGACCTTACGCCCTTCAGCGATGGATTCTGTCGTCAACGGCTTGCCCAGGAGCTTCGCTAATTAGCGTCATTGCTGAAATTAGACGAGACTTGCTTTGGCGAAAATAAAAATTTAATTAGAACCCGTAATTAAAAGTTGATTTACGTGACAGATCATTCCCATTCAAAGATAGATGATATATCCATTTTAAAAGCCTCAGTGCAGAGAAGATCTATACAGAATAACATGTGAACGAGGCCTTCATCAACCTATTTTTATACAAACAATCAGGCCTGTCCAGATGGAGAGGAATGCAGACCATTAAACATTATTGATAACCTTAAAATCACTTTTGTCCCAGCTTAATAGCAAACTGAATTTAAATCAGATTTAAAAATATCCTACTGATCTTTCATTTAAAGGATCAGAGAGGTGGAATACTAATATCTAGTTTATTCTCATCAGTGACGAGGGTAAAAGGCCAGTCAATAATAAAGTCAAACAACCTTCGAAAGCATTTTAAGACTCACTATTCATCATTTGACAGTGCAGATCCCTCTGTAAAACCGTGATGTTGGTGCTTTATCTCCCTGGTCTTTACTTTGCTGTAGTTAGATCCTCTTTCAGTCTGTGTGGGATGAAGTGAAGAGCAGATCTGAGTAGTTCATTATGTATTATGTCATTTCATACAGTTGATTGGTAACGAACGTCAAGCAGAGCAACAATTGACTGCATTATGTAGCTTATAGAATTCCCCTAAGATTCAATGTATCAGGGCAAAAATAACCCTATATGAGTTTTTGTCTCTTATTTATAGCATATAATAGGTCTATAGTTAAGCAATATCACACAAGTAACGAGCACAGTATCTCACGAGTGGTGTTTTTTCCCCGACTAGCACGAGTGCAAATGTGATATTGTTTTATACTAAAAGTTAAAATTGTGTTATGATTTAGACACAATATTTTCTGTGTTTGCTCAAGTTTGCCAACGAAAATATTACATGTAAAGCCAGAGCAGAACTATTGTGTGAATGAATCCGCATTTTGAGAATCAATGGGGTGAACCAATGATTTAGCCCATTCATAAAGAGAGCTATTCCTGAATGAATCAGCCATTTGAACGAATCATTTAGACATTAACCGCCACCTACTGGTTGTTTTAGTTTCTTATTTAGAGTACCAATTCAATACTTCTTCTGTAAGTTCCATCGTTATCAACATAGTTCAACGAGTTGTTGTTTCTCCAAACCATAGTTTCTAACAAAAATTTGCAAACAGCATCACAAAGTTGTGTGATTGGAAGTCTTCTGCACAAAACCATGCACTTAAAATCCAGCATATACTAGCAATACCTCCTATAGCCACATTGTGTACAACATCAAACTTTTTATGTTTGGTAAAAGTTAATGAGTGAGCTTTAATGTCATTAATGTTGACAGTTTATTTAATGATAATCAGTCTTGTATAATAGCTATATAAATGTCACAATCAAGACTGCTGCTTTGATGCTCTTCAAGCCTCATTTGGATTCAGCGTTTTAAAGGGAAAAGCATATTAAATGGCAGTTAGTGCGCTTAAAGGTGATGCAATAGTCCGTTTTATCTGCATTCAGTCACTCTGGTTGATTAAGTGTGTGATGGAGCTTATTTAATAGGCACTTGAACAGTGGACGACCCATTTGAGTGAGTTCCTCTCTCCTCACAGTACCTCCATCCTCCATGGCTGGTCTGTTTAGCCTACTGTTAGCCAACGGTCCTGTGAGAGCAGGAGCACAAGGTGAATTTGAGAGTTTAGTAGTTTTATTATGGTGGCAATGTAGTGTTGAACGGGCCTTTGGGACATACTATAAACCCCCATGTATTGTAACATCTAATGGTTTGTTTTAGTGTTTCTATAGCCTGCAGGATACGTAATGGTTTGTGAGCTACACAGGTTAATAGGTGGGTAGAAGAAATAGTGTAAGAGAATCTAACCGTAAGAGACAGAGTACACATTAATCTGACCTGCGTCAAATCAAATGGTCTTGCGTCATTTACCTACAAAATAAAGGCCAGAAAACTCCTAAAACTAATGGCATAAGAGCTGTGGTGTTTATGTGAGGTTTGAATCCAGCCTGTGCTATATGCAATTGACCCTTCGCAAAGACCCACCCCCCTTAGTTACTGTCGCTATGTCCGACATAGTTGTTGTTCTCATGTTCTCTATGTTCTCTATGTTCTCACGCAGTGAAAAATACATCGCGGACAAGAGAGGAGACTGACAACACGCTGACAGACAGGACAGACCAGGTTACTTTTCGGTTATTTTTGATATTAAAGGTTGTATCAGTCATTTCAGGCCCAAAAAAGGCAGAAACATAAATGATCAAATTCACCTAATCTTTCCTAACGATCCGCTAGCTGCCCGCCCCATAAGCATGCCGTCCAAAAAACGCGTCTCTGTATGCAGCCTAGGCTTTGAAATCTGCACACAAAACAAATGGGTACACCACCACTCAAAACCAAAACAAACAGTGTTTCAACCAATCACCGACAGGGGCGGGTGTTGTGAGGTTTTGAGCTCGTTCACAGCTGGACGCGAAGTCGGAGCAACACCCGCCCCTGTCGGTGATTGGTTGAAACACTGTTTTGGTTTTGAGTGGCTTTTTGTGGCTACAGGTTTGAATTGACCATATCCAGTTTTCCCAATATTTAACGTTGCAATTTCTTGTTTCGTCTAGTTTACTTTCAAATAAAAGTCCAGAGAAGCATATGTCATTTAACTGAGGTGCTCATGTTTTGAGTTAAAGATTTCAGTCTGGTCTGCGCCATAATTCATTTCAAAATCGGTTACACTGCAGTTTACTGTCTATCTTCACTAACCTATCAGTCAAAGGCCAAAAGCTTCTGCTATTTCAGAGTTGTGGTGCTCATATTGGAAAAATAGGTAACATAAATGATCACCCGCCCCTGTCGGTGATTGGTTGAAACACTCTTTTGGTTTTGAGTGGTGGTTGTACCCATTTGTTTTGTGTGCAGATTTCAGAGCCTAGGCTGCCTACAGAGACGTTTTTGGACGGCATGCTTATGGGGTGGGCAGCTAGCGGATCGTTAGGAAAGTTTAAGTAATTGTTTTTGGGCCTGAAATGACTGATACAACCTTTGTTTAATATGTTTAAAGTCTCACCTTTCAAATTTGGTCATTTTTAAAAAGAAATTTAAACAATAAATACTCTTTAATGTGTCGTGAAAGATCGCTGTAGAGCATTAGTTAAAGCTGCTCGTGAGCCGTCATCTCTTCCTTCTAGTTCATTTATAGCATCAAATAAACATGAATGAACATAAGAAGGAATGTTGTTTTAACCGCGGAAAGGCGTCAGAACACTCAGTTTTTCAAGTTCAAATCCTCCCATGTTAATCTACTATCTCTCCTGACTGCTTTGTCGGACAAAATGGCGGATGGCGAAGTATGATTGGTCAGATTACCTGTCAATCAAGCTCCACGCGAAGGGTCAATTGTCCAATCTCCATTTTTTGTCTTGCTTCATTTACCTATCAAATAAAGGTCAAAACACAAAAGTTTCTGTCTTTTAGGAACTGGGGTGCTTTTTGTGGCTACAGGTTTGAATTGACCATATCCAGTTTTCCCAATATTTAACGTTGCAATTTCTTGTCTCGTCTAATTTACTTTCAAATAAAAGCATATGTCATTTAACTGAGGTGCTCATGTTTTGAGTTGAAGATTTCAGTCTGGTCTGCACCATAATTCATTTCAAAATCGGTTACACTGCAGTTTACTGTCTATCTTCACTAACCTATCAGTCAAAGGCCAAAAAGCCCAAAAGCTTCTGCTATTTCAGAGTTGTGGTGCTCATATTGGAAAAACAGGTTTGAGTCTGACCTGCAACATGTCAGATTCCCCAATTTTTTGTTTCTGTCTGTCTTTACTTGCCTCCAAAAAGGTAATATAAAAATATATACATTTACACCTACAATTGATTTTCTGGATAGTATCAATATGCACTAAGGCAAGGACATGGCTGGTCATACAATAACCATCAGCCCTGGTATGCGTTTCATGCCCCGGCACGCGCTGCTGCTCACCATCGATTCCTCTAAAAGGGTCAGCAGCTGAGCCAAGACTGAAAGATTGAATAGAACCTCGGCTGCAGCGAACCAACACACTTCTCCGAGTCTCATACCGCAGTGGCTTTAAAATGTCATTGCCCCACAACAGATCTCCCTCTCTGATATTTTTACCCTGCGCTAGGATTCCATTTAGCTCTGGCAATTCCAGTTTCTTGCTTTGACATCTACATTTGTGACCGCGGATTGGGGACAAGAACAGAACCCCAGGGCTCAGTTTGGGGCCAGTGTTTCCATTTGGCACTCTTTGTTGTGAGATTTAGGGTTAAATGCTGGGAGAATTGCCCAGTTTGAGCTTTCTCCACTTGTGCTGTGGGAATCAGCCTTTTGCTATTGGCTGCGACAGAGAAGAGGGGGTGTGGGAAGATGATTTAGCTTAGTGTTGGAGATGGACAGTCTTCTGTGCGGGCAGCCAGTACTAAAATTACCATCTTTTCTTGCAATCATTTTTGTGGAGGATGACTATTTTAATGCAAATGAATGTATGCTGTAGTAATGCATTTCCCGTGGACATTCACCATGACAGGTATTACGGATGGGAAAACGTCTGTAATGAATGTGGCTTTACCCCTAAGGTAACAGTGCATTAATTGATAAATACTTTTTTTAAATAGCCCCTGTGAGTTTGTGGGAAAGACAAAAAAAATCTATGTTTTCTCCTCACAGAATGCATTAGCGTAAATTGGACCCCTGTATATAGCAATTTAATTGCTTTTTACCCAAAAGCACATTAAAATTGCAGTGTGTGTCTTAACTGCCATCACTGCTCTGCCGCAAGCGAATACATTTAATCTAATTTACAACATACCGTGGATCTCCATTTACCATCTCTAAACAAACATCTCGATATTTATGGCAGTCTTAAGTGGATTGTTATTTATAATGCCCTTTTTTAATAGGAAGACTCTCACGGCTGATTCGGTCTTGTTTGAATTAAATCATTAAAGCATTCTGAATCACAAAGTTTCATTTATGCATTATGAAATTTGTTTTTGTTTTCTTTATGATTGTACAGTCAAAAGCCCTATTCGCACAGGATTAGTACTATCTGGGGACCACGTGTGATTTAGAAATTACCCCCACATCTGAATTTCGTGGGGCGCATTCGCACGGGATAACCGAAGCCTGTGATTTTACTCATATTTACTGACTTATCTCCCAGATATGACGTCAATAGGCTATTGCTTGGAAATGCCTTGCCGTTATTATAGGTCTAGCTGTATGATATATCGTAAACAGAAGAATGTTTCTTACCTGATGCTGCTATACATGTCATTCATCTCCATCTAATCATTCTTTTTGTTTTTGCTCTTCTGATGAAAAAATTATATACGATCCCGGCAAATCACAGAGATGCCGATTCGCACGGTACTAATATTACCACAGGACCTCGGTGTTCGGCGAAATATGGTAGGTCATTTGCGGGGGAATTTTTACTTTACAAATTACAGACATGTCCGATTCGCACGGGATTAAGATCACAGACAACCTCCAGTTATTACAAAAGACTAGAGGTCTCCAGGTAATACTAATCCCGTGCTAAAGAATAAGAGGTTTGTGCTTACTTCCACTGGAATATTTAGCATGATCTCTTCTAGCATACCGTTCTTGTCAGGGTTTGACAACTGGCATTAAAAAAATCTTGCACAGTTCAGTCATGTCACAAAAGAGTCACTGAAGAGCTAATTATGTGTTGGCTTACAGAATGGTGGCAAAATAAACCATTTCAATATGCCAGCCTGACAGGTAACAGAAATATCACAATGATATTTTCAAAATAGGTTGACATTCATCAAAAAGGACAGACGCTCACCTATAGTTGTTGATGTGATGTCAGGGGCTTGCATAAAGCTTTCTTTCTGCAGTTTTGTATAAAAAGCAGGACTTCTGTTATTGAACCGGTGTCAGACATTATTAGGCTTTACCTGCGTCAAATATTACGGTGATAAAAATGTAAATGGTATTTACTTTACATACTGTAGATTTTAATATCTGAGCGTCAGATTCTGAATGTGGCATATATTGTTGCTAAGCTTTAAGTCAACTCACCATTTATTAGTCAAATTCAAAGCAGATTGAACATGATATGTCTTCACGAAAGTGGGCGTACTTACAATAATAGCCCAGTGACTATAAACATAGTGTAAGGAATTGATATTGTCTCTTTACTTTGCAACATTCTGATAGAGACATTCTATATGCTACGCAAGCAAAACAGCTATATGGAGCACTTGTGTCGGTCTTGATTTGATTTCTGTTGCTTCTTGAGGATTTTTTTATCTCTTTTGTCACTGTTCTGATTGTCATAATATCTGCTTATCTCACTTTCTTTGTCTTTCTCTGTCTCCTTGAACTATTTCCCAGCTGCCATTCTTGATGACCCAATGGAGTGTAGCCGCGGGGAGCGACTGGCCATCACTCTGGCGAAAGAAAGCATCAACCGTTCCAGCAACCGCTCCACCACAGGCAAACTGGAGGTGGACATCTTTGAGCTGCTCCGAGACAGTGAATACGAGACAGGAGAAACTAGTGAGTATTCATATATATTATAACATTTCAGAGGTGCGCTCAGTAGTTCTACATTCAGTGTAATTTTTCTACATTATATCTAAAGAAAAGTATAATATTTTAATATATTTTATTGAATAGTTTTATTTTATGTGTTTTATATATATATATATATATATTACAGTATATATTCAATTAAATATTATATTAAATGCTGCTTTTTTCAGACATAAAAGTTAGCCCCCTTGCATTGCATTTCTACAGATGAACAGGCAGTTATAAAACAAGTTGCATGCTGTATTTGTCCGATCAATGCTGTTAACCTCATAAATATGCAAATAAGAACATTAACCCAGGTTTACAAGTGTACAGTGTCAAATCTCACAACCTTGCTGCCTGGAATTAATTACTAACCCAGAATAAAGTATGAATAGTGGGAAATAGGGGTGGCAAAAATATCATATGATATGTGTAACGTAGTGCGGTTGAAGCAGAGATGAGGCTGGATCCAAGTGCAGCACACGCTTTATTTATCAGACTACAAACTATACAGACTAGACTGGATACAGGACTCGGGATTCAGGAACAGGATACAGGAACAACCAACAACAACGTTAACCATTAAACATTAAACAAGAACTCCCAAAGACAAGGCTGAAACACAGGGTTTAAATAATCAGGGACAAACGAGCTAGACACGATAACATGGGGGCATGGGAAATCAGAAACACATGGGAAAACTAATATGACAGAACATGACAGGACACAAACCCACATCGTGACAATATGCATGTGTGTCAGTACATTAAATCTGCATATTCGCTCTTCAAGTGACAGCTGCCTAATAAACCTGCTGCTGTCTGTGTCATTAATGACTGAATTGACTGAATAACTTCAGTAGCTTTAATAAGAATCAGTGTATATTTAATTCAAGTGAGGTCTATGTGTTTTATTTTTATATCTGTTCAATTTCTTGAATGCTACTATTAAATACACCTACTGTAGCTGAAAAATTAAAGCATTTTTTATTTTAATTGTTTACATTGTATTTGTACTATTATGTGTCATTTGCATTTTTGTTCTTATTTTAAGTAACAAAAAATAAAATAATAAAATAAGATAAGTTCAATAAGATTGGCCTAACTTTGGCCTAAATGGTCTGTCATTGTTTTTTATTTTCTTATTTTATAACCTTGTAATTGTAATTTTTAAAATAGGGGACATAGTTTGGCTGTATTGCTCAGTGACATGCAAAATAGTCTTAAAATCCAACATTAAAAAGAATTGTGATAAGATCGTGGATCGTGATCTTGCCTGAAAAAAAGTTGTGATAATATACTGACATGCATCTGAACTATTTACATTCACTTCAGATATAAATTACATTTTATGTAAACCTTGTGTGTATCTGGCAGCGCAAGCGCAATAAGAAGCGAAAGAGAACTTCCGGGTGTACATGCTCAAAAAAGCATGTGAATAAAAACTTTAAACGTACCCTACCTACTCCTGCGTTGCTAAACATGTGATATGAATGTGTGTCACCTTGTAGATTATGTTGGACAAAGCGTATGTTATAGGACAATACTACAAACTCTCTTCCAAAGCAAATCGCGGAGACAATTTAATCATTCATGATCTAGTTTAAAGTGATAGTTCACCCAAAAATGAAAATTGTCATCGCTTACTCTCCCTCATGTCATTTCAAACCTGTATCCCTTTCTTTCTTCTGTGTAAAGTCAATAGAATCCAGTGTTGTCTGGACCCTAACATTATTCAAAATATTTTGTGTTCCATTGAAGAAAGAAAGTCCCTCAGGTTTGAATCCTCATGAGGGTGAGCAAATTATGACAGAATTTTAAATTTTGGGTGAACTATCCCTTTAACCAATTGAATTCAGGTGCATAATATAAAAAATACTAGGAACTGTGATACAGACTTTTCTTATTCCATGAATTTGTTTTACTTTAGTTTGAAATTTTTTTCTATGCTCTTTGGCTTTAACTTTCACAGCTGTCCTTTAGCTTCACAACGTGAATAATGATCCCTTAACTGCGGGGTTTTATTCAGAGGTTGCAGGTATTATAATGATTCACAGGTAGAGGCAAATTGTGAAATAATTGTGTCCTCGCGACTGGAGGGCATACCTCCTACAAAAAAACATGCACTGAATACTTACTAAAAGAGCAAATCTTTGTTTTGTATTTACTTGTGAGCACATCTCTGATGTATGGATTTCTTTTATACCTTATAAAGAAATTTTTTTTTTTTTTTAACTTTTATAATTGCCTTGTAAGTGCCTATGTGTACTTAGTGTCTCTATCAGTTTCATTAATGTTCTTGGCTGGTAGCAGATGATGTTTTTTTTTATTTTACTTTTTTACTTCTTTTTTTTAAAGGATGTGATGGCAATTAAATTAACCTGTCATACTCATGATGTTTTCTGAGTCAATAGGTATGTAGGCATTTTTCAGAGCAATTTTTGTTTCGTTGGTTATGGGGAGGTCAGCAAATATTCCATAAACAAATTAACACATTATAGACGGTTTTGTTAGACATATTTTATTTACACAATTAAACTCAAATAAGAATTGATGTTCATTTTGATCTTTATCAATCTGAATTGCTTGCTTATTTGACAAATGTACTTAGCCTACTTGATTAGTGACCTAGAAATTTGAATTATTGAAATTATGCTTCATAACAATTTTTTTTTTATTTTACATCATAATATCATTTATTTTGGTTTTACATTTTTGCAAAATCATTTATTTATTTATAGGGCTGGGACAACGACAAACGACAAAAAATATGTCGACGCAAAATATGCGCGTCGATTCGTAAGACCCAAAACAAAGATGGCGGCGCCGGAGAGTTGTAGCCATAGACATTATATATAATGTCTATGGTTGGAGCTGAGCGCGCGCACGGCAGAGAGGGAGAGAGCGAGAGACACAAGCAAGGTCTCTTGCTCTCTCTCGCTATCTCCCTCTCTGCAGTGCTCACGCGCGCTCTAGATTCTGGGGAGATTTGAACTAATTTGCGGGCATCAGAGAGACGCTATCAATATGCGGGAGACTTCCGGGAGACTTGGGATGTCTGAGTGCGGGTTTTTTCAACCCCCGACGTGCATGTTAATCAATGAGTGCGTTCACACCGGGAGCAGGAGCAGCACGTGAGCAACAGTGAAGCGCGGGTTTCGGCGCAGAGTCTTTGCTGCTGCTCACGCTCAATTAAAGTGAAAGCACACTTTTGATGGACAAATTAAATATGATTTCACCCAAAAAGTGCCGAAAATGCACATAATTTGCATGTCTGTTGTGTTTTAACAAGAACTG
Organism: Semotilus atromaculatus; assembly: GCA_031834385.1. Lineage (NCBI taxonomy): Eukaryota > Metazoa > Chordata > Actinopteri > Cypriniformes > Leuciscidae > Semotilus > Semotilus atromaculatus. The sequence goes on from JAULUF010000015.1 coordinate 12,168,113, forward strand.
GAGTAGGGTATGTATGTCAGAAAAGAAAAGAAAGACTCAAAAATGTTTATAGCATTTTTTTTATTGAATGCTAGACATCAAGTTATTATTTTCATCTAAAAGAAGAATTACAAGATGCACTTTTTTCAGTAAGCTAGGCCTATATGTTTTCAAGGCTTCAAAGTTTTATTGAATGCTATCTCTGACTAAGAATGCATTACTTTGCACTTGTATAGTCTTTTATTTTGGAATTTTAAGGGCAATAAACATATATTGCAATGTTAAGGAATTCATGTTTTTTCATTCAGATATGTACACTCACCGGCCACTTTATTAGGTACACCTGTCCAACTGCTCGTTAACACTTAATTTCTAAGCAGCCAATCACATGGCAGCAACTCAGTGCATTTAGGCATGTAGACATGGTCAAGACAATCTCCTGCAGTTCAAACCGAGCATCAGTATGGGGAAGAAAGGTGATTTGAGTGACTTTGAACGTGGCATGATTGTTGGTGCCAGAAGGGCTGGTCTGAGTATTTCAGAAACTGCTAATCTACTGGGATTTTCACGCACAACCATCTCTAGGGTTTACAGAGAATGGTCCGAAAAAGAAAAAACATCCAGTGAGCGGCAGTTCTGTGGGCGGAAATGCCTTGTTGATGCCAGAGGTCAGAGGAGAATGGCCAGACTGGTTCGAGCTGATAGAAGGGCAACAGTGACTCAAATAACCACCCGTTACAACCAAGGTGGGCAGAAGAGCATCTCTGAACGCACAGTACGTCGAACTTTGAGGCAGATGGGCTACAGCAGCAGAAGACCACACCGGGTGCCACTCCTTTCAGCTAAGAACAGGAAACTGAGGCTACAATTTGCACAAGCTCATCGAAATTGGACAATAGAAGATTGGAAAAACGTTGCCTGGTCTGATGAGTCTCGATTTCTGCTGCGACATTCGGATGGTAGGGTCAGAATTTGGCGTCTACAACATGAAAGCATGGATCCATCCTGCCTTGTATCAACGGTTCAGGCTGGTGGTGGTGGTGTCATGGTGTGGGGAATATTTTCTTGGCACTCTTTGGGCCCCTTGGTACCAATTGAGCATCGTTGCAACGCCACAGCCTACCTGAGTATTGTTGCTGACCATGTCCATCCCTTTATGACCACAATGTACCCAACTTCTGATGTCTACTTTCAGCAGGATAATGCGCCATGTCATAAAGCTGGAATCATCTCAGACTGGTTTCTTGAACATGACAATGAGTTCGCTGTACTCAAATGGCCTCCACAGTCACCAGATCTCAATCCAATAGAGCATCTTTGGGATGTGGTGGAACGGGAGATTCGCATCATGGATGTGCAGCCGACAAATCTGCGGCAACTGTGTGATGCCATCATGTCAATATGGACCAAACTCCCTGAGGAATGCTTCCAGCACCTTGTTGAATCTATGCCACGAAGAATTGAGGCAGTTCTGAAGGCAAAAGGGGGTCCAACCCGTTACTAGCATGGGGTACCTAATAAAGTGGCCGGTGAGTGTAAATCAACATGTATAAATTGCTATTAGTCAATTAATGGGAAGATAATCGATAACCGAATCGAAATCGAATCGGACCGAAAAAATGAATCGTTAAATTAATCGATGCATCGAAAAAATAATCGCTAGATTAATCGTTTAAAAAATAATCGTTTATCCCAGCCCTATTTATTTAAATTATCAACATAACCATTTAGGGGGAAATTTTGCCTGAATTTCCTTTTGCTTTAATGACCGCAGCAAGCAAGCTGCCTGACCTCCACAAGTTTTTGTAAAACCTGATGATTATACGATCCAACATGATTTGAGATGATCAAAGTCAAAAAGTATCTTATTTGATTAGTGACCTAGAAATTTTGCAGAATCTCAAACATACTTTATTCATTATAAAACTTTAATGCTTTAAATTTTACAAAATCATACCACTGTCTGTCTGTTTATTTCCTTGTTTAAATCCCGGCTCAGACTTTTGAACTTCACTCTGGCTTTAAAATTGAAACCGTCAGTCTGCGGGTTTCAAACGAGTAGTGCTTTTACTTTAACAGCTGCCAGTCAATCTCTGTGTGCTTTTCTTACACTGAGGCCCTAAATTTAATAATGCTTCCCTTCCGAATCCTGAATCAAATATGGTTGGGGAGAACAAAATAGAGTTGCTCACTCACAGGGATATTAAACATGAATGAGGTTCATTGTTGTCAATGAAAGTATACGACACTAAAGTCAGGAGAAGACGGGCTGTAAATTAAACAATCAGAGCTGTTGAGACAGGATGAAGAGCCACTTCTAGTTTCCCTGCACTGTAAAAAAAAAACCCGTAAAAAAACGGTAATTTTCTGGCAGCAGGGGCGCCAAAAAACTGTAAAAAAAAAAGGTAATTTATTATCCTATAATTATGGTTTATTACTGTTATTCTACACAAAATGATCTTTCATTATCTGATATAATGTTAATTTACTGACCTATTGAAGTATTAATATTAATAATGTATTAATATTAATAATAGTATTAATAATGATTCGAAAAAAACTAAGAAAACTATGAAGAAACAGTTATTTCAACAAAAACACATCAAATGTGAAGTGTCACGCAGGGAATTGTGGGAATGTCAATTTACGGTTTTTCACTGTAAATTATACAATGAGTTGTTCTTTTTCACTTTCAAAAACTGTAAATTTAAATGTATTTCACAGTAAAATTACAGTAAATGTACCATTAGATCTATCACAGTTATTTACCGTATATAGTACGGAAATACTATTATTTAACCTTAAAACTCACTTTAACACCCACATTCTTAATGATCTTCAAGGAAAACATGTTAAATGACTGCTGATTTCTGCAGTTATACCTTCTTTTCTGTGTTTTCTAATTTAACAGAAAAAATCTGTAAAATATTACGAATATTTTATGTAAAATTACACATAACCCTGTAAAAATACAGACAATTTCCTTTAAAAAAAATGTAAAATTGGTGTAAAACCAAAATACAAGCAATTACCTGTAAATTTAATAGTGGACCTTTAAATTACAGCAAATATCTGTAAAATAACAGGAATTCGCTGTATAATGACAAAACGGCAAATTTCTGTAAAAAATACAGGCCGTTACCTGTAAATTTAAGTTTTTTTTTTACAGTGTGCATTAGTGTATGAGGCAGCACCATTAACCCCCCCGATAGATATAAACAGCTGTTTCTCTCTCTCTTAGGTTGCACAAACCTGCTAATTCAGCATTGTAATAGCTTGCAGAATGCAGGATTGAACTAGAAACGGATCAGTGACACTCCCAGGAAGGGAGAAATGTCACACCGCCGCTACCCGCCCTACTATACTCCTGTCTGAAATCGCTGAAGCCTGAATCTTTCCACATCCCTCATTGTGTGTGTTCTGCATACTAATATGTGTGATCTGAAGTGAACAGACATACTAAAACCAACCACAATCTACGGTGCTTACTCAATCCACATGGATTCATTGTCCATTTCCAGACCAGCGGTGCAGGAGGGTCATGCCAAAAGATTCAACTCTAGTCAGTCATAACTGTGAATCACCTGACACCCCTGACTCATAGTACACACTAGATTTAATAACTACTTGCCTTATGATCTGTTCATGCAAGACAATAGAACAGATGTGAGTTGCTCAGATGCCTGTAAATTAGATTAAGATGACAATGTTAACCAACTAAGTTACATAATGCCTCATTTTGTTGCCAACGACTTTTCAGAACAACCAGGACTTTTGCACAGGTGTCTTTGTTCAATAGTCAGACACAACAATCCATGGCGCTTTACTCGATTTCTCTAGATTATCTGTAAATGATGGAGAAAGTGCTTCTTAATGCATAATGTAGGCCTATGCAATCAAATCTAAATTAAACGAGTTTAATTACCAGTTAAGCTCAAGCTTTGTTATTCGACATTTCATTATATATGTCCTTCAAATTGGATTTATTTTGATAAGTTCCCATTTTAAAAATAAATATAAATATAATGAAAAAAAGAAGAAGAAATGATATAACAAATGACCAATATTTCATATTCTTCTAGGTCACTAATCAAATAAGATACTTTGTGACTTGTTGAGTTCATGAAACTCAAGTTCATCAAGTTCAAGCTCATGAACACCACTATACTGTATGTATAAATCATTTTAACAAAGGTAAGTTACTTGGAGTTGTTTGCTGGAATTTGATTATCATTGAAACTGAGGGATTGTGGCAGACCCCTTACCCCCCCCCCCTAAATTAAATTGTATTTCCTTCAAATAATTGGACTGTGTGCAAGTTATGTATTTCAGAAATGTAGATGTACAAATCACACAGTTAGCTAGGTGTTCATTCAAATGTAATTGTTTATGTAAAAATTTAAACAATTAAAGTAATGAATACATGTTTGTTAACAAATTAAAGCTGGATGAAGTACATTTTGATAAGATATACAATACATTCTTTAAAAAAGGCTACATTAAAAATTATTTTATTAAAATGCTATTCACACTAAGATGTTCTTTTAGTAAAATGTTCTTTTTTATTAAATGTTCACTGAAAGGTTCTTCTATGGCATCACTGCAAAATGCCCTTTTACAACCTTTATTTTATATTATGTGTATGTCTACAGCCATATAGTAATCATATTAACAGTGGTGGTAGTGTCGCTGTTTTCTGAATCAAATAGCTTTTCAGAAGCTCTTTTTTTGATCAAGTAATGCGGTAGTGTCTCCTCCTAAGCTCAAATCGGAAATACAACTGCTAAGTATCACTGATCCTGAAAAAGTGACGATGACTTCATGTTTTTGACGGCGGTTGGCAACCATAGGACCATTTCATTCCCGCGATGCGGAAAACACGGACAGAATCGCGGAGGCATAAAAACGGAATTTACTGTAGCCTATAACGCGGAAATTCACGGTATTGTCATATCTTGGATGAAAAGTAGGCTAGGTCCGTACATTTAAATAAAATCGTGATATACACTAGTGTATGTGAATATTCGCACTAGTGTATGTGAAAAGAGTAGGAATCATGCATATTCTGCGTGACTCTGAATGAACCATTTGATGTTTCATTTACCACAACACTCAAACACACACTGAGGCACGCATGACGCTCGCAATGTTTTCAGCCTATCTGAGGACATTAATGCATGAACTTCATCTACACAGCCGCTCTGAGAGTCACTTAAGCAGCAGTTCAGCTTGATTTGAGAAAAACTATCGTCATATCATTAAAACTCACAGAGACTCAAAGGTCTACACGACAACCCGTCAAAATAAAAGGTTGGTTTAACCTTTGAAGAAAGTTTTGCTTAAATCATTACATTTTAATTAATTAATTAAACCATTAAAATGGGAGTCCAAAAATATTAAAAGGGAAAAAAATTCAAATGGAAATTTTTTAATTTTTTTTTACTTGAAAAAAATAATAATAATAGGGCCCTACAACCAGCTTTTAGGTTCATTACCACCACATTCTGCTCCAGATGTGGACATCACGTACCAATCTCAATCCTTGGCCTGACACGTGAGAAATTTGCTCAATGGAAAGATGCACACACTCTCGACACCTGGTTTTGTTATAGTTACACCCCGCATATTTTGTGCGGAATTCGCCAATTTATGCGTCGAAAGTGTGGCGTATTTGAAAAAATGCTGCCCCCGCATAAATATGCAGACTTTGGCTGATTATGCATTAAATCATGCGATCGCATAATTGCGTTTTTCTGAAGGGACTGATTAATGACAATAAATCATGAACACATTGGTGGTGGTTGAGGAGATTCCCCTTTGCATGTAAAGCTAATGGAAGGAGCTTCGCCTGGACCCGATGACAATGCAGTGCTGAAGTGCCAACTAGCCTCTCCCTATGGAGGATCCCTTTACCACTCTACAGATAAAGCCAAGGGAAAATTCGGTTTGCATACCTACCACAAAGTGATCAAATAAAATACAATTCTGTATAAAAATGTATAGGCAAGACATGTAGTTTGTTTAGGCATGGTTTGTAGGGAATTACAAACCTGCGCACATATATATTCAAACGCACATAACTATAGAATCAAATCTTAATGCGCATGTGAACGCCATCAGCGTTTATCACAGGTTCTCGTTTAAAGTCTGTTTAGAGAGAACGGTGTCGTCTTAGTTTAATAACAAATGATAATTTCGACGGAAGTGAATCAATCAAAACTAACTTTAGCTGGAAAATAACATTATTCAAGAACCGCTATAACACCTAAACAATCTCTGTTACCTTAAATGATATGTTTATCTCTGTGAAGCTGCTTTGAAACAATCTACATTGTTAAAAGCGCTATATAAATGAATATGACTTGACTTGACTTTGAGTATCCAGAAAAGTGCTATATAAATGTAATTAATTATTTTTTTTATTTTTGTTGATTGTAATTCATTATTGCAAACAATTGAAACCCCTACTTAGAGGAATAACAATGCATCTGACTACACAACAAGGTCGACATGAATTCATGAGGGCATCTGTCCAACTACATTTGATTTCCAAACTGAGAACAGTTGACCTGCAGAATTAACACTAATGTACTCACTGTAGCAGTGTGTAGTGAGCCTAAAAATGCAGCTCATCACCATTCAGGGCAGTTCGGAGATGTGCTTGAAATTTATTATGGGGGGATGATAGCAGAGGTTTCAACGTGTCTTCATTTGCATTGGTTACAAAGGGATTGCGTTCAAGAAATCTCTGCGTCTGCTGGTGCTTTGTAATAAATAAAAAAATCCGTACAGACCCCTCCTCTTTCCTTTTTTCCCCAGAATGCCCTGCTTAAGTGGTCAGAGCACCAATATCTATCTTATACACTACCCACACCATCATAATTAAAACAGAAAGAGATTATAAACCCATGTGAAATGACGCTCTGTTAGAGTTCAGACCGATGCCCTGTGCGTGTGCTGGAGAGTCAGAAACAAATCTATCTCTCACTCCTCCTGCTCCTAATCGCAAATATAATTTCAGGACACACTTCACTCAAAGGTCAGGTAATAATAAAATGTAATTTTGTGTGAGAGACTGAAAAAGAGCAGATTCATAATAGTGCTAAGCTTCAGATAGGCAAGATTTTGATTATAGTGAGCTCTTTAAGAAGCTCGCTTAAAAGGGAATTATTTGAGTTTTGCTAGTAATTTTAGAACAGATTGAATGGATATCAAAGGGTCAGGTTTTGGCTGACTAGCATGGCCCATTAGCCACTGCTGGTAGATGCAGTAACTGCACCATCTGGACCCAAAACACATATTTCTCTATTGAAGGTCGTTCCGAAGTAGCCGTGTATTCTAATGGAATACACCTGTTTGCAAGCCACATATAAACTGCAATTATATCATTATACTATAGTAGATGAGTGCCTATTAAACATCACCTGCGCCAGCCAGACAACTGGCATTGAGACGAATTGGTAGGACTCTTTGTACTATTTGCTTTATCTGGGTATTATAGACTTCCATCCTTGAATGAAAATGGGGCGGCAGAACTTTTGGCATCTTGCATCTGGCTTTCCTTCTGCTCTCTGTCTGTAATAAATGACAGTTGGTCTTTCTCTTGCCTATTGACAGTGTGCCAGATCATGTCCAAGGGGGTTGTGGCGGTCCTGGGCCCCTCTGCCAGCCCGGCATCCAACTCCATCATCAGTAATATCTGCGGTGAGAAAGAGGTGAGTGCTGGCATTGGCTCTCTTTTGTCATCAGTGCAACATACCAAAGCCCAGATCATATTATCAAGTAATCATTCATATCATTACTGTAATGACCAGAGTGTTCAGCAACACGCTCTAGAAATGATCCCCAACCACAGCGGATGAACACAACGACCAAACAGCGAGTGTTATGCTGTGACTACAATGTGCTGCTCTAATTAATAAATACATAAATGATTATTGACACATCGTGCTCAGAAATCCCACTGTTCTGAAGTCAAACTTTCCTACAAGCATTTGTTCTGCCGTCGGCAAACATGAAGGGGGATGCGAACAGACAAAGTAAATTACTAAGGGAAGAATTAAATAACGTGGATTAACAGAGAATTTATATTGATTAATTGTCGACATGACGGAGACTGAATTGTTTGAAGCAGTTTCTCACTCCATCAGACAGAGTAAAGGGAAACTTTTGAACACAGAGAACAAAAAGAAAGCTGGATGAAGTGGACTATTTACTTCAGTTACAGTTACAGTTGTCATATGTATATACTTTAATGTATATATTAATGGATAATATTGTCACAAACCCCCGATTCTAAACAGTCTGCTGGGGCTGATGTGAAATTATGTTTGGATTTTCTTCTAAAGTAGCAGTCAGAGGAATATATTACTATCACACAGGTAATGAATAATGCAGCTTGAAACAAGTTTACTGTGCGTACTCAACTGACTAAGCATCACTCCTTAATGTCTTCATAATTCATAATCAGTGGCAACTCGCCTTCCAAAGTGAGCAACGAGCATAAATATTCATAGTCACATCTAATAAATGACTGCTTAGGTCATAGATGAGGGCTTGTGTAATGAAAGTTTAAACTTTTACATCAGCTATAATACACCTCGATGAATATTTATAATGCTGACATTTTATTTGTTTTCAGGGGCTGTTATTTGTCTTGTCTCTGTGTGATGCAGGTCATGGTTTGGTTAGCGCTGCGGAGGTTGTTTAGCTGATTTGGGATGATGAAATGGGGGGTCAGATACTCTCTGTCCTCTGTGTATGAAAGGTCATTGTGCTCCTGTTATTGTATTTTAAAAAAAATGGTATGTCTGTCTCTAATGGTCTAAAGAGAGGAGGGGTCATTGTGTGTGTCTGTGTCTGTGTCTGTGTGTGAGAGAGAGAGAGAGAGAGAGAGAGAGTCAGTGAGTGAATGCAAAACAGGAAGGAGTTCGTAGTTGGCAAGAAGATCTATGCTTCCTCAGGGTGTCTGAAGGGATGATTTCAAATGTAGGTGAAACCAGGGTTACCAGGTGTCTGTGAACGATATGTCAAGGACCATTAAGATTTTTTTGCAGTATATCACTATTTTCATGGAGGTTATCATAATTCATCAGATGCTTTGTAGTATTCTGGTTTAATGTATATATTCTATAATGTATATATTTTTATTTTTCACAAAAAAGTTTGAGACCTACTATAATTACTTTATTTTACTTCATTAGGGTAAAAATGACAATTACATTTATATTAATACAATTACAGTTAATACATTAAGTAAATACAGTAATACAGTTTTATATATTAGCATAAACAAATTATGTATAAAATATTATTATGATTTCATGTGTTTCTTTAAGCAAAATATAACCTATTTTTTATTTATTTTATTTTGGGGTGGAATATGACGTTCTTCACAGGTTTCGTGAGATTCACCCTTCACCCTGCAGACACATGCAGAACATATTAATTTCCCCCAGTGTGTTTGCGCTGCCTAGATTGCAAGCTTGCATGTTTGTAATATGTGAGAGGTCTATATCGTTCAGTTTGTATTATCTGTATTTCTGTACACAGCTGCTCTGAGACTGACAGTTCGGCCTGAAGATAGTAGGAAAGTACAAGATGAACCTGTACTCATTTCATTATCACGACTGCTCAAGATGCTCTTTTACTCATGTAATGCAATGATGGAGTTTCCCATCTGGCTTAGAAAGAAAAGACACATTTTCTGTGAGGGTCTGAAGTGTGGCTTTAGACTTCTCTCATTATTACTGATAAATGTTTGTTCACAGCATGCTGTCACTTTCCCTTCTCACAGAACTTGTTTCCGACATCAAGTGATGGTTGTAAAAACAGATAATGCAAACAGTCTAAGTGATTTTGCGTCAAGTACAGGAATCTTTCGGCAAACAAGAGTTGTTGACTATAGTCCATATGTTTCCCCAGGGACCTTGCGGTTCTGCTATACAATTACATAGTTATTCAAGTCAGTCACAAGAGAAAAATATGTACTTGTAGGACAAAAAAAGGTGAGCGGAAAAGAGGTTTTCCTCTAATTTCTCATAAATATGAATGATGTGTTTGTAGTGCAGAGAGTGTGTCAGATGAGAGCTCCAGGAGCCTCTACAGTAGCAGCACAGCTGTGCTTAAGGCTGAGGCCTTTCAACCTGAATGACACGCGTATGGGAACTAGGTGAGGGAGAAAGGCCCGACCTAAACCCTGTGGAGCCTGCTGAATACATTAATATGAAAAATTTCTATTCACGTGTTGAAATTCAAGTCAAATTGTTGCACCTCATGGGTGCTCTGTGCCACAGTAGTGATTCTGATTTTTATTCATCATTATTTATTCTATAGTAGTATTTGTGTGTGTTTTTTTTTTAGAAATAGGTTTTTTATTTATTTTTGTTTTATTTACTTTTGCACTTTGAAACTTTTTACTTTTTGAAATACAGTAGCGGCTGGATGTGTGGAAATCTAGGTTTTAAAAACAAAGGTTTGTATTTGGACAAATTTAAAACTAGAAATGTTGTTTCGTGGCCGTGGTGTTACTTGAGAGAATTATTTAATAGTTTTTGTATTTTTTGCAAATTTATAACAAAAGTTGTTACATAATGCTTTTGTATTTGTACAAACTTAAAACAAATGTCATGTTACTTTACATAACAGAATGTTTTTTATTTTTTTCCAAATTTAAAACGTTACATTGTTTTCAGCTAAATTTATCATAAACATCTATATTCATGGCAAGTTTATTCAAATGTACATATAAAATTAAATAAACCGTAAATAAGCTTCTCCCTAGTGTTTTTTTTATAGCTAACTAACGAAATGCGAACATTGGACAACTTTCCAGAGGTAAAAGCAACGTTAATTGGATATTCTTACTTAAAATAATATCTATAACTTTTACTCCTCAAATCCCAAAACATTATTGTGTCCACAAATCCCTCATTAACTAATAGACACAAAAAACTTTGCTATTCAACATAATACAATGGTATTGATCACTTTTTTTCCAGAGACACACAATTAGATCAGTTAACCTTCAAACGGTTTTGACTGAATAATTGATTCAGGGGTGATTCATAGGCTCAAAAAGAGCCTGCTTTAACGTCACTATTTTTTAACTCTTAATGTGTTATTGTTGCGTTAACTTTGACAGCCCTGAATTCAACACAAGAGAGATTTTCTTTCCACATAGTATGGGTTGCAGTCTGACACATTGTTCCACAGGATATAATCTGCCCCTGATCATCAGCTGTTGGCCAATAGTGAAAATAGAAGATTTCAGATTTTTGGACCCCACTGTATAATCAAATTATGGTAAGCGGTCATCTCGGTTTGCTGCAGTCTCTCAGGTTATCACTGATTGATTACATATTAAATTAGGATTACTCCACTTGGTCGAGCATGAATAATGAAGTATAAGCAGCGGTCCACAGCAGGGAGCCACACAGGAGCACCGGTGTGAGATTAAGCCCGGAGACTCTACCTGGAAGCTCTGTTTATTTGTAGCTAGGTGTCTTTTTTTTGGCAGTCTATTTTGGGCTAGACTTTGTTCCAGGCTTGCCAGCGTATGAAAGTGGACCTAGCATGCTGTGTTTGATCCTGAATGCTGTAATTTTGCAAGCTATCAAAGCTTCAGCCCACCAGGAGTCTTCATTTACAGCAGTCACTCTGCAAGAGCTGTTTTTCACCATCCATCCCTTACCTCTCTCTCCTTCTCTTCTCCCTTCTCCCATGAACACTCTGCATCTTCCCATATTTCCTTTGCAGCGTGTTTTGGAGAATCGCCAGTGTTGTGATTTGTGCCAGTAACTTGCCATTACCGTGATTTGTGTACCGTATTGTAAGCTTGAGTAAGTAAGCATCTGTCGAGAACGTAAATGTATGTAAATGTAAAACACCCGAATCAATCCTCGCTTCAGGTTGGCTGTGATTGGCTGATGAATCCGACAGAAGAGGGGTGAGAGGTCAGTCGTGGTGATTAAGCAATGAAAACATTACTGGACCGTATAAGGCGGAGAGACTCTTAATGGCATATCTCTTCAGACCTCATTGGCTTAAATGATGTATAACTACAGCACTGCTGATCCCTCAGCGTTTAGTGCTATAAGCGCTAATGCTGTGCTCTATGGACAGATGAGCACTGACAGGAGAACAGGCGATATGTTTGACAAAGCACTCCAGATTTGCTGTCAAATACCCTTCTTTCCATCAAAATGCTGCTGATTCTTGTGGCTGTGCTAAGGGATCTATGAACCTTAAATCTGTGAGTCATATGGGTTTTATGACTACTTTAACATCTAAAGTAATTTGATGCGGCTTCTTTAAAGAATTGTGAAATGCTCTTGATGCAGTGGTCAAATTAAAATGAATAAAATTCATAGCAATCAAGTCATAAACAGTGACCTCAAAAGTATTTGTGTGTTAGATAACAAAATATCAAACAAAGTGGCACCATAAACAGCGTAGGGGACAAGTGTCAATTGATATATATCACTTCACATAAAGTAGAGAGGAAAATTTACTTAAGTACTAGAATTATAACCAAAATGAAAGTGGTGGAAAGGATTTGTTATTTAGTGTATACATTTTTTATTTATTTTTTTATTCATGTCAAGTGGGGTTCCTACACAGTTGTTTGGGGACATAAAATGCTTGGAGATGAGATTGTTACAGCATAGTTATTATTATTACCATGGGTCACATAAGTTAATTGGACTTTCAGTATAACCAAATCATGTTTACTTCAGAAATGTATGACTCAGTGTAGGTGTTTTGAGAATGTGGTTCATATGGTCATTTAAATGAGATGTATACATTCCCTGTGTATTTACACATATTCCACATATTACTGTATGCATGTCATCCTTCTCAAAATCCCTAATCTGTGCAATTTTTTTTCTGTAGACCTGCTCAGGCCTCTGTAGGGAGCAGTGCGCACTGCACAGGGACCTTGTGAATCAGAACGCAGCTTGTGTGAACTTGAAAGAAACTGACTTCTTACATCCCCTAAAAATGACCTTGGAACAAGATAGTTAAAAGTAACTGAAAATGTCTCAGAAATGTGATGTTATTCTGCCTTTACGTGCTATTGAAAATATATCTTAAATACGAGTTTCCTAGTCGTAAAATGCCCTCTTAAGTCATATTTACTACTGGGAAACTCTGAGATAACTCTGAGTTGGCGGGCCATAAACTTTAAACATGGTGAAGGGAAGAACAATTGCTGCTGTGTTTGGTATTCTTCATTAGTTTGTTCCACAACAGCTACATCGCCTTGTCTTGTCGTTTAGGCACTGAATATTAACATATACACTCACCGGCCACTTTATTAGGTACCCCATGCTAGTAACGGGTTGGACCCCCTTTTGCCTTCAGAACTGCCTCAATTCTTCGTGGCATAGATTTAACAAGGTGCTGGAAGCATTCCTCAGGGAGTTTGGTCCATATTGACATGATGGCATCACACAGTTGCCGCAGATTTGTCGGCTGCACATCCATGATGCGAATCTCCCGTTCCACCACATCCCAAAGATGCTCTATTGGATTGAGATCTGGTGACTGTGGAGGCCATTTGAGTACAGCGAACTCATTGTCATGTTCAAGAAACCAGTCTGAGATGATTCCAGCTTTATGACATTGCGCATTATCCTGCTGAAAGTAGCCATCAGAAGTTGGGTACATTGTGGTCATAAAGGGATGGACATGGTCAGCAACAATACTCAGGTAGGCTGTGGCGTTGCAACGATGCTCAATTGGTACCAAGGGGCCCAAAGAGTGCCAAGAAAATATTCCCCACACCATGACACCACCACCACCAGCCTGAACCGTTGATACAAGGCAGGATGGATCCATGCTTTCATGTTGTAGACGCCAAATTCTGACCCTACCATCCGAATGTCGCAGCAGAAATCGAGACTCATCAGACCAGGCAACGTTTTTCCAATCTTCTATTGTCCAATTTCGATGAGCTTGTGCAAATTGTAGCCTCAGTTTCCTGTTCTTAGCTGAAAGGAGTGGCACCCGGTGTGGTCTTCTGCTGCTGTAGCCCATCTGCCTCAAAGTTCGACGTACTGTGCGTTCAGAGATGCTCTTCTGCCCACCTTGGTTGTAACGGGTGGTTATTTGAGTCACTGTTGCCCTTCTATCAGCTCGAACCAGTCTGGCCATTCCCCTCTGACCTCTGGCATCAACAAGGCATTTCCGCCCACAGAACTGCCGCTCACTGGATGTTTTTTCTTTTTCTGACCATTCTCTGTAAACCCTAGAGATGGTTGTGCGTGAAAATCCCAGTAGATTAGCAGTTTCTGAAATACTCAGACCAGCCCTTCTGGCACCAACAATCATGCCACGTTCAAAGTCACTCAAATCACCTTTCTTCCCCATACTGATGCTCGGTTTGAACTGCAGGAGATTGTCTTGACCATGTCTACATGCCTAAATGCACTGAGTTGCCGCCATGTGATTGGCTGCTTAGAAATTAAGTGTTAAGGAGCAGTTGGACAGGTGTACCTAATAAAGTGGCCGGTGAGTGTATGAATAACCATTTGAAGAAATGTTTTATACACAGTGAAAATAGAATGCATTTGACATAAATTCCATACTATCTAGATGGCGCGGTGAATGTTTATATGTTTGTCAACAAATGGGATGCTACATTTTATTCAAAATGAAATATTTTCAATACATTTAGGCTTTAATAAAATTTTCCCCCAAAAAAGGCAAGAATAAACCTGGTGTCTTCCATGATTCTTATTCTTTCCTACAACCAAGCACTTCAGAAGTAGGAAGTATGAAATTTTCAAAAGCACATGAATTCAACATTAGTCACACTAGTTAGGAAAAATGCAGCATATCATTTGGGGTAGTAGTTAAACTTTGTAACATATCCACCCCTAGAAAGTGCATAATAGTACCTTCGGGTAGTAATATGTACCCTAATATGTACCCTTAAGGTATACTACCATGCACCCTTTAGGTCTAAAAATGTTTACAAAGTTACCTCCCAGTGATAAGCTGTTGTATCCCTAAAGGTGATGATACACAGGGCAACTTTTTGAGCAATGTTGCCGGGCAATGTTGCCGTCAATGGGCAACCAGATGAGACACAGGGCCCACGACCGATCTAAATTATCCAGAAAGAAATGTATTGCCCATTTTCAATGAGAAAGTGGCCAAGCAACAATCGCTCGGCAAGATTGCCCAGCAACATTGCTCAAAAAGTTGCCCTGTGTATCATCACCTTAATGGTCTTTTTTCTTTTGCACACTTTTCTGACAGTGTAGAAAATCTAACCTAATTTGTTTACCACTTGGTTTGATATTTGTATGTAATTTCATACATTTAGACATTGTAATGTATATGCACTGTAAAGAACTGGCAAAAAATAACAACATCTCCACATTCCATTGGACATTTTAACTGACTGTGTTGATTATGTATACTTTTGTGCAGTCTACTTTTGAGTTGCTCTTCTTTCATCGGTGTGGACATTATAACGGCCCTAAACGACTGTGGAAACGCACAGAAAGGTTCCAGGTTGGCACCAGCAGCGAGTCATTGGAAAAAGGCTAAAAAGTCCCTCTGCTACTGTCATGAAGGGGGAGGAGGAAACATTTCCAGAAGTGAGGGCCTTGTGAAAGTGGATGATTGTGTCATAGGATGCCTGTATCGCTCTTCTTTCGTCATGCAAACAAAACACAGGTGCCGGGTCCTCATTCTTCTGATGATAATTAGGGTAACACAGCTGTCGACGGCACCTCTGCTCACCTCTCTTTTGCTGTGCAATTGATCTGTCACGCAGAGGGACACCAGCGCAACACCAACCGACCTGAGTTCTCTTTATTCTTTGCTAAATGGATGTGCGCAGTGGCACTATGCCACTCAAGACCCCTCCTGGCTTCTTTCAAAGCCTTTTCAAATTCAATTCATCCTTTTGTTTCTAATATGATTAATGTGCAAAAGACACTCGACCAGTATTCCATTGTCTCTTTGTTCTGTGGTCATCCATGGCGCAGTGCTGTCTTTTTGTGGAGGTGTGAATGGATCAGGCTTTTCCGCCCCAGCTGAGCCCTTCGGCACCGCAGAGTGGAATTATTCATGGGCTTCATCAAGTCTGCAAACAAATCCCTGGGCAGCCATGAGCGCTCTCTTAACGAGTCATGCATTTTGTTGTGTGTTATTACAGCACATATCCCTGCTAAATATTTAAGTGTTCGCAATGTGCTCTAATTTGTGGAAGCCTATTTCTGACTCAGATTAAAGAAGTAAAAAGGTAATTGTGACTTGTATTTCTCACAGTTTTTTTGCAATTGTGAATTTCTCTTGTAATTGTGATTTTCTTTCTCTCAGTTGCAAATTTATTTCTCTCATGATTGTGATTTTTTTCCCCCCATCCCTTACTTGTGACTTTATATTTTACAATTGTGACTATATCTCTGAATTCCAGTATATTTAACTCTTAAAAGGGTCATGAATCGAGAAACCAAATCTTCTTTGATCTTTTGGCATCAAAGTTGTCACCGTACTATACTGTACACACTCTAAGTTTCAGAACTCAAAACTTTTATTGGAACAGCTCTGGTTAGAACGTCACGAGTTGCTGTCTATAAATTACAATTACGAAATCGTGTGAATGCACCATAAGCTCGTTGTTTTGGTTCAGGAGGAACTGTAAAGGGTGGCTGCTGTTCGTTTGCGGCGTTCGATGACTGTCAACCATAATAACAAAAAAATGCTTAAGAAAAGAATTACGTTTAATTTTTAACACATTTCACAGAGAACCATTTTGTATCTCCAGTAAATGCATCTTGATTTAAAAATCTTTTGACTTTTGCACTGGAAAACAAGACTAAAATACTGAAGAAGAACATCACTTTTATTTTTTGAAGTGCGATCAGATGGTACGGTAAAAGTTGATTCCATATTTATTCCATATTCCATACTTTTTTTGCAAAATTAATTCAAAAGTAATGGATATAAGTTGTCTTTTCAAACTCTGAAGTGTTGCTAATTCAATTCATTGTTTTTTCCCCTAGACATTAACATTTAGAAAACATATTGATGTATTGTGTTCCCTACAATTTATTTCTTAATTTTCCTTTAATATGGTCTTAAAAAGGTCTTTAAAAAGTCTTACATTTACCTTCATAAAACCTTCAAAACCCCTGATATTACTTCTAATTAGGATGTTTTTTAATATAAAAATCTTGCTAACCTTAAAAGCGGGACTAAAAGAGCATTATACCGTTTAAAAAAATGCTGTTCATGATCCCTTTAGTTGACTCTCATTTGTAACTTTATTTCTCACATTTGTGGCTTTCCTATAATTGCTTCTTTATATATCACATGTGTAACTTGTAACTATCATGACTATCTCTGTTGCAAATGCAAACTTTTCTCATTACTGTGACTTTATATCTCACAATGGTGACTCATAATTATGGCTTTCTTATTAATTATGTTTCTGATTTAACTTATCTTATTATTACTTTTTATTTTATTTTAACTTTCTAACTATCTGTTAGGTGATATTTGAAATTCACCAAATATGACTTGTTCAATTCATCTCCATTCACCACGGCTTCACCTTTCTACCTGCACCACCGCTGGTTGCCACAGTCTAAAACGGCACCCACAGCTTTAAAACGTTAGGAACTTTTAGAGGATTTCTGCTCTGCGGAACCAGCTGCAATGGTTGTGAAATAGAGATTGAGGGAAGTGTTTTTTTTTTTTTTTTTTAAGCATGGTGATCAATGAGATTGTGGTCAATGCTGAGCTTTCTCTAAAGGCCTCAGTGGCCTTTTCTTTCCTTTGCTCTCCCCACCAGAGACTGTTGACGCTCACATAGCCTCCAAAACATGATTACTCCACTTAGTGCTTGAGTGTGTGTGTTTTTCCCCAAGCAGTTGACTTCCCATGGTCCATTGCACCACATTAGAGAGGTGTGCAATGTCACGATCATTCACAGTACCCCTCAAGCCACTCTGCCATCCCCATATGGCTGATCTCCATGTCTTTGAGTAATGGCACTGTTTTCTGCCTGCGTCCGCCCCCACCAACCTGTGAGGCAACCTAGCATGGTTTTGTCACTCCTTGCCAATCTTGAGTGTGACAACAGATAAATGTGGCAGACTTTACTGTACAGAAGTGTGTCCAGCTGTATCAGTTGACACTGTGGCCCTGGTAAAAGTTCTGTGATCTTTTATTAAACATGATTTTGTTCCTCTGGCACGTAAGGGAACAGATGTAAGATCTCATTATACTTTACCTTGCCATATGGCATTAAATCCCCTGAGTTCCACCCTTATGGATGTTTTTTCATTCAGAGCTACAGGTAGAAAGCAGTTGGATGGCTGTATACAGTAGAACCAGGTCTATCTTTTATACAGGATGGTAAAAAAAAAAAAAAGCCAAGGTGGGAGTTTTAAATGGCATTCCCTGCACTTTTTTTTTTTTTTTCGCACAGCATCACAACAATCTGCACAATTTCATGGTTAAGTGAGAAAACCCTATTTGTGCCAAACGACTTCACAAATGGCACTTTGTAAAAACAACACATTTCCCTATGAGGTTTAAATTGATTATTTAAATAAGCCAAGGAACGCTTTAAGTAACGTTCATGATGTCGCTACAGCTTTTGTTATTCAGAGAAGCCCAATTAAGATTACTTCACAAAAATGATTGGTTACTTTAACTAAAACATTTTGGTAATGTCCATTTAGATAAATACTGACAAAGAGCTCAATTTGCTCAAAGACTGTTTATACTAATTCAATAAACTTAATTGTCAGACAAAACAGTTACATTATAATTCACAAGATATTTCTTACAAAATCATTATACTGCATTACAAATGTCCAAAATGTAGCATCTGTTAAGTGCCTCAATATTCATTTTTACCAGGTCAGCATGTTCCCGCTGGTTTAAATGAAATGTTGGGCACATGTTCTTATACCGCAGTGTTGCATGGCTGTTTGCCTGACTTCAGTGAGCTGCTTTTGGCCTGCACCAGGCCCCTCATTAAAAGCCTGTCAGCAGTGCATCTGTAGGCCTGACAGCCACTCTGTCAACCTGCAGGAGCAGACAGCACACGAACAGACAAATATTACCCTCATACACAACTCTCCCTCTGGCCCACAATTCTAATGCTGAAGCCCAGATTGGATCCACCAGGGCAAGAGTTTCTGTTTACGCCCTGGAAATTATGCCTATGCAGTGTGCTGTAGCCACAGGAAAAATGGCTTTCAAACCCCTTTCAGCGTTATCCTCCATTTCCTGTCCATACATCATGGATATATATTGAGCATGCTATGAGACAATAGATTCTGACATCTGTCCAACTGTGAGTCTAAAAAGGATAGTTAAAAAAATATATTAAATACTGCCATTATTTACTCACCCTATTGTTGTTCCGACCGATAGGACTTTATTTAAGGCAAAAACAAAAGGGAAAACCTTGTTTTCCCAATGCCGTTATAATGAAAAGGAACTAAGATTTTCCAACATTAAAGGATGCAAAAGCACCATAAAAGTGGTCCATACGATATTTACTTTGATTCCAAATCATGAAGTAGCTTTGCGTGCTGTTTTAAGTTGTTAGTCTCTAAAAATCCTGGCATCCAGTATTGCTCTCCATGGCACTTTTACAAGATATTATGAAAATGTGGTGTTATGCAGTTAGAGTAAAAGAACAAACTAAAAAAAAAACAGAAATGCAGTTAATGTATTGATCTAATTCAGAACACCAGTCTGATTGATTTGTTCATGTCTCAAGTTCAACTCACTGATTCAGGATTTATCCTTTTCATACAATCACTCTAATATTAAATACTTTTTACAGTGCTTTTCTACAGGTATTCAAGATAATGATGACTGGTTCCTCAATGTAAACCCGTCTAACTTCCTCTTCTTTTTTTTTTTACCTACCTCCCACTCTAACTATTAAGCGCCTTGGCATAAAATCTTAAAGTTTGCTGGAGTCCGCATGTGTTCTGTATAAAAGGGAAGTTCATTTAACCTTTGTGAAAACATTTTAACATTTTGCTGCCCAGCATTGTTACCCAGAAGCTCCACTTGAAGCTCCATTTGAACCATTAATTACTTTTAAGGAATCAAATCTCACTCTAGATAATCTAGAAAAATCCAAAGGTGTCTTTTTGTACTATCTATAAATGTTGATAGTTTCCTCGCTGAGCCGGATGTCACTCTGTTGAATTCACTTGGAATAATATGAGCTTATGCACAGAGGAGGAAGTCACATTGTAGCCGCTATTTACAAGTTAGCACACGGGCTTTGGACAGATGGAATGTTGTCTGGAAGCCGGCATGGGGAATAAAGGAAAGAATCTTCTCCGAGAAAGAGAGAGAAGGTCGGAGAGTTGTACATGTTTCCCCACTGCAGCGAGCCCATTACCGGCCTCTCTCCGAACCCTCCATCTCCAAGAATCCCAGTTGTCCCCCGAGTGTCGGAAAGCCTGTGCGCCCCATCCATCCACACTGGCGGGGACTCCATTATGCCCTGATGGAAAGCGATGGAAAACCAATTGGGGATACAGGGCCGTGCAAGTACGATGCATGGTCACACGGACCACCGCAGACAGGCAATCTGCTGTGATGAAGAGGCCCTTTACACAGCCCGCCTGCGTCCTCTAGGATCCCCTTCAAGCCCCACCGAGCCCAACACCCACTTTTCCCGAGCCCGACGGGTCCACACATCGGAACACATCAAATTAGAGATTAGCCAACGCTGAAGTCTCCATGGATATGGAGACGTTTTGCGTTGTGTGCTACTTCTGTTCAAAGACTGTTCGAGATGTCAAAGGTCAATGCACACAAGCCCTCTGCGTGAATAAACATCTCACTTGGCATTTATATGCAGAGAAACCTTTCCTCGATCATCGATGGGGTTCATAAAAATCTGTTTTTATTCAATCTAATATAGTTGATTTTCTATTGTTAATTTACATGCCTTCAGAGAGGAGAAATTATTCTTTTGAAATTATTCAAATGAGTTTGTATTAGTTTTAGGCGTAAAGTGGATCTAATTAGTCTGATGTGAATGCCATGATTCTGTTGCACAGCCACTCTTGAGACCTGCATCACAGTGCAGTAAACAAAACGCCCTCCTGCAATTTTCTTTCATTCAATTTATCTGCGGTATCCGCCTAACAAGAGGGGTCCTGCAGGGCTGATTTTTTTCTGTCCTGTTCTGCGTCCCTATGCAGGTGCCGTATGTGAAGGTGGCTCCGGAAGACATACTGAAGGTGCAGTTTCCTCGCTTTACCACGCTGGACCTCAGGCCCACTAACACAGACATCAGCATGGCTGTAGCCGGACTGCTAACGTTCTTTAACAGCAGCACGTCGTGTCTCATATGTTCTCAGGCCGATTGTGAGTATCATATGGTGTCTATTGTAATGAGACTTTCATTTGACTTCTTGTATTGTGTGTGTGTTTTTTGGGGGGGGACAAAAACAGTGATACTCTGAAATATTATTATATTTTAAAATCTGTGGTGACAAAAGCCTCATTGACTCTAGTCTTCAGTGTTACATGATCCTTAGGATATAAATACATTTGTGCTCAAGAATCCTTTCTTATTATTATTAGTTGAAAGTGGTTGTGCTACTTAAAGGGCACCTATTATGGCATTTAAAATGTTCCTAATATTGTTTTGGGAGTCCCTAACAACAGTTTCACAAGCATGCAATGACAAAAAAACACTTTTGTTGTTTTATAATATGCATTTATTTTTACCTGATTTGCTCAGTGACTCCCATATGAATCGTTCAACGACTCATTTTTCCAAACCCCGCCTTTGCGTGACGCTAATCTGCTGTGATTGGTCAGGTGACCCAGTCAGTTGGTTAACACGGAGTCAACAACCAGTCAGTTGGTTAACATGGAGTACAGTGTACAATGCTTTTATCAATTACATTGTGTTATAATAATGATTATAGTGCACCGCTTTGTAGTAAAAAATTCAAAATAAGAGAAGGTATTTAAGTTGAGTTATGTTAGCGACCATAGCCCAAAGTTCAGTGGTAAAAGCACATTCAGTCTTTGTTTGCGTTAGCCCAACGCATAAACATATTGACAATGCAGTACTACGAGGTATTGCTCTATTCTTTGACAACTCCAATAACAACGACAAACACTTCACATATTTCAATACAATTGACATTGAAGACTATAGAAGCTGCGCTGTGCGTACACAACACACAAAATAATTATTGAGCATGCTAAATAAAACATAAAAGCAACAATTATTAAAATTAATAATACTTACAGGTTGTGATTCGTAGGAGGAAGCTGATCCAAATAAACTTAACCTTCCTCCAATATCAGCCGGTTCGCGAATCCATAACGTTATTTTACAGCATTTATGTTTGTGAAGCAATCATCTTCAAAATGTCGCGAACAAAGCACAAGGTCCGGGCTTTTGCGTCGCACTTCAGAACACAGCGTCTCGTCGACATGATGTTTTCAAGTTTTCCCTGGCGTCTACGAGCGCAATAAGTGGGCGTATCTTATTCAAATAACTTGTCAAGTTGACGTCATCTAGACAGAGAAAAAGCATCGTTCGTCTATCGATTCATATCAGCGACTCAGAGTCGACTCTTACTTTTGAGAGACAATAACTTTGTATACGGTGAACTTTCATATTTAAAACTTTGCAGGATGTTTTCGTTCACTTAGATCTATGTTACACACTACATGAAAGGTAATTTTCAAAATTCCATAATAGGTGCCCTTTAATGAAGTGTAGGGGAGCTTTGTTGCAGGATTCTTAGAGAGAAAAAAAAGTTTATTCATATGAATTGTTTAGTATATGTATATGTGTAGTATACAGCACTTAACTATTTCTAAGATGCAACTATATCTAAGATGTTTTAATTTCTGTCGCCCACCTCGGTTGGGGAGCCCTGCATTAGAGCCAGAATAACATGTACCATAATTATATATGTTCTGCTCTACTCTTTCCTGAATGGCACATATAGAATTGCCTGCATCTGTCAAGCACCAGATGTCATCTTGTATAGATTGTTACAGCTGCATTCTGACATATGCATTCTCTACCAAGTAAACATAGCGTTTCATAGTGGTACATACTGTCTTTGCACTCTCTTTACCATTGTATGTATTTGTACACCTTCACAAACTCAAATAGGCAACTCAAATACTCATTACACTCTGCTGATTATTTGGCAATAACAACTGCTTATTAAACCTAACAAGTCCACACTGTTTTGATGATGACATTTAATTCATTTCATGCTGTTTGACTGTACTGCACTGTTAGATAAATCCAAATGTGTTGTTCATTCTTTGTCTTGTCCATCTGTGTCCTTCAGGTATTCATCATTTGTCATGTCCCATTCATTCACCATCAAACATCCACCCGGCTGCTCATGTCAGAGCACTCTGCAGAAACAGAGATGTCCATGGAAATGAATGACTGAAGGTTTAAATCAAACCCACTGTAGTCAAAGAAATGGTGACTGACGGATGACCCTTTGGAAGTCTCCTTATTAGACACACATTGAGTTCAGCTTGGCAGAGGATTAAAGTTTAGTATTCTGCCTTTCCATCTCAGAGAAAGGATGCGACAAATTACCCAGAGAATCCAAACAAAGTCACATTGCCCCTTCAGACAGTGGCTACCTTTCTCCCTAATCAGCTTAAGGCCTTCAAGTGGAACAGCTATAATTCCCACTAAGACGTCAGAGAGGGTTGTAGAGAGATGGCAAACAACCAATATAGACTTGAGAACAGGGTCAAAACTGTATCAGACCAATAATTAAAATTGCTTTGGTGCAGTTCTAAAATCACATTGAAAAAAAATGACATGGGCAAAATTCCAGATTTAAGAATTTGATCTCTTTCAATTTAGAAGTTGGTTTTGAATTCAGTTGGCAACACCCTAAAGGATGCTGAATTGAAATTAGATTTTTACTGAATTGCAATTCAGAGACATACACAATCACACAAAACTTTTGTGACAACACGTAAATATTGAAATTTTGACCATTGAATGTTGAGACATTTTTGCATGATTACAGATATTTCAAAATTAAGTCCAGTACTGTAAAAAAAAGAATTGTGCCATGCAGTACTAAAAAAGTTTAATATATTAAATATTTTATATATTACCTTTCAAAAGTTTTGAGTCAATATTTTTTTTTATGTCCTTGAAAATACTCTTATTTTTTAATGTAATTTATTCCTTTGATGCAAAGCTGAATTTTCAGTGTCACATGATCCTTCAGAAATCATTCAATCAATATGCTGATTTGGTGGTCAAGAAACATTTTTGTGGAGATTCTTTAAAGAATAGAAAGTTTAAAAGAACATTGTGTATTTGAAATAGAAATCCTCTGTAACATTTTAATTCTATTCAAATTCAAATCATGTTTAGGAATTGAGTTCTGAATGGCACAAAACCCTGGCACTCCGATGGAAAGACTCTCGAGAGTGTGAATGATTTGTATGCCATTGTGATCCTATCTACAATTGCTAAATCTGATGTTATTATCTTAGTTCTGAGTCCTAAAAAGACCCCAATGTTTTGCTTATTCTACCATAAAAAGCTAAAAGCAGACAGCGTTGCAGCAGGTAACTTGGAAAGTTTGGCTTGTGGTAGACTCTAAAGTTAACCATTTCATGCTCATGCAAACACTATTCCTCTATTGTTTTTCCCTTTGTACCTTTGGAGCACAAGCGCAGCTTTCTACACAGAGATGAGTAGGAAATGGGAAAAACAAAATAACATTGTTTTTCAGTTAATAATGAGTGCATGCGCTCCCTGAAGATTTCGGTTGGGAAATAAAGGAGATTCACAGTAGTGACAGGCCAAACTTAAAATACTTTGTGACAGAAAACTTTCATAAAACTGTACTAGGGTGCTTTTGTCTCCCATAAGAAATCCCTTAGAGCAATTCTAAACTTAGCAAGGTTCTAGATAGCCTAAATTAAATAGTAGTTCATGTCTGTCAGTCAGTGCATGTGTATATTGAGTTTTTTGTTATGAATAAACTATGCTTGCATTTACATTCTTGACATACACCTTTTTCCCATACACAGAATGCAATGATTGGATGAAGGTCCATAGAAGATATATATATATATATATATATTTTAATATTTAGACCACTATTTATTTCCACACCTATTATTGTTTGCTATCAATTTCAACCAGGTTAACAAAAAGTGTTTATGAAAAACATTTCCTACCAGGGCAGTGCATATCAAGGACGATAACTATAAAGTTTTAATAATCATTTTAACTCTATGAGAATAGCAAAGTCTATATCACAACTTTAACAGTATTGTTGGAATCACTTTCAAAAAAAAAAAAATTTTCCTGCTGATTAACAATAAAAACATTGACAAATAATCAGAATCCACATGACTTTTTAAGCGACAGAAGATATAACTGCAGCGCACACTAATAATAACGTTATCAGCGGTAGGCCTAATTATCATTATAGTGTATCATTATCGTTATAGTCAGTGTTGGGGGTAAAGCATTAAAGTAACTTGAGTTATGTAATCAGATTACTTTTTTAAGTAACTAGTAAAGTAACGCATTACTTTTTAATTTGCAACAAATGATCTGTTACTTTTTCCAAGTAAAGCAAGTTAATTTGTTTTCCCATATATTGACTGACAGCTCTCCTGTCCCCATGTTGAGAGTAATCGTGAGTTAGTGCAGAGGCATTGTGTGCGCTATGTGTGAACATGATGGGTATTGTAATTCTAGACTAAATGTGAGCATACATTTACTGATTTACTTCTTGTCCTGCGTCCAATTCTTCTGTATTCCCGAATGACAGCAGAGCTGAAAGGCCTGTTTGTTTGAGCTGCGCCCTCTACTGTACAGGCATTCACTTTTGGTTTAAAAGAGCCTTTACGTTTGCCAAAATAGAACTTTTTTGTTGTTATAAAAACAAACAAACAGCCCAGATGAGAAAAGTAACGCAAAAGTAACTTCACGCATATCTTTCCATAAAAAGTAGCAAAGTAATGCAATTAGTTACGTTTTTAGGGAGTGACGCAATATTGTAATGCACTACTTTTAAATGTAACTTTCGCTAACACTGGCTATAGTTACTTCTCTTGGTGTGAACAGGCCTTTAGAATTAAATCTTTTCATTTTATGGTTATTGTTGTAGTTATTCTTGGTTTGAACGAACATTTAATTGACTCTTGCACATCATTTCCTTTATTACAATATCACTTCCCCGATTCAGTTTCATATGTATAATACACAAGAGAACATATAAATGCAGTTTACAGTCTTAAAGATCCCCATCCCCACATAAAGTAAATCGTTCTCATGAAATCAGTATGCAAAATACTATAGGCTAATTAACATTTGAGAAAAATTACACGGTACAGTAGCTGATATCAGTAATGCTTGTAATATGAAAATGTATGTGTCAATAAAACACTTGAGGAGCACATTCGTGCTATTGTCTGGAACAAATATGCATGCACCATTGAATAGCTGCTCCGCACAGTGGCAGGTCTTGGGCCCATTGTGGGTAATAGTCACTTCTGCTTTAGCTGACAAACATTACAGGGTTGTGAAGTGGGTGTGCGAGCCGAAGGGTTGAGAGGAAATTCCACGGGCTGTAGTGACTGCCCTTCAAAACATTTCTGTAAGAAGTGGATGATGACTCCTTGTGCTGCCAGCGTAATAACCCTGTTCACCTGCGTCTCTGTTTGCTTGTCGTTTTCCGTTATTGTTTCTTTTTCTCTCACGTTCAGTCTCAGTGGATGTACAAGTCTCATTAATCACTTAGCACACTGACAGCTTAATAGAGTATGGCCCACTCATGAATACTTCACAGACCTGGCCTGCTGAGATGACACGGTGCAAGGACAGTTATTCGTTCGACTACCCTGTAGAGCACTGATAGCCAGGAGGCCATTGCATATGGTTTTATCTAAACAACCAATTTCGATTGTCTAGATTTATTTATATGTCTATATTTTATATATAAGATATATTTTCATTTTGATATGACTAGTGCCTGTATTCTAATTATGCTGTGCTTTAGCTATTAGTTTAATGGTATAAACTTTAAATTTCAACTTTTTAACTGAACTGATAAAATGTGTAGCTTGAATGAAATGTCAGTCTGCCAAATGCATAAATGTAAATGTACTGTAATTGGTTAATTTGACAGGATACTGGAGAAGCAATAGAAAAGAAAGGGGGAACATGTCTGGAACAAATCCAGGCGGGAATTGTATATATATAGTTCTAAAAATCGTTCTCAATATTAAAGAATGGCAGAGTTCACACCACAACTATAACAATAATGCCACAGAGAAACAATATTGTTGGAATCACTTTCAGAACGATTGTATCCAGCTGATGAATGATAAAAACATTGACAGCCAATCAGAATCCATCCTGCTGTAATGAGCTCCAGCATTTAAACTGACAGACACAGCACACGCTTAGAATAAACAGAAAGAAATCATCCGGTGGTGTGGACTCTTATATAATTATCTTTATAGCTATCACTCTTGGTGTGAACGAGCCTTAACTGTACCAATTCCTGCACCATTTTGAAGATAAAACCAGCATTCTTCATTAGTGGACATTCAAGAGTAGCCATGTAAAAGTAGCATGTCACAGCTAACTGTTTTTATGGTTCTAGTGGCACCATCAGCCAATCAGTTATTATGGTGTCATTTGCTTATGGCTCAGGTGACTGGATCCATAATTACTTATACGATAACTTTTGCTATTGACATGAATGGAAACACTAACCAAAAGCTTTTACCACTGAAGTTCATAGAAATACAAAGAGATAACTTTTGCCAGTGAGATGAATGAAAAGCAACTTATATCTTTTATATTATCTTTTATCTTAATTAATAGTGGGGGTTTTTTTCCATTTAAAGTGAATGGAAAAGCTGACCAATTTATTTTTACTGCTGAAATGAATAGAAATGCTAACCTATATTGTTTGTCGTTGAGATGAACAGAAATGCTAACTGATATCTTCTGATAGCTCATTCCCTATTCCACAGTATAAACCTCCTTTGGATGAGGCACTAGGTTTCATCTGGCTGCACAGGGCCGCACCGTGTAGTGAGGTGCATTAAGGTCTCATTAGTGAACAAAATTACCTGTACTACCGACCTGTACTATCCAGTCAAGAGCCCCAGAAGATCAACCAGATTCTGTCTTCGTCAGGTATTACCCAAATTATTCTGAATGGGGTCAGCCAGGTGAGCGCTACAATCTCTTTCAAGTTTGTCCCCTTGAACTAAAGGAGCTCTCGGATTTAATTGAAAGGAACAGAGCTTTGGTGCCCATTTTGAACACAGTGAATCAAATATACACACTTCAAAGAGGTTTCCCACCTGTCAGATTTGCTGCGCCTCTCCTCTTGGAACAGAAATATTGTACTACTTGTTTGCCCAACATTCTTCTCACTGCTTTGAAGTGATCTGTAATTAAAGATGATTAAATAAGAAACTACGTCCCACAGAGAGATGAGAACTGAAACGTGGGTGAAGTGGGATGATCTAATCCTCCTGCCTCTTCAAGAAGATTATGATAAATGTGTAAATAGAATAAGGATGGTACTGCAAAATCAAACAAAAACACTTATATTAGCCCCTGAATTGAAAAGTCAGAGTGATGGAAGTAGTAGAGAAAGGATCGCCTTTCTAGATAGGGCACTTTGTATCAAGCGGGATGTTGGAAACTCTCTTTTGTCTGGCTGTGTTTATTTCTGAAGTTCTCTCCTTTGTGCTGGAAGACATTAATTTAATGTGATAAGGAGTGTAATGGGATTCTGACATGCGTTGTTAAAGGAGGAAGACAAAAGCTTTTTTTTTTTTCTGCTCACACCCCTTCAGCTTTTCCTTTTTTCTGTCTAATGAGAAGAAAAGAGGGCACGAATGGTTTTCTGGCCTCGGGCAGGATGAGATCTGACTGAAACTCTTTTTAGCAGGAACTGATATAAAAGGTTTACTGAACTCTTCAACTTGCTTATTTAAAAAAAACAACCAGATGACCAGACAGCAAAAAGCTTGACTCTAAATATTGTAATGCTAGTCTGTACTGACACCCCATATCAAAGAAAGAATGAAAAGGCGCTGTAAGAGAGTTTTGTAAAGTCAGCATGAAATACAAATTCACCGTTTATTTTCCATCTATTTTTGAAATCCACTTGTTGATTTTTTTTTCTTCATTGATTTATTGAAACAGGATCTGTTTCCTTTCTTTGTTTACATTTTTAATCAAAATGTCATAACTGAATCTTTTAGTGAAACAACAGACTTTTCTCTGTTGACACATGTAGGACTTATCAACTCGTTTTGTCCGCTTAAACCCCTGCCCTTTACTGCAAGGTTGGATTCGTTTTTGAATGCAAAGCCCACATCTCAAAATCAAATCAAAGACTGAGGTATAGGACCAAGTCCCCATCTAAGTTTCTTTTTCGATAATAGGTTTACTCAGATGTGACGAATGTCGCAATATGGAAGAAAAGATGTCGCTACTTTCATTTCATCACAACTTTAATACAAACAATAAATATACAGTACCTACAAGAGAGCAGGTGAAAGGAACAAAAACCATCCTTAGTTGGTTTGCTGGTCTTGTTGGTCTTCCAGACTGGCCAAGCTGGTGTTCAGCTGTTTAGCTTGCTGACGAGTTCCCAAAGACCAGCCAAACAAGGCTGGGAGACTCCATTAGATCAGCAAACCAGTTTAGGATGGTTTTTGGATGTTTGTTCGTAAAAAAAAAATAATAATTCTTGCAGGGATGTTTTTCGGTGCAAGGTCAGGACAAACTGTCACTCACATGTGATCACAGCAATATCAAATTACAACCATCCAATCAATTCCCAACAGACAAAATCAAGTCCCGCCCTATATTTTTTCTTATTCTAGAAGCCTTTTCCCTCGGATATACTAAATAGAAGAGAAAATACTATCTCGACTTCTGTTTCATGCTGGCTTTAAGCACAAGTCTAGCAAAACAGGTGACATCACCTCAGATTTTCATCAAAGTGTTTACACATTGTACCGTAGTCAAATCTTGCCTCTTGCGCATGTGTGTGCACATCTGTTATTTACCTGTGCAAATAGTCTTCTGCTATGTTTGATTTGGGCTCCCTAGAGCTTTTACGCATGTGTGTATCAGCTGTAGCATATGTCAACGATGTGTGTGTTTTAAGGATAAAGTAACTTCGCTTTGCAAAAGCCCAGTAGAAAGTGAAAGCTGAAGAAATGACTGGCTGCTCAGAATGAATTGAGACTAAGGGCCCTATCTTGCACCCGGCGCAAATGTATCATTCGTATTTTGCACCCGCGCAAAGCGGACTTTTCCCTCCACAGACGCACGCTGGCAAACTAGAGAATGAACTTGCGCTCCCTGGGCGGGTCGGCGCAAAAAAGGAGGCGTGTTCCGGCGCAAACAATCCCTGGTGCTATTTTGCAGTTCCAGAAAACAATTGCGCCACTGACCAAAAAAAACTAGTCTAAAGTCAGTGGCGCGTTGAGCGTACATTCAGATGCTATTTGTAGCGCGCGTGCTTGGTCATAATACAGAGTGTGAACAACGCGCATACACTGTAGATGATTCTCTCATCTACACAGATGCATTTTTCTTTTTGCAAATGATAAATTAGAATAAGGAAAAATATTAAAACACGAGGGAAATCATTGTTGTGTCCATGATGAGGGGAAAAATAGGCATAAAGCTTACATACCAAATTATTATATGCATGTGTAACCAAAGCTAATTTGGTTGGGTTTGTCCCATCCCCAATGTCACTTCTCTTTCTTTTACGGCCCTGACGAGAACATCGATCTCCTCGGATGTGAACCGATTCTGAAGCGCGCCTGGTAAATGTGCCATTATACTAGTATTGCGCCATGGAACAAGCACGCCTCGTTCATCATGCTCTTAAAGGGAATGTGATATGACGCTCTGATTGGTTTATTTCACGTTACACCCAAACCACACCTATGAATAATGAAGCTACTTCAGACCAACCCCTTTTAAACTTGCGTCGGGCGCAAGAGTCATTTATCCCGTCGGTAAAATAGCAACAGCGCCCAAGACCCGCCCACATAGTTACTTGCGCTTCGTGCATGATACTTGCGTTTCAGATCGTTAAAATAGGGCCCTATGTCTTTATCACGATCTTTGTGTGGGAAGCTGCTTTTTGCTTTTCTCTTGCCAATGCTAGAACCTTCTCTTTAACACCTTACCCACTGTGCGAACTCAACCCAACATCTTCCCATTTACCTTCCATGTATCCTCACATTTTGCCCAGTTAGCCAATCCTCCCTAAATCAAAGTACATAAAGCCTAACAGAAAATTAGCAGAGTTATATTAAGAACTTAAATAGTGTGTGTTTTGCTTTTCTCACAAGTTCCTGTCCAGCTTGATCTGCGAAGCCAGTGCATGTGTTAGCTAGCAATGTTGTAGCGCAGTGTTTAATGTAGTGCACTAAATGTGAAATTGCATATGATGTGCAGCGAGCGAAAGACAGAAACCGAATGCTTATGGATAATCAAATATACGCTGAGTAACTCGGCAGGAAATGGAGATGACAGCTTTGAGCAATGGCATCGGCCAAGTTATGTGTGAAGTCAGCAGCTGAAGCCTTTCAAATTTAACGAGTCAGATCATAATAAACCGATGTCACATTCTGTTGCGATACAGTGTTGTGCAATTCGCAAGTCCTGTTTTCCCCTGGGCCTCATAATTGCCTAAGGAACCGAGATTAAACACTTGAATGATTATGATTTTGCTAATTAAATGAGTTGCGGACATACAGTACAGAAAAAAAAAGAAAAAAAAAGCTTTGTTGTTGTGGAATTCAATTAAAAAATATTGGCAGATAATTTAGCGGATTTTGTCAGACAAATATAATAGCATTATATTCATGCACAGAAAATCGACCCTTAAAAGGCTTGATCCCATGGTGTCGTAATTGCTGTGAAAAGAGAGGGAGGACATATTTCTTGTTTTGAGAGAAAGTGACATAAGTCAGGACGCTGAGGTGTTTTGTGTGTGTGCCCCTTTTCAACAGGCCTATTAAACCTGGAGGTGTTACTGCGACAGTTTCTTATCTCCAAGGAAACCCTGTCTGTTCGCATGCTGGATGAGAGCCAGGATCCCACCCCCCTTCTCAAGGAGATCCGCGATGACAAGACTGCCACCATCATAGTGGATGCCAACGCCACCATGTCTCACGTTATTTTGGAAAGGGTAAATTTATTTTGTTTATAGACTATATTATTTTACTAGAAAACCAGACAAAAATACTGATTATTACTCAATCCAGTCTCTCTCAATTCATTGCTGAGATCTAAATGTCAATGACCATGACCTTGAGTCTCAGAATAAAATTAGCAATTGCTCATAAAGATGGAAGAATTTAATGATGCCATTAAACTATATGTGTTCCTCTAGTTTCACAGTGTAGCATTATTCTCATGACCCTTTTGTCAAGTGTAAGAGTCAAATGTTGCTCCTTTTTTGTAAGATTGACGCGTATGAGCTTTAGAAAATACATATAAATACAAACACATACACATACATGGATGCCGCCTTATGACTGATTAATTTGATATAGATGACTGATTGAACATACAAACCTCTGCAGCGTATGTGTGAGACATGAATCCTTATTTTCAGGAAAGAGAAATTAATGGCTCAGCAGGATAGGCTGATTGCAGGAACCAAGGAAAAGAGAGTGAAGGTGATCGATGGAGAGAAAATGGACAGAAAGAGAGACTACCATTTTTAAATGTAAACATGCACTAGACAAACATCTTTTTTGCAGTGTTTTGTCCATGACACAATGTTCTAAAAATGCGTCTCTCCAGTTAAAAGCAGTTAAACTTTTGTACACGCAAATGCACAGTGCTCCTAATGTACGGTCACAATTACAGTTGTTCAGCTAATTTTCTCTGGCAAAATTTAGTCATTTCTGGGATCCGCGTGATTGGAAATTTTGCATGAGGGCGAAAGAATTCCCCATGCAGATTTTGCAACGGGTTCATGCTGGACATGTGAACTTGCCACTTTTACTAAAAGAAAGCTGCTTGGTTTGAAAGTGTCTTCTGTGTGTGTTGTGCTTCATACATCACTACACTATTGATTGTAGATAAAGGAATTTCCTTCGATTTTGCAGAATTGTTTTTTGACCTCAACTTAATAGATTTCATGGGGAATTGCTTGTGTTATGAATGTCATCATAACTTATAACACCACCAGCCCATCCTTTCCCTTCTTTTCCTTTTCATTCCATTTCCTTTCCTCCCCCTCCCCCTATCCCTCCCCCTTCCCCTTCCCCTTCCTCTTCCTCTTCCCTTCCCTTCCCTTCTCTTCCCTTCCTACTTGACTCACTTATTCTCATCTTGTCTCATCTCATGTTATCTCCTGTTATCTTGACTCTTCTATGCTTTATACATTATAGCCCATGGTTATCCACTGTTATTCCTCCCTATTCACTCCATTGCTCTTTAATCAAAGTGTCTCATGACCATCACAGGTCTTTCCTTGGCATTTCCTGTTGCTATGGAGACACAGGGACAAACACCACCACTGTTACAGCGGTGGGTTGTGTGGTTCACAGTGGTTCCTTTGTCTGTTTATCACCCTTACTGTGATTTCCCATACAGTGCCTCTTTCAACCTATTTCTCCTTCTTCCTTTCTATATATCTCACTGTCTCTGTTTTATCAACTCATATTTCCTCTTCATGTCTCTCTGTTCTGCTCTCTCTTTGGATCTATTTGGAGCAAGCATGCGGCAGAGCAGTGAAAAGTTGGCACTCGTTCAGCTTGTGAGGAGCGAGTGTAGGGCAAGCATGCTAGAGCTGTTTGCCAATGTTCACAGCACGGCTCACACACCAGCTTGAGTTACAGGATTCAATTACATGGGCAATTGCAGGGAAAGAACTTCCATTATAAATACTTTACGCAAGGACAAAATTATCATAACCTGGAAAAACTCTCAGTTCCCTTGGTCCATTTTCTCCCTCTCTCTCTCTTTTCGACACAACACTGGTCAAATGAAATGCGGATGAGCATTATGGGAAGCTAGACAGGGAGACTGGGTGTATATGTGAGTAAGTGTTAGTGCCTTTATACAGATGCTGTTTCGAACCATATTACAATCACAAGAGAACAGGTGCCTAGGAGTGCTGTGTTAGCATGACTTGTGCTCTAAAATGTTGGAACAAAGCTGGGAAGTTAAGTTAAGACTTCCGCCACCATCAGCAGATCTGAGGTGGCCACAAATTATGCTCTGCCACATAAGTTGTACATGTCACACAGGTCGGAAAGAACACAACTTTGGGGCTATACAATTAATAATGTTCAAACTAAAAGTTTAGAGGGCACATTTTGAAGTAGGGATGAGAAGAACTGAGTTATTTTCAAAGGCAAGAAAAATTGTTCATTGGGTTGCCTGAATGACTAGTCGATTAATCAGCCTTAAGGACGCCATGTTACACTACTGTTCAAAAGTTTGAGGTCAGTAATACTGTTTAAATGTTTTTGAAAGTCTCTTATGTTCACCAAGGCTGGATTTATGTGATTGTAATTGTGAAATATTATTACCATTTAAAATAACTGTTTTCTATTTGAATATATTTTAAAATGTAAATTATTCCTGTGGTGGCAAAGCTGCATTTGCAGCATCATTCCTCCAGTCTTCGGTGTCACATGATCCCTAACAAATCAACCATAATATGCTAATTTCCTGCTCAAGTATTTCTTATTATTTCCAATGTTGAAAACAGTTGTGAATGGACAGTTGTGTTTAATAAAAAGTTCAAATTATTTGGAATAGAAATCTTTTGTAACATTATAAATAAACTGTCCCTTTAGATCAATTTAATTGATCCTTGCCAAAGATGTATTCTTTCTTTCTTACTTTCAAAAAAAGAAAATACTAACACCAAACTTTTGAACGGTAGTGTATAATTATTTTATAATTAACTTTCACTACAATGTCAAAAAAAAAATCTACAAGATGTATCTGTCACGTTTTGGGTTTGTTCATGTCATGTTCCTGTGTCTTGTAATGTGATTCCCTGCTAGTCATGTGATCCTGCCATGTGTTCCCTTGTCTGATGGGTCATGTTGTCATTGGTTCATTGCTTCATTGTTCACAGGTGTCCCTTGTCTTGTCATTAGCCTTGTGTGTATTTAAGCTCTCATATTTGCCATGTGTCTTTGTCAAGATTTGCTCCACTGTAACCACTGTTGGTAAGCACCGTGTCCGTGTCCGTGTCCGTGTCCGTGTCCGTGTCCGTGTCCGTGTCCGTGTCCGTGTCCGTGTCCATCTTTTGTTTTATGTTTTGATTTTGTCATGTTTTTGTTTTGTTTTTCAACTGCACTTGGGTACTCTTCAAACTTGCCTTCAGGGGATCCCTTATAGTATCTCACCAGTCAAAGTCATCCATCCAGTGTAATAATAATAATGATATACAGTATGTACCTGACTTATTGACTGTTTTTGAGTGACTAGTGGACTACTCAACCATTGTGACTCATTCCTATTCTGAAGTGACCAATAACTAAAAAGAAATCTCTGTATGTTCTGTAATGCTGAGTTCACACTGAATGATTTTAGGCCCGATTTTCGCTCGCCGACAGGTTTTGTGAGATCGCCGACAAATGCTCGAAATCTTAGGCAAATCGGTGGTCGTTCACGTGATTGACAATCACACAGTGTGAATTATCAAAGACGCAATCTGAGAGAATCGCAGATGAGTCGCTGACGCCCGTGAGATATTTGGCATGCTAAATATCTGGACCTGTCTTCAATTCCAAATCCTGCTGTGTGAACTGTGAATGTGTTCTGACTGAAAACTACATCTGCGTTGACTTATACCCAATGAGAAAGGGCAAGAAACAGGACAGCGGGATGTTCGGGGAGGAGTTATAGACCAGAATAGCAGTATTTTAATAGATATATTTAGAACAGAAACAAAGCACAAACATTTGCTTGACCAGAAGCAACAGCAGCACATTGCAAAATGATTTACCCCCTCCATGCTCCCCTCGTCTTCCCAACCATTTCCTCCTGCATAATAACTTTTTTTCTCCTTTTCGCTGCAAATCAGCGTTCAGACCATTTGGATCACAAATCTTCTTGCAGGCTATAATTTTTAATAACAATTTCAGTCTTGCACGAGAACTCCGGTCTCACGCACGCGTGATCTTGCGTTATTTCCTTTTCACTTCTCGCGTGTGTTTGGTTGTGAAACGTAGTTTGCGGAGCAGACAGAAGTTGTCGCCGATTCTTTTTAGTAAAGTCATGCAGTGTGAAACCTCATGTCGCCGATCCATCGTACAGTGTGAACGCAGCAGCAACTGAATGTTACCCCAGAGTCGTGTAGTGTGAAAAGAACAGTGACTCGATTGAAAATTGTGCTCGATTGAACTCAGCATAAGGGTTGATCGTATAGGGGAGAGCGGGGCACAACCTAACACATTTTGGTTTTGGCTCAATTATTTAAAAAATAATTAAGTTAGATTCATCTTTTTTTTTTACACAAGCAACATACACATCTCTGCTACAAATGAACACTTAAAGTTTGTACATTTTTGTACAGTTGCACTGAAAGTGACAGAAGTGCAAATGTTACAACTTACCCCATATGCAGGGTTAATTGTAACAGACAGAGGGGGTTAGTTGTAACACTTATGTGTAACACATAATTCAGTACTATTTTATCTGTGTAGTTTGATATTGTTTGTGCATCAGTATAGATAGATATCCATTCATCCATCCCTCATCCAATCATACTTCTATTATGGATCAATATCATGGATAGATATATAGGAAAGGGTTCCACAGTTTTGCAATAAATAAATAAACAAATAAATAAAATAATCAAATATTGTAATTGAAATTCAATTATGTTTGTGTGTGGCAGCTGCACACAAAATTATTATTATTAATAATAATAATAATAATAACAGTAATAATAATAAAAACAACCTTAAAATCTATTTATTGCATGAAAAACAGGCTATAAGTGATCAATGCATATAGTAAACTATTTTTTTAAATTTGAATTCCAAAATTTTTTGTGAAAGTCCAAGAAAGTTAAATGTCGCAAAATATATATGTAAATAAATACTCAAACCTGACAAGTTGTGTGGCTCCCTGTTTTCATTTGATCAACATTGTACACTTGGCGGCTTAATTGTAACACTGTGCTACAACTAACCCCGCTGTGTGAAAAAATATTTTAAGCCTACCTAATAGTTGCTAGGAGTTGCTGATATGTTTCAAAACGGTGCTATGTTTTTAGCCAACAAGACAGTGATTAAGGTAATATAAAGTTAGATATGGTGACGTAAACACCCAACTCAGAAACCGGAAAAAACGTATGATGAAAAATTAAACTTGCATGGTGTCAAAACATTCTTTGTCCAGTATCTTCACGAAATCTTATCAAAACTTTCCACAAATTCGCGGGAGACCGTCTTTTGGCAGCGAGAGAAAAAGAGCAGAAACACAACCTGCTTGACCCTGACTAACTATGTAAAAGGTCCGTGTTACATTTAACCCCGCGTTAGGTTGTGCCCCGCACTCACCTAGATTATGGCTGCAAGGTTAATGAAAAGATCTGAAAGAGCAGTTTTGGAGAAATTATTTGTGAAACCTATAATAATTACAAAGTTACTTTCTCTCTAGGATATATGGTAGTTTTCACTGCAGGTTATTTTTTATCAATATGTTTTTAATTCATTATTTAACAAGAAGACAAACACCCCCCATGTTGAAATACAACAATGCTGTTAAATTTCTTTCCCTCTTGTGCATTTCTTGTACTTTAAACTGTCCCTTTTACTCCGTTTTTTCTCTGCTTCCATAGAAATAATTGTTGAAAGTGTTTTCACCCCTGACATTTGATTGGCATATTGTATTTGCTGCTTGGTTTCCTTGGAGACAGTGGAGAATTGATAAATAGAATGGCAATGACAGTCAGACTGGGAATGTTGTCTGTCTTTTGTTAGCTTTCATCCAACTCTGAACAGGTTTTACAAAGCAGGGAACTTTCCTTTTTCTTCTCAATGGTGGCGATGACGTGCACAGATTCAGACTATGTAACTGTTTGAATTAGCCTAGCATTGTCAAACGTGTTTAATGTACCTCTCTTCTCTCTTCTCCAGGCCTCAGAGTTGGGGATGCTGTCGGTTTACTACACCTACATCCTGACTTCCTTGGTGAGAGAATTTATGGTTTATACACTCTAATGTCCCTGTTCCTCCCACGTTAAAATACTATCATACAATATTTATATTATACGGCTAAAAATGGCTAAAAATACAAATTAACTGCAAATTATTGGTCAGGAGATAAGCAAATTGTAAGCAAATGCACTACTTAAAAAGTAATTTCTGTCTCAGAAAACCCATCAAAGACAGAATGATGTTTTTGGCAGAATATGGAAAGTTGTGTGTGGATTAAACACGAGTTTCATAATGATGCTCCAAAGCGCTGTCTTCAAAAATCTGCTAAGAAATATAATAATAAATGCATCTTTACCTGCATCTTAATCTTTGAGATTGTATACACTGTAAAGACAGTAATAATGGTGTAGATTTTACCATATCAAGAAGAGAGGGAGTTGATGATGAAACATTGGAAGAACTAGTTTTTCAGCCCGAACCTCCATCGCAAGAACGACTTGAGCAGTCCTCATCCTTTGGAAGTGTTTACAATATTGTATTTTTGTTCAACACAGTTGTTGTTTTTATTGCATACAATTGCACAAACAACAAGAATTAGTGTACCCCAAACTTCAGAATTATTTAAATCTGAGAGGAAATGGCTAATGAAAAAGCCACCATGGTAAAACCACACTGAAATTGAACGTAAGGTGGTGCTGCACTTGCAATGATTTTTTTTTTTTTC
Organism: Semotilus atromaculatus; assembly: GCA_031834385.1. NCBI lineage: Eukaryota > Metazoa > Chordata > Actinopteri > Cypriniformes > Leuciscidae > Semotilus > Semotilus atromaculatus. The sequence continues at coordinate 12,207,015 of JAULUF010000015.1, forward strand.
CAGTTGATTCAAGTATCCTATAAACAGTATCTTTGATGTTTCCGTTTCAATCTTTCTGCTTCACGCTGATGTGTGCTAGAAATAACAAACCAGGATGGATTTTTCAAAACTTTTTCATCCAAAATGGCTTTAAGTTCAGAGCGCTTTAAGAGCAGCCACTCAGTGTGGAACAAACCGACACACTTCAACACACTCCAACCTAATTTAAAGAAGCCACTTCATTTCCCCACACTGCTTTCCTTCACTTATTTAGTCTCTCCTGCTGCCATCGTTCATGCGTCCAACACACCAACTCCGCACCGTCCTCCCATCCGTGTGCTAGTGTTTCATTATGCCTTTATCACAGTGTGAAAAAGGCCTGTCAAAAGCACACTACATCCATCACAAACGCAGTAATCAGTAAATGACTCAGAGAGAGCTTTTTAGCTTCTGCTCTGGCCACGCTCTGGGGATTAATGAAGCACTTAGTGATGCAGGTACATGAAGGAATTGTTGTAACCCTTTGTATGGTGAGATGGGCTACTTTGGTTATAGCTGCCATGATGAAAAGTGTCTTTTATACCAGCAAGGTGCATGTTCAACAGGTACCAAACCAGAGATTGAGCGCTCATAGAAAAATGGGTGAAATCATATCATTCAATATGGCAGCAACAAGAATGGAAGTCTTGCCTTTCAGTTAAAAGAACCAATATATTTGGTTAACCAGAGCAAGCACATTAACTAGACCACGCTGAAAAAAACCCCAGAATGATCCGAGTTAAAGTCTGCATTAAACTTGCGATAGTCTTTTCTTCCCTATTGTGACGTGTATCCAAGTGAAACGGATTCTCAAACAAGAAAAAATAGAGCGGTACTTGATTTTGTCCGTCGGGATTGATTGGATGGTTGTGGTTTGCTAATGCTGTGATGTCATGTGAGTGACAGGTTGCCCCGCCCTCACGCCAGTAAACACGTCATCCGAGAAGAGAAGAGATGTCACTGCAAGAGGGAGAAGCTATTTTGATTTAAGATTACAATGGCACATTAAATTCGATGACACGTCACATAAAATAAATTGTGCACACAGATAAATAATTTATAACACATACTGCAATATTTAATTAAAAAAAGAATTGTCAATTTTGATTTGAAAGAATTGAAATGTGTGATATTGTAGTTAATTTTTACTGCTGATAAACATAGATGTACTTTCTTGTCCATTATCTAAAAAGTAGCTCCCTGGAGCCCTTACCAAGATGGCTGCCAAATTGACTTTCCTCCATTTTTAAACATGCCTGGGAAAGATCCGGATAGACGGATGGATAGATGGCCTCTTTAGATGTAGAGGAGTCCTTGGGCACTTTTAAGAGATGGAATCGGTTTGCTGATAAGCGAGTGCAATTTATGACTGTGCTGGGGGCGGGGCATTTTTCAAAGGCAATTTCTGATCGAGCCGTGAGCCGAGGCCAAAACATCACACCCACACATGGCTTTACATCTCTGTCATCTCACCTGAATCCATCTGTCATGGGAATAATTCAAGTCCCCATGGGATCTTGGCTCAGATATATTGTTTCTGTACATTACAGCAACTGCAGTGTTTCTCTCGCTGTGAATGTAAATTAGGACAGCGTCCAAACAAGCTGTGAATCACACTCACCTGCTGCTTGTGAATCAATTTGAGGAATGAATCATTAGTTGTGACAGCATACATACAAACCTTTTCCTAAAGTGCACTTCTTTAGTGCAGTTATTAATCAAGATTATATAAATATAAAAATTCTGTAATTTACTTGCTCGTATGACTTAGATTCTTCTTAAATTGTTTTAATACAATTAAAATGTATGGGCTCAAATGTTTTTGGTTTCCAACGTTCTTCAAAATCTTTTTTGTTCCTTAGAAAAAAACTAAAGTCATATGGGTTTTAAAGGGCATGAGGGTGAGGCCAATTGGAGATCTTGGCAACTCCAGGCAGCTATTTTCTTTAGGTATTAGGCAAGTACAGATCCTATATGATGGTAAAAAGACAAAACCTTCAAAACTGTTGGTTAAGAGTATGCTTCAATAATATATATTTAAAATCAGCCATAAAATCTGACAACATCGTTTAGGTAACATTTAGCATCTTAAGCTACAATAACACTTAAAAAAAAAAGCTTCTTGCGTGTGTCAGACATGAACTCAACTTGAGGAAAACTCCAAAAACTGTGATATGTTTCAGTAATATTTTGTATAATCAGTAATAAAATCTGACAGCAATGGCATTTAGCATCAATAAAGGAAAAAAATATTGCAAATGCATGTTCTAGAATAACCTAACACCGTGTCTACAGTGGACGCGACACAGTTAAAGCCTGTCTAGACTGGACATGACATTTATTTTTCCTTGCATTTTAGCTACATTCATGCAAAAAAAGTGTAGTGCAGTGATTCTCATTTAATTCTGTTCAGTTACAATAACAATCTTAATTTAAAGAGCTAACCCCCCCTGTGTTAAAACAGTAGTAATAAAGATGTAAAATATTCCACATGTTCTTGAAATTTCTACCACTTTCTTTCAAGTGGTCCGTTACCTCCATTTCCAGCTTTATCTAGTGTAGTTTTTGGCTTACTCTTTTCAGAAACTTCACTTTTCCGACATTACATGTCAATTTCAATCTTGTCCTCATTATCACGCAGGAAGAGCAAGAGCTACCGCTGATATGAAACGTCCCTGTAATTTGATACAACATCCTTCCCCACCTCCGGTAGAGATCGGGTTCAGTAGGTTAATTGCAATAATGAAAGGAAAAGAGCAAAGCCAGTTTGATAGCTAATTACTAGATGTATTCTCTCTATTGGTGACTGCCGTACAGGTGAACAGTAAAGGGATTGTTGCTTTGTGATTTGTGCAGACAATAACTCCGCTTTACCGAGTGAAGAACGTTTTCATCTGTGTTTGACTGTCACCCAGGGATTCGGCCTTTGTGCTGCGTTTAAATGAAAGAGGTGTGTCAACGAGACCAGTGTGCCAGAGAGATCTGGTTTTATTGAACAATCTCGAGATCAGAAAGTTCACGTTGGCATATCTAATTTTTCTGTGTAGGTTCTCATTAAACATTGTTTTTCACGAATGCATTGATGCATTCTTTACACATCTGTTGAAACACATGGAACAGATTATGTGCCCTCATCACATGTGTTGCAGAACCAGAGTAGAGCATGTGATCTGAAAATGAAAATTTTATTTGAGCCTCAGACTCGGCTCACATGAGTGAGACTTCCTTATGGAGAAGACGTTAGAAACCTGGGGTTTAGATTAATTGCATATTAACCACAAGAATTGCAAAGAAAGATTTTTTGTTCTTGCTTTTTTTCTGCCTTAACAAGGATTAAGAAGAATATGATTATATAGACTAATAACAGTATTTTGTCTGCTCTGGACTTACAAGCCTGTACTTACAGTAAATATTTTACAGATTGTACTGAAATGAGAAGTCATGGGTCAATAGCATAGGATACATTTTTGTGTCGCGTTTAAATTTAGCATTTTTCGAGGTAAATATGTTTTTGACAGTTGTGGTGCATCTCGCTGTTTGTACCATGAGTGCCGTGTTTTTGAGACAGCCTGTCAAGTTAAAGAGATTGTTTAACCAAAAATGACAATTCTGTCATAATATACTAACCCTCATTTTGTTTCAAACCTTTTGTGAACATTTTGTGAAAGAAGACCTTTCTTTCACAGCCCCCCAAATATTGTTTTTTGAGGGGACCGATGGTGAACAGGTCTGTTTTGGACCCCATTTACTTTTTATTGTATGGACAAAAATAGTTGAACAAATCTTCAAAATATATTTGTGTGTGTCCTGCATGAGAAAGAGATTTGTACTTCCCCTACAAGTGTTAATTTAACAAAGTATACTACTACCTGTCATGTTAAACCTGCTGTAAGCGATAATTGCTGGTTTCCTAAACATTCCCCTCGCCTTTCATTATTCAACCAAATAACCTCACTCACAAGCTTACACCATTGGCAGAGAATACCCCTATTTCAGGGGTATTTGACAGGCAGTAAGGATATGTATGTGTCATTCCAAAAAAAAGGCCGTTTACTGCAGCTTTAACTTTGGGGGGGAAAAAGTTAATGCCACATCAAAACAACAAAAGAGATGTAGCTTAATTAAGCGTATAAAACGCAAACACTATCTTTTTGGACCAGGTTTTTGAAAACAGGCCATACTGCTGAATGACACATGATACTGTTTATAGCACTTTCAAACACTGATGTCTTTGCTAGTCCAACTGTAATTAGTGAGACCAGTTTCCCTTTCAATTATTTGCTCCGCCGTTTACATTCTGGAGCATTAATCTGCAGGAAGGAAGAGAAGGCTTTCTTTGTTAAAGAGAAGTGCAGAAAGGGAATGTTTCTTCACGGTTTGTAAACAGCAGGAGCCATTGTTAAAGAGGCTATTGAAGTCGTACGCACGGAAAGCAAACATTGGTGTTCAGAGGTAAAGCAGAGGACACAAGGTAACAGGCTGTGAGCTGGGCTCAGGTGGGACCTGAGACCAGACAGAAGAGAGTGACAGGAAGGAGACAAAAGGAATGAAATGAACAAGACCATCTTTGGTTGCTTTTGCATAAGTAGACCGTATAAAGAGTTGGTCAGCATCACCTAGCTGCTGTATTTCTATGGAGCATGGTTTTGTCATTACCGGCTGCTCTCGAAGACTTCTCAGCAGCCCCACGAGACCCAGCCTCACATGACACTGATGAATGGGCTGCCATGCCACTCGCCTGTGTAATTTGTTTTTTAATCATTTCAAGTTGCTGGTAGGGGACAGAAAGAAAAGTCGCATGCATCTTGTCACCAAACTGATACGTCGGTCACCACTGACATTAAACCTTGTTTTTGTAGTATTTACCAAGGTATTTGTTATCTCAGAGTGAGATAATACAGGGATGCCCAATATAAATCATATGTATATCATGTACATGTATAACATGTGGATGAGGTCGCTACAGAATTCCCAATTCAGTTTAATTCTGATTGGCGAGCTCTTGATTCGGTTTTATTTCACTATATTTTTAGGTAAAAGTTAAATTTGCTTGCATATGATAGAAGGTCACTCTGCTAATGCTGTAAATTATGCAGGGCAGTGTTTTAGACAGAACTACTCACTCAAATTAGTCTATCATTGTGTGATTTGTGCTACAGTTTTCTTTTCTTTTCTTTTTTATTCACTACAAAGTACCTCCTCAGAGTAATTTGTTTGTGATTCAGACTACACAGTTTGTGCTCTACAGTAAATGTTTTTGATTTGCTTAAAAAGAAAGGGCTCATAAGAATCATTTGTTTGTGATGAGTTTTTAATTAGCTAAAAAGTTCAATTTCAGTTGTTAGTTTCAGGAATCAGGCTTCACAAAAATGTATTTAATATACATATATATATTCCCCCCCAGCCTTAGAGAAAATGTACAATCACATTAGCTAAATGTTGCATACAAAAAGGTTCCATTGTATATAGTGTAGGTTAAACCAAGTTTAGGTCAATGCGGTGAATTCTCCTGACCAACGTGAAATCCTTTAAGTCTGTGTAAGTAAAATTCCAGATTGCATGGATTCTTATTGAAATGGCTTTTTATCATAAACGTGACCGCACTTTCAGGTTTTTATATCTTTGCAAGGGCCAAATGACTTGACAAGAATAGTAAAACTTTAAATTACTTGCCAACAGCCTATGAAAAAAAATGGCATAATAAAATGACTAAATAATGTCTTCATTAGAGTCTAAAAAACAGTTTGTGAAAAGGTTAGGCGATAAAATGCAATTAGCTCCATTGAAAACCAATAGAAGTTAATGGAAAGTACAGAGCATAATATAAAACAAACATTTGTTTGTGTGTGTGTATGTGTGGCCATCTGCCATTCTTCATTTATTCATGCGCTGTGATCTCCCTCTGCATAAAACAGCCTCATTTTGAAGTGTCCTTTCCACTGAGACTGCTGACTGGCCTTTTATGTGCTGTGTACATTTTTGTTTGTGTGTGTGTGAGAGAGAGAGAGAGAATTATGCAGGGTCAGTGGTAAGCCTGCCGGGGTCTCCGCATAGTCAGATCTCCTCACAGTAGCTGATAGAGAGGAAATGAAGAAAGACAGGCCGGACCAGGGCAGCTGACCAAGGCCATCTACTCCCATCAGCCGGAGCCGTCTACACTGTTTACCCCCTATAATTCAGCTCTGGTCCCAGCCCTGGTCTGAGGGGAGATATGTACAGCTGACCTGGTAAAGAGACCTAATCAGCTGTTCTGCAGCATTAGCTCCCTCCACTCTTCCCATCAGCCTCTTTCTCTTGCCAGCTTGCTTGCTTGTTCTTTCCTCAATGTGTGCTTGTATGTGCCCTACTCACTTTTGATGTACATGTAAGGGCGTTCGCGTGAGGGCCCGCAGACACTAATGAGCAATTATGCTCGTCATTTGGCCATCATTAAATGGATTGCAGGGAGATGCGCACAGGCCTCAAGGGACAAATGAATTCCTTTCTTACAAATCTATCTTTACCAGATTTGGCTGATAAGGGCTTATGAGATAGACCATGTGCTTCTCGAAACATTAATTCAGCAAACCAGCTGCAGGGAAGGGCCTTGTCGAGGAGAAGGTCATGAATAATCAAGAAACAATCGCTCAATTTGGATAATGGCACCGTCTGAATTAGCCGTGATCGTGCAATCACCGGAAAGACTTTCCGTTTACCGTGAAGCACCGCAAGCAGCACCTCTGTTATGATGCTCTGTGTCAAGCACCCTACCAATTTGTCCCATTAGCGAGAGTGGATGTAAATACAGCTATATCAGTTGATATTTATGGAGAAAGAGATGTCATAGGGCTGGATTGATTTCCTAAAGCGAATGTGATTTCATATTTGGAAAATTGCTACCAATGAAAATGAATTTACCCAAGTTATTCTAAACCTGTATGACTTTCTTCACACTCTTAGAAGAAAAGCTTATAGCCTATATATATATATATATATATATATATATATATATATACACACTCACCGGCCACTTTATTAGGTACACCTGTCCAACTGCTCGTTAACACTTAATTTCTAAGCAGCCAATCACATGGCGGCAACTCAGTGCATTTAGGCATGTAGACATGGTCAAGACAATCTCCTGCAGTTCAAACCGAGCATCAGTATGGGGAAGAAAGGTGATTTGAGTGACTTTGAACGTGGCATGATTGTTGGTGCCAGAAGGGCTGGTCTGAGTATTTCAGAAACTGCTAATCTACTGGGATTTTCACGCACAACCATCTCTAGGGTTTACAGAGAATGGTCCGAAAAAGAAAAAACATCCAGTGAGCGGCAGTTCTGTGGGCGGAAATGCCTTGTTGATGCCAGAGGTCAGAGGAGAATGGCCAGACTGGTTCGAGCTGATAGAAGGGCAACAGTGACTCAAATAACCACCCGTTACAACCAAGGTGGGCAGAAGAGCATCTCTGAACGCACAGTACGTCGAACTTTGAGGCAGATGGGCTACAGCAGCAGAAGACCACACCGGGTGCCACTCCTTTCAGCTAAGAACAGGAAACTGAGGCTACAATTTGCACAAGCTCATCGAAATTGGACAATAGAAGATTGGAAAAACGTTGCCTGGTCTGATGAGTCTCGATTTCTGCTGCGACATTCGGATGGTAGGGTCAGAATTTGGCGTCTACAACATGAAAGCATGGATCCATCCTGCCTTGTATCAACGGTTCAGGCTGGTGGTGGTGGTGTCATGGTGTGGGGAATATTTTCTTGGCACTCTTTGGGCCCCTTGGTACCAATTGAGCATCGTTGCAACGCCACAGCCTACCTGAGTATTGTTGCTGACCATATCCATCCCTTTATGACCACAATGTACCCAACTTCTGATGGCTACTTTCAGCATGATAATGCGCCATGTCATAAATCTCAGACTGGTTTCTTGAACATGACAATGAGTTCGCTGTACTCAAATGGCCTCCACAGTCACCAGATCTCAATCCAATAGAGCATCTTTGGGATGTGGTGGAACGGGAGATTCGCATCATGGATGTGCAGCCGACAAATCTGCGGCAACTGTGTGATGCCATCATGTCAATATGGACCAAACTCCCTGAGGAATGCTTCCAGCACCTTGTTAAATCTATGCCACGAAGAATTGAGGCAGTTCTGAAGGCAAAAGGGGGTCCAACCCGTTACTAGCATGGGGTACCTAATAAAGTGGCCGGTGAGTGTATATATATATATATATATATATATATATATATATATATATATATATAACTTAAAAGGTTCTGTGAGGTGCTTCATATATAGAACCTTAAAGGTTCCTATTGTGGGATCGATCAATCGATAGTTTTAATTATGGATTTAAAGTCCGATACCGATACTTTCATTTTTGGTACTTACCGATACCTGTATTTTCACTAATTTTTTTAATATATTGGATAGAGAAACCAAAAGTATATGAGTCATATTAGTTGGCTAAATTTGTTTAGCAAATATATATTTCCTTCAGTTATTTTCATGCTTAATTAAGCCTGCTAAAATGTTTTATACGAGCTTCTGTTGCCTTTAGTGTTCATTATGTTGCTTTATCATATTTTATCTTTCATTTAATAGCACAGCCATATTTAGAGCTGTTTCAGCCGGGCTCAGATGTGAGGATTGGGTCAGTGGTTCAAATGTTTACAGTAGATACTAGTGAAATATCACAATTCTCTATTCCAATTTTGATTCTACAGCAAAACTACTAGCCTAATTAATGTAATTTTAAAACATTATTTAAGACAAGCAAGCAGACAGTAATAAAATAAGACAGTTTTGGGGGTTTTCAGGTAGGTCACTTTAATCCCGAATGCACGGATCCCATATGAATATATTGTCTCCGTTCACTTGAGATATAACCGACTATATTTACTTGGATATTCACCAAGATGGGTGTTTACATAATTTTGTGTGGAATCTTTGGTTCAAGTGCAAGACGTGAAAGAGAATTCCATTCAGTACTCGCAAAACGTCTTTAGACAGCAGCAAACACTGAGACGCGGTTTTTGGGGGGCACGCTTTGGATGTTTGTGTTAATGTAACATCTTGACCTGCAAAAGTCCTGTAATAATGTAAGGGAATAACTCGTTATACATAAATCACATAACAGTTCATGTTTTACTTACATATACGATTTAGTTTTAATCCAAATGACACGTGTGCTGAGTGAACAATCAGCAATCAAGAGCATGCAACAGAAGTGCTCTCTCTCTCTCTCTTTACCCTCAGTTAACGTTGATAATACATGCCTCATTTTACTTTCTTTGCTATTGACATCCAACTGAACTACACACTTTCCACTGATATCTGTGAAAAAGGGATGCGCTCGACAAGCTTAGCTTCACGTCTGTGCCGCTGCGTGCTCAATCCACTTCGCCTTTTCGCTTATCAGCTCGCACACCACAGCTATATGGGCCATTCTACAGAATTTGTGCAGAACTGCTATCCCACAACCAAAAAAACACATTTAAAAAGCATTTAAGTATTCAAATTTTAGATGTTTACAAAGATCCTTTTATTATGTATTGAATCCCACAATAATATTTAAAATATCAGTAAGCTTTAAATCATAATTTATTGGGTACTTTCAATTGGGAGGTGGCGGTTCCAAAAACCCTAACCCCTAAATTTCAACTTGTGAAAATATTGAAATGTTTTTTAGTTTTTTAGTTTTTCATTGTTGTTTTTAAAAATATTTTTTCAATTTTTTTTAAGTTCATGTAAGTTCATGAGTTTTTTTAAATCATGAAACTTTAGGTAAAAAAATGTGTCCCGCAAAAAATTCTCACTACCGAACATGTGGTGAGGTTTCGTTTGTGACATCATGGTTTTTTGAGTGTTATTCGATAAAATGTAGTTTTTGTGTGTGTACAACTGTTCAGAACTGTGCTAGTTAACCATGTGCTGATTAGCATCTTTGAGTTAGGCTTAAAAGTATCTAAAATGGTCACTACCAAAACAGTCATGACCGAAACATGTCATCATTGTTTTGGTATAGCGACAAAAGGGAACTCAGAATCATTTATTTGGGGGAAATAAACAAAATTTTAGTACAGTTATGCAAATCATTAGTATCTTAGTATGTTTTAGTAGTGTTTTAGTATGCAAGTTAAAATTCTGTAATGTGATCTGGTCGCTACCAAAGCATTACTGTCACGACCAAAAATGTGCCGTTGCGACCGAAACACGGATGTTTTGTCTAAAATAAAGTATATTGAATTATCACCTAAGATGTTGTTATAGTGTTTGGTTCCTTCTTTTTTTTTTTTTCATTACACTCTCTGTTGTCAGTGTTTCTTTGTCTGGACACAAGCACTGTATGAGTGCACACAAGCGCAGTATCGGGCCCGATACTGGTATCGGTATCGGTCCATCCCTAGTTTTAATGAATTAAGTTCATCTAAACATACTAATGAAAGAAAAAAAACATTCAACATGAAAGTGTTATGCAATCATTTAAGACAGTTCTCCTTATATACAGTAGAACCTTTTTGTCATAAAGGGTTATTTAAAATTGAGTCAAGAACCGTAGGTTTCTATATACTGTAGAAGCTTTTCTTCTAAAAGTGCAGAACACAAAAGAAGATATTTGGAGAATGTTTCAACTGTTCAACAAAAGTCAATGGAACCCAAAACTCTCAAATCAAATCAAAACTATCAACTAAACATAAAACCTAATGTTGCCCCTGTCGTCTTTCAATGTATCGAGCTGGAACGTTTTTCAAAATATCTTCTTTTGCATGCATGTGCAAAATAAAGCATTTTTTTTTTAAGTTGAATTATCCCTTTAAGAGGATTTGTGTTTTGTGGTAACCATTTCGCTTGGAAACATGGCAGAGAGTTTCACATTGTGCAGTATGTGTTCTGTTAATGGCACATATTTATTTTGACAGCCATGTTAACAGGTCACAGCATTCACACTGCCCGCATAAACAGTGTCTATTTTTGCCTTCTGTAGGAGTGCTGAATTGAAAATACTGAGTACATTTACTTACACAAATAACTAACACAATATTTTACAATTCAGGTAATTTCATACAGTTATGAAGTTTGGCAGTTTGGCAGACAGTTTTAATACAAAGTAATTTATTTCATTGCATCAAAGGTATAGATTTTAACTGTTTCTTTTTTTAATGGAGCAATATAATAAATGGGCTAAACTACTCAACCATTGTTTGAGAAAAATAAATCTTTTGTGCTTACACATGCTGTCAGAGGCACACAAAAACTATTCAGTAAATCTGACTCAATCCAGACGATTTAAGCAGCTCTGGGATTTGGGTTCCATTCTGTGTAGATTAATTACCATTTGAATGTAAATATGACCCCTTCCTCATGTATTATTAGATTTCATTATGATGAAGTTTGTAATAATTCTCAATAGCCAACTCCTGATAACACTCTGTATAATTTATGGCTATTATTTATAGTAAGTCGGAAATAATGCTTGTTTTTTTTTCTATTTAGAGCCACAGTTACACAGCAGAAACACAGCATTCTGCAGCATGTGAAACAGGCCTGATTTTCTTTCTCTCTCTCTCTCTCTCTCTCTCTCTCTCTCTCTCTCTCTTTCCACTTCTGCTCCTCCGTCATGAATTCCATCAAAGTGATTTGTTCTCCTTAGTTCCAAACTACTCGGCTGGATTAAATAAATCACATCAGTTTAGCTGCTGGGGGGATCTGATGTCATTTGAAGGTTGTGTGAATGGGAGATCGCCGCTGATTCTCATCAGGGTTCCGTATACACTGCCTCACAACATATTATGGCTGTCGTCAGCTGCCACTCTGTCTCTCTTTCTCTATCTCTGGCTGTCCTCTGTTTATTTTGTTCTTTGTGTTTAATTTCCCTGCCACACGGTCCTGATGCGCCCTGTCAGACATGTCATCACCACAGCGCTTCAAGCAGGGATCAGAACCGAGTCATACATACAGGCACGAGCAGGGCGGTCCAGCCACTGACTGCTGAGGATATTGGGCTGATCGTTCACGTATTCATTCATGTATTATTACCATATTATCTGTTTTTTTGCTAAGATCACATGGCTCTGCATCATCTGCCCCATAAACATTGCTGTCCTCAATCTACACAGACAGCTCCCTAATACGCCAGAATTATAATTCAACCTCACATTGAATTGATTAAGAATCTCTATTTTCTCAGTAACTTGTTGAAATTGGATTACAAAATTTCAGAATTGAATAACTGTCTCCCTTATATTTCTTGAGTGTGAATTTGAATTGATTACACCCAACAGGAAGTTGAATTGGAATGACAAAAAGAGTAATTTGCTGAATTCAATGTATCCTGGGAAATTGTGTTCTCCACCCTGGTCTACAAAAGAAAAACTTTACTCAATGTCTATAGTTTTCTATCTATCTATCGTTCTGTGGTTCTATCTTTTGTTGTCTATCTATAGTTCTATTGGTCATTTTGTCTATCGTTCTACATATCTTTTTATTGCTCTATCATTCTCTCTGTCATCTCCTCTATAACTCATATCCAGTTTCCAGAGTGATCAGGTTCTCTACAAATGAATACATGAGATCTGAGCAAAGCCAATTGCACTGACTTTTGGAAGCCAATATCTGTATCATGCTTGTCAATACACAAAAATCATTATCCAGGCATGAGAACCTCTCATGGTTTCTGCCTCTCTGTTTAGATGTGAAGCTTAGCAGTCAATAGAGTGTGTAATGAAAGAAACGCTGTAATAGTATACGTGATCAGAAAGACTACATTTGCAGCTTGTACATTTATTGTCTTGCCTTTTTAGCAGCAATGAACGCTTGTGAGCAATGCTATATTATTAGGTGACATTTCAGCATTTCCTATTGCAATCAACTGCGTTAAGCACAGATCCAATGGCCAAATCTAAATTTTTGCTAAAAATAGTAATTTGGTTTAGTGGCAAACTTCTTGTCTCTGCTTAACTTTACGTTACGTCTAAAGCCTTGTTGCATATTGATTAGTTTCTGTCAGCTTGATTGCAGTCGTACTTCCTCTGCGGCCTTGATTACTCCCTGTTGACAAATGTATTGAGCTGATAGCACTCGCTGAAAGTTCCTGCATTCGCCCTTGATGCACAGATAAACGTGGTCTACATTCATTCTTCCCAGAAACATGTTTGTATGTGTCCCTCAGGCAATAAGAACTCCACTGTTTTATAATTATGTAAAGTGTTTGAGACATCCTTATCCACGCCTGCACTAATTACACAATTGGGGGATTTATCTCAGTGAAAGTACCAAAAGATCCAAATCAAGCTTAGCGTTAGTTCTGCTCGCATCAGATGACTCTCAGCTGATCCACACCTACCTATAGGAATAAGACGTTTATCACTGTATACATATATAAGCTCCTTCAGTATTATCAGCAGTTATCGCGTTTCTCAGGAGCGAATTACCCTCCTCCATCCCCAGCTCCTCCTCTCGCCCAGTCAGGATTTGGCATTCTGAATCAGAATAAATTCTCGAATTATGTTGTACATTCAAATCTTGAATTAAATATATTTGCATACATTCATGTTGGTTCTGTTCTGTTTACCCTATGGGGGGTTATTGATGCTCTCTCTGCTCTTATCCATTCTAGGCTGCATGGATGCGCTGGGAGTTCTCGCCCAGAACGGAGCCATACCGCCAATCCAATGTATGCTAATTGTCAATCGTATTTGACGATAGTGGTCCTGACAGAACTTTTATTTTTCATCTGTGAAAAAAATTAAGCAGTGCCTGATCTTTGGCACCTGCTATATTGAGTTCATTAGATGCAAGCAATCCCAGTGCCCGCTCCCCTCCATCAATGATTGAGGGTTTGCTTGATTCACTCTGCATGTCCAGTCTTTCCTCAGACGATCTGTAATAAGGATAAATGGATCTGAAATTATATTCTATTATTCTGAAATTATCAATTAGCTGTGCTCAGGCTGCCATCTTAGCTAGTTTCTTTGATTATTACACAGCTCTTTGAAATACTTGATTATGATTGGTCATGCGTTCCATTATGCAGTCAAAAATCTTTGTGTAATGATCGCTTTATTTCGTAACTCTGCCTTCTTTAGATTAATTTCAAATTGAGTTAAAAAACATCACTTTTTAATCATTATATATGGTGAGACTAAAATATAAATTTGCATAAAATCTTTGATATAAACTAGCAGCTCAGACGTCCTCAGTTTAAGAAAGAAAATGAAAACATTATTCTTGCAAGAAATCATTAAGGTATAAAAACAGCTGTTTGAGAGAGAACTTGAAATAGAGGACTTCATGTTACAGTATGGCTACAAATGTTAGATTGCAGGCAATGGGAATATGTATAAATTAATTTAGTTGCAGTGTTCATGTTGTTTCTTGGCTGATTGGTATCTACAGTACACATTCCATGTTATGATGAACTTATTCTTAACGAAAAAGCTTAAAAAATATAAACAAATCAAAAAAGCTTTCATATCCATTTATTTAATGCAATTTATTTATGGTACTGCTGTATTTATTAATGGCAAGTAGCAGTGTTGTAAGTGGCATAATCTACAGACATCATTGTTATTATTGCAAAATCATTGTATTATTATTTAAAATCTATTTCTAAGATTTGCTTTGCATTTATCCTGATGAATATATTTTTTTATGCCAGAATCGGGTAAAAAAAAGACTTACTTTCATATAACCAAACGGCCTACTTTGCATACATGACCAAATAAAAATATCTAATGAATATCAAATATAAATTGCACAGTTAACACAGTGTGAGTGTGTCAGAGACACTTTTTTTAATAAAAAGTGAGCTCTGCAGAGGTCTCGGAGTCGGTCTGCACTTCAGTGGTGAGAGCTTCATGTCTTTGTCATAGTGATGGTGAGAGAAAGAGCTGTTCTGTCCAGTTGTGATTTAATCTCAGGTGTTGGACAGCATGCAAGACAGACCATTATTTCTGATGAAAGGTGAGCTGAATCTGGTCCAGCTGCATTGAGAAGTGATTTGGAGATAACAGTGTGGGATCAATCACCGATCCCTGGGGGACCCCATAACAGGTTTGACTACTGTTTTCATACAGTATATGACTGGTATAGCGATGTTCACCACACTGTGGGAGAGTGACCAAACTAACAATTAACTGCTGTTGTTTCCACACAAACCCAATAGTATATTTGTTTTCCTGTTGTCATTTCCACCAGTTATATTTGCATAATTTCATGGGATCCATCTCATTTTGTAACACCTAAATATCACTGTCAGTTTCACTCCACTGTTTTTCTCATGGAACATCTGTCAACAGATTCGTTTTCGCTTAATAAATGCAGGGAACGTGTAAAATAACCAGCTTGTGCTACTTGAGCTGTCCGTGATGCTAAACGACAGCTCTGTTGTCGATTATAGGCTTGTTTGATAAAGAGACATATGCCAGACGCAGACTTTATTGCTTCAAGACACAATCTATCAGGATGGAATGACATAAAGCCAGTGGTTTGCCCGAGATATAGGTTTGCAGTTAACACTTGGAAACTTGATTTGTTTTACACACACACACACACACACACACACAAAACAGCCGCGATAATATCAACTCTGTCCTCAGTCAACATCTCAAACATCGGATTTTTGCCACTTTTCTCCTCCTGTGTTGTATTCTTTGTAAACTACATAAAAAATAGTTGCCTTTTTTTTTTTTAGCAAATATTCACACAAAAAACTATCACTTTAAATTGAAAATCATTTGTTTGACATAATATGCGCACTCAAGCTCGTTATAATGTCTGCATTAAAAGTGGTATGTAATGTTGACAGCCAGCGGTTAAAATGGGTACTGTACTCTAAATTCAATATATTGGACAGAGTTGTTTGCCCCGCCCCCCTCCCTCCTCAGATTTGAAGCTCACGCAGGTTGCCAGATTGACGACATGCAACAGGAACGAGTGCAATTGACAATGGAAGGTGACAAGCTTGACAATGTAAGTTGAGTTGATTTTTCCGTGTTTTAATATGCTTCCGGTCATAGAGCTTTTTAGATGGATGCCGAGGCTTCTTAGGGCGGGTAGAATCTGCAATCTCTTACTCAGTTTATTTGCTGTCTTCTATGACAGCAATACGTTGTGTTTTCCACCAACTGGCAACCCAGAGTGTCGAAATACCATTTGGTAAATTGGCAGTAGGCAGGATCACACAGAAAACAGATATTCCAACACAGTTTTATAAGTGGCTTTGTTTTTCGGAGAAACAAGAATGTGACCTTGAGCGTGAATTAGAGAAAACTCTTTATTTTTAGGCTTTTACTACTTTAAAAAATTGCTTCATTTGTGTTTTGAAGATGAACAAAAGATATGAGGGTAATTGATGATAGAATTGTCATTTTTGAGTAAAAATTACTCAACGAGAACCAACAGGACTAAAAAGGATACTAAATTCAAATTAATACTAATTTGAATTTCTAACTTTTATGCAAATTTTACGCTGGAGAAACCATCAAACACTTTCCACAGCACATGTCAAGTCACTGCTTGAGTTACTTTGAAATGCTTAACATAAAACATTGTCATGTTTTCGATCATGCTCTTTCTCACTGTAGCAGCTCACTGTCTTGTAACTGGCGCAGACTCGACTAATCAATGATGAATTAGTTGAGGATTATTTTTATTACCGATTGATGAGTTGTTACAGACATGAGAGACTTTGGAAAGTTCAAAATTGTGGGGTGGGTTGATGAGTGACAGAGAGTGGCTTGGCCTCTAGAGATTGATAAGAAAATGCCAAGGGCTAACCAAAGTGATAATACCAGGTTCATTTCTGTCAACTCAGACAGATAACCTTCCCTCACAAACCTGCGGCCTTGTCTCATTTCTTCGTACACACACACACACACACACACACACACACACACACACACACACTTATTTTCACACAGCTATACATACATTTTTCAGAGTGCTGACATATAAGTGGTTATGCATTCTGATATCATACCTCAGAGCTTTTCCATGCCATCGGAGCTCATTAATTTGTAATTTGTGAATAATTTAAGGCGAATGCAATTTTGTTTTCTGTTCCGGTTGGGATTTAAGTCAAGTGCAGACAGATATAGCAGTATTTAGGAAGACTTTTGTGGACACTGGATTAATCAAGCGCACTAGATTAGTCTGTCGGCAAAAATGTTTGTCTGCTACTGTTGTGGCAGGTAGGTCTATAATGTGAGAAATAAAAGTAAAAGCTTATGTGACGGGCTCTATCATTTTGAGTTGTGAGACGTGATGATCTGTTTGTAGAAAAAATTTGATGCATATATGAAAAACCAAAAACTTTAAAATGATGTCAGTGTTATTGCAAAGTTCAAACAATAAATGTTGCTTTGACTCTCTTCAGTGTGGCGTGATTGATCACTGTAGTGTTGTTAGAACACGAAACAAACATGATTGTACGTACATCTGAGGGTATACAGTACAACTTATTAAAATGCATTATCTTTCATGTAATCGCGCAATCAGTGTTTCAACCACGGAAATATGTCAATATGTAACATTACATTTACCTCAGGAAAATCATTCAGTGACCATAACTTATGTCAACTAGATTTTTTTCTAGAACTGAAAAGATATAATATCGATACATTTATGCAAATATTTTATATATGGATGTTTGAATAGACCTGCAAATTCTGTCAAAAATGTTTGAAAATTGTTTGGAATATTTAGAGGCCATTTTCAAAAGCAAGATTTTTATGACAGCCTACATTTAAATGAACGTACATAAACATAATAGGTATATGCAGAGAGCTTCAAAACAAAAGAGAAGCTAACTTACGTTTATGAATACACAAACTGCCACTGCTAGTTTCATAAACAGCTTAGAATAAGCTAGTCATCAAATTATTTATTTTTTTAGACTGATCATATTTTTTCCAGTTACATAAAAATGTAGATTGGTCTAATGAATCTGAAAAGACTGTTTACCCCTTGGCTAACAGCTAACTGTAATTGATCTCATAATGAACAATTAATTTGTGCTTTGTTTCGCTCATATATATGTTACAAGAATCTATCGCTACTTTTGTTTCATTGCGACTTTAAGACAATCTTAACAGTGGCAGTGTTAATGTGCCGCTGCATTGTAGAACAATGTCATTTTTATCTAGATGTAAGTGACAGTGCAATATTCCATGGGATATATAGTATATGTATGTGTTTGTTATATTGCATAGATTTGTTGTGAATGTCAGTGTGTGAATCCAATCTCACAGTCTAAACAATGAGATGACTGCAAAATAAAGGCTTACATAATAATCATGTTCAGCTAGTGTGTGAGAGCGAGAGAGATGGAGGAAGAGAGGGAGAACTTTCCAAAAAACTGTCAACAGCTATAGTCATTAGTAGTCAGCAGGGATCCCTTCCTCTGATTCATGCCATGAATTTACATGCCAGTTAATACAAGTGTAAAATTACTTATATCTTACAAAACCACTATGAATGATTCAGCTGCTCAGATAATCACTCTCAGAGATTTTAAATCGGCGTTCATTACCTCTTTATTTCATGGAGTAAAATTATGCTGCTTAACTGATGTTTATCATTGAGAAAATCGATATCCTATTCATTAGTTTGTAGCTCAAGCCTAGAATACTGTTCTCCATAGAGCCTGAAGTGTTGCTTTTTTGCTCTTTATATGTTGATAGTTATTATGAGATAATTCAACTTGTATGACTTTCTTTCCTCTGTGCGGTACAAAGTATATTCAAAGTGTTGATCGCTCTTTTTCATGCAATTACAAAGAATGTGTACTGGAGCTTTAAAGCATTAAAAAATAACAAAAACCCCAATAAAGCAATATGAAAGAAAAATGAAAATTCTGTCATAATTTACTCACCCTCAAGTTGTTTCAAACCTGTATGAATTTCTTCCTTCTGCTGAACACAAAGGAAGATATTTTGAAAACCGTCGCTAACCAGACAGTTGTACCAGATGTACCCCATTGACTTAGTATTTATTTATTTATTTATACTATGGAAGTCAATGGGGTACATCAACTGTTTGGTTAACCACATTCTTCAAAAGATCTTGCATGTGTTCAGCAGAAGAAATTCATACAGGTTTGAAACAACTTGAGGGTGAGTATATTATGATGACAGAATTTTCATTTTTAAGTGAACTTTAATACAACTCATGTGCTATATTCCAAATTTTCTGAATATGATAGGTAAATTTTGCATGTGAAATTGTCTTCTCACAGAAGACATTTCGTAAGTGTCTTTTCTTAGGTTTTCTTTGACACACAGTCATTACTAAGCCAGATTGTGCTGTAAATGGAGTGTATTCGCAAAAAATAGGAAGAAGTTTTGGTAGAAAAATTATGATTAAAAATTGTAGTCTATAATGCCTGAATGCTCAGTTCAATTGAGCCGGTGCATTAGTGAGCGAACAAACTAATGTCAGTAATTCAGTTCATCAGTGAGTAAATCACTGAATGAATGATTTATTTAGTGAAAGATACTCTCTCCTCTTGTCTGTGAAAAAAAAGTCTGTTTTATTCACTCATATAACATATTTCCACCGACACCATTGAAGGATGTTCACAGCAAGCAATTGTGAACATAATAACACCAGCCTCTTCTACATAATCACAACACACAGCACTAAGAATCAAATAACACCCACAACCAAACACCTAAATCACAGTTTCTACACAGGAAATTTGAGTAAAGCACACCAGTGAGTCACTTAATAGTTGAGATAGCACTCGGCTGAAGTTCCGGAGGTTTTAGAGTTCCTGAACCACAACATTGGTCAGAAGAGAAAGATGTCAAATTTTCAGACACCGTTGTATTACTCACACATCAGCATTTACTTTTTCTGTGGTTTAATGCCAAGGTGTTATAACGCATAATAATACTCTTTTCACATACTATTTTTCACCTACCATATCTTAGGAAGTATGGATGTTTGGACGGAGCCAAACCGAGAGCTAATTATTCCACGACAAACAATATGCATGTGTGTGTGTGTGTGTGTGTGTGTGTGTGAGAGAGAGAGAGAGAGAGTCTGTCAGCGGTGAAGCGGCAAGCTGGCCCAGGTTCTGCTTTTCTGATTGATCTTCAGGTGACAGGCTGTGTCATGGGGCTCATCGCCAGCCTGTCAGCACCTCACCTCTCCTCTCTCTCCTCTATCCAGTCTCTTTCCTTCTTGTTCTCCCTCTCTCTCTCTTTCTTGTCCTCACTTTCCTCTCTCTTCTGTCATCCTGCCAGAGATCAGGAGCAGCTGCTGTCCCAGGGGGCCCAACTGTCTCCTAGATGCTTCTTCTCTTACACTGGCCAAACCGTTAAAAACTGTTTGTGTGCATGTGATTAGGTGATATGTGGCAGTTTGATGCAAAAACCTGAGTCCCGTTCACTTACTTCTCGTAATCCAGTTTAGCCAGGTGTTAAAGGTGCAGTAAGCGATTTATGGTTGATATTTGAAATCACCAAAACAAACTATCACTAAGAGGGGAACCAAAAGAAAAAACAACATATAGGAGTATGTTATCTCACTTTTTGAAAACATTTTAGGAGCTGATGCCTGAAACGGGCGGTGGAGGAAGTTTAGACGTTCCAGGCTTATGAAAATAATAATAATGTGAACAATCAACCGAAGATGACACACGAGTATATTTATGCAAAAGACAGCATATATTAGTTCTGTGAAACGCAGCAAAACCAACATTACTCACTTATCGTGAAGAGACAAAATAAAGCGACCTCAGTGTCTGTTTTCAGGTCTTCGCTTAGGTCTCTCCGACGCTGGAAATCTTCTTCAATAATAACGTTGGTCCCTACCTCTTGTCTGATCACAACCTGGCAAATTCCCCTGGCATTTTTCCTCTTAATTTTCTCTGCCATCTCTCTCTTTCTATAGTTGTTTTGCCAATGTCTGTCTTGTGCACTGAGCTCTTTCTCCTCCACCATTTTAAAAAATACCACTGTAAAAACGATGGTCCTTATTACAGTAATTGTAGACTTGTTGTTATTTTATTTTAAAATTGTTAATGACATTGAATGAAATTAAACTGCTTTACAAATAAATAAATATTAAATAATTTTACACTAGTTTTATTTTGTATTATTATTTTTAAAATACAGTATAAGCTGACATTCATTACAATCAGTATCTTTTATTTAGAATAGGCCTACATACAAATGTAATTTATGTCTTTTAGTTTGTCAAGAGATTTAAAGCACTGTTTTTGAAGAGTGCGCATGTGCGAACATGCTCTAGTACGTAAGAACGAGCCTTGATTGAATCTGGAAATAAAGCAAAATAACTGAGAAATATGAGATATAGTCCTCATATGCCGTGTCCGTAATTTATAGCAAACCATCTAGCATTAATTCGATCTCAAACAGATTAATTAAAAGGAGGTATTACTCCACCACCTGCGTGACATCATTAACCAACGTGTTTGAATGACCAATTTGCGACAGTACGGTTTCAGGAAACAGTCGTGACTAGCTAGTTGATTTCTACAACAATTAGGGGTGGGCGATACTGCAAAATTCTGTATCGATCCGATACCAAGTAAATACAGTGCAAGTATCGCCGATATCGATACAGATACCAATACTTTTTAATTTTAAAAGCATGCACTTGAACTTACATGCACTTTCCCGTGCTAGATCAGTGTGTCAAGATTTATGAGGTGAATACATCATTAGTATGCTAAATCTGAATACGTTTTCATGACCACTAAATATTTTCTGACTTGTGCTCTCAACTCGCCTGTAATTAGTCAGTGACTTTTTCCAAACTACCCTAATTATAGTAAAGGCACTATTGTACACTAGCCTACTGTTCAAAAGTGTGGGGTCTGATAGATTTTTAATTCTCTTCTGCATTTATTTGATAAAAAATACAGTAAAAACTGTAATATTGTTACAATTTAACATCAGTTTTGTCATAGTAAACTGTCATTTATTCCTGTGATCAAAGCTGAATTTTCAGCATCATTACTCCAGTCTTTATGATCCTTCATGATGAGAATTCATTTTAATATGCTGATTTGCTGCTCAAACTTTTCCTATTATCAATGTTGAAAACAATTTCATATTTTTGTGGAAACCATGATAAATTTTTTGCAGAATTATTTGATGAACAAAGTTGAAAGAACCGCATTATATTAAATAGATTAAATAGATTTTTAATTTTAACAGTGTAAAATGTCTGTCCAACGTGAACAGGGGCCTTACCTGTGAACAAGATGCGTTTAGCAACTTAGCCATGGTTAAAATTCACCTAAATAGTGGGCATTCGCTGTCGCACCTCTGTGTCGCAAGCACCAATCCTTTTTTTTTTTTTTTCTATTGACAGTACTCACAAAGGTCTAACGATCAAGATTAACTTAAAAATTGCCCGGAGTTCTCCTTTCATGCATCGATCCTTGTTGAATAAAAATATTAATTTCATTAAAAAAATCTTACTGACGTCAACAATTTTAACCGTTATGTACACGTTTAGTTTGTTTATTGCGAAATAACCGATTGTGTGTCATCTAAGCAAGACACCACGTCAGTATCGAAAGTATCTATACTTCAGGATCGATCCGCCCACCCCATGAACAAATGCCTATGGGAAACGCACCACTGATCGATTCAGTGAGTTCACTATACCAATGATTTTATTAGATTCATCAGACCGTGAGTCTTTTGAATGATTTATTAAAAGAACTGGCTCAAGTTACTCTATTGTTCGTGAATCGTAAAGTCATTAAAAAGACCCTAACTGTCTTTTTTACTCATAACATTCCATTCAGATAGCAAACTGACATTCATTACATGGCCAGTGTTATTTTAGTATTATTTACAGTACAATTATAATATTCATATATTATATATTAAAGGAGCTGTAAGAAATTTATTTCAATTAATCATAAATTTTCCCTGATATGTCACTAAACATTAAGAAATCATGTTCATTTCAAATACTTATATCACTGACAACAATAGTCCGGCCAGGATATTGTCATTTAAAAAGTGAAGTTGCAGCCCTCAACTGATGTTGATGTTGTCATGTTGTGTTTTGGTCTGATGCTCCACCCTCCACCGATCTACCAATCACGAAGTCAGTAGTGTTGCGGCATTCGGGTTGCCAACTCTGCTCTAGTTCCCACAGCTGCAGCTACAAACGTGTCGGAATCGGATCCTGCAGCATATCTGGCAACCTCGAGTCAGTAATTTGAAAGGGATTGCAGTACCAGTTTTGGCCACAATCTTACATACGGCTCCTTTAATATTTATAATTGCTTGTAGTTGTATATTATGTGATATTGTCATTTTTTAATTAGTTTTCATTTATTGATTTATTTATAATGTCTTTTTCGCTGTAATTTTATATTTAGGATTATTAGTGCTTCAACTTAAACCTATTTTATTTCAGTTAGTTACCCAGGCAACATTTCTAATTTTCGTTGGGTTTTTTTCATCTACTTTTTTATTTCAGCTTTATTTCAATTAACAAAGAAATATTTGTTTATAGTTTTAATTAAGTATAGCCTAACAACACTGCAACGCACAAATTGTGTTCATAACTCGTTTGTTATCTGATTTACATAATTTCTTTAGTAAATTAGGCGCTAAAACAGACTGCGCGAGCAAATGAACGGTGCTATTAGTGGACATAGTTCATTTTTAGAAGTATCTGCTCAATCACACATGCACACACTCCACACATGCTGCGGGATATTCGATGACCTTCTGTGTCGTGTATGAGTGGCCCAAAGTGCGCCACAGTTAATGACTGGCTCATTTACACTGTCTCTGTTTTAATGAAGTATTAACATGCGCTCGGAGAGTAATTACAGGTCCGTTCCCGTCGGGCTTGTCAGACTGCACCAGGGAGTGCAGATGGAGGAAGGGTCAACTGTTCACATACTCTTATATGTTAATCAATATGAGACCATTTACAATAAAGGTTCATTTGCAAAGAGGCATTATGATTTGACAGCAGCTGCATTACTCTGTGTGTTTTTATTTTTATTTTATTTTTTAGATATATTTATTTTTTATGTACACCAGCAACAGATTGTAGCTTGCGGCAAATAACATATTAAATTTGTCTCAAAAATAGCTTGCTTATGAAATTCATTTTATTAATCACTTTTTTTTTTATTAAGTTTAAAGTTTGAAGCTTTGCACTGAGTGTGAGAATTTTAAATAAAAGTTTTTGTGCTGGAGGGGCTAGATTTACATATTTTGATATGTCGTTTTGATATTTTTCATTTGTATTGAATCAGCCTTGCTTCTGTGAGCATGTTTGGACAGGGTTTTGCAGCTTTGTGGTGCCATCAAAGTAGAAGATGGGCTTTTATTTCAATCGAAAGCAGGCATGGTCATCCTTTAATGGATCAGAGAGACCGTCCCACCTGCAAAATAAGAAAAAAGGAGCTTCTGTTATCCACAGGAAGATTCAGCAGTCTTTCTCCCCCGAGTTTCCTCTGAAACAAATGTCTCCTGAAGCACTGCAGTGGATTTTTGTCTCTGCACTCCCATGACACTGTGCTCCCTCCTTTTCTTCCTGTCCTCTCGGCAAAGGCTTTAATCCCATGCAGTGTGTGCTACCCATGGCCTGGGTGTCTGTCCTCGTCTAGCTTTGTGTTTGTAATGAGAGGGCAAGATTGTGTTGTCTTTGATCTGAGGCGCTCCGGTCTTGCTGCATGCTACCTCATGTAAGGCTGGGGATTTGCTATTGTGTGTCAGAATCATTCATTCACCTTCCCTGACCTCTCCTGCACACACAGCTTCCTGTGCTTTTTTTTTTAATCATTCTTTTTTAAAATCATTCTTTCTCAGCCTCATTTCATGTTATTTTTTTTAATTCTCACTTCTCATTCTCTTCTCTGTCTTCGAGACTCAACTAATCCTGTCTTCTCATCGAGTCCTATTGTGTGAATACCTATCTTTTTCCTTCTATTTTCTTTACGTTTTAGCTCATCATGTCTCTTCTCATCAAGTCTCGTTTCCTCTCATCTGTCGTATCTTGTTATCTAGGATCTTCTCATCACGTTCTGTCACCTGTCTTCTCTTCTAGTCTCTGCTCTTGTCTTCTCACGTGGAGCTGTTCTGTTCTGTCTTATCTTTTTCTCTGTCTTCTAGTTTCACCTTGTTCTATCTATTCTCATCTAGTCTCCTCTTCTCTATTGTCTATTCCGTTTCATCTCATTTCATTTAATATTTTCTCTTTTCTGTCATCTAGTTTCAGTTGATCTTGTCTCGTCTTAGTCTCACCTCTGTAGTCTCACCTGTTTCTCATATAGTCTTTTCATTTATTTAGTCTCATCTCATTTTATCTCATCAAATCTTCTTTTTGTTGTTGTCTAGTCTCAGTTCATTTCAGTTTCATTCTCTTCTCATCTGATCTGATCTAATTTCATCTCACCTTGTCTCATTTAGTCATCTGTCATCTTTCAGTCCATTCTGTCATTTAATCTTATCTCTTCCCACATAGTGTCTTCTCTTCTTTGTTGTCTACTCTGTTTATCCGTTCTCTTCTCATCTAGTCTCATCTTTTCACATTAAGTCTTCTCATCTGTCATGTGTAGTTCATGCTGTCTCGTCTCATCTCAGTGTCATTTCATCTAATTGCATCTCATGTCTTCTCATGTAGTCTCCTCTCTTCTTTATTTGTTGTCTAGTCTAAGTTCATCCTTTCACTTCTCATCTAACCTCATTTCAGATCACCTTTTCTCATTTAGTCCTCTTTTCTCAGCATCTAATCTGTTCATTCT
Source organism: Semotilus atromaculatus (assembly GCA_031834385.1). Lineage (NCBI taxonomy): Eukaryota > Metazoa > Chordata > Actinopteri > Cypriniformes > Leuciscidae > Semotilus > Semotilus atromaculatus. The sequence continues at coordinate 12,232,783 of JAULUF010000015.1, forward strand.
GTCTCATCTAGTCTTGTTTCATCTCATTTCATCTCATGTTGTCTTCATGTAGTCCTCTCTTGCTTTTTGTTTTCTAATCTCAGTTCATCCTTTCTCCTCTCATCTAGTCACATCTCATTTAATCTGATATTTTCTCATTTATTTCCCTCCTTATCTAGGCTCACTTCATTATGTATCGTCCCATCTAGTCCCAAGGTATTTCCTTCTCTTCTTTGTTGTCTAGTCTCAGTTCATCCTTTCTCTTCTCATAGAGAAGAGAATCTTCTCATCTGGTTTTGTCTCATTTAATCTAATCTCATCTCTTCTCATCTAGTCTTCTCTTCTTTGTCATCTAGTTTCAGTTCATCCTGTCTCTTCTTATTTAGTGCCATCTCTTTTTTTATTTGATTATTTTTACTCTAATCTTCTCTTCTCTGTCATCCAGTCTCAGTTCATCCTGTCTTTTCTTTTCCTGTCTCATCTCTTCTCTCCTCGTCTCTTCTCTTCTTATTTTATATTTTTCATGGGTCCAGCACTATAACTCCTCTTTTTCTTCACATCATCAGTGTCCCTCGAGCCAATGACGGTGGAGTCATAGACTGTAATACTGTCAGCAGGAACTGCAGGGACATCTCTATTAACCTTCATCTGATGTACTACATGCGCAGGGACGCAGACTGACAACTCTGCGGACCTTTTTTCACCCTCTTTCGCACGATCTCCAAAGTTGCCCTCATGGGATCTGAAGCACAATAGCTGCTGGGATTTGCTCTCCTAAGCATTAACTTTTGCTGAATTGAATTACTTGTTCCAGGAATTGGCAGAATTACCTCAGTGCTTGTTAATGAGCCTGACGATATTGTTTTACTTCCTATGGGCATCATTAGGTTGTTTAGATTCGACAGGGGACCTGAACTTGGCAATTTGATAAGAAGCACTCATGTTGGTGAATTAACTTGAACATTTTCTCTACCCTTGCAGGAATTCTCTCTGCTACGATTGGACGATTTAGCTGATCAGCGCGTCAACATCGTCGGGTTTTCAGTCTTCAACAGGACACATCCCTTCTTTCAGGACTTCGTCCTCAGCCTCAATCGATCCTGGCAGGAGAACTGTGATCATGCTCCTTTTGCTGGAACACCAGTAAGGCAGAGGAACTCTCAGTTAAAGATGCTTTTGAATATGCATGGTTAAATCAATTTAAAGGGATAGTTCACCTAAAAATGTAATCTTGTTGTCATTTTCTTAATTGCTTTCTTTCGTGAAACACAAAAGGAGATGTTAGGCAGATGTCCAAGCAGCCTATTTCCATATGATAAAAGTACAGGGGAGCAGCAGATCGCAGTTGATCCGTGATCCGTACACAGCAGGCCCCACGGTTCGGCACGCATGTTTATAATTTGGACGTGATTTGCCAATTTACAGATGAAAACTATTTTAAGTTGATTTTTTTTAAAGTTAACTATTTAAATTGATTCCTCTTTCGCGTTTCCTTGCGCTTGAACGGACTAATACACACAAAATTATGTCAAAATACCCATCTCGGCAAATATTCTCTCGGTTATGTCATAAGTGAACTTTTTTTTTTGGTTGTGCATTCGGTCTTAAAGTGACTACTGTTGTCTGTGTCATTAATGTTAATAAAACAACAAAATACAGCTTTAACAAAGATGAAACTATATTTTATTTCTACAGAGAACAAATAGTGTTATTTAAACTTAATTATTCATTTCTGTACCTGCAAACTACTGTTAATTAAGGGACACTGAGTCTGAAATTTTCGTATCTGTTTTTTAAAAATTCGTCATTCGTATCGTCAAAACACCTCTCAAAATGCTTGCTACGGATGTGAAAACGCAGAAAAGAACCCGATCCGAATTTTTTTATGACGGACGAAAGTTTCGGAGGCAGTGTGTAAACTTGATTGGCACAATGTGAGGTCGTATTAATTTTTTTACGTGTGGTGTCAAAAAACTTAAACTGAGCTGTAAGTAATAAATGAAAAGCAAGGTAACCCCACCCCCGGTTCGATCCATGGCTCAAAAAACGTAAATTGTCCGAACCGTGAATTTTGTGATCCGTTGCACCACTATAAAAGTATATGGTTTGTCATTATTAACTCCGAAAATCATCATAAAACCTAGAAAGGTAGCCATGTTCACTTTGCGCTACATTTATGATACTTTTTTTGTTGATTTTGGAGCTTTGCATTATAATTCCACGTTTGTTTTATGGAAAACAGCAGCTTGGACCTCAATCCTCTCATTTGTATTTTTTTGGGAAAAATGAGAGGTGGAACAACAGGGTGAGTTTTCAATTTTGGGTGAACTCTCCTTTAAAAATAGTCCCTTTCCATGTTTATATCTATTCCAGGGGTTTTCCAACTGTGGGTTGCACTGTGGGAAAAGGTGGGTTATTGCTTTGTGCGATTTTTGAACTGAATAGGCCATGATTTTATTTTATACCTGTAAATATCTCCTGGGTGTTTTGATCCGCTCGTGTGACTTGTAATAACAGTGAGGGTCTCAGAGCGCCGCGGTTCATTAAGCGACTCAGGACGCTTTATTAATGAGAAGAAGCTTGTTCACTCCAATTCTATACAATGTATTCTGCATGAGATTGCTTTACACCAGAGAATTCAAATGTTACGAAAGGCTATTTCTGGGAGACATATAAGATTAGATTAGAAAACTTTATTAATCCCGATAGGGAAACTGGTTTGCCACCAATTTAGACCACACAGCCAAAAAACACAAAACACAACTAACAGACAGATAAATAAATAATTCTGCATTAATAGACTATTAAAACCAGATTAGAAACCAGTGAGACAAACATTTTTAAAGAATTCACAATTCAAAAGTACAAAATGCAACAAAAAAAAAAATGCAAAGAAATATTTTACAATTAACAGTGTTCGTTGACATATCTGACCGCTACAGGAACTAAAGACCTTCTCATTCGCTTACTAGAGCACCGAGGCATTACCAATCGCTCACTAAAAGAGCTTCTCAGTCCTTTAAAACAATTGTGTAGTGGATGGCCTTCAAAAAGCAAGACAAATTTTTAAAGAGTACATTGTTTTCGTTCCTTTGTGTGCATTTGGTTACCAACCAACACATAAGAAAACTGTCTGTAAAAAGCATTTCACATGTACCACACGGAACAAGCACGAGAGCACCACAATGAGTTTAATAACACTGTTTCAAGTTTTTATGCACATATTTCATATACTCTTTAACATCTGTAAATATAAAATAAAATTATTTTTATTAAATACTCGATTTCTGTCATATCAAACTTATGATCAAGATTAAATTTACAGTAATTTTCTAGATTATATTCCTGGAATTGAAAAGTTTGGGAACCCCTAATCTAGTCAATGTTCTGAAAAAAAGTCATTTATTTGTAACTCAAAGATGCTGTGTTAATTAATTTGGTACGGCCTTCTACCCATGTCCTCTTGCTTACCTTGAAACCGAGGCTATGGCTCTATAATTCATCACACACAGTCACACACTCCCCCTGAGGAGTACACACACCCTGTATGTTCATGTCAGCCCAGTTATTTCCGTCCCTTTAGAAATGAAAACATCTGTATAATGTATTATTCCTCATCTCAGTCTCCATCAAACATCTAGGGAAGCTTCAAAAAAGCTATCAAAGATCGGTCTGTAACACTTTTCTTTATCTGATATACACAAGTAATAATTCATTTTACATTTTTGTGTTCTAATTTAAGCTGCAAGGGGGACGTCTTTTGAAAAATAAAAGCCTACTGCTTTAAGAAACTAGTTCTGGTTGCATTTCTCATTTAATTAGGTCTAATCTTTAATTAATCAGAAGATGGTTTGTAGTTTGGCAGACAGATGAGAGACAGGTCTAAACCCCACAGTGAGACTCAGCTCTGTGTTACACAATGGCCTAGAAATGCAAAGCCTCAACTAGCTTATTCTAATGTGCTTGATATGGAAGGCAATAACCAAACAGATATTTAAGCCCTGGACTTCATTAGCTAAAGACTAGACTGGCTGGTCTGTGTGGAGATTAACCAGCGAAGCTGCATATCTGCCTCAGTCGCCAGCGCACACATATTGTTATTCGGCATTCGCCTAATGAGAGCAGCCAGGACATTTCCCTGAATGTGACCAGAATAGTTACTGTGGGGGTTTCTACAGAAAGGAGAGAAACGTAGGCAACAACATTTACACAGACTGCTATTTTAGTCACAAACTCATTCAACCTACCCTCACCACACACATATCCCCACCTCCTCTAAGCTGCTGGGCTGTTCCATAATGCAGCACAACATATCTTCATTTCAGAAAGCATTAGCACCATAGTGATGTCAGAGGAAAAGGAAACTCCACAGCCTTTGCTGCAGTACATTAACACACCATCTGATGTAATTAAAGTGGTCAGTAATTCAGTTCCAGCGGGCTGAGGGGGCAAAGTGGTGGCTTTATCACAATGAGCAACGGTGAATTATCCAAATGATTTAAGGATATTCTAAATGGCCAAGCATACGCAGACACCCAAAGACCCTTATTCATATGTGCTTTAAATGCTGATGTGAAATTATATGTGCATTTAATTTCACCCACAGGCATTGATAGGAGGTTGGTTTTCCATTTGTTTCGTCTGCCGCTCTTCTTGGAAATCTTTCCAGTAGATCTTTAAACATTGTTGCAGGAATTTACTCGCATTCAGACAAGAGCATCTGTGAGATAACTCCTATTCATTTAATAATTATATATAATAATATAGTTTGCGAGCTGTTAATATATTTCAAATATCCACCACTGTATTATGATGTACACTATCATTCAAAAGTTTAAGGTCAATCTTTTTTTAAATAAATGTATACTTTGTGATGCCTTTTTTTATGTATCATGGTTTTCCACAAAAATCTTAAGCAGCACAACTGTTTTCAACACTGATAATAATAATAAATGTTTCTTGAGCACTAAATCAGCTTTTTAGAATGATTTCTGAATAATCATGTGACACTGAAGACCGGAGTAATGATGCTGAAAATTCAGCTTTTCCATCACAGGAATAAATTTACACTTCAAAATGTTAAAGTAGAAATGGATATTTTAAATTGTAATATTTTTTTTTCACAGTACGTGCATTGCTGTATTTTTTATCAAATAAACGCAGCCTTGATAAGCAGTTAAAAATGGTAGAAATCTTGCTGACCCCAAACATTTGAATGGTAATGTATTATATATTATATACTTTATTTAATTAAATACTAGTTTATGGTCTATGGGGTTTGTGCTATATTATATCTAGCGATCCCAAGATCATGGGTTTCATTCACATACATGTAAGTCATTTAAATAAAAGTATCTACCAAATGCATAAATGTATATTATACCTGAGTATTTATTTCTATGGCTGAACGAACACTTTGATCATGAAGTGTAGGCTATATGTGTCTAGTATCCCTACAGTTGGGCTGTATTGCTTTCTGTTTGCTCTGTCTATGTGTTTACGCTTATGTGTGTGTGTTCCAGCTTTCGTCAGCGCTGCTGTTTGATGCGGTACACACAGTGGTGGCAGCAGTGCAGGAGCTCAACCGTAGCCAGAACGTAGGTGCCACTCAGCTCTCCTGCAAGTCCTCAAAGATCTGGGAGCACGGCACAAGTCTGATGAACTACCTAAGGATGGTAAGAGCCGCAGGGAGAGCCCACGAGCTGCCAATCATCTCACCTGCTGCTGTTGCAGGCTCATTCATCATTTAGTTTTTGCTCTCTGTACCACTGCGGCCCACAAACCCTCGTCAGAACTGCAGCCTTCAGCAGAATGTGTGAAACTGAGACACTGTGTCTTACTCAGCCATTAAAGATTAACGACCATCAGCTCGTCATTACTGTCTCATCCTATGCGTGACGTACTGCGATCTATATGTGCTTCCTGTATTGTGCAAACGTTTCCTGTGAGGAGCTCAGGCATCCATATATCTTTAAATCGATACAGCACTGAAGGTTTGTGTGCCTGTGATCTGTGATCCCATGACTCCCCCAGGCGTTAACATGTCTCTCTCTCTCTCTCTCTGTCTGGATAGGTAGAGTTGGAAGGTCTAACAGGCCACATCGAGTTCAACAGTAAAGGCCAGCGCTCGAACTATATCCTCCGGATCATGCAGAACAGCAGGGATGGCCTAAGGCAGGTAAAGTAACTCTCAGCCACACCAGGCCATTAGCAAGAGGTAAAGCTTGCCATTATCTGTGTTTGTGCCTCTGTCTGCCAGGAACACAATGAGATTTCATGTCCGTGGTCACACAGATGTGATGTAAAGGTGAAGAAATCCTCTAAATGCACATTGTTTTTTTCCCCAATCCTCAATCAGAACACTTGAGCGGAAATGTTTAGGAAGGAAACTCTGTATTTCATTGCGCCCAGCAGGGTCGGCCAGACCAATTGTGATGAGATTATTGTCAATTAGCACTTTCGTGCTCCTGTGATTTTCATTGGCGGGTTTGGATGTAGGTTGAATTGTTATTGGCTCTCACAGGTGTGCCATCTGCTGTTAGGACACTGAAAATCAGTGTGAAATTTAAAGAAATAGTTACCACAAAAAGTACAATTCATTATTTACTCACCCTCATGTCATTCAAAACCCATAAGACTTTTGTTCATCTTTGAAACGCAAATGAAAATATTTTTAATGAAACCTGAGACCTTTCTAACCCTTCATTGAAAGTCCATTCCATCGAAACATTGATATTTAAAAAAAAGACTATCCAAGTCTTCTGAAGAGGCATTATTGTTTTATATGATGAACAGATTTAATTTAGGCTTTTTATTCACATAAATATTGATCAACGCATATATAAACAGAAGCTCTAACGTGTTTGCGTGAAACGTGAGAACAAACCTCATTGGTTCTCCTTCGTCAAACAGGCAAATTTCAAACAAACTTTTTAAAACATAAAGGTTGGAGGACTTTCAGTGGAGGAACAGAAATGTCTCAAGTTTCATAAAGAATATCTGCATTTGTGTTTCAAAGACGAACAACAGTCTTATGATTTGGAACGACATGAGGCTGAGTATTAGAATTATACAGGAAGACCATAAAGGTTGAAACGCTGTTGGTCTATTATTAAAATAGAGGCCTGGGTTATGCACCTACTTTAAAGATTTTTTGGATGTGCATATACCATTTCACTTTGTTTGAGTAACATTGTTTTTATTAGGAAAATTATGAAAGATTTGTCTTTAAAGATTCTCTTTTTGAATATGTATCTCTTTGCTCAGAAAAAGGAGATTCCATAAAAGACCTGACGAAGGCCGAAAGAGTCGAGTTTGAGAGCATTGTGACATGCTGTATTTTGTTCTTTTTTGAGTAATAGAATTACTCGTAAAATATAAATTACTCATAGTGTTGTTATAGAATAAAAATTTCCATTCATTTTCATACACAGCAACCTCTGAAGTTAAGTGAGTTTTCTTGTTTTGCCCTGAGCTACGTCCAACAGCACAGTTAGGTCGCTTTCCAACTTTAAACAGCCATTTAGGATAAACCGAGTTGACGGCTGACTCTTGTTAGCTTTGCCTGTTTCTGTATACAGTAAGATGGAGAGAGAGAGAGAGCAGAAGGGTAGCGCTGTCAAACTGCAGGCTGGTTTCTGAGTGACACCACATTTCTTGAGCCTTTGTAACCGTCACCTTGTGTCACTCACACACACTTTTTGTATTGCTCTTTTAACCTTTTGAAACATTGCCAACTTTCTCTGTGGACTGCTCTTGTACGGAGTGATTTGTGATGGACAGATGGACATTGGAAGGCCACTTTGTTCACTATTCCAGGCTTAACTGCAGAGATTGGACTGGCAGCTGGTGCTCACACCCAACCTTATTAGTTTCACAAAGACATCACTATTTTTCTAGAGAATAATATCCGCTGTCTCAATTTGATGTAATGCATCTGTCACTTCCTCGGCCTGGCTCTTTCTGTGTGGCAGTGCGGTCCAGCTGGACAGCAAAGTTCATGCCAATGTCACCTGTGGTAGATTTTTCCCCTACACACCTGACTTAAGTTGAACCTGGTGTCCATGACACCTGAAAATATTTTACTCAGTTGAGTTACCTCTGAACGCGCGAGTTGACACAATCTAACCCTAAGAGTCGAACGAGGTCTCGCCCCCTATCGAACACTATCACTTGGGAATAAGGTCTCTAGTGTTCTTAACTTGCCCCACACTATCACTTGGTAGTAAGGTCTCTAGTGTTTCGCTAAATAACTTGTTCCACTAACTAACTTTGCTGTGCAGCAATTACAAACAGACAGACTTCAGCAAATGTCCTTCAAATGCTTTAATCACGGCCGGGAGATCTTCCCGAGCAGTTCTCAGAGAATCTCCCCCAAGAAGCAAGGCCGGAGGATCTCAGACAAATTCCATTGAGAATCCCACCAGTGAACACGAATACAACAGTTTTTATACAATAGAGACAACAAATAAGATCATTGTGACTAACACGTCACGCTCAATATGATTGGTTCAGTTGGTTCAAAAGCCTCCACCGTTTTCCCTCAGTCACTGGCATAAGCAAACTCTGTTTTTGTGATTACTTATCACAAGGTTTGAAAAATAGTCATCTGTCTAGTTTCATTTCCCATATGTTATTTATACACGCATGCACACACACACTCAAAGTCACAAGTTTTCCCCAAAGAGTTTGGAAACATTTAAAAGATGTTTATCTTAAAAATGCGTCACATACCTCACTGCCCTAACCTAGCTCCCCTCTGCCCATCATTCTTTTGATTTTTTTTTTTGTGCACTTGTTGTAAAAGACTTCAAAGTATTAAGGCAGGTGTCACAATATATGTTTATATATGTTATCGCACATCAAGCAGGTTCGGTTGAGCTTCTAATTATGTTCGCTGATCAATGTTTATGTGTGAATAAAAGCCTAAATTAAATACGTTCATCATATAAAGCGATCAAGTCTCTTCAGAAAATTTGTACTAACCGCTCAATTTTTTAAACCGCAAAAGTTTTACGATCTCTTTATTAAGTTTTTGAAGCGTCAAAGGGGTAGTTGTCTATGGAGGGACAGAAAGGTCTCAGAGTTCATTAAAAAGTTCTTCATTTGTGTCCAAAGATGAACGAAAGTCTTACAGGTTTGGAACCACATGAGGGTGAGTAATTAATGACATAATTTTCATTTTTGTGTGAACTAACCCTTTCGTGATAGACATTCACCCACAAATCTAAACAGAGGCTGTTTTCACTAAATGAGTGTCAGTGTGCAAAATACAGCAGCTGTGTTTGAATGGAATACTAGTGTAATGCTAATGCTTTCTATTGTATAATGCTACACATAATGCACACTGCAAGAATAGTAAGAGTAGTATGTTATTCCAAGCCAAACCAGAAACAGTAGCCAGGTACTTGGAATCATTGAGCTTTGTTAAGCCTATAAATTAGAAATTAAAAACTTTGAAATAAAAATATTAGGACTGTCCAAAAAATTAAATTATATATATATATATACACTCACCGGCCACTTTATTAGGTACCCCATGCTAGTAACGGGTTGGACCCCCTTTTGCCTTCAGAACTGCCTCAATTCTTCGTGGCATAGATTCAACAAGGTGCTGGAAGCATTCCTCAGGGAGTTTGGCCATATTGACATGATGGCATCACACAGTTGCCGCAGATTTGTCGGCTGCACATCCATGATGCGAATCTCCCGTTCCACCACATCCCAAAGATGCTCTATTGGATTGAGATCTGGTGACTGTGGAGGCCATTTGAGTACAGCGAACTCATTGTCATGTTCAAGAAACCAGACTGAGATGATTCCAGCTTTATGACATGGCGCATTATCCTGCTGAAAGTAGCCATCAGAAGTTGGGTACATTGTGGTCATAAAGGGATGGACATGGTCAGCAACAATACTCAGGTAGGCTGTGGCGTTGCAACGATGCTCAATTGGTACCAAGGGGCCCAAAGAGTGCCAAGAAAATATTCCCCACACCATGACACCACCACCACCAGCCTGAACCGTTGATACAAGGCAGGATGGATCCATGCTTTCATGTTGTAGACGCCAAATTCTGACCCTACCATCCGAATGTCGCAGCAGAAATCGAGACTCATCAGACCAGGCAACGTTTTTCCAATCTTCTATTGTCCAATTTCGATGAGCTTGTGCAAATTGTAGCCTCAGTTTCCTGTTCTTAGCTGAAAGGAGTGGCACCCGGTGTGGTCTTCTGCTGCTATAGCCCATCTGCCTCAAAGTTCGACGTACTGTGCGTTCAGAGATGCTCTTCTGCCCACCTTGGTTGTAACGGGTGGTTATTTGAGTCACTGTTGCCCTTCTATCAGCTCGAACCAGTCTGGCCATTCTCCTCTGACCTCTGGCATCAACAAGGCATTTCCGCCCACAGAACTGCCGCTCACTGGATGTTTTTTCTTTTTCGGACCATTCTCTGTAAACCCTAGAGATGGTTGTGCGTGAAAATCCCAGTAGATTAGCAGTTTCTGAAATACTCAGACCAGCCCTTCTGGCACCAACAATCATGCCACGTTCAAAGTCACTCAAATCACCTTTCTTCCCCATACTGATGCTCGGTTTGAACTGCAGGAGATTGTCTTGACCATGTCTACATGCCTAAATGCACTGAGTTGCCGCCATGTGATTGGCTGCTTAGAAATTAAGTGTTAACGAGCAGTTGGACAGGTGTACCTAATAAAGTGGCCGGTGAGTGTATATATATATATATATATATATATATATTATTTTTTTTATTTTTATTTATTTATTATTTATGTATTTATTATTATTATTATTATTCAAATATTTCAAAATATTACTTTATTTTTGATCACATAAATGCATTCTGAATGAGCATAAGAAACTTCTTTCCTCAATTTTTTTAAACTAGTATCTAAAATACACTTCCATATGCTTCTGTTTCTTAAACAGTTTCCATTTTAATAATAATGATAATGCTAAATTAAATACAGTATAATATGAATTAAAAGTAAAATTTCTGGTTTGGTGTCAATGAAGGGGTTTTTGAACTGTATTGTGGTAACCTTGGGAACACCTAAGATAAATAAAATAAAAACTAAAGCTCTGGAAACACCACAGCAATGTACATAAATTAAATGAGAATGCTAATGTCCATGAGACAGTATTATGTTTGTTTTTGTGTGTGATTCATGCCTTGACTATACTGAGATATTTAAAGCAGAATGCTCTGTCTCAGATTAGCAGCTAGTAGAAGTATACTGATGCCTTGGCAACAAGTCTTGAGTGAAGCTGCCAGGATTTATACAAAGACATGTGCACACATCCACGAATGCACATACTTTCCCTTTTCCACATCATATATTGACAGATGCTTGGGGCTCATATCAGTTTCGGAGGCTACATCAACACCCTCTCTACAGAGAATCCATGAATCTTCACAGAATCGCAGGATAAACAGAAAAATGATGGGACGTTGTGGCTAAAAGGAGAGTGGGGGGGGAAGTAGTACAGCATTGAGAGACGTGTTAAGTCTAGATTTATCCGTCATGTCCTGGAGCAGTTGGCTGTGCCGATCCTAACCAGTGGGTATTGGACAGATTGGCCCACATGTGTACATACGTTTTCCTTCTGGATGGAGGAGAGGGAGGTGGACATATGAGGCGGACCACCACACACTATTGGCACATCTAAATTGAATTTCTCTGGCAAGCAACTCACAAATGTGAAATAGGCCGCACTCAACCAGCACTGCAATTTCACATCAGTTTCCGCTTGAAAAATGTGTGCCTGGATGACAAGATGGCTGCACTGCTTTTCATGCAAGTGTCATTAAACCAAGCATTCCGATCCTATCTGTGTGCCAGTGCTTAAGGTAGACTGGTTAATGAGAGCTTATGTAACATTTACACACTTCGCTGATGATTTTACACACTGCCAACACTCTCCGAGACATTTTTGAGGAAGTTTTAGGCACACGGGTGAAACGTGATATGCTTCTGGGTAAATTTTTCAGTGATTTGGGCAATAACATCACAAAATTAATTTAATTGAGAGAGTCCCTAAAATTGCAAGCATGTTTAGTATATACATCCAGCCATCAGCCATCATTCATTCGTTCTATCTATCTATCTATCTATCTATCTATCTATCTATCTATCTATCTATCTATCTATCTATCTATCTATCTATCTATCTATCTTCTTTTTTTCTGTCTATCCTTCTTTCTATCTTGCTTTTGTTTTTGTTAGTTCTATCTATCTGTTGTTAAATAGTTTTATCTATTGTTCTGTCTATAATGCTCTGTTTCTGTCTCTCTCTTGGTGTGTTTAAATACTTTAGTGAATAAAAGTGGAGTTCAAATAGAATTTTTTTTTTTTCAGTGTTTCTGCATGAATATGTTTATAGATATCAGTGGATGCATGGCCCATAGAGCCTTTTTGAAATCGTGCATCTGAGGAAATCTATGGCTTATATCTGAACTTGATTTTAATGGAGCAAAGATCAATAATAATTTGACAAAAATCTGTAAACATTATTTAACAGTGGGCTTTCAATCAATGTATTTTTGTCCCACCTGGAACCTTGGCTTCTAATGATCAGGAAAACTCTCAAATGGACGAGACTTTGCAACAAATAGTCAATAATGAAATGGCGGTGTATGTGACTGGCAGAATTTTAAATGTAAAACCACTGCTGTCGAAATCAAGAGCGTTCATGCAGCCTTAAATACACTAAGTTACTGAAATATGTCATAACAGATTTTTTTTTAGCTTTCATAAAGCTGTTTTTGCCTGTTAGGTTTTTTAAACATTGCACTTCAGAGCTTGGCCAATTATTTAAGGAATTTCACTATTTAGTGCATGGTTGTTACTTATCTTAAGTAGTAAAGGGAGGTTGTGATTACTTAAAAATGGCAAAGATTGAGTATTTAGTTGCACAAAAATAATAGTTTTTAAAAAAAACATTTTTACTCATAGATATTCTATATGTGATATTTAAAGGTGCTCTAAGTAACTTTTTTACCTTAACTGAACAGCTTCGGAGTCAGTGGAATGGTTATATTACTTATTTCGGGTTGAATGGTGGTGGTTTCGCACCCCCCTGGTGCCCGAGAGCGGAAAAATCCCACTTGCAACTTTGGGCCGGCGGGTCGCCGGCCTCGCCGTCAGGAAGTATCGTGTGAAATCAGGTCTCGCGATGTAACAAATTGCTTTACGGCGCCCACATCCAAGCACCGGCTAGTTATAAGCAAAGGGCAACGATAGTTTGCGTTATGGCTGAGACTGTAAAAAAAATTTTTTTGACGGAGGACCAGCGAAAGAGGAAACGGGAGACTGACCGAGCAAGAAGTCAGACTAGAGTAAACATCTGACCGGCATTTTCAGAATGCAGAGAACTGAGAGAAACAGAAGCCTGCAAAACGGATGCTGACCAGGCTTTCTTGCTGTTGCACTTGTAAGTATCTTTGGAATAAACTGTTTAATATTTAGATTTCAATATAAAACAGTTGACGTACTTTACAGATTTGACATATGAGTTGAATTACGATGCGCATCTGATAATAGGCAATAAACATGTTGAACATATCATGATCGAGCTATAAAAAACGTTCTGATGTTTTCTTAGACAAGCAAAGGTAAACTGTCATTCTACCAGATGAACGTACCGGTATAGACCTTGCTAATATAACTTTAGACAAATTAGCCTCCGATATATATTTGTTATGCTCATGCCCACTCTACAAAAAAACAAAAAACAAACACGAAAGCAGTTGGCCTCGTTCATATCGTTCATTCCCGGTAAAAAAAAAAAACTAGTATGCATGACAACACAATAAAAAAAATAAAAAAAATCGCCATCAGTTGGCAAGAAAATATTGCTTTACTTACCTCGGTAGATATAACGTTACCTGGTTTTGAAATAGCCGGTTCATGCTCAGCAGGGTTGACAGCTGATCAGCTGGGTTGCTCGTGGAGGGGGGAGGAACAACAGTTCGTTTTTACGACAGTGTTGTGTTTGAAAGCATTTACTACCAGACGCTAGGGGGAGCTTCGTAGAGAAAAAACACTCAGGGTTGCCTGGTGCCCCTTTAATGTATGTGATAGTCAGCAGTTTATTTCAGTTTTGCTTTTGTCAAAAATTTTAATTTAAACACTAACATTGGATATTAAAAATGTCCAAAATCAAAAGCACAATGACACAGCGATTTACACAGCGATTTGAGGGAGCGATCATACTTGATATCTAATTCAAGTGCTCAAAAGAACTTAATTCGATAATAGTTTTGGAGGACAGTGAATGAAACCAAGCGTGACTTATTGGTCTGGTACTAATTTTGTTTTGAGTTTGAGAGGATATGGGTTCTAATCGATTTATTTTTATTTTATTTATTTATTTATTATTTTATTTAATCAAAATTGCAGCTGTATGTCTGTAGATGTAAAACAGTGGGAATTCATCTATTTGCATTTTCCTTTTAGGTTTTATTAGAATGGATAGCGAAGTTTCTGGCCGTTTGGATAAGGAATAGATTGGAGCATGTGCCACTAAGCGTTTCCACCAAAGCTCCTAGACGCTCTGCTGAAAACACCTAGCTGTGTGCGCTTGAGAGCGTTTTTGCATCGCAGCGTTTTTTCAGTTGAGATGTTTCGTTGCTATGATACAGAATATCCGTAGCACAGTTTACTGTTGTGACAGTTGGTCGGTGTGGTATTAGTCCCGCCCCTCCTCCACTGTGATTGGACTTGGACGGTTGGGTAAAAAGTGACAGTGATGCGTTTTTTTGTGATGCGTGAACTCTGACATTTTTTAAAACTTCTCTGAAAACGCACCTTTTTTCACTTGCTTTTAACGTACCTTGATGTGTCCGTCTTTTCTCCTCGACGTGAATCTGTTTGTTATGTGCATGTTTTTGTCTATTTTTTATTATTTTTATTTTATTTTTTATTTATTTATTTTTTATTGCCTTGTTAAGCACTTTGGTCAACGCCAGTTGTTTTAAGATGTGCTATACAAATAAAATTGTATTGTATTGTTTTACCCAAAGTTGAACATTCTTCAACTCTCGGCGACCAGTAAAAAAGGCGGGCGCTTCAGCGTGAAGAAAACACGCAATTGAAAACAATTGAAAAAAAAAAAAACGCTTTGATGGACACACGGTCTAATACCAACCGCAACAACTGCTGAGCAAAACAATCATTATTACACAGACAAAGAAATAAACTCCTGCTCGACAACTAGACGTGTTTTCTTCTATTGAATGAAATGGTGGGCCTATCTTTCACCTGTCCCCACTCCCCCATATGATGCATATGGTTTATTCGTAGCTTTTGGAAGCAGTGACTTGAATATTTGTCTTAAGTGTGTCTAAAGTAGTTAGCCCACTCAGCATATCATTGAAAGCCAGAAGATGAGCTCCATTAAGGAGGTCACCTCAGTCTCGCTGTATCCCTGTGGCTTCTGTGTCTGATTTGGCATGTTCTCTCCCACTGCTCTCCCATAAGCTCCACCAGTCATCTCCATAAAAAGACCCCATTAAACATGTCCACTGCACACAGCGCTCAGCTTAGCAGCCTCCAACTGGCATTCTCACCCACGCGTTTCCTCTCTCTCCGCTAAACGAGTTATGAAAAGAATAGTAAATATTTTCAAGAGAATGCACTTTAATTCAGGACACCGTACGTTTATCTTTTCATGAGACTGGGTAATGAGCGATATCAACCAAGCTAATAAGGAGTCAGTGCTTTGCAATCGTGGGCAGATGGTGTCCTCCAATGGCATGTGATGTTTTCACTAAATGGACGATTTAATTCAGCCAGTTCTGGGATGAAGATGTTGTACAGAATGGAACGGAATGGACAGAATTATGATGGGACACCTTTTCTGTCTAAAATGGGCTCTGGCCAAGGACACGGTATATAGAGTCTATTGTGCGCTTCAGAGAGGATGTGGCGTGATCTCATTGACTTTGCCGTGCTCCGTACACTAGATAGTGCAGCTGCTGTGTCCCAGGGCGCAAGCCGAGTGGAAATGCCCTTCAGGATCCATGAGAAAGGCGGCTGGATTGTTTGGGTACCCCGCCAGCCTGTGTGCCCTTAGAGCAGCGATGCAGCGAAAGCATGTTTGCACCGTTGATGCAGCTTTTTTAAAACCACCCACGTCATTTTATGCAAAAACACACACTCACTTCTAGCCCATTTGCCCAGCAGGTCTCAGCCTTGCATCTCTCTCCCTGGGTTTGCAAGAGGCGACTGTCAGTTGTCTTAATTTCCCCCATCGATAGCATCGCAGGCTATTAATTAGCTTGAGCTCTGTGGAGCCTAATAGCAGTCAGAAGCTGGCTGTCAGAGCCGCGCTGCTGTTTATTTGTTTGTCTCTCTTGCTGCGGGGGGTTGGTCTGCTCACACCAGCGCAGGCCACTCTTGACGATTTAGTAATTAAGTTTGGTAATAGAAGTAGTTAATCAAGGCCTGGGATTATACCACCTGCAGCGGAGGCCTGCCAGCAGGGAGGATAAGCTCTTCTTCCCTGAAGGAGAAGCTTCAACTGTTGGATTTTTCTCCTGCCATGTGCAGGCCGCATCTCCCACCTCGCATTTGTCCCACTTTGATTCTCCCCTCAGCGGCAGAGCTCATCTTCTGATTAGACAGCATCAGGCCCTGGACTTATCTCACACTCCATTCACATTGTACGCATCAGTTTTAGGGAAGCTAATTTGAAAATGAAGCTTTGCTTTTTTTATTCTTTTCTGGACTTAATTAGGCAATATTATACTAAACAATTGGTCACTTTTATTGTGTATTTTTTGTGTTGTATACTTTTTGTTATATAATTCATGTTGCTGAATAAAATTAAAAGCCTTTAACCACTTAAATAAAATTAACTGTCCAATTAAACCCATACAATAAACTGAACTTTCCAACATCAAACTGAATTTATAGATTTGACTTAAATACCTTCATTTTAATTAAAAGCTTTAAGGCTTTTAAATTGTATGTTTTCAAGACAGCAGAGAGACTAACAAGTTAGTAACGTGAATAATGTTATAATGATGACACTAATAAATAAACATCTCATCTGACAGAAGATACTGAATCAGGCAATGAGTTTTTCTCTGCGTCTGACAGACGTCAACAACTAGAGTCAACAACTTTCACCCACGTCTTTCAAAATAAAAGACTTGCCTCAGAAAAACAGTTAGAAACGTTTTTTGTCATGATTGTTGTTGTTCCTTGGACTACACAATCCGTGACCCTCTCAAACCGGTCTTGCGACCGAGAAGTTGAGAAACACTGATTTAAATCAACAAATCGAATTTGTCTGAAAGAACTGATTCACTTTGATTATTACTTCAATTTGTTTGGCTGTAAAGCTGTGTGTAGAGAACATTTTGGCAATTTTGTCACATATTTAATGAAATATTGCACTTAATAAAGATAATTGACAAGACTTATATGCACAGGCCATCTGCATGAACTGATTGTGTCTGATTATTGTAAAACTGAATTCGCCATACAGTGAAAAACATTAACATAGCACTTTGCAGTTCTTTACTGCTTTTTGCTGGAAAGGCTAGCTTGCTACAGTTTACATTTTTAAGAAACCAAGAACTGTCATGCTCTTGATGAATGTAACTCGTAGCATTGCTAATCTTAGTTTAGTTTCCCCAACACTGATACACACTCACAGCAGGTTGTTTTAATACATACACAGCTTTTTGAATTCGATTATGTTTGCCTGGCTCTATTAGCCTGCTCTTCCTTTTAACAGATTTTTTTATTCATTTTTATCCCAGCACGAGACCTCATTTATTAGCCCCGTCTGTGTCTTATGTGTGTTTTTATCAAAGTGGCTGAAAACAACAGTAGTCGCTAAGCTCTGTAAAGTTTGCACCCCACGTAGAACATTGGAGAGGTGTCAACACTTCCAGACACACGCTGGGAGTTAAACTATGAATTCGCTCCTTGTCTTGAAAGATATCATGCCACACCAGCTGGTTTGGCAAGAGCCTTGCAAATCAGCTTAAGACCCGTCAGTTTAGACCATAAGGCACAAGTTCCTCCCATTTTAAAGCATTTAAAGTGCTTCTCAGGGTGATATTTTTATTTCCAACTTAAGTACCCATTTCTCACATACTATACAGTTTGGTGCCAATATAAAAACATGTTTTCTGACAGAATTTGGAGAAATGGAAGTTGAGGAGCATTTTGAGGACTTCAGCATTATCTCAGATAGAAATCATGAATTACCCGTTTATGTCTTCATCCGAGCGGCAATAAAACTGTCACAGCAGCCATAACATTCCTTTGTAATGTACGCAATTTGTGTCAGTGCGTGAGCCTGCCTGGGGAGAGCAATAACATGGATGTGATGAAATATGAAAGAGTGGGCTTGCACAGACTGAATGATCAAAACTCTAGTACTGTAGGAGGTTAACGAATGAGAGGTATTTGTGAGTAAAAACATGTGAGATGTCAGGTCTCTGAAAGGCCCCGATATACTTCAAGCAAAATTGAAGAACGAACTAGTGTGACGTCATTTCAAACTAAATAAAGAAGTTTGTCTGGAATTGGATTCTGGAGTTCAAAATAGCTTGACAAAGCGAAATTTCCGGAAAACTACAAATGGCCCATGGTGGTTATGTAATAGGTATGTGTGCTCTGAGACTACAAATCTTTTTCAGTGGAAATCTTTTCCAGTTAATATCTTCTGTTCAGTCCGTTGAGGTCAGACTCAAGTAAAAACATGAACACACTGTGTGTCCATAGTAGAACTTGAAGTTGTACTTCTAATTAAAACCTACATTGACACTGTTTTTCATAATTAACTCTTTACCTGCCATTGATGTACATTTTTGTCATTTGTGAGACAACACCTCCCCGCCATTTTCACTGTTAGGGAGCTATGACACATCTTTTGAAAGAGTACCGAATCTCCTGATCAAAACACATGAGAAGAAGATGCAAAAACAAGCAATATCAAATGTCATATCATAGCTATAGGACTGTGCAAGCAGCTGGGGTTGTTGAGGGACTCGATCTACTCCATCTATGTTTTAATGTTCACTAACAGTATATCGCTGCAAGGGTATTTCAAACTTCTTTTTACCCCTAAGCATAGAACATAAAAGAACTTCACCTTGAGTATAAGAGTATATAAGGGCCTTAAGAGTGTGTTTTTTCCCTTTGAGCTTTTACCTGGTCCATCATCTGGCCTACGAATCATGCTCTGACCTTGTTTTTATCGCTAATTGCTCAACACAAGCTCAATTTTTAACACTGCAGATGCTGTGAAGCTTCTGAGAAAATGACGAGTGAGAGAAAAACAGATAAAGTGAGATGAGAGTCTGAAAAAGTCCAGAGGTCATGAGAGCCAGTAACTACTGACTTGAAAAGAAGCCGGAGAGGCACGCAATACTTGTCTGCATTTAGCAATGGACATTAAAGCCAATATGTTTGTATTCAGTGAGTGTTTTGGGTAATTAAAGTGAGGGGGCTGTGAGAACGTGGTCATTCAGAGGACAGATAAAGACTGTTTGATTGTAGACCACAGGGGAGTCCTTTATGTGTCTTTGCTTCTCTGTGTGGACTTAGTCTTGGCTTTATAGATTGGAGGGATAAATCAAAAGTAGTACGAGAAGCTACTTTGTCCCATTAAGTACAGTTCTCTTATAATGTTAAAGGTTCCAGAAACAATACAATTTGGGAAATTTTACGTTGATTTACATTTATTCATTTAGTAATCACTTTTATCCTCAACTTTTGAGGAATGCAAACAAGCGATTCATCTAAAGAGCCAATAAATACGAGAAATGCTATTAATACAAAGTTTCAGAATACCATCCTTCAGGATAGTGAAAGGTAGAATAGGGAGGGATTAAGGAATAGTGAGAGCATTGGTGAAGGAATTGTAAAATATATATTTTTAATTCAGCAGGTTGCAGTTAAGTGCTCATGAAGAGAGGATTTTCAGCTGTTTCTTGAAAATTGTCAGGGATTTGGTTGTCCAGAGAGGGTTGTGGAGAACATTCCACCAGCAAGGAACAGTGAACGAAAATGTTCTTGAGAGTGATTTTATGCCTTTCGGAGGCTCCTTGAGGGCACATAAACTTGTAAGAGAGAGAGTAGGTAGGAGGTTGCGGAGCCTGTGGTCAGCCTTTAGACCATCTACTTTCTCTTTAACTTTTTTTTTTGTCCTAACCAGCTGCAAAGGCAACGAACAACAGGG
This sequence comes from Semotilus atromaculatus, assembly GCA_031834385.1. Lineage (NCBI taxonomy): Eukaryota > Metazoa > Chordata > Actinopteri > Cypriniformes > Leuciscidae > Semotilus > Semotilus atromaculatus. The sequence goes on from JAULUF010000015.1 coordinate 12,252,985, forward strand.
GATTCTATTCTATTCTTATCTTATACTTATCTTATTACATTGTGCGTGAGAGAGGGAGTCTGCCCACACACAATTTTTATTGGCTGTGATTTGTCATTGTTTTTGTCACATCTTGTAGCCCTGTCATATTTGGTGTGGACAGTTAGTTTGCTTGTCACTGGAATCTTGTCATATCACGTCTGGTTATGACACAATGTTAAAATAAAACAGGTTCTTTTTGCTTCTGCACCTTTAATATGTCTTGAAAAATTATGCATGTTATGATTGGCTAATCATTTTGTATTAAATGCTATATTAGGATGTGATATTGCCATCCATTTATTAAGTGCTAATGGTTATGAGATTGATACCATGACACATTTGTGCATCTGTAGATGCAGGATTGGTTTTCAGGATATATTTAAATTTTCACTCTTTCTTTCTTCCTTTCTAACTTCCTCCTTTTAACTTCATCTCTTTTCTCAACTTTAGTCTTAAAATGACTGTAAATGTACTTTTCTGTTTTTACTACCCCATACAAATCATCCAAAACCGATATAAATCCAATTTACTATTACATATAAATGATCCCAAAGGCATTACATAGTTCTCTCCCTCTCTTTTCAAGGGTAAAACTCTAATATGCATTAAAAGAACTCTATGAAATTCTAGTTCAATAACTCTTAAATGAACTGTATTATAATCAAGGCCATGACACCTACATGCAGCGTCTGTACAGTATAAAGAGTGCTCTGAGTGGCTAAAACGCATTAATCTGTTGTCGCTCCGAGAAGTTGTAAAGCAAATCTTTTTTATCTTCTAGGCTGTCTTCTCGTTGACTAATGTCAACTTGAGCCACTTGGAGAACCTGATGTACAAGTTAAAGGCTAGACATGAGCGTAAATTCAAAGCTTTTTTCCAGGATTTTTTTGTAGTTCTTCTTTTTCAAAGCAATCTTAAGGTAAAATACATTGTAATCTGAAATGCATAATGAGTAAAAAATCGAGGAAAATTACTGACATGGCCAATTCAGACGGGATTAAAAATGACAAAAAGCGTTGGTAATTATTACATCACATCTGAGAAGGGCTTACGTTTCCATAAATGGGCAACATGGTGTGAAGAGGGAGCTTTGCTTTATGAATGTCAGAGTATCTCTATATAGTGCAGTGAAAAGAGCAAGGAAAATCCTGTTTTTCCCCTATGCCCTTCAAGGATATATTGAGACATAAGTCTAGTCTGTTTTTGTATTTTCTGGATCCTCCTGGTAAAGCAGCCAAGTATCACATGTGCTGGGTACATTTCTTTTTTTTTCTGTATGTATTTTTATTATATATATATGTATATAATATAGTGTGTGTGTATATATATATATATATATATATATATATATATATATATATATATATATATATATATATATAATATAGTATAATTAGTACGGTATATAATTTTTTTCTTTTTTACGTTAATTTTATGAATTGATTTATACATTTTATTTTGTAAATTAGTATTATTCATTACCATTACTGACACCTATAAAATAAGGTGTCAGTAATGGTAATGAATAATACTAATTTACAAAATAAAATGTATAAATCAATTCATAAAATTAACGGAAAATAGAAAAAAGTTGTCTGTTTTTTATACTTTTAATTAAAATAAAATGATCATTGAATTATTTAATTCTTTTTTCTGTTTCTTTCTTTACTTGTAACTGGTTTTATATAACAAATATTTACTTTTTTATATATATTTATTTGTTTTGTATAATATTGTTGTTATTATATTTATACATCTTTTTTTTTTTACTTTTTTTTTTCTTTACTTGTCACTGCTTTTGTTGTGTGTATTGATGCCTTGCCAATATTGTACATATAACAATCATGTTGATAAAGTGCTTTCCATTCGCCATTACCCATGCACAGCCAGCCAGGACCTTCATAGAGTTGGAGGAGGAAAGAGCTAAAGCAGAGATAGAGGATGAATGAGGAATGATAAAAAGAGGACTAGGCAGAATGCAGGATTTGGTCTCAGCATATCTTCCCTCCTCTCCTTTGAGTGTTAGCATCCGGACAGTGTGAGCTTCGGCTGAGCATTGTTCAGTATGTGTGGGGGGTGTCTGTAGAAAGCTTTGATGTGAGCTGTGCTTTGGGTGGAACTTGACGGGCTCTGATCTCCAGTGTCTCCTCATTATGGCAATGGCCCTGCAGCAAGCGGATAATGTCAAATAATGAATGTTGAAATTGGCTCAGCTATTTGGGAATAACAAGAAATGTTTTTCTTATGGCGGTTATGTGCTGCAAATTGAAATTTTGATTGTAGTAAAAGGTCAGATTTTGAAAGGGAGTATACCCGCCTGACCTTTCCAACCAGCTTTTAACTCTTTATCCGTCGGCGTATGTTTCCCGCTAATGACTGCAGGTGTGACATTCTCCTCGTTCCACATGAGAGGAGGGAATTCTGGCCTCTGAATAAACGGCAATGGGCAGCCATCAAACGAGGCGATGTGGACTTGTTTTTGAGTTGCGGGTCACAGGGTCACCCGGTTTGTGAAGAACACTCACAGATTGGTGCGATGACACTTTGTAGTGTGGCAGCTTGGCAGAGCTCCACACAAAGATTGTGTCATTCAACCACTATACACCCACTTCACGTTCAAACACACTACTGAGACCCTGGACTCATACACTGATAGTTTGATAGCGGGTTGACAAGTCACACACAGATACAGTTGCCTTTTTGTCCTTGTTCTCCATTCGAAAACTGAATGAATGGTTTTGGCAGCTCACAATAGGCATTCATGTTATCTTTGGAACTGCAGTGCTTTCTAAGGTTTATCCGTCGCCCCTTCTTCCTCTCCTCCATCTTTCCCACACTACTGTATTGATCTGTGTCGACTTCTTCATGCCTCCATTCACAGAATATACAGTACTAGACTCTGCCTGCCTGTTTCAGCCACCCCACTGGTTTCCATTATTGAGCAGATTTATAGCGAAGCAGAATGGGAAAAGTGAAAGAAAAAAAAAAAGACAGAGAGATGAGATGAGATGAGAGACAGATAAAGCGTGAAGGAGTGTGTCGGCACAGCTGAGGTGATAATTGCATATGTAGAAGCCAAGTATAGAGCTCTATGATTATTGCTGACAAACACTAACCTGACATTATCAGAAAGCTAAAACGCATGCAGGGTTGGACATTTGTACCTCTTCTTTACTTTTATCCTCTCCAACCTTCCACAGAACTTTCTTTTTAGCATTACAGTGGAAAAAACCTACAACCTCTGCAGAAGGACTGATGTTGAACTTGAGAAGTCTGTCCCTGAGTACATTACAGGCTTTGATCAGGCATACAAGATGCTGTAAGTACTGTTTGTGCAAGCAGTGGAGCTCAAATTTGACTTTGATATTGTGTACCTGTCAGCGGTAATTAATGACAAGCACTCAAAGCTCTTGATTAATCACGACTCGTTTAAATGAACAGGATATGGGTCCTGCTCAGCCAGTTACTCCCATTTACCTTGGCTTGTTGCTCTCATTTTACACACTTAATTACCACAACTGCTCCCTTATAGCCTCTTAGGGGCCCAGTGTAGAAAATGAGTCACTTGCTGGGCCTTTGTTGTGATTATTTATACCAAAGGCATAAAGCAGACTAAAGACCTTTAAGGGTATTAAACCATGCAATCAATTCACCTTTAAATCAGAGGGAATCATGGTCAAACGCTCAATTGGTGCCACTGAACTTTAGGCCGGTTTCATTAGATTCTCTTGGGAAAAGCATGCATTTTTTTTGGTTTCACAAGTACTCATAAAGTATACTACTTTAAAGGCCTGTTTATACCAAGAACAACTATATTGATAACAATAATAATCATTTTTATTTATATAGCACCTTTCCATTGCTCAAGGACGCTTTACAATGTACTGTAGACACAATAAATAAAACAAAGTACCAGTAGAGTAGACAATGATATCAGACAATAGTACAAGAAATAGTGAAGAATATTACTGGTGGTAGATACAAACAAAGAAATAAAAGAGGGCATCACATAGAAAGGCTATCACATAGCAAAACTGATTTAATCACATTACATAAATACAGAACATTACATATATATATATATATATAATATGCCCTCTTTTATTTCTTTGTATTTTCTTTGTTCGTATCTACCACCAGTAATATTCTATACTGTGTGTGTGCGTGTGTGTGTGTTCTAGTTTGCCACTTTGGGCATGTTTTTTTCTTTGTGTTTGTCAGAGCTGTTTGTGTTGAGTAGATGGCTACTCTCAGAGCAGTTCCTCCCTATTGGATGATATCCAGACTCTCTTCTGCCCACAGCTTTACTGCACAGTCCCTCACTGTCCCTGACTGCACTCACTGCCTACACATCCTCCTCCTCGATTTTCTTAATGTCTCTCCTAATAAATCCTAATTGTTGTTGAAATCGCACCCTCTCTCAGTTGAAATTGTTTGGAGCTGTGGTTTCTTTTCAGCTCTGCTCCTCATCTCAGCCATGTGTTTCTCATTCCACAGAGCCATCAAGGCTGTTTGGCTGCCGCTGGATTTCATTTGTGAGAGTAAGGTTGTATCTCTACCACAGAGGCGAGGAAGGAACGAAATAGAAAGCAGGATCTTTTGATCATATTCTCAGAGGAAATCTTTGATTCCAGGTGTTCTTGCATTCTTACTTTCTCCTTTCTCCATCTCTTACTGTATTTACTGCAAAACTTTTTCCTAAATCTATACACAAGATTAATTTACTTCAGAAGCAAAATTATATTATTATAATTAAGACATTAAGACTTAATGTATTCATTTTTATTTTTATTATCTCATTGGCAAATTGCAATTTTTTTACATTTATATTTGAATTGTTTTGACTAATTTATATATTTATTTGTTTTATTTAAAGGTGACATATCATGAAAATCTGACTTTTTCCATGTTTCTGTGTTAAAGTGCTATAATCGGGTCCCCGGTGCATCTACCAACCCAGAAAACGTACAAAATAAACAAACCAGTAACTTTGTTTTGGTAAGCCTTTCTCTGCAGGCATGTAAAAAAATAAGCCGGTCCAATTTTGCTCCCCTTGTGATGTAGGAAGGGGATCTTATTATAATATCACCTCCCCTTAATCTGCACGTTTCCACCCGCGGCGCCGCCATTTGGTTTTCACAAGCGACAACAGTGTAACGCAATGGCAGAAGTTCGAGCAAAGCATGCAAACTGTTCTGTCGTTGGCTACACAGACGAGCACAGAACACTATTTAGACTCCCAGCCTCAGATGAGACAAGAGAGCAGTGGATTAATTTTATTTTCAACAGAAATCCCCCAGATACAGATGAATCAATGTAACTCCACAAAAAAAAAACCCATAAATGTATCCACTAATCATTCAGAAACAGATTATTGAGTGAGATTATTTGCGTGTTTTGTTATTGTATCCGAAGCTTGTGTAAAAGGATTGGCCCTCTTCTGAACGGGGTGGGGACCAGCAGCTCATTTGCATTTAAAGGGACACACAAAAGCGGAGCGTTTTTGCTCACACCCAAAAAGCTATTTTCTATAATAGCTATAATAAATGATCTGGGGGGTATTTTGAGCTAAAATTTCACAGACCCATTCTGGGGACACCATAGATTTATATTACATCGTGTGAAAAGGGGGATAATATATCACCTTTAATGTTTTTGTTAATGTTTTAGTCAGAATTTTGTTAGATTTATGCTTAACCCTTAAATGCATTAATGTTTTGCCAATCATTACATATTCGGGTCTTTAGAGATCCAGATGTTTTATACCATCATCACTGTCCTACATTCAGCATCTGGCTCATATTTGCCATCTCAAACATATTCTCAAAACTATCATTTTCAGCATCTTCAAAATCAATATTTTGATCGCTGATAGCTTCTTCACCAGATATATACAATTTTTACGAAAAAATTTATGGAAATGTTATATTGTTTATAATGAATTGATGGAGAAATTCTAAGAAGGTTTATGTTTAACTTTAAAAAATGAATGAGGAGGAGAGTAGTGAATGACGTCCCGGGTCGTTTAAGGGTTAAAAAAAAGAAATGCCTTGTTTTGAGAGAAAATATCTTGAATTAAGTTTCTTTTTGTTATCCCATTGTCAAATGTAAGCCCGTCTATATCGATCCAATGGAGGCATTCGATTAGCGGGAAAGGTCTCACGCGTGTTCCGTCTTTTCTCATGGCAAAGGAATTTTTTTATTAAATGCAATACATTTTCTCATGTATTAACTCATTATTTCATCTGACTCCATAAATGAAAAGGTTTTAATGATTTCTGTGCATCATTAAATGTGAGCAAATGTTTGACTATTCTTTTAACTCTTTAATGAAAATAATAACAAAGTCTGTTAGAATAAAATCAAATGTTTACCATTTATTATGTCAGGTAAATGTATCATGCCAATTTCATAATCAGTTCAAAGATAATCAATACAATAACATCGAATGCTCTAGAATAAAGAGAAAGAGATGCAAACCCGACAATAAGAAATAGGCTACATGAGGCTGAGAGGCACGGCAAGTACAGAAAAGGCCCCGATCCTTTGCTGCATTCCAATAAAAAGCCAGAACCTCTTTCACATGTAAACATGCTAACAATGGTCATTTGCATTCAGAGGTTACACCTTTTTGAGGGGCAGGAGGTCCATTTTCCTATCTTCCTTTGTGTGCCAGTTTCTCTACACTTCTAAAAACCTTAATACCTTGTGTTTTACTCTTTGGGAATGAGACATTTGTACCACTCACTCTTGTGACATTTTAAATGATACTAAACATAATACTCAATCATAATCATTCATATCTATTCTTATTTGAGTTTTTAGTGTCCCTGAGAGAGGGGAAGAGGGGGAAGTCAAATGTTCATTTCCAACAAGGTCCTTTGTCTCATAGACCAGTGGTCAGGTCTATCTCTTCAACCAGTTTTTCCAGTCTTACAGTCAAATTACCAATGAGGCAACAAAAACTTGACTATATCAGTGATATATATATATTCTCTGAAAGCATAAACGCCTAATATCTTCCATCTGTTTTGCTTCTTAAGTAAATATATCTTGAATTCAGGATAATTAAACTGGAAAACAAGACAAACGTAATGATTAAGATTTTGTTCGCAATGTGCTTCGAGAAACAGGTTTACAGTTGAAAGAATGTTGAGCTATTTACAAAAGGATTATCCTCAGCATTTTGCGATCTCATGAGGATCTTGAGCAGCTGCTCTCCTTTGCAACATAAAAGTCAAGCTAGAGCAGATGTACTTTGCCCTTGTTTTTAGGAATATTTCATCCAAGGTGACCCATGCATGCAGGATCTTGTGAAATGTTCCTGGTTCTCTGTCTGTAGCATCCATAAAGTCCTTTACAACACTAGGTTGTTTTTTGCTTCTATACATTCACTAAAAAAACAAAAACAAAACAAAAAACTTTGTGGCCCTTGACACCTTGGTATCTCAGAGAGCAGGTAATTTTAGATCCATTGCAGTGCTGCAGCATCCTCCCCTGTGTCGTTTGGGTCTACATAAACGCTGGGGATCAGGTAGCGAAGGGAAGATAAATAGAGCGGCACCTCTGCAGAACACTTTAAGCAGGAGACCCAATGAACCATGCAGCTTCGTAATTATAATAAAAAATAAAAATGATGGGTGATTTTGCACTGCCATGTGTGCTGGGTGGAGACTCAGCCTCCCATTAAAAGCAGTGTGGCCCCCATATGGGCGGTCTAGCAGAGGGGTGCCAGCCAAAACCGGAATGATAATGAGGACATTGGCTCGCTTCAGAGAATTGGGGTGTAATTGAGTTAATGAATGCATTCTGTTGCATCTCTGATTGAGCGCATGTCCCTTCACCACTTCCTTTAAAGTGTTCTCTCTATGTGTGTGTGTGTGTGTGTGTGTGTGTGTGTGTGTGTGTGTGTGTGTGTGTCTCGAAAGCTCTCTTCCGCATTCTCCTCCACCTGACATTGAGCCTTAAAGGAAAAGTTCTCGCAGGAATTAAAATGGTCATTATTTTTTCCTCCATTGTGTCTTTGTTTCTTACCTGTATGACTTAATTTCTTCTGTGGAACACAAACAAGTGATTTCTTTTTTTTTTTACCATAGCCTGGTCACTTGTTTTAATATGAAAGAAAATAGGAACTGGGAATGTTTTCTTGTGCAAGTTGTGCACTCTCGTGTATCGCTTTAATGATGGGGAATGTTCTTGGCTTACTTTCTGTATATCATATTTTCCCAGTTTGAATTACTCTTTTGTTTTTCATGCTACTAAAATAACCAATGTTAAGTCTTGATTTTCTAATTCATAAATGGTTTTTAGCTTATTTTATCTGTGCAGCCTACAAGAATATGACATGCCATATCCCCAAACAAAAAAACTTTTTAATGTACAGTATTCTATTAATCAACATTAATAATCATTATTACAATATCAAGAAAAATAATAAAATTTGCCCTTGCAAAAGGTTAAATAAAATATTTCCCCTTAATGATAAAATTAAATTCTGACCCTTTTATTTCTTAAATATTAAAATAAAAGTATTTTGTAGCCATATAAAAGCAATTTTGCTAGGAACAAACAACATTTAACATATTAACAGGAACAACAGGATTGACAGTTGGAATATGCAGATGTGCAAATAAATCCTGTTGCAGTAATATGATCTGCAAGAACCAGTGCCGTTCGACATCATCAAAACTAGCATGATGCGCTTTGAAGTGCATATTTGAATATGTGCAAACGCAATAGAAATTTGAGAGTTATTGATGTAAGGGACACGTTTCAGTGAATAATGAATTAAAAGTTGGTCTGTGCCTCACACAAAGTGTGAATCTATGGTTTCAGAAGACAAATATAATGCATGGGTCATATGGACTTATTTTGTGATACTTTCATGGGGCTTTTTGGTTATTTTGGGAGCTTGGCAGTCTAACGTCTCTTTCTGAAACAACTTGACGGTGAGACAATTATGATTTTGGGTGAATTATCCCTTTAAGGCTAAATGGTTGCTCTTGTAAGCCCGTCTAGATCGGCCCAAGGGGAGGCATCCAATAGAACGTGTGAAGGTCCCTGCGTGTAAATGTCTTTCCGCGTGGCAAAGTAATTTAATTCCATTTAAGCTTTTATCTGACTCCATTTTATATCTGACTCCATTTTATCATGACCTCGAATTCAAGTCAGATTGCCAATTGGTTATTGGTCAGTTATATAATAGTTTAGCAATACATTTGATTGTTCAATTTAACTCTTTACATATATTTTACCCGTTCATATTAGGAAGCTATGTCACTCAGAGGTCTTCACGCCTTGTTTAACGTGGGTCTCACGATCACAATCTCGCCAGCTTCGGTAATTGCTATATACCTGAGATCGGTCAAATTCACGTTTACACAATCAAAGGTACTTTGGTATAGCCCCCATGGAATTGCATACACTTGAATTTAACTTAACGTTTACTTAAGTAGAGGTATGTCCACTACTACAGATAATGCCGAGTTCAGACTGCACGATTTTCAAAGTAGTCGGGTCACTGTTCTTTTCACACTGCATGACTATCTTGGCCAGCATTCAGTCATTGCTGTGTTCACACTGAACGATGGATCGGCGACAGGAGGTTTCACACTGCATGACTTTACAAGAGGAAGAATCGCTGACAACTTTTTGGCACGCAAACTATGTTTCACAACCAAACACACGCGAAAAGTGATAAGAAAATAACGCAAGACCATGCGTGCGTGAGACCGGAGTTCTCGCGTGAGACTCAAATTGTTATTAAAAATTATAGCCTCCAAGAAGCTTGCGATCCCAATCTGTGAGCTGATTTGCAGCGAAAAGGAGAGAAAAAAAATAAGATTATGCAGGAGGAAATGGTTGGGGAGACGAGATCAACTTGCTGAGCTCTGAGCAAGGATTGTGTGTTCTACAAAGAGAGTTGGGGGTAAAGAAATAATTTTGCAATGTGCTGCTGGTCAAGCAATATGTAGGCTACTTTGTTTCTGTTTGATATACTTGTAAATTAAAATACTGATATTCTGGTCTATATCTCCTCCCCGAACATCCTGCTGTCCTGTATCTTGCTCTCTCATTGGCTGTCGGTCATTGCCGATGTAGTTTTCAGTCAGAACACTTTTCACACAGCAGGACTTTGAATCGCCGACAGGTCCAGATATTTAGCATGCCAAATATCTCACGGGCGTCGGTGATTCTCTCAGATCGCGTCTTTCAGATAATGAGGTGAAGTGTTTTGCATACACTCAGCATCACGGGCTAATTTGAGTTACAAATCACGCTGAGCCTCTTGTTGCATTTCTTTCTATAGACAGAAACTTCTTTCCAAATGTAAACATTTGCTAACAATGGGAATTTGCATTCAGAGTTTACACCTTTTTGGGAGCAGAATGTCATTTACCTGGAGGACCCACCCCTCCTCTATGTGCAAGTTATCTTATCAAGTAGAACTTTATTACCTTTTGGTTTACTTCTTTGGGAATGAAACATTTGTACCAGTCATACTGAGACATTTCAAATGCTACCAAATATGTATAATAGTGTATTATAATTATTTACACTAAACCATATAGATTTTTGGGTGAATATCTGGTGATCTCAGCATGAGAGAGACAGACAACATGGGGGAGGTGATTGACTCGGGGATGCTAGTTTCTCAAGAGAGAGTCAAATGTTAATTTCCAGGAAGGTCCTTTGTCTTCTCCGGAGTGGTAGTTCCTAAACAGACTGTCCGACATTTCCCAATTCTTACACTCTCTTTATGTTATTGGATCTTCTACTACACACAGTTGAAGGCTTAGTATAACTCTCAGTCTGTTTCTCCTACAGATCGGTCAGTGGCATTCAGAGCAGGGACTGTCTATGGAGAGGAAGCTTCCATCACCTAACGTGACAGACACGCTATTCAACACCACTCTCACCATAACTACCATCCTGGTAAGTCCTGTTTTCCACTCTGGTTCCTCTGGTTCCACGTTCCTCAGTAGAGGACGCACCCTAATGATTTAGCCAAGAGATTTACACACACCCTCTGGGAATGACACAGTCTACAAACAGTCTCTCTTTAGCTTCAAGAAAATTTCTGTCAATTCTCTAATCACCTCAGGGTTCAGCACTGATCTAAATAAAGACGCTTCTCCTCTGAGATGAGTGGAAACTAACAAGTATGTGTGTGATAGCATGTCCTGGAGCAGCAACCCCCAATTGAAGATGTAATCCGCTAGGCTGTTATCTGGGGGCAATTTTCTCATCTTCTCATACACTGTATAGTGATGAGAAAAAAGAGGCTCTCCGCAGCCTTAGGCTGGATGTCGCATATCTGGCTGGGTCATTCCTCACTAAAAAGAGAGAGAAATAAAGCGACTGTGAATGAGAGGTAAATAAAGCACTCAGAAAACCAACAAATAGGTGGTGTAAAGTGGCCTTGTTTAGGATAGATGGAGAAATCTTCCTAAGTCACAATTTATACCTGATGAATGATACAATAATAACTGCTGAAAAGACGAGCATAATCATGCTGTCCACCAGCAAAACTTCGCTAGTGGGATTGGTCACAGTCTCAGATCAAATAGCAAACAACAACGATCCAGCAATATCAACTCCCGATGGACAAAATCAAGTCCCGCCCTACATTTCGTTTTGTTTAAGCCGTTTCACTTGGATATACATATCAATAGGGAAGAAAAGATTTTCGTTTCATTCCGACTTGAAGTACTCAGAATATTGCTTAGTTTGTTTAAAAGTCTAGTGGGAACATCAGCACACCAGCATCCTACACAACATATGCTGGTGTTTTCAGCAGGTTTTTGAAAACAAACTGCTGTGCAGTAAGTGAAATAGAGATGATTATATCGGGAAGGGTGTGCATGTGTGTCTCACTAAAGAAACGAGTGGAATACAGGTGGAACGATTAGTTTCTCTCAGATCTTTTATTGTTAATGTGCTTGATGTTGCAGCTAGGAGAACTGGGGAGAAGTTTGCACCATGTGTTTATTCCTCTTTAAAGATATACAAAGACTTTGGCCGCATTAAAGAGCCACCGAAGAGCAATTTCAGCTCTATCACGGCCCATTCATCACCGGCTGATTGCAAAGTCTGTTTTATCTCGGTAAACGCAGCACAGTTGAAAACATGCTGCAGAACTCAGCACCTGTGGACCATTCCACCAGCGTTTTCATTACTGCTCTGAGCTTTCTGTCATTGCTGGAGTTACAGCACACACACAAACACACAGATTGAATTTTACCCTTGTGATATGGGCTAGATCTAACATTTTTGTAAGGATAGACAGTATATTAGAGCTGGTTCGCTTGCAGTGGTAAAGCTGTCTAAACTGAACAAACAGTTCTGTGGCTTTTTGTAGTTGCTCTTGATGTCTCTGGCATTATTTCATGTGCAGAGGGAGCCAGAGCTTCAGTGCTTTGATTGAGAACACAAAAAGCTCATGTTTGTTTGTAAAATTTTTACATTGCTTTCATAACTCACAGACTACCCCAAATCTGTCTTTTGATTAATTATTCTTTCATTGATAGACTAGTTAATGGCCATTGGTAGACTTGGTAAAAACATAATATTCAATTTAATATGATATAAAATGAGCTCACTTCACCTCACATATACTAGAGAACTCCTCAGAATAATGTTACTCATTTAATACCTATTAATAATGCTAAATAATTTCTGACCTTTATATAGCAATAATTCTTTTAGCTGAGAGAAATAATGTGTGTTTAAATGGGTCATGAATTATTTTATAATGTTGAAGTCCACTTTTAATGTTAGTAGGATTATTACATTAAAGACTGCCTTAATTTATAAAAAATAAGCCATTTTATAGGCTGACTTTAGCCCTTTGTTTATATGTATTATACTGTGTGTGTGTGTGTGTGTGTGTGTGTGTGTGTGTGTGTGTGTGTGTGTGTGTGTGAAATATCTCTGAAGTATATTCCCATTTAATATTTACCTTTTTTTAGCACACCAGGGTGACGAAATTGTCAAGCCATGACTTCTTGTTTCACAGGAGTTGAAATATGAGAAAACACAAAGCCCAAACTACCTTAATCATCCATCACAATGAGTAAAACCAAATAATATAGTTCTGATGTACATTAAAAGATTGTTGACCATGACAAAATAGAAAGTGGCTGTAAGAAAATAGCTAAAGAATTGAAAATCCCCATTTTGACCATCAGGGCAATAATTAAAGAAGTTTCAATCAACTAAAGATGTTACGAATCTGCCAGGAAGATGACGTGTGTCTGTATTGTCTTAATGCACGGTTAGGAGGAAAGATTGAGTGGACAAAGACTATTCAAGGATCACAGATGGAGACTTAGTTGAGTCTTGGGGTCAGACGCCTACAAAAAATAAGTAAATCAAACAACCCCTACATCCCCACATGTTGTTTGGGCAGTTTTTAAGAAAAATCCTCCTCGCTCATCCAAAAACAAACTCCAGCATAATCAGTTGTCAGACACGACTGGAACTTCAAACGGCACAGGGTTCTGTGGTCAGATGAAACTAAAAAAAGAGCTTTTTGGCAGCAAACACGCTAGATGGGTTTGGTGCATACAAGGATAAAAAATACCCTGTGTGTACAATTTAATATACCATTGGATCTTTAATGTTGTGGGCATATTTTTCTGCTAGAGGTCCTGGACACCTTGTTCAGATACATGGCATCATGGATTCTATCAAATATCAACAGATAAAAAATCTAAACCTGACGGCTTCTTCTAGAAATCTTATAATGGGCCATGGTTAGATCTTCCATCAGGACAACGATCTAAAACAAACATCAAAATCAGCACAAAATTGTGTTATGGAGCACAAAATGAAGCTTCTGCCATGACCCTCCAAGTTCCCTAACCTGATGAGTGAGCTGAACTGAAGAGAAGTACCACCAATAAGGAGCTGGGAATCCAAAGGATCTGGAGAGCTTCTGTATGAAGGAATGGTCTCTGATCTCTTATCAGCTGTTCTCCAAACTCATCAGGCATTATAGGAGAAGACTCAGAGCTGTTTTCTTGGCAAAAGGAGGTTGTACTTGCTCTGCCGCCTCAGCAACAATAAAAGCAGCGTAGCAGATCTATTCCGCCAAGACCAAACATACAACATTGCCATACCCATTACCACGCCAATCACTCTGAGTTGTCATGACAGAATATATATATATATATATATATATATATATATATATATATATATATATATATATATATATACATATTAAAAGTATCATTATAATTTTAAAATAATTATAAAAAATTTTTTTTATAATTTTTCTCACTCAATGAAACAATCACACTCCCTTTCTCTAGCAGAGAGAACTCTACTAAGCACACGCTGAGCGCTAGCTTGTTTGGGATTGCATACATTTAGTGTGTTACAATTGGCCACAATTTCCGCTGTAGTTGTAATTGGTTCAAAAACGTTGGTGTGTTGCCAACCAGTGGGTACTGGGGCCAGAGGTGAATTCACAGTTGCACCACTTTGGCATGTGGTAATTCAGCTGCTTTTTTTCACATAACTTCCGCCGCCCGTCTCAACCATTTATTATTAGCTGGTATATAGGGTTTACTCTTTCACAGTTAATGCCTGATTTGCATAATTCCCTTAGTGATTCAAATATTAAAACAACACAGACGGTGTGTGCAAATACATGAAGCTGTTATTGTTTTATTTGTGTTTAATATTTTTTCAACCTTTGTTTGCTGTCATTTGATGTGGATTTGATATGCTTCTCTGCAGAAACCCTTTTTCTTTCTCAGATAAAGCTGTTGCTTAGACCTTTTTTCTTTTCTAAGCTCAAATACATATTCTTTTGGTCCTGAAAGTGGGTTCACTTTCCGTTCACTCTATAAAATCGTCTTTTTGTGATGCTATCTGCAGTGTTTTTCAAAAGCCACATTATGCTTGAATTGAATCCTCGAGAAAAGTCATGTGAGCCTTTACCGACCCATTGTCTCTAAGAGCCCATCTTAGAAAAAAGGAAGAGCAAGTATTATTAATCTAAATGGGTGCAATATCAGTATGATATGGAGTGGATACTGTATCACTGCATCTTCTTAAAGAAAAGAGAGTCCTCACATTCAGCAGCTGAATTTATGCTCACTGTAATCAATGATGGCGATAAAGTGCTCTTTCAGAAAACATGGAGAAATAAGATTGCAGAAACAGTTTCATGATGAAACCTCAGGCACACCATCTTCTGCGGACAGACCACTTTTATTATGTTCAAGAAGAAGCAAATAGCCTTTATTCGTACAGCAATTGGAAATGTTCATAAATATAAAATGTGAGGCGCTATCCTCATGTAATGTGCAGCCTCTGTGAACAATTTCTGTTTCTGTGACCGCTATCAGGCAGAGCTGGTTCTGTCTGGACTATCTTCAGTCTCATTCACCCCCTGTAAGCCATAAAAAAATCAAGAGAGACATAAGAGGGAGTAGTGGACCAGTCAGTTACCAAACTCACTTTTTGAGATTGTCTGATAAATGCTAACACACAATTCCAATTTTTCTTCACTTTCTGAACAAAAAGCTTTGAGATTTGATTTGAAGTAAGATCGACTTTAATGTGTTTGCTTTCCAAACGCACCAAACCAGACTGCCGCCATGCTATATTTGTAAAATGGATTTCATCAGCTGACAGCCTTCCAAGAAAACAAATAGAATCAAATCTGCCGCAGATCCCAGACTGGTGAGGAATGTTGCATTTGGCAGGCTTGACACTCAAAGTGCCCTTAATCTCACTGTCTGCGCTATTAAACGGAAAGTTTCTTTCTCTGATGTGACCCGCAGATTTTATGGAATCATTCAAGCTCGGAAGAGAGGATTGCTTGGTCTGATAACAGCACTCACTCAGTTGATTGATGCCCGAGCTCCATTTCTGAGATTGATGGCGATACGCCAGGACCGGTCCTGTGTGTTCACATTAACCTCGCTCCTCTTCCTCAATCGCTTCCTCCCTCTTTCCAAAAGTTTTTCTAATAATGAATTATTAAATGTAAACATGTAGTCGCTCTGTTTTCTGTCACTCAATCATCTATCAGACTAGGCTAGCTGAAAAGGAAATTTATTTATTGCTCATTTGTACTGTAGTTTCTACATTATGTGATATGTGATCTAATGATATTTTATTAACAACGTTCTGGAGGAGCATGTTCAGATAATTAACCTAATTAACAGGAGGAACACATTCATTTAATCAACTCAGTTAGCATCAGGAGGTAAACAGTATATACAGCAGACTTACCTCTGTTCTATGACAGTTTTCCAGCATCCCTCCACCACCTCATCTCCTCACTTCTAACTATTCCTATCCCAAGGATGGGGGCAGTACTCTGGGTTCGGGCCACATTCCGAGCTCAGGGCCCTCTCCTCGGACAAGCACGCCAAATACGCATAACCTTTACTCTATTAAACTATTTGTAATTGTGAACTCATGAAAAAGACTATGTAACCTTGATAACTAAAGGTTAACTGAAAACAAAGAGAGTAGAGATGTTTTATTTGCTCATTTTAACTTTGGTAATGTTAAGTTATATGTAAATTAAAAGGCTTTGCGATGTTAACTGAAAACAATCTGATTCAATTTGACCACTTTGTAGCTTCTGTAATATTACATAAGTCATTTAAAATGTTAGCTTACTTAATGAAGTCAACTGAAAACAAATGAAAGTGAAAATGTTTTTAAGCTTTGGTAGTGTATGCTGGCATATGTAATTTAAAAGGTTAAGCTATATCTTGCTAACTGAAAACAAAAGAAAAAGGTTTCATTTGACAATTTTTTTGCTTTTGTAATATTAGGTGATAAGTCATTTAAAGGGCTAAGCAGTTACAGAAGCTTGCTAACCAAAGACTAGCTGAAAATGTTTATTTTGACCATGTTTAACTATAATGTGACGTAATTTAAACAGCTTAACTGAAAACATAAAGAATGGGAAATGTTTAACTTAACCATTATAGCTTCAGTGTAATATTGTGATTTATGCCAGAGCTCCTTTTCTCATATAGATGATGATGCCCGGTCCTGTGTGTGCAGTTAACTTCCTTTTCCTCCATCTTTTCAAAGATTCTGCTAATAATGGATTATGAAGCATCAATGTGTAATCACTCCTTTTTCTTTGACTCAACCATCAGTCAGACCAGAGGCTAGTTATGGGTGACACGTAATGACCCGAAACCATTTACTTCTCTTGCCCAGTTGGTAGACCTATTAATTGAATCCAGAAGGTTTGTTTATTAGCTTGCTTCCGTTCTTTGAAACCGTCTGTCTAATATGCAACTGGCCCATGAAATGCTGCTCTTTAATAAGCCTAGTTTGAGAGAAAGTGTCCGGCTACAATACTTGAGTGCCTCCAGCAGGCTGTAAGCAATGGAAATTTGCATTTATATTGTGCCTCTCTGCATAACCACCGCAGCGGTGTCAGTGCGGGCCATGATGGTAACATGCGTGGATGATTCAACCATTTAATGAACAAAATGGAAGGATTTGCATTTATAGAGTGTCAGGGCCAAAGTGGTTGCTCTTTGTGCCATGGCTTCGTCAGGTCCAAGGTGCGATCATCCATCAGCAAATACAGCGTGTGGCTTTTATGGACATACAAATGAGGTGAAAGGACGCTTATCGTGTTATTTGGATGGATATGAGCGGCTCGCATTAATAGGGTTCAGGTTGATTTGAAGTGTCGGAACATGGTCATTGACGTTCCCCCTCGTCTGACAGGCCGCAAGACCCAGCTGTTGCTGTACTCTGGCCAGCTGGAGCGTGGCCACTGGGCACATCAAAAATCAGGGATGCAGGACCAGAGAAGCAGGTAAAAAAAAAAGAGAAGAAAGTGTTGCCATGGCAATGCGAAAGACTGAAAAGTATCGCCAGCTCTTCAGATTGCCACTCAAAGCATCAGAGTGGAGCGAGTCAGATTTACTAGTGAAAATGAAACACTCTCTCCAGTCGACCAGTCTGCGCTAAACAAATCTTAAGTACAACAGACCCACTTTAGTGCCTGTCTTGCCGCAACACGTTTTTTTTTTCCTTTTTTTTTTCTGCAGTTATAACAAAAAGTGATTTTGAAAAGCTTTTTTATGGCTGGTTGCATTCTGTAGTGACTGTTTGTGTCTGAAGTGACACTTAAATTTATGCAAAGTGTTTGAAAATGGTAGTAACATATTCGACCAACATGCCCACTAGCAAAACATCTATATCTCAGTGGATAATAGTGAGCAACAGCGAATGTTTATTGAATTATGGTGGGATGAAATGTTTACGAAGCCTTTATTTTGACCACAGATTGCCTCTTAAATCTGTTCAATCTTTGGGCAGCATGAGAAAACAAACCGATAAATTTGGAACTTGGTCTTTTGTAGGCCTCACATTAGTCACAGAGCCCCATGTCTCCAAACTGTGTTTACTTCCAATTTTGGGATATCGCATTAAAAGACGCTGGATGAAACCGGCAAGATGCATACAAAATCTTTAGACGTGCATAAAAATTGTTTTGGCTCAAGTGAAGAGGATAATTTTTTTATCCAATATGAATGCACATAAACTACAGTTTTCCAGATAAATTCCTCATGTTGCAACAAAAAAACACATACAAAAAATCATATGATTGGATAACTGGACCATCCAACGGACCGATCTCATTGCACTCCTTCTCAAATGTAGTTTTAGTCATTCTGAAAGGCCTGAGCCAAAGTCAGTCCTCAAATTGATTTGGTATTACCTTCCAATCTCAAACGATAGCATTCCCAAACATCAGGCACAAAGATAACATGACAGCGTTTGTTATTGCATTTCGTGCAATTTTGTTCTCGATTTTGTTCTCTTGAACACATGGGATAGAAATGGTTCTTTTATTCGCAAATGTTTTATGTAGTATTCCAGTTTTTCTCAATTAAGTTAATTTCACAACTTTAGATGGAAACTCGGGTGACTTGCCAACTCAAACAATCTTTATCACACAAAATTGTGTGTCGATTGATACAGAAGTGCTCTGAGAGCGTGTTAAGATGCAAGTGCCGACGGTGACGCCAATGATGTCTTCACAGGAGAATCCGTATGTAATGCTGAGAGCCAATCACCAGGAACTAGAAGGGAACGAGCGCTACGAGGGCTTCTGCGTGGACATGCTGAAGGAGTTGGCAGATATCCTGAAGTTCAAGTACCGTATCCGCCTAGTTGGGGATGGCGTTTACGGGGTGCCGGGCGCCAATGGCACCTGGACGGGCATGGTAGGAGAGCTCATCAGCAGGGTGAGTGACATCACGAGGAAATGTTAAATTGAGGGGTTAAATTGGATTCCGGTGTCATGCATTATCCCCCTTCTTTGCTGCCTAATCAAAATTATAGTGTGTTATTGTTAAATATTGTTATAGCTAAACAAAAAAGCTTTTGTTACTTGTGCACCATTCTATGATGTTTTGTAGTAAAATAGTGTGAGTACTGGAAACTTGTGATGTTAACATACACAAATTAACATTTCATGATTCTAAACTGCATGATCAAATATTATGTAATATTTAATTTAAAAGGATAAGCTAGCCTAAGCTGGTAACCAAAGGATGAAAACAGCAAGAATGGAAACATTTGACAATTTTGCCTTAATTTGAAAAGCTAAATTAGCCTAACTATTAGCTAGTAGAATCATTTAAAAAGAAATAACAGTTTTAAGGTGACCATTTTAAGATTTGTTATTTAAATTAATTTGGGGTCTGTGCATGAAATGTGCATGAGTTCCAGGTCGGAATGCCTGTTTTTGTTTTGGCCTGCGTGATGGCGCCCACTGCCTATGTACTCAATAGTATTTTGACACCTCGGGTTGCCAGTTGGCAGAAAACACAGCTAATTGCAGCCTTGGAAGCCAGCAAATGAACTGGTACAGAGATCACAGATTCTACCTGACCTAAAATGCCTCAGCATTTCCTCTCATTCCTCCGCATTTCAAAAACATTAAAAACATATATATTAGCTGATCAACGTACAGTGTAAGGCTCGTTGCTTTCCACTTTCAATAGCACTTAATCCTTTTGCTTGTCCTCAATCTGGCAACCCGTGTGAGCGCCGAGTCTGAGGAGGAGGTGCCGAAGAAACATCTATCTTAAAAATTTTGAATTTTGAATAAATACATTTTAAGAAGATTTACTGTTATTTCTAATCTAGCAATGTATACAATACACATAAAAATATGCTTCAGCCAGTTGAATGGCTTTATCATTATTCCCACTTTGTTTGTCCTAGTGGTTTGTCATATTTTACCTGGGGAACCAGAAACCAGATTTTAAAAGGTTCCCCTACTCCAAAATCCCAGTTTAACCCTTGGGTATACTGTCGCCTGAAACAGGCATTTCCATTGAATTACATTCAAAGTTTTGCTGTTTAGAATAAATAGAATGAAACAACCTGCTTCCTCTTGTTTTATCCTGGAATTATTCGTTCTCAAATGCTCATTTCAATAATTCAAGGAAGCCTTAAAGCCAGACTAAAATTGTTTTACTTACATCCAAACAGGTGATGCATATTAACTAACAATAATCATGTTTATGCCTCCAACCCAGTTACAGTTCCCTCGTCCTAATGAATTTCAATCAGCCCGTCTGATCCCATAACAGACACAATAGATGTGTTCAAAAAGACTACTAACAGCCACTAACATCCCGTTAAAGAGATGGAAATCTTGCATTCTGCAAATTCTGTTTAGCTACGAACGCTTGCCCTTTTCGGCGGAAATGTTATTTATTTAAAAACAGTTGCAGCTTTACAGCTTGCTGCTGATTTATTTGTCCGTTTTTTGGCAGGCACCGCAGGGAGCAAAGTAAATTTTCGGAAATGAACAAAAAGGCCACAGTCATATTCATATATTTCCAGGGGAAGGGTCATAAACCAGAGCACTTGTCTGCAGCCTATGTTCTCGCTACAAAAATGAGAATGCTTTGAGAAGTTATCTGTCTTAATTCCACAAGCTAATGGAGGGCAAAGCCATTAGGGAAATAAAGAAAGAAGTGCCTAATCTTATTATTGTCTCAATTTGTTCTCTCAAAGTATGCTCTATACAGCTGACCTTGAGAGTGCCCAATGAGTCTAATTGTATGCTATAGTGTCTGTAGACAGTAGAGGGTGATGGGGGGGCAACCGAAGGAGATGAAGTGCTACCCTGTTCTGACAGCACACTCTTTACCTCTTTGGTTCTCATGAGGGACTTTTTGTAATGCTTTATCCTGTTATTTATTACATAAAAACATGGGTGTCAATTTCAGTAAGTATTTTTACTTGTTTACTGTACTAAAATACTGTTGTTTACTGTTTACAGATACTACTTTTTAGTATCTGTACTTATTTTGGGAAACTTACTTTTTCTTCACTACATTCCAAAGCATAATATCGTACATTTTACTCCACTACATTCCATAAAAACATATTGTTCCTTGTTATTTCCAACTGAAGAAATCTCCACCCCCAGACACAAGAGCGATGTCTGATTCGTGAACCTGAACCTGATTAATTGGTTCACAAAACACACTGAACGATTCATTCGTGAATCGGACTGATCCGATTGCAGCTGTTCTTGAATTATATGTAGTAACATTTATTTGGTATGTTAATTTAGCCAGCTTGTCTACATGCTAACTGTAGGTTAAAAAAAATTGACTTGACTATGTGCATCTTAAGATAATACATAGTGTTATATAATTTAAAATGTTTTTTGATTTATGTATTCTGCAGGTTATTTATTTCTAAACAGCACAACTAATTGAATAACTCCGCTAATATATATTCCCGCTAATCATTTGGTGTGCCTTCCATGTGATTCAAATTTTAATGAAGGATGGGATTTTGCACAAAAGCAGTTCACTTTCTGCCTGAAATATGGACTCTTAATCCCAAAGGGGCCATGGTGGTCTTGCTTTATAATGTTCTGGAAACTCTTGTAAAACTAAAAGCAGTGCAGTAGTACACAAAGGTGGCAAAGGAGCCGAGCTGTCAGGCTTTTCTTGTGCGTCAGATGAAGAATACGCCTCAGAGGGAATTTGAAATGCCACACTGGGAACTTAAGTCAATGTTTTATTCAGTAGTGATAGAGTTGACATTGCCTTCTTCTCTCATTTTTTGGGGGCATCACTTTTTGATTGAGTCAAAGCTGAAGGGGAGGATGGAGCGCAGGAAGAATATCATACTGCATTATTTATTATTTAGAGTCTCTGTCTCATAATTTTCCTCTCTGTGCAGTCCAGTCATCAATATTAATACGTAACGAGATGTCAAATATTTGAGCGGCAGTTATTGTCCTTGTTTCTGTTATGAACAACATCTGTTTGAGGGATCTCTGTTCAGCGGGGACCGCGTAATTTCCTTGTTTGTGTGTCAGCGTGATGTTTTGTTGTGTGAAGTGAAGTGTGCATGAGTTAGTGAAGAGCTGTGGGCCACAGCTGAACTATGGAGAGCACTTGAACATTAGTGCATCTGCAAGCTGTTATTGTAGAAAGAATCTTCAGGGAACGTGCGAGAGTTTGTCTTCCCACTCCATAATCACTTTTGCTACAGTGAATGTGAAGTACATGACGAGATAACTGGCTTTATAATCAGGTGAGAGGAAGTAGACCAATGCAGTGTTATTGTTGTGAACTAAAGCTAAAACTATAAAATACTTGTTACTTGAAATAAATTGCTCAATGATCTCGATGATACTATAATAACACTGGACTGTTGTCAGTTTTTTTTTTTTTCTCTGCTTTCCTCCTCTTCTAATCCCGCTCTCTCATTAGCCGTGTGCTGAAAGATCTGCACAAGCAACAGATCCGATCGCCATCGCTAATGGCTGATAAATCTCACGCTTCTCGGATCTCGAATCACGTGTGTGACATTCCTAATTCGGCTGTCGGGGTTAACAAGCCACTCCTACCACTTTCAAGGTTTCAGGCTTGAGGCTAAAACATCACATTATAACCTGGTATCTGTTCTCCGGAGATTCTCTCTCATTTAAAGCAGAGCTCCAATATCCCATCATTCCTCCTCCTGGAGAGGACAAAGAGCAGTGAAGGGTAAGAGTGTGTCCCGCAGGACCGAAAAATTCCTTGCAGATGCACTTTTCAGTGTTGTTTGATTAGTGGGATCCGGCCACAGCATCATGCCCGGCAGCACTGGATGCTGTGTCAAGTGATTTGTCATGACAGTCTACCCGGTTTCTGTGTTCATGTTCCATCACACACACAGAACTCAGCTTTGCCCTTCAGTATTCCCCAAAATACAGGTATTTGGACTGCAAGCAGTTGTTACCAGCTGTATAAACACTGGACATGGCAGCTTAAGGTGGTTAAACTGGTTTGTTGCTGGTTTGAGGTCTACCTGCTCTAATACTTATCTTAAGTAAGATGGGCTACAGGGTTGTCATTCAGGTCCTCATACAGGATATATAATTAAGCTTTGATATTTTGATTAATTATTTTGTGTTCAACAGGGGTGGGAAATCGGTGACAGGGTTTTTTTTTATTTATATAATAACATTTTAAGCTAAAGTTCTAATAAATATATTCGACTTATAACATTTCTAAACATTATAATAATTTACTACTATATTAATAATAATAATAATAATAATATTTAACAATTATATGTTTTAATCAGTGTTCTTTTAGTATCATTTATATACTATTATAGTATTTATTTATATTTTGAAGTAGCCTTTGTTTTAATATTTTCAGTTTTCATAGTAATTTTAGTTTGTTTTTTTGTCACTTTTTATTTTGTTTTTATATTTGTATTTCTCATTAGTTTATTTTAATTTCAGTTTTAGTAATTTTAGCACTTCACCTAAAAATTATTTTATTTCAGTTAAAGGGGCCATGACATGAGAAACCAAATTTGCCTTGATCTTTTGGTATATAAGAGATCTATGTACTATTAAAACTTCCTGCAAGTTTCGTAGCTTAAGACGTCCTCCCCATTATAAACGAAGCATTTATTTAATCAAGCTCT
Source organism: Semotilus atromaculatus (assembly GCA_031834385.1). Taxonomy (NCBI): domain Eukaryota; kingdom Metazoa; phylum Chordata; class Actinopteri; order Cypriniformes; family Leuciscidae; genus Semotilus; species Semotilus atromaculatus. The sequence goes on from JAULUF010000015.1 coordinate 12,276,979, forward strand.
AAAAACAGCTCGTTCTGGATCCATGGTTAGAAGTGACGTCACGGTGCGAAGTGACGTACCAGTCGTTTGCATATGACCGCCTCCAGCGCAAGACAAGTACGCCTCATTTCGCATCGTTGTCGTGCGGCTCGCGCCCACATGTGTTCAGTCGACGACTCGACGTGCAGCGAGTGGGTCTGTTTACAAGAAGATTGCTATGCCACGCAGATGTGCTGTTCCTGTTTGAGTGTTTGAATACGCTGCCGAACGATCCAGACGTCAGGGAAAGCAGTCGGATGCAGTTTATTTGCAGCATATGCAGCGCGCCAAAGCCTTATTTGAACGGTGAGTGAGATGAGTGTGACAGGGAATGTTACTGAAATAACGAGCAGAGAGCGAGCGAGCCCCGGCCATGCGCGCCTTCAAACTGTCTCTCTCTCTCTCTCTCTCTCTCTCTCTCTCTCTCTCTCTCTCTCTCTCCCTCCCTCCCTCGCGCATATGAATCAAAATCAATTGAGAATTGATACGATGGTAAAAGATTGGAAGACCGAAGTTTCACGTGGTGGAGCATTGTGTAGTCTACATGTGATACAAAATGATTAACGTTAATAATTTATGCATAAGCAGCACTGACGTTAGCCAATCATAACAGTGGGTGTTAACACTGAAGTCTTAAAGGAGAAACGCCCCCAAAACAGACTGTTTGAATCAGAGGGGGAGAAACAGGGTGGGAAAAGGTCACAAATCACTACATTTTTAAAGTTTTTTGTAAAAAAAACTATAGTAATACTTTAATTGCACCTAAGGGAACATAATAAAACAAAACAAAAAACCACGTCATGACCCCTTTAAAGTTAAAATGTTGCCTCATTTTCTATATTTTTTTCAGCTTTATTTCAATTAACTTTAATTTATTGAATTGTATTTTAGTTAACAATAACTGTTGATAAATAAATTTCAAATTCTCTTAGTATCTGAGGGGCCAGATGCCCCCTTACTTGAACCAGCAGGAAGCCATGAATGTAATCTGAATTTTATTATTATTATTATTTTCTTTTTTGTCCTAGAAACGCACTGACGGCTGCAATTATTTTGCATGTGTTTCAGAAGGCTGACTTGGCTGTGGCCGCCCTGACCATCACGGCTGAGAGGGAGAAGGTCATTGATTTCTCCAAACCCTTCATGACTCTGGGAATCAGCATCATGTACCGAGTACACATAGTAAGTTCCTCCTCCATCCACTACTTCCATGACCTCGAAGCATTAAAGATCAACAATTGGCATCCTCTAATGGCCTGCGAGGGAGCGCATGGGAAATAAATAGAGGAATACTTTGGGGCAGAGAGCTCTGAGCGTTAGCCTTACTGTAGCAGATGGTGTGCTGTGGTGTGAAAAGCTGATAAATGTAGTGCTTTCCTTCCCAATTTCAGATTCTCCTTATTGTGACTTGTATCTAATTCACACCAATAACACCCCGAGCTCTTGCACACAGCAACACTGAAAATCCAATAGCTCTTTTATTTTTAAAGGCCTGTGCGCCATTAATCAAAGCCCCTCCCCAAACCCAAGGTGACATGCTGATCTCTCTGTTGGCTAAGTGCCGGATGAAGCCGCTGTGTGCAGTGTGTGCAAACATTAATGTGGTTTCCCAATAGGGCATTTATACGCACACACACACACACACTATCACACCCCTCCCCCCGGTTCTGTTCGTGCTGCTAATAGTTGCTCCTGTGTGTATCTTCATTGGTTGAGAACAATTTTGTGAATCAATAACACCAGGTGTTCACCAAGAGCACCTTTGTAGCATTATTTTATTCTTTGCCAATTTATAAAACTCAGTTAAAGTTAATCTGTGAAAATATGACTAATTTTAATTACACTTTTAAATGTGATCTTTAGCAAATCTCAAAATAAATATCCATTTTACTCTCTTACATTAATTATTTTCATGCAAAGGTCACTTATCAGAGGTTCCGTAACAAGCACTTTTTTAGCTTTCTTAATTATATTTTCAGATGTAACAAGGTGGTTTTTAGACACAAGATGAACTGCAGTTCAAACTCGAGTACCAAGCGTCAGAGGAAAAACCATATGATTCTGATGTTATTTCCAGGAACTGTTTCAATTCTACTGGGTGTAGGCAGTAAATTCTAAATAGGAAGGTTGTTCCAGAACCAACAAAGGATGTTGATCCAGGAACATCTCCTATTTGAGTAAATTACATTGTGCTCTACATTGAGCTCAGATCTTTAAAGGTGAAGTATTTTTTTCGGTGTTAAAATTCTTTAACTTCCAGCAATAAATTATTAATACATAGGTTTATATTCCCTGAAAACTGTAAACACTGTGAGGCTTTCAAAGCATTGCTGAAATTACACACTTCACCTTTAAATGCTAAGCTACAACTAACCTAGCGAGATGGCTGGGAAAGTAAAAAAGGGAGAGTTGATTGAGAAAGGCACAGAGAGTCTTCGAGACTGTCAGACAGAGAGAACAGTGACAGAAGACATAAGAGGGGTGTTAAATGAGTTCACACAGGTAAAGAGGATAAAAAGCTGTTGTACTGTGTAGAGCTGTTCTCAGGCTGGAAAGCCTTGAGTGCTCTCTGTTCTGTCTGTCTGTCTCTCCCTGGCCCTGTCTGCTCTTGTCTGACTCAGAATAAGGCCCCCTATAAGTTTTACAGTGTGGGAGTGGCTGAAAAGGTGAATTGTGATCTCACTACATGGAAGAATGCTGGGCTCATAAATAGGCCCAGTTCTTGGCAGCTATAGAAGGGGGGGGGGGTTGGGGGGGGGGTAATTCTATTACTTTAAGAAGTACTTTACAGTGGCTAGAAGTATTTTGAGTCATTCCTCTTCTAGAACAGTGGCAGTGTCACTTTGTGATTCTGATGGAGGGAAACATTGACTTGCTCGTCTAAAATACCTGAAATTGGCTAAAAAATATTTAGATCTGGTGACTCTGCAGGCCATAGGAGATGTTTGATTCACATGAAACTTCACTTTCATGTGACTTAAACCATTCTGTCACAAGTCTTGCTGTGTGTATTGGTGCATTATCTACCTGATACACTGCACCCTGTTCAGGGTACAATGTTTGAACCATTAGGTGCACAAGGTCCTCCAGAATGGTTTGGTAGTCCTTGGCAGTGAGGCTCCCATCAAGCACATTTGGGAATGCCATGATCTTGCAGCCTAAACATCACTGGTCCACCCTCGTGCTTCACTCTGGGCACACAATAGTCTAAGAGTTAAGCCTCTTTAGAGCTTCTCCACACTGTAACTCTACATTCATGAAAGACAAGCTGAAGGGAAGTGAAATGATGTGAAGGCCAAGTATGGTAACCCATACTCCATAGGCCTGGGTGTCTTGTTCTTGGGCACCTTAGCCTTTTCCTGCCGGTATTGAGAATCAAACTTGTGACGTTTGGCTGTTAGGCCACAACTGCCCCAACAACTGTCACACAACTGCCCAAGTCAAGTCACATTTATTTATATAGCGCTTTTAACAATACAGATTGTTTCAAAGCAGCTTTACAGAGATAACAGGAAAATAATGTAAAAAAAGTTTGTTTCCAGAAGAAAATCGCTTCACAGTCCAGCTTAAATTCATTGTTTCATTTTTGTTTTAAAAAAGTTAATAATTTAGTTTATTTAATAATATATATATATATATATATATATATATCAGTATAGCCGTTCTGGAGTAAACCGTGATGTCATCGTCCAGCTCAGTTCAGTTCTTGTATAATAGTGTCAATGCAGGCAGATCAATATTATTGTTGAATATTAAATTAAATGTTAAATGTAATGTCCCCATCTAAGCAAGCCAAGCCAATGGCAACAAAGGTGGAAAAAGGCGACAGTGGCAAGGAACCAAAAGTCTATCAGATGGTTGAATGGAGAAAAAACCTTGGGAGAACTCAAGCTCAGTCGGGGGGCCAGTTCTCCTCTGGCCAATGAACAAACAGTGAATGATTATGATTCAGGCAGCATTATTGGTCAGAAGTCAGATTGGTTTGAAACAATCAGAATATTATCCAGTTCCATCTGGTTGAAGATAGGAGCCACGCCGGTATGGAGACGGGTTTGTTGAGGATCAGTGTCGATGGCTGTCGTGTCGATGAGGCCTTCACAGGGGAGAGTCTAGTTAACACAATCTCTGCTGACACTTCAGGGATGCTTTGTGGTCGTGTCTACAGTAGGTTCAGATCCGCCATCTCGTCTGGATACGGCCCGGATCCGGCTGACTAAATCATGCGTCAAGGTAGTGTCTAGGCACAGGTCCACCATCTGATCTGGATTTGGCCCGGATCCTGCTGACTACATCATGCGTTGTGGTCGTGTCTAGGCGCAGGTCCACCATCTGATCTTGATATGGCCTGGATCCAGCTGATTACAGTAAACCTCGGAATAAGCAGAAAGACTCACATTAGCATAGATGCTATTCTTCTTATGATGTAACAAGTACATCGGGTGTTATAGGAAATGTTCCCGGTTCAGGCTGACCTAATTTATGCAGACTAATAATCATTTAACTGATTTGAATAATGGGAATGTATAATTTTCTATGTGTATGCCAGGTTAAAGAGATGTCGTTTTAGTCTAGATTTAAACTGAGAGTGTGTCTGCTTCCCAGACAATGTTAGGAAGACTGTTGCAGAGTTTAGGTGCTAAATAGGAAAAAGATCTACCGCCAGCAGTCGATTTTGATATTCTAGGTATTATCAACTGGCCAGAATTTTGAGATCGCAATAGACGTGAAGGACTATAATGCGTTAAGAGCTCGCTCAAATACTGGGGAGCTAAACCATTTAGTGCTTTGTAAGTAATCAGCAATATTTTAAAATTTGGATCAACATATGGGGAGAGAGTTGTGGAAGGCCTATTCTTCATGTTAAGCATAAATATAAAGCCTACTGATAAAGACACTGTCAGCAGTATTGACGGTCTCGTGTAAAATAGGCGTTGGTTCTATTTCTAGCATGCACGCATTTTCCGTGTGGCTGTCACGCAGGCAGTCTGCAAGCTCTAACCTGTTAACATGGGAGCCGAAATAAAAACGGACACACCACGCAGCCAGTGTGTCGCCGGCCTAACTCTAAGCTAGTGTTATATCCAACACTTCAAAATAATTATATTTGAAAAGATATTACTGTAGATTACAGCATAACCACCCCCTTTTCCTTTCAGACGTGGCTCGTTTTTATAACAGTAATTTTGGGGTGTGGACTCATTTAAAGTAATATAATTGTCTGGTTTTAGCCAGGTTTCTGTCAGACACAACACATCTAGGTTATAGTCTGTAATCATATCATTAACAACAAGTGATTTTTAAGTAAGGGATCGAATATTCAGCAACCCGAGGTTTATCATTTGTTCATCTGTATTATATATATTTTTAATTTATTGAACATTGATTACATTTTTACCCTTAAATGTTTTTTGTATTTCCTAATTCAGGGAAAAGACACAGTCTCTTTATGATGATATCTAGGTAAAAGAGTTTCTATGTGATGGGATTTATCTGACCTCAGTGACGTGAGACAGCTAGCAGATGGTCAGTTTAGCCAGTCTGTCTGCTTCCTGACCTGAGATCCAATTGATGTTTGAGCTCTTAGACTATGTGCCATATTACTAGAGAGAAGAGCGGTACCGTCCCTGGAGGGATGAATACCATCTCTTTTCAACAGGTCAGGTCTGCCCCAAAAACTTTTCCATTGTCTATGAACCCAATATTATTTTGCGGACACCACTTAGACAGCCAGCCATTGAGTGAGGACAGTCTACTAAGTATCTCATCACTCCGGCGAACAGGTAGGGGCCCAGAGCAAATTACATTGCCTGACATCGTACTTGCGATTTCACACACCTCTCGAACATCGTTAGTGCCGACGTGAATAATAATCTTAGAAAATTTACAATTAGCATTAGCCAGCACTTTTAAATGTTTTGATGTCAGGTGCTCTGGCTCCCGACAAACATGTGACTATGGTGGCTGGTGTCTCTATTTTCACGTTCCATGTAATAGAATCACCAATAACTAGGGCGCATTTATCACATGTGTAGTCCTCACTGCTGACAGAAGGCTATACTATACATGTGACACGAAGTGCAAGTGACCGTAACAGGAGAAGACATTACTCACCGTGTTTGTTGACTGATCCTACTCACCACAGTAGTTTGATGGACGCGTAAAAGGCCTGAGTGTGCACGAGGCGGCAAGCACGGATGGCAGGTTAACAGGCTAGCGAGATACTAGCGTGTTGTGCTAGCGATAACGATTTAGATAAAAGCTAGCGATGTCACATTAATGTGATATTATTAGAAAATATCAAATATATGTTGATGAGTAAGTTATATTTGTTATACACTGCTGTGTCAGCCCACAACTGACACATCAGTGATGGTGGACTTATCAGAGAACAATACACATTTCACATGGTCTACAGCCCAAGATTTGCACTGTTGGTACCTAACGAAACCGACATTTTGTATTGGCATGAGTGACTAAAGGTTTGTCTATAGCAGCCCGACCATGAATATTGACAGGACAAGCTTCCGACAAACAGTTTTGGTGGAAATAGGCGCGTTGAGGTGTGTATTTAATTCTGCAGTTAGTTGGGTAGCTGTGGTTTTATGTTTTTTGGAGACAATCCGGCTTAATACCCGGACATCCCTTTCAGACAGCTTCCTCTTGTGTCGACAGTTACTCCTGTTGGATGTAGTTGTAACAAATTAGCTCTATGGAATATTAATAATCAATTAATCAGTTCGTCCTACGAACTCTTTTGATTATTCCATGGCCACAGAAAAAATATTTATTTATTAGCATGTACAGCGCTTAGAGCATGTAACAAGACCAAGATCGTAAAAGAGACTTTGTCTGCAAGCAGTGAATCCCACAGACACCCACCCGAAGGAAGCAGCCGTGAAGTCCAGAAAACAGGAGAGCGCTGATCTTGTGATCAGTGATTTTTAAAGTGTGAAGATGTCACACCCTCTGGGGGTCTGTGAGCCAATAAGAAGAGTTTCCTTTGGAGGGAAACTTTTACGACCCATTGTGTTCTAGGAGGCATTTGAATATGTAATTTCATTGGGTGTTTACGAGAAGAACCTTCACGATTCTTATAATACTAATGCGTCACAAAGTTAGCAAAATGTAATGTAAATAAACAAATGGGGGACAAAATTTGGAGTTTATAGAGACTAAACGGGCCACACATGAATTTGGTTAACCATAGTTTGCAACCATTTCATTTGAAACATTAACCCATTAGAGTTTACAAGAAAACATAGGCCAAACCACATAAAAGGAAAATCATGAGATGGGAAAATTAGATACATGTTTATACAATTCTCAAGTGGATATATACACTCACCGGCCACTTTATTAGGTACCCCATGCTAGTAACGGGTTGGACCCCCTTTTGCCTTCAGAACTGCCTCAATTCTTCGTGGCATAGATTCAACAAGGTGCTGGAAGCATTCCTCAGGGAGTTTGGTCCATATTGACATGATGGCATCACACAGTTGCCGCAGATTTGTCGGCTGCACATCCATGATGCGAATCTCCCGTTCCACCACATCCCAAAGATGCTCTATTGGATTGAGATCTGGTGACTGTGGAGGCCATTTGAGTACAGCGAACTCATTGTCATGTTCAAGAAACCAGTCTGAGATGATTCCAGCTTTATGACATGGCGCATTATCCTGCTGAAAGTAGCCATCAGAAGTTGGGTACATTGTGGTCATAAAGGGATGGACATGGTCAGCAACAATACTCAGGTAGGCTGTGGCGTTGCAACGATGCTCAATTGGTACCAAGGGGCCCAAAGAGTGCCAAGAAAATATTCCCCACACCATGACACCACCACCACCAGCCTGAACCGTTGATACAACGCAGGATGGATCCATGCTTTCATGTTGTAGACGCCAAATTCTGACCCTACCATCCGAATGTCGCAGCAGAAATCGAGACTCATCAGACCAGGCAACGTTTTTCCAATCTTCTATTGTCCAATTTCGATGAGCTTGTGCAAATTGTAGCCTCAGTTTCCTGTTCTTAGCTGAAAGGAGTGGCACCCGGTGTGGTCTTCTGCTGCTGTAGCCCATCTGCCTCAAAGTTCGACGTACTGTGCGTTCAGAGATGCTCTTCTGCCCACCTTGGTTGTAACGGGTGGTTATTTGAGTCACTGTTGCCCTTCTATCAGCTCGAACCAGTCTGGCCATTCTCCTCTGACCTCTGGCATCAACAAGGCATTTCCGCCCACAGAACTGCCGCTCACTGGATGTTTTTTCTTTTTCGGACCATTCTCTGTAAACCCTAGAGATGGTTGTGCGTGAAAATCCCAGTAGATTAGCAGTTTCTGAAATACTCAGACCAGCCCTTCTGGCACCAACAATCATGCCACGTTCAAAGTCACTCAAATCACCTTTCTTCCCCATACTGATGCTCGGTTTGAACTGCAGGAGATTGTCTTGACCATGTCTACATGCCTAAATGCACTGAGTTGCCGCCATGTGATTGGCTGCTTAGAAATTAAGTGTTAAGGAGCAGTTGGACAGGTGTACCTAATAAAGTGGCCGGTGAGTGTATTTAAAATATATAGGATTAACAGGGTTTATTTCTCCTCCTCAGTTAGAATTAGGAGAGAGTCACTCTCTGAACATTCCTTTGGAGGTCGTAAAAGTCTTATCAGTCTGTGTCCTGTAATAGGACACCAGGTTCTGCCAGTGTGTTCGCTTCATTTGGGATGTTAGTTTCGGGGGAGTTTCATAGACCTTTGTTGGGAGAGTGAGTTTACTGGATCATTCATTAAATATAATGAATAATTAGTGTGTGTCTGATTGGTCCAGATGCTACATAGTTGTGGCAGTGAAGAAAATCTGCCACATGTGCCACAACATTGTTTGTTTTACTTTCACTTTCCCTTTGCGTGAATGGGTGGAGTGTTTCAATTAACGACGGAAGGAAGTTAGATATATGGAAGTGTTTCGTACCTGGAAAAGACACATCATCCGTTTGTTTGCATGCAAGGTTTTCCAGTAGTGACAGTGATGGATCTGATGCTTCCTGTGTTTGATGTCTGGTGCGTCGTGAAGTTCGACTGAAGTGTTGCACTTCTAGACCAACTGTTTTTGAACTGTTCTGAAGGCAAGTCAAAGCTGCTTATCTGCCTATCTTTGTGTCTGACGATGACCCGCGATACTCTCTAGCTGCCTTCATACCTGCAAACTTGGTCAGTACCTCTGCGCCGCCATTACACACTACTACACACACACCCACTCGCATACCTTTCATATTCGCACATTCTGTGTGCTTAGTGTTTTTTCGTAATTGTTGGTGCCCATTAAAACTGTTGTTTGATGTTGTTGATTTACAACAAAATGAATGAAATGTTTATCAAATGTTTAATTTTTTCTCTTTTCTTTTTTATGGACAATTTGTGAATGAATGTGGACACGAATTTGCAAACGTGGATTAGCATGACGGATTTCAAAGACCGAGTTGATCTAATACTGCTAGTGTTGAACTTTATTTTTATAGTTTTTTTTCTTTCCATTTCTTTTCTCCTTTTTTAAAGGAGTTTGTGTAATTATTATTATTATTATTATGAACATTATATAATTATAATAAATATCCCTTGTGAACTGAATTTTTCTGGGATTATTACTGTGATTTATTGTGTAACAGGTGGTTACTTTTTGCTATCCTTGGTTAATTTAAATTTTGACAGGTTTAATCCTGTCTGGCGCCCAAAGTTTTTCTTTAAAATAATTGATTTATGTTAGGGCGGTCACCACCGTTACATAGTTTGTCCTACCTGGTTGTATGCTGACATTACCCTGGATACCGTGGCTCTCACCACAAAGACTTGCTATCCTGGTCACAGCTGAGCCAGCGAGACGCGCACTAAAAATTGTTCCTCTCTTGAACTCTGAAATGTCTCCCATTATGTTGTGTGGATTGCAATATGTTATGCACAGGTGTGCTATTGGTCTGCTAATTCAACCTTCACACTCATCTTACTGATGGAATTTAAGCGGACCGCGAATATATTCGTGAAACATCCAACATTATAATGGCCAGTGTTTCAGTTTCATTGTCCAACTCGATCTGACTAAAGTTCCGGTGCTCGTGCCCTGAATAATCTCTTCTCACTCATCCATACCCCACAGCAATGCCGCTCTCAATATTTGGATGCTTGTGCGTGCACTTGTTTAGGTTTAATCCACTTACTATTGATCCAGCAGGCTTTGATTTCTACAAGGACCCCCATAGCTTATTTCAAACTTTAAATGAAATCCTCAGCTTGATCAATAGCAATGGCAAATGGAATAAAATGTGGCCTTCGGCCCTGTTTTAATTACATGTTTGGAGGTACAGTGGGTTCTCCATCGCAGCGTGTAATTGGACGCAGTGGTATACATGAACGTATGGAAGGTGCCGTTTTGTTTGTGTATAAAAATGTGAGTGCAGCGAAGAGTTTGAATAAACACAAATGCATTCAAATCTTTCTCTCCTCGTCTTGTGTGGTGCATGCAGGGAGGGAGAGAGACAAGGTGTGGTTGAGGATGAAATAACGAATTTGTGCAACAAGTTAATTAGATGGTACAGTTAGCAGTGGCAAGATCATCCGCTGCCCCAAAGGAGCAGCACTCCGTCGTGTGCATTATGAGATGAAGGATATCCATGTGTGCATATGGAGAAAAAAAGAGCTACTGAGAAGAGTCATAACATAAAGAAGTCAATGTACTTTTTTTCACTGAAGCATTCCAGCTGTGACAAGACCATGTTCCCACTGGCCACATGTTTTTCAAGTTGTGAGCGTTGTGAAGAACCTCTGTGCCTCTACGGCATGGAGCCCTCTTGACTCACGACTGAGCGTTTGTCTTGCAGCAGTTCGCTTGGTTTCATGACGTACTTTAGATTTGAAATAATGCATTGCTGTTTCCAGCTATGTGTGTTTACAATACGCCACGGTTGCATAGTTCTGCTTAAAATGAGTCTACAGCAGGACGATTTTTAAATCTGGACATTTTCAGTGACAGATGATGAAATATTGTGAATGTTACCATGCAGAGCGTCTTTCAGTGGAATTCAATGGAACATTAAGTTTTCAAATCTTTTCAGCCCAAGTCGATCTGACAGTGGCTGTAAACATGCGCTGACAGTATATCACTGTTTCTCTTCCTGTTGCAGAGGCTTTCACTAAAGCAAACAGCAAATCACAGGAGAGACTATTTAAGAGTTTATGATCAGGACGAGAGACCTGATGAACCCGTGTATAACCATTTTCATGTTTTTATTAAATGCATGTTTAATCACCATTTTATGGAAGTCCATTTCTGTCTCAGAGTAAATCTTTGTATCTCACAATGTAACTTTCTTATTTCTTACAGTGTAACTTGACTTTATATCTTTGACTTTGTCTTAACTTGTGACTTTATTACAGTTGTAAAATCGTACACATTTTCTGACTTTGTATCTTTATAGTTCATAATGTGACTTTGTCTTTTTCATAATTTGATTTTATATCTTACAGTTGCAACTTTATTTCTTTGAATGACTTATTTTAAACTTTATCTCACAATGACCTGTTTTATTTTTACTTTGAGGCAGAAACAAGCTTCCATACTATTTTGTGTCATTGTTTCTTGGAAATGTATTTTGGTTAGTATTTGATATTGGCTTTGACACCATATACTTGAGCTGATCATGTTCTCCAGCATGGTTTGAAAATGATCCAAAGAGCATTTTGTGCACATACATTTGTGCTGCTTAATATTTTTGTGGATACCATGATTTGTTTCAGGATTCTTAAATGAATACAAAGTTAAAAAGAGAAATGTTTGTCCTCATCAAGTATTTACAGTCATGTTTGATTCATTCAAAGCATCTTTGCTGAAAGAAATGTATTAATTTGATTTTGAAGTTCAGAATCTCAAATAGCGTTTCTTTGTTTTACACCCTATTAAAATCGTAAAATGGCAAAAATTACAAAATCAAATCCGTATGAGGTGTTAAACAAAAGTAAAATCAATTTGCAGTCATTGAATGGTGAAATGTAATTATCATTAAAGTATGAAACATCACCGATGAATGAAACGCCGCTAATGAGAAAGCCAGTAGTGGTTTTATTTATTATTCAGGAAGTGAATGCCCTACATTTGAAAAATTAAAGAAAGAAAATACAGAAAATTCAAACTCAAGATCAATCACGTTACCACCAAAAGGCATGTTTAATTGTTTTAATAAACTGACAGCTTTAAAAAGTAGAGAGAAGTAATCTCTCTTGCCATGAACAACTCTCTGTGCTGAACATTGTTACCAGAAGCCGTGATAAGTACAAATGCTGAATATCTTAGGAGCAACATGGTAAGACCACACATGTAATAACAGCTCTGCAGTCTCCTCTGTAATTTAATATGTTGTGTAGTGCAAAATGTTAATGAGGACCTGGTTAACTAGAATCAAGGGAACCCTGGTGAGAGAGGCTGGTTGAGGTGGCATGACTGCAGGTTTCTGCGGCTGCTTCTGCATGGTTTTATTTTGATAGCCAGAGCAGCAGCGCTTCTCAAAGACAAAACTTTTAGTACAGCAGTGAGAGAAATTATTTCTTACCTCAAATTCAACAAGCCAAAAGTAAGAAATTACATAACACCACAGAGACACACCAGAGCCTATGGGGACCCACTAGAGTCGAGAACTGTCCTATTGCACTGCTGTTCAGTCAAACTGGGGGAGGATTTATCTGTGCTCATTTGTTAAATGTAAAATGTTAAATCAAGGGAAGAACGCTCTAGAGGGTGTTACATGTTCGAAAGGCAATTAAACTGTGTGCATAACCTGTGTATCTCACCTCTGAGACAGATGCGCACTTACACATTTTCTCACTTGTTTTCCAACAGGTTTCTGCATTGCACAATGTATATTGTGCTTTTGTTTAAACCTTAAAATTAAATTTTATTTTCAAGAGACCGTAAACAAAGCAAGTTGCTTCAGCTGGCAGCAGATTGCAGAAACCCTACATCACAGTTAACGTATATTTCTTGTATATCTAGCATAGACAGGCTTGGCTCTATTTATTGCTGTATAATTACAGCTTTTAGTGTCCAGCTCAACAGCAATGCCATTCAATTACACTAATATGGAGATGATTGCGGGCACATTAATGAATTTTCAGCCTGCTGCGGGACAGATAGTGGAATAATTACTCATTTCAGCACTATAGTAAACCTGGCTTTTGTAGTCACAGACAAAAAAACAGCCCAAATGATTTGTTTGCGAGTGTATACATCGCTGGCACAATTTAGATTTGCCATCTGTAAGACACCTGTGCCGTGTAGATAGATTACACAGCACCATTAGCCATGGTGCTTTCACACTTAGTTTTTTTGCTGATAAGAGACTGTTAAGTTGTTGCTGACCACCGATTGTCAAAGTACCTCTTGGAGAGATAATTGGATTTGACTATTGTGTACAGAATCGGCTCCCGAGTTCTGTTCCAGCGGTTATTGGATCTTCCGAGTGTGCCAAAATGGTTAGGAGACAGAAAATCAAGCACTTTGTTTGGATCAAGCCAATCAACCGTAAAAGCCTTTAAATGTCTTTAACCCGAAATCTCCTGAATGTTTACTTACTGGAATTGAATGATATAGGCTTATAGGATCTTTGTGATGTTAGTTTTAGAAGTCTTGATGTTGCCTGTGTGTTTTTATAGGGAAGAAGACCGGGGTATTTCTCCTTTTTGGATCCGTTCTCTCCTGGGGTTTGGCTTTTCATGTTGCTGGCATACCTGGCAGTCAGCTGCGTGCTCTTTTTGGTGGCGAGGTAAATACTCAGCTCCACACTGACACCTTCAGGATCTTAATAGCACCGACACTGTCCTTAAAGGGGTACCACAGCTAAAAATGGAAAAGAGGCCGTCATTATTTACTTATCCTCATATTGCTCCTAAACTGTAGATTTCGAAGAACTTTTAGTCAGCTGTCTTGCATACAATGAATGTGGATGGAGACTTGGGCGGTCAAGCCCCATAAAAGGAACATAGAAATGGTCCGTTTGAATCATGCACAAGTCTTCTTAAGTCATACGGTAGCTTTATGTCAGAAACAGACTGAAATTGAATTCATCATTCACTAAAAGCTTGACTGCTCTGGTCACATCACCTTCATTTAAATAGCGCTTTTAACAATATAGATTGTTTCAAAGCAGCTTTACAGTGATAATAGGAAATGAAAGTAACAGAGATTGTTTGGCTTTACAGCAGCTCTAGAATAAAACATTCTCACCATTCTCTTTCATTGTATGAAAACAAGTAGCTTGGAAAATCTGCTAAACTTCTTCTTTTGAAATACAGATTTCAAACAACATGTTGTGCACCTGAAAAAAAATAAAAATGTTTTACTCATCATCATGTCATTCAAAACCTGTATGACTATTTTTTAGTGGAAACAGTTTAAAGATTTTTCCCAGCTGTTTTCTATACAATGAAAGTCGATGGGGACTGGGCCTGTCACCACTCAAAATGGACAAAAAAGCTCCGTAAAAGCAACATAATTGTGAGTCATGTTCTATATTCCAAGTCTTCTGTTGTCAAATAGTAGCTTTATGTCAGAAACAGTCTATTCACTAAAAGTCTTCCTTGAATACACCATTATCTGTCATTGTATGGAAACAAGTAGCTTGTGTGTGTGTGTGTGTGTGTGTGTGTGTGTGTGTGTGTGTGTGTGTGTGTGTGTGAGAGAGAGAGAGAGAGAGTGTGTGTGTGTGTGTGTGTGTGTGTGTGTGTGTGTGTGAGAGCTTGCTTTAACACCAAACCATACATTATCCATACACTAAAACCGGAGGGCAAAGATTAGTTGTTAGGAATTCTTGAATATTCTAACTATAAGAACTAATCTTTGCACTCTGATTTTGGGAAGAGATTAGGGTTGTTGGTTAATAGAAATGTTGTTGTTCCAGGATCAATATCCTTTGTTGGTCCAATGAAACAGTCCTAAACTTAACCCTGAAATCTGATGGTTTGGTCGGAATGCTGTTCTATGACCAACAAGGGTGTATTTGTAGATATTTAATTTTAAACTCACTTTTTATTCCAGATTTGCATTGGATCAAAAAAGAAATGACATGTTTTATACTCTTTCACAGTAGCCTGCTGATTTTCCCAGCATTCTGCTGGACGACGGGGGTGTTTTGTGTTTTTATTCACTAAACATTACCTGTCAGGACATTTTATATAAATTCATCATTGGAGATTTTGTGCATGTGTGTTTTTCTTTGTTTGCATCTCTATAAATGTGTATATTTTTAGATTTTTTTTTATTATGACCTGTGTTAGCTTTTCTGCATTGCTTGTGTTCAGCATTTCAACAGAGCTGTAATGTGAGGTTGTCGCACAAAGTCCTGCAGTGCAGTGCATTTTTATCAGTGTCCTGTCAGTCATGGCTAAAGCTTGCACAGCCCCTTCAGGGAACAAAAACCAGGTTACATGGCCAACAGGGAGCTCTGGTGACTTCATGCTTTACCAACTGTTAAAATTGTTCTTGGCTCATTTATGTTTACTAATTTTTATCCTTTCTTTTTTGTCGCTACTTGTGGCACACAGGCTAACACCCTATGAATGGTACAATCCACACCCCTGCCTGAAGGGGCGCTGTAACCTGCTAATTAACCAGTATTCTCTGGGCAACAGTTTCTGGTTTCCTGTGGGGGGTTTCATGCAGCAAGGCTCCACCATCGCCCCCAGAGCCCTGTCCACTCGCTGCGTCAGTGGAGTATGGTAAGATCCCACGATAAACAAGTTCTCTCTTCTAAAAAAAAGAAAGACCTGCATTGATGGTCAACAGCATATGTTGTGTTTGGATCCAGAGGCCCGTTTCAGAAAGGAGGTTAAGTGAAAACTCTGAGTATATTAACTCTGAAATGAGGGAAACTCTGGGTTTTTTCGTTTCAGAATGGGGAGGTATGTCAAACCCGAGATAGCAAGGTAAGTCAAGTCAAAAGAGAGGTAACTTATACTCAACTTACTCTGTGAACCTAACCTGGTCGGAAGCAGGTTTTCTTCGGTAAACCCAGTTTCTTTCGGTCTCCTCTCCCTTTTTAAAGCGTAATCGATGTTTTAATACTTCATTCATATATTCATTCACACTGCAAAAATGCTTTTCTTACTGAGTATTTGGCTTATTTCAAGTACAAATATTTATAATATAATTATATAATATAATATAATATAATAATAATGTTTTTTACCTCATTGGTAGATAATTTGCCAAATAAGAAAAATGCACTTTTAAGTCTTTTTTATTTCTTCCAGGAAGACTAAATACCTTATGTAATTTTTCTTATGTAGAAAATGTATCTTGATTTAAGAATCTTTAGTGATTTTGACTGGAAACAACAAGACAAAGCATTTTTTTGTAATGCAAGTACATTCATTCATTGCGCATTTTTTCCTTTTGGATTTTAATATTCTTCTACCATCTCCTCTTCATCTGTTGGTGCAGGTTTGGCGAGCCTCTGCCTTCTTGCTGTTGGCGGAGTAGAAGTCAAATGTTAATTTCATTACCCTAATTAAGAAATGTAACATGTTGGATTAGAGAACATTTAATTATGTGAAAAGAGCACTGTGGAAAAAGCTTCTGCACATTGAAATAGACACTGAATGATATTTATTTAATATGTCAAATGTTTGTAAAGTCATGTAGCTTACACCAAGAATATTTTATGCTTTAATCTTTAGCCTGCCTGATTAAATCATATTTTTAAACTTCATTTTTAGCTGCTTCCACATTCTTTTTTTTCTTCTTCTTCTTCTTTTTTTTACCCGTGGGATACCATGAAATGAATATTAGTTCAATAACTTACCATTCTATCAGTTTTCACCTCTGATATTTTAACAGTGATTAAGAATTAAACTTGCGTATTGACTCGGAAGTATGCGGATGTCTTTTTGTTTTGGTTGCTGTTTTCATGGTGAATCAGAATTTCAGAGCTCCATTGATCAGGGCTTTTCATAATCATGGTGCACATGCTTAACTCAGAGTCAGTCTACTCAGAGTTGATTGAACTAACTCAATTCATCTGTTCTGAAACCGAAAACTCAGAGTTTCCCATTTCAGGGTAAGTCAACTCCCGAGTTCAAGTTTTAACTCAGAGCTGGTTGAACCTCCTTATTGAAACAGGCCCCAGGTCATTTTGTCCCTCATTATGCATTTATGTTGGTTTTTGGAGTCTTTAAGCTCAGCTAGCTTAACCAGCAAAAAAAACAGGTTTTGCATGCCTACACTGAATTACCAGCTCAACCAGCACCAAACCACCATTAACCAGCTGTTAGAATATGTTTTGGTTTTTTTTAGCATATTTTCAGAGTATTGCATTCTTCTATACCCTGATCTCATTGTCAGCTGCTGGATATAGCAGATAAAAGTGCTACTCTCACTTGGCCTCTGTTTTTCTGCTGCGTTATTATACTGTCATTTTTCAAGGCCTTGCCGACTGCAGCACACTGAGGTCAGTGGAGAATAAAAGCAAGCTATCTTTGAGTATTCAGAACAGGCATACAGTATTCAGAGAAGCCTTTCAACTTCTCATTCAGATGCCAAGCTCACAGTAGCTCCAAGCTCTTTTGATGTTGGGTCAGAGCTGCTTCTGCGTTGTGTTCCTCGTGCCTAAAACTGGTTTGTCATTCCAGGTGGGCCTTCACCTTGATCATCATCTCTTCCTACACAGCCAACCTGGCGGCCTTTCTCACTGTGCAGAGGATGGAGGTGCCCATTGAGTCGGTGGACGATCTGGCTGACCAGACGGCCATCGAATATGGCACCATGCACGGCGGGTCCACCATGACCTTCTTCCAGGTGAGATCTTCAAGGACAGAGTGGAAGAGAACTCCACCCACAAATCAATGGCCTGTCGGCAGGTTTATTGACCATGTCGCTAGCACTCTTCCCTACTTTGGGATTTATCTGTTTGCTGTCTTAATATCAATCCCCCTCGATATCTTTCCCTCTCCAGAGGGCTGCCCAGACTAATTCACACATTTTGAAGCTTCCGAGGGGCCGTATCTTGACCCATCTCTCAGCAAGCACAGGCTGTTTCACATATTCAGTTGTCACATCAACATGTCAAACTGTCAGCTTATCAACCACCAAGTCCTTGGTTAACACAGTCAGTCTCGCCTTCTCAAATCTCTAGTGACTGGCTGTCAGGACTCCAGATGAAGGTTGAGGAGCAAGCAGGAATGCGCATAATGATCCTAATATTTCCTGTTCTTCGGTTAGAACTCCCGCTACCAGACGTACCAGCGCATGTGGAACTTCATGTACTCCAAGCAACCCAGTGTGTTCGTGAAAAGCACAGAGGAGGGCATCGCCCGAGTGCTCAACTCCAATTACGCTTACCTGCTGGAGAGCACCATGAACGAATACTACCGCCAGCGCAACTGTAACCTCACCCAGATCGGAGGCCTGCTGGACACCAAGGGCTATGGCATTGGCATGCCTCTGGGTGAGAAATGAGTTTCTGTTGGAGAAACAACAATGACTAGAGTTTATGTGGAGTTAACAGGACTTATATTGATTGAAATGCAACTAATTCAAATCTGCTTAGAAATATACCAGTGAGTCTTGCACACTGCAGATTGTTTTGTTTTTTTATGGTGGTTGCTAGTCAGATTGAATGATATGATCTCAGTGAGATCTTGGGAAAAGCCGAGGCAGACTGTGCAACATCAGCTTTGACAGCGTTGACTGGCCGATTAATCTTGTCAAAATCTGAAATTCTCATTAACATAGGAAATTGAAATGGTACCACACACACCATCTTTATGTTTTAAATTTACCTGAAAGAAAAAGAAAAGGTCTGTTGAGGCTTCACAAATAAAAGGGAATTTAGCATCTTTTTCCAGAGCAAACTCAATGTAGTATGATCATAACATGAAGGGAATGCTAATGAAAGGATTGGAGTCGGTAAGATTAAATGTTATGGTTTAAAAAGTATTCTCTTATGCTCACCAAGGCTGCATTTATTTTGATTAAATACAGTAAAAACAGTATAAATTGTCAAATATTCTTACAAATTTTGTTTGAATATGTTATAAAATGTCATTTAGTCTTCAGTGTCACATGATCCTTCAGAAATCATTCTAATCAGCTGATTTGCTGCTCAAGAAACATTTCTTATTTTTATTTTTATTAAAACTGTTAAAAACAGTTGTGCTGCTTAATAGTTTTGTGAAAACTATGATAAATTTTTTTCAGGATTCGTCGATGAATATAAATTTCAAAAGAACAGCATTTATTTGTAATAGAAATCTTGGTATTTATCCTTGCTGAATAAAGTATTAATTTCTTTGAAAAAAACTTTTGAAGGGTAGTTTAAATAATTATATATTATTATTATTATTATTATTATTTATTCATTTTTTGCACATCACCACTAATATAAATGGAACACTGTCCATTGACTAATTGGTCGCAAGTGAGCATGTTACAATAAGCGATGCAAGTTTGCCAAAATTGCACAGTACACACCAGGTTTTAATTGGATCGCTGAAGTTAAACTAATCCATTGATTGAATATAAATTGCACTAAATTGATTTTAACCAATGTTAACCAAGGATTTATGTCCAACAGATGTTTAATCAACATGATTAATGAAAGGGCTTAGGATACGATAAGCTAGAAGAAAAGAGTCAGCAGAGCAGAAAGATTCATCCCGCTCTGACTTTTGACTTCTCTAAGATGGATATTTATGACTGTTTGTTTCAGGCTCTGTCTACAGAGATGAGTTTGACCTGGCCATACTCAAACTACAGGAGGAAAACCGCTTAGAGATCCTGAAGAGGAAATGGTGGGATGGTGGCAAGTGTCCGAAAGAGGAGGATCATCGAGCGAAAGGTAAACCACCTGTCACTCAACTGCTGGTCCAAAAGGAATCTGTTATAAGACGTTTATCATGTTGTGTATTTCTGTTTAGGTCTGGGCATGGAGAACATTGGTGGGATCTTCGTGGTGCTTGTGTGTGGTCTGCTGGTGGCCATCTTCATGGCAGTGTTGGAGTTTGTGTGGATGCTGCGTCATACGCCAGGAACAGAGGTGAGAGAGGGCTATTTTACCTGCCTCTGCTTTCTGTCCTTCTCCCCGCCCTCGCGCCTCCCTCCCTGAACCCCCCCACACCCCATCCCGCACCTCACAAAGAGTACACCTCAAACTCATCTACACGGGTCTTCACTGTCACAACCAACACGGCCTAAAGATTTTTAACGTTTGAATGAAATGAAGTTCCTTCTGTTTTGTCTTTTATTTTCCTCCCTGAAAATAATTGATTGATGGCTGTGCGTGTCAGACTGCATTGTTTCAAATGAAACACTGTGATTTTCACTAAATAAACACTTCTGCATGTTTCAGTAGAACCCCAAGACGTGATTTTTTTTTGGAGGGTACAAATGCATGAGTGTTTGTTTGTCTTCATGACTTGCTGTATTATGGACCCTTTTCACATTTTCGGGGTTCTCAGAAGCAGAAGTCGTAATAGTTGGATAAACTTCTGTAGTGGTGAACGGGAGATGACAGCAAATATAATTTTTGTATTTTCTCCAATAGCAAAAGAAAAAATATATGATAGCGTTTCTATGACTTTTCCAAAAGAGGGAAAAATCGAGAGATTGATAACAGCGGTTAGAAGAGAGAATGATTTCAAATGTGCCGTCGTTGTATTAGAAACGCCCTTGCAGCAGTGTTAATTTGTTTTTTGTAATTTACTGCCAAGGTAATATAAGCATATTAAAAAAATTTTTTTTATTAAAATATGAAAAACTACACTAGATTTGCAATTGTGATAACTGTGAACACAGTCTGTGAAAAGGATCAATTGATTGCCCATATTCATAGACTGAGCATTGTGGGTAAATATTAACAGAAAAATCATGTGTTTGTCTAGAAGTATGTGGGTGAGTGTAAAGTGAGACTAAACTAAAAGCTATTTGAAAACTGTGTGTTTGTTTGTGCACTTATGTTTTATGTGTCAACATCAAGTGACTAGTTGAGCCAGTGCAGTTTAGCCCTATTTTTGACAAATAAGCTAAATACTTGCATTATCCTTTGGGTAACTTTGTGTATCTTTGTGTATTAGCATTAGGTAATGTGTGTTTGTGTGTGTGTGAGGTGTATTTATGCATGTAAGTGTATAATTAGGGCCCTGCACTGGCATGCCTCATAGTCCAAATGGTAACACGTTCTACCTGTCCTGTATATCTCTCATCCACAACACATCGCATTGAACACAAAGATGACCCCTCCAACCAAAGGCCCACTAACATTACAGCTCCCAGAATCACATCATTGTTTGTGTGCGGTGCCTTTTCAACCTCATGAAAATCCTTTTTTTTATTTGCATCGAGTATGTTGATATTTTTCAGAAAACTTGTTGGGCGTTAGCAGCTGAGTTCTGGATTTTATCAGCTAAGATGCTAATGGGAATGTGGCATAATTGGGTGGAAGTAACATCAAATTTGTTCGTGTCAAATTAAAAGAAGTTCAACTTTTATATAAAGTTCATACCAAAATGAAAGTTCTGTCATCATTTCCTCACCCTCATGTCATTCCAAACCTGTTTGACTTTCTTTGCTTTGCGGAACAGAGAAGATATTTTGAAAATTGGTAGTAACCAAACAGTTTTGACCATTTGTCCATTTTGCCCATTGATTTACAAGAAACATTGAGACATTTCTCATAATATCTTATTTTATGTTCCAGAAAAAAACGACATGAGGGTGAGTAAATGATGACAGAACTTTAATTTTTGGGTGAACTTTCACTTTAAAACGTGTCGTGACTTGACTTTCTTTCCATTCATCAACGACGAGGCTCTGCAGTTGGGTAATGTTGTGCGGCATCTCCCGTTTTTAAAGGAAAAAAT
Source organism: Semotilus atromaculatus (assembly GCA_031834385.1). Classification (NCBI taxonomy): domain Eukaryota; kingdom Metazoa; phylum Chordata; class Actinopteri; order Cypriniformes; family Leuciscidae; genus Semotilus; species Semotilus atromaculatus. Next base: position 12,298,886 of record JAULUF010000015.1, read on the forward strand.
GTGTTCTGAATGAACGGCCCCTAATAGTGTTTCTTTTCCTCTGTTAGACATATTCTACCCTGTTGTATAAAGGTGTGGTCAAATGCACTGTTGTTCTGTGAATTTTCATAGGCAAAATTCAGCCATTTCAATAATAATCCATGTAATCTGTAATTTATCTTGAGGGTGAAAGATTTCCCTTTGCAGTTTTGCAACAGGTTCAAGTTGATAGCTCAAATTCGCTGTGTTGACCAACAGAAAGCTGCTTGGCTTGAGTGACTTGTGCATGAGCTATATGCTTCACACAACACTACACTATTGAAAATAGATAATGGATTTCTATTGTGACAACACCTTAACTGAACAGGATGGAAACATTAAGGTTAGATCATCAATTATATTGTGCTGGAGGCATTGGCTGATACCCATTACATATCGTCACATATTTTTAAAAAAATCTATTTTTGTCTAGGAAGGAGTAGTTTAGTTTAAGTGGATATGCATAGTATTTCACATCAAATTTGATGTCACCCCAGGAAATTAAGGTCTACTGAAACTACGTAAAACTCTACTGAGGACAAGAGGAAAATACTACTGTAAAAAAAAACACATTAAGATAAATGAACAATTCAAGGAAAATATTTATTCATTTAACAGTCTTTAATCAAGACATTATTTTTGTAATATTGTGCAAGAATTATATTTAATTAAATATTATAATAATATTTCATTCATGCCAGAATTTCATTAAGAATGACATATAGGAACAAAACGACACCTCTGTTGTAAAGTGATGAAAGGATCAAATAATTTTGTGTAAATAACCATCGAAACATAAATCATGATCCTCTTGGGAGCAATTTCCGTAGCATTAAGCATTCAATTTTTAAGCATTAAAGGCACCGCATACAAAGAATGACCCAAACACAACAGCTCCACTCACTTATCATGTCTTTTTGAAATGCAAATCTAACAATATACATTTAAAAGGGAACTTGTTGAGAATGTAATGAGCATGCGCAGAGATCACCAAGCGCTTTGGGACGTTTTCTCTGATCTCTTTGCGGTGCATCAGTCCAGATAAACAGCCAGCGCCCCCTGTAGTCCAGTGTTATTTTGATCAATGCTCTGGCTGTGCTGCCTTCCACCCCCTGTGTGCAGCGTGTCAGTGAGACCCCCTGGCCTCTCTCTCTCTCTCTCTCTCTCTCTCTCTCTCTCTTCCTCTCCCTCTGTCTCCGTGTTTGTGCCTCACAGCTGTCCATGTGCGAGGAGATGCTTCGAGAGCTGCAGGGCATCGTGCTGTGTCAGGACAGCCTGCAGGTACGGCGCAGGCGTGGAGCCAGTGTTCTGCGACCGCAGCCTCTGCCCCTGGACGACCGGCGGGCGCGGGCGACGGCAGCGAGCCTCAGCAACGGCAAGCTGTGCACAGGCACCGGCCTGCCCGAACCCCTCTCCCACAGACTGGCGCAGGAGGCCGCCCTGGTGGCCCGAGGGTGCAGTCACATTCGCATCTGCCCGGAGTGCCGGCGCTTCCAGGGCATTCGAGTGCGTCCCGCTGGGCCCCCAGGAGCTTCACCCACCCACAGCGAGGAGAGTATAGAGTGGGAGAAAGGCACCAACAACAGTGAACACGAATAACCTCTCTTACCTGTGTCGGATAGACGTTAAACGACGGCTTTGCTGGACCCAGGGATTATGGGAACATAGGCTCCGGAGAAGGAGCTAAAGGAGAATGCTGTCCGTGCTGCTCAATTCGGCCCAGGAGCTGCGTCTGGTTTCTGTACTCTGTCCTTACAACCCTCTGCTTTTGGGGGACACAGCAGAGGGGCTTTGTACTATGCAGTATATTTGTCTTACTGTGCTGTTGATTTATTTTTAAATTATTCCTCTTTTGTTGTGAAACCACTATATTGCTATTATCTCCTTCTGACGACACCCTTTTAGTTTCGTTTTTCACACAGCGGACGACTGCAGACTCGATCCACTATCGCTCAACCTTTTTAGAGTGCCAAAATACTTTGTATTAATTTTGTGCTGTCGCCTTCTCATGCCAGCCCCTGGCGGAGTAAAAATGAAGAGAACTGAACACAAAAACAACTGCTATCTGTTTTTATTATTAGTCATATTCTATTAAAAAGGTTTTTGGGATGTTTCTGAATGTTTGATGTGCATGTACGAGGGTTTTAGATGCTATTGAATGGAGAAAAACGAGATTTTTTTTTTTTTCTGGTAAAGACACTTTTTACACTTTGCTTTTCATTCTTTTGAGTTAGATTCATATTGTTGCTCTCTTTGGATATGAAAATTGCACATAGTTGTGGAAAAGTGGATCCTCCCATTTAAGAAATTTGCGTTAGGAATTGATATCTCGATACCTTCCATTGACCCTTATTTTTGACATTCTAGCAGGATTCTAGGAGGTATCAAGTGTGTTCGCTTTCAAAAAACATGTCAGGGAAGTGAGTTGATTGATTTTTGTTCCCGGCGAGGTCTTACATTCATCTGTACCACTCTATACACGATGAAATCAACAGGGTCACTCCATCTAGATATATCTGTGTGATGAGACATTGGAGATTGTGGGCCTATGTACATCAGGTATTTCTTTATATCACATAACAGCTCATAAAGTTATTGGGTATTTTTTCTAGTTTGATACCAGAAACATCCATTTGTTCATGTGATGTTTTTGGTTCATCTTTCTTGTTTTCAAAGAGAGACATGTGGTGAACAACCTTTTAAAAATGGATTCCACCCATCAGTTTTTATCAACGCACCACAGCTGGTTTAGGTACCAAAATGAAATTATTTTATTAGGCATGATGGTATCCTCAACTTGCAGAGCCAAATTGTAATAAATTGCCTTCACGTTTTGGAGAGCCATTAGAGGTTACTTATCCCCATGTTGATTTTTCTGTGCATTTCTATTGAACTGAATCCATTTCTAAATGATATTTCAATACGGTGTTAGTGCCTGACGAAAATAAACGGCATTGTGTTCAGTTCTGTGAAAGTTTTTGTCTCTTGGATCTTTTGGCTCACTCTGTAAACATTTGCTTTTCTAGGTGCACAGATACAGCTCCATTCATTTACAGGTTGGAATGGCTGTGCATATGTGTTTCAGGCATCTGATGAACAACGGCAAAGCTTATGTGCAGGTGGGTTTTCACTGGATACACAGACTTGCAGACAACTCTATGGGGGCAACCTCTCAATGTGAGACATTTACTATGTGGGGCATGAGCACACCTGCTTTAGACTCAGAGACATGAGCTGGTTGAAAGTGTTGAAAACACAAGCAAAAATAAATGACTGCTCTCATAGGAAGGTTAAATCAAGCAGTTTAAGTTTACAAAAGCAAAAACAATTATGGCAAAAAAATACACATGCAGCAATTAATCAAAGCTGTCGCAACAAATGTAGCATCATGCAACACTTATGAGCTTTCAATGCCACTGAAATGCTTTATTTACACTCAAACACAACTCATTTATTTCATGAGCAAAAGTGATCAATAATAGGGGGTTAACAAGACAAACTGAATAGTATTCAGCTAGTCATGTGACCTCAAAATGGCGGCCCCTATGAGGTGACCCGCTCCATGTAAAGCAAAACAGGTTTTGTTAGGTTATTAATATGGCTGGTGTCTTCATCTCATGTGAGTGTACATTGCTTTTATCATGTATAAAAAGTGCTATTTATCATAAGAATTAGCCACAATTTCAGTAAAACATAAAATAGTTACAAACTGCCATGTGAGTGTGTCGGAGCTTCTGTATTTCCCTCAATTCTGAGTATTTTCAAACTGAAGAAATATATACAGATGTCTAAATGATAGAAATCCTTTTAAATTCCAGGGTTCAAACACTAAGTTGTCCAATGCTATGATGGTTTGATAGTAATGAGTGTGAATTGTCCAGAGACCAAAATGAAGACAGGACTTATTAGTGAGACTTGCAAAGCTCACAGCCCAATCAGTCCAGATGCATTCCCGTGGGACGGGCCCCTATCTCTGTCAGCATACTGCCCTTCTCCAAGCCATTTATTTCTTCATTCAGCTCCGACCTGTTTCCACAGGATGAAATTGCATCTCTAGCTTTAATTCCTTCTGGTGTTGTTACTGGTTTGGGTCAGACAGCAAGAAATATGACTTTCTGTTGATTGACACTGAATGAAATCGGCAAACTTGGTTTCACATGTTGTTGCATTGTGTTGCCACATGGGGTGCTATATAGTTAAATTAGTTAAAAGTAGTTCAAGGTTTTTTTTTTTAAATGCAGCACTCCAGCTAAAAGTAGTTCAACATTTAAAAAACAAACAAAACAAAAAATGCACGATATTCCACTGACCTGCATCTTGCATTTCAATTGCAAAACGCTCTCTGTGTGAATGGGCCCTTAGGGGCAACAATGGAGCTTTTCCTGTTGTTTTTCCTATGTGCTATGGATGTGTTTGACACTGATTCTTTTACAGCGTCTTGCACATAAAAGGGCATTATTAAAAAATGTGGTGTTCATGATAAAATAAAATAAAAGTTACATCTCTAGGCCTTTTTTGTTTTGTTTTTACCCTGCGTCTCACATGTTTAAAAGCATTGCATGGCGCCTATATGTTAGTTGAAGTCAATATATTTATAGCAACATACCTTAATAATAGCTCATCCAATTTCATGTCAGATGCTTTTGAATGCAACTGTTTTAGCATAGTCTTATCTTGCTGTTTTTCACAGTTTCACAGATGATTTATGATCAAAAGCAGAATGTATTGAAACAGCCCAGCCTGTTTTAAAATGCAGAGTCATTGCTACAAATCTTTTTCAGGTCACTGGTTTGTCACCTACAGCTGAATTTCTAGCTATAGACTCTCTTTAATGTTCAAACACATCAGAGGTAAGTTACAGCACCGGTCAAAAGCGCTTTGTCTTCTTCTTTCCACAATGAAAGTGTTGTTAACATCCCTGTGAGTGCAGGTAATGTCATGTTCATTTTGCTGCCTTTTGTTCCCCGGCAGTGCTTGAATAAGCAGGACAACCATCTCACCATTACAGATATAATGAAATAAAAGTATTTGTTTGCTTTCGTTTCCTTTCTATTTATTCACGTTGTGATGGATTGATCTCGGATTGGGAGACAATGATCATCTGCCAGATCAGACGTAATGCTGGCACATAGAAAATGATCACCGTATAGTGCCACATGTCTTTCCATGAATGTTAAATGCATGACATAACAAGGTCAGTTATTTAATATGTATCTGCATTAACTCAAGATGTTTATATTGAGATGATGTTTGTAGAGTTTATTCCAGACAGCCAGTTCTCCTGGGGAATCTCACATCTGTAAATCAACAGCTGGCGTCTGTCAGGGGCATTAGAGCATTACTCTTGGAATCATATCAAGAAAAAAACAACAGGTAAACACATCTTATACATTCTATAGGGAGAAAATTATATCAGAAAAGGTTTATTTCATTATTTTATTAAAATCTATTCAAATTTAAACATGTAAACGATGAAGGACAAGAGCGACAGAAAGTTAGGCCAACAGAGACATCAGGTGGTGACAGAATGAACTGCACTGTCTGCTGTATACTATTCAGATCAAATGCATACATTTTACATAAAACCGTTTTTCGGCATAAATTGTCCCATTAAATTCAGTGGGACAATATACATGCAAATAGATGGATGAATTGCTTGCATAGAAATGCATTCTGCTTGTTTCACGAAGAAGGCCCAAACACAAATGTAAACACAATGTACAAACTGCTTTCTCAAATTACACTAAAACCTGGTACGTTCAAATTTATAATTATATTTCATAAATCAAAATGTGAACAGTATTGAAAACTATATAATAATGTTGTTGAAAGAAGCCTCTTATGCTCACCAAGGCTGCATTTAATTGATTTAAAACACAATGAAACAATAATAGTGTGTGTGTGTGAGAACAGTATTGGAAAAAAAAAATATATATATATATATATATATAAATTAATTTTTTATTTTTATCTTTTTGTGTGACACTACTCCATTCTTCAATGTCATGATCCTTTAGAAATCATTATATGCTGATTTTCCTGCTCGAGAAACATTGAAAACTGCTGTGGTGCTTTTCTTGAAACCATAATACATTTTCAGGAATATTTTATAAATAGAAAGTTCAAAAGAACAGCATTTATTTTAAATAGAAATATTTGTAACACTATAAATCTCTTGACCGTCACTTTTGATCAATTTAGTGCATCTTTGCTGAATAAAAGTATTCATTTCTTTCAACAAAAAAAGAAATATATATATATATATATATATATATATATATATATATATATATATATATATATATACACACACACACACACACACACACACACACACACACACACACACACCTCAATAGTCAATACCTGGAGCCCATATGAAAAGCCCTGGCTTGCATAGTACATGTAATTTAGATGTCAGAGGTCTTGATCTTGTTCTGTTTCACAGTGCTCAACTAAAGATGTCCTCATATGTGAAGCGGGTTTATCCCAAAGTCACTGAGCATGTCCTTGACTTCCTGATGAAGGACTGTGCTCTGTTCTTCCCACTGCAGCCGCGTCTCAGCCAGGTGAGAGAGCAAACTGTCCAGACAGCCCTGTACCAAGCCAGTAGACACCAATTCATAAAAACCAACTCAATTTAAAATGAAAAGTAGCTTATTAAATGGGGCATGTTTCGCCATCTGGCACAAGCATTTAGAGGTGCAGATGGTCTCTACTATACTAAAATACTAAATGCTGAAATGGATAACCTTTTGGATGGCAATCAGATTTGGTAACACTTTAATTAACCGTCCGTTCAATTTGTTTTAACTATAGCATTAATTATACCTCATTTAGTCAAGATTATTCAGTCACACTTTGAAATGCCACCAAGTTATTTTAAGCCTTGTGTAGCGCTAATAAAATATGTCATCCTTTCAAGCGCTGATATTTCACTTAATCACTTATAGAGCAGTGCCTCTGACTTACGTGCAGTATCTTCTCACACTCACTCTCCATGCGGTCCAGTTTGCTCTGGAGGTCAGAAATGATGGCGTCTTTTTCTGCTTCTGTCTTCTCTCGCCGCTCTCTTTCCGATTTTAATTTAACCTGACACTCGGCTAATCAAACAAAGGCCTGTCATCAGCATGTGTTTGGTTAAAGCACACTGCCTTTGAGAAGCACAAGAATTTGAATATGTTAACGGCTGAACTCACCGAGCTGCGTCTCAAGCAAGTCCACACTCACTTCAAGCTTGTTCACTTTAGTCTGCAGGTCGGTTTCCATAGACCTATATTGACGGTTGAGATCTGTTCGCAAAGGTAATTACAAAACATATTGTGTTAGAAATCAACTTCTTACAGAAACATACTGTAAATCACACAAGTTATTCACACTACCATTCGGAAAGTTTTAGTTTTATTTTTGTATAATGACATTTTTTATTTCACAAAAGATTTATATTACAAATAAATGCTGTAGTTTATATTCATCGAAGACTCTTGAAAAACAAATCTATCACTGTTTCCACAAAAAATATTAAGCAGCACAACTGTTTTCAAGAAATGTTTATTGAGCACCAAATCAGCATATTACAATGATTTCTAAAGGATCATGTGACACTAATGACTCAAGTGTTTCCAAAGCAGAACAACATTCAACATTATCGGGCGGTTTCCCAAACAGAGATTAAGCCTAGTCCTCTGCCCTGCTAACATTTAATCTGAAGTCAAACCTGCCTCCTGGTAGGTTTAATTTAAGCCTCAATTTAGTCCTGAAAGTAGCTCTAGTCTTCCTCCAGGAAATCATGGTCATCATTATATGTTATCCAAAGGTTGCTGGCAATTAGGCTGTCAATTAGGCTATTCCTGTCAGTAATTCATCCAAGTGGCCATATCTTTATTTGCAAGTCCTCCGCCAGTCTTAAACCTCTCTCGTCAGGCATCAGCAGCAGTTTTCTTTCTTCCACTGTTATACAATATTGATTATATCAACCCACAGATTTCACAAAACAGTAATGTAATAAAGCTGATGATTCAATCTTACCTGAAGTTGTTGTATTGTTCTTAGGTGTGTGTTCATTTAGGCCTACATGTAATTAAGTACAAATAGATTTCCTAGATTCCACAGCTGATGTTGGCTATACCTTTCTCTTTTTTTGTGCTATTTGCTTTAAACTATTTATTTATTTATATTTATTTAATATTTTTTAATATTAAATATTATTTTCCTTGGATTTGCTTCTCAGATACATAGACTTTTAAGATTTTCTTGGTTCATTCCAAATAGGAAACCTCTGTCATGCTAATTCAGATTAGCTCCATTGGTTTTAAATTAATCTTGTTTAGTTTAGTTCAGGAATTCATAGTCCAGGCGTTAGCACTCCGTGTTTTAGAAAGCCATGATTAACTATTCTAGATTAACTTCTGTCTTAATTTAAGACCTGTCCGGGAAACCGGCACTATATTATGAAGTATGAAGGTGTACTATATCAATAAACCTGCAATAAAGCAATATAATTTTGTACAGACCTGCAGTGATGTCCTTCATGTCTGATCTTTCCTGACTGAGCACCTGCTCCAGATCTCTGATTTGACATTTCAAGTCATCTCTCACCACTGTAGCCTGACGCGCTACACTGCTCCTCAGTGCTGACAAGGGTTGTAGAGACATGTCTTTCTTAATGTTTTATTTTAATTGAACATCAGCAAACAGAGAAATCTGAGAACAGTCCGTTAAAAAAATATAGCTATTTTCCTTACCTAGATGTTCTTTTAAAACAGCTACGTCTAAGGCACTTCTCCGGTACTTCTCTAAAAGTCCATCATCTGAGAAAAAAAGGAAATATATCATGCTAATCAAATACCACTTAAGTCTTTATTGTAAGAATTACATTATTTTGTGTTTATGAAAGAAGAAAAAAACCTTTTTCTGGCGTGCTCTTTTTGGACTTTTCCTTTTTGTTGGTTCCTTTCCCTTTCTTCTTGGGTGGCATAGTGTAGGCTACAGAGATTCTAGGTCTGTATCTATCGAGCAGAAGGAAACGTTTCATTGTGTCTTTATTGTGTATACAGCGCCGCCTGGTAGCGTGGGCGTGGCCAGAGAGAGACGTAAGCCAATCACCTCTCCAGAATGCCAATTACAGTTGTTCTACGTAACCGCATTGCACCGCGTCGCCGGCTGGTTGCCTGGAGCTGTGCATAAAGTTGCCAAGCGCGTCGTGTTGTTTCATGGACAATAAAGTAATTTTAGGGTTTTCTGAATTGTTTAGATTATTTGTAGATAATCTCATTAATTCGTTTGGAAACAGCCTAAAGGACGTGGAGCTCTATCACAAGTGTGTTTACTTTTCATTCAATTCAGTAGGCTAAAGTGAATGACTTTTGTAAAGTGAATGTGAACTGAAATGATGAGAGAAGTTCAACGAACCAAGCATCATACAGCGGTGAACTTACAAAAACAAAGTAGTTCACCTTAAAATAAAATAAAAATCTGCATAATTTATCTGTTTAACCCGGAGGGCGGCGAAAGTACAATACAAGCACTACCAATGCTTAGCTCATCAATATTAACTACGTCACACTTACGTTGCTTGGTAACCTTTCTAGTGCTCCAGTTACGTGCCTTAATTAATATTTATAAGTCATGCTTTTCATCATAGTAGGATTTCGTACATTCACATGAAGAGCAAGAAGGGAGGAGGGGAAAATTTGAGACATGAAAGAGGGCGAGGTCTTACAAGGCGGAACAGGAAGAGCAATCATACAAGTAAGTTACTGGAGGTGAAGGTAGATGCGGTGTTTTATTTCCTTAATATGGTTTTATTTCAATAGGATATTTTTCCGCAATCCAGTATTGCATTTTCATGTGAAGAAAGACGATATTTGCTGAGTTTATAAGAAACATGAGCGCCTCCCCTTTATAGGTTTTGCTCGCAAGGGCTCTTGTCTTGCTTAGCCTGGAACTTCCCGTTGCAAAAGTAGTGATAGGAAGTACGATTCGTTCCAGCGAATCGGTTCTTTCAAAGAACCGATTCCACTATGTGCACGTCACTTCTCTGACTGTCACGTCATCACATGGTCCCTCACTTCCCGGCGTTGAATATTACTTGCATGGAAAAAGTTCAGAAAATGTTTTCCCTGTTTGATGTATATCTGTTAAAACGTGTTTTAATATGTAAGTAATTCTTGTTAAGTTTATTAATTATAATTTGACTGGCAATAAAAACGTAACACGCATTCTGTAATCTGTAATTCTTTAAATCTGTTAAAACGTGTTTTAATATGCAAGTAATTCTTGTTAAATTTATTGATTATAATTTGACTGGCAATAAACAAGTAAAAAGCATTGCATTAGTCGTGTTTAATGCGTTTACATTCTGACGGTGTTTATTAGGCCTATAAATTCATTTCATGTTTTTCTGTAGACATGATACCGCTCATAAAAAATAGTCATTTTTTTAGTACCTGAATATAATGCATGTTCATTAAACCAATTTGCTTTACATATAGACTGTTTCAGTACGACCAGTTTTGTGAACCGATTTAACTGATTGAAAAGATCCGACTCAAAAGAACGGTTCGATCACATTCACGAATCGGACATCGCTCTGCAGAAGCGCACAGATAGAGAAAGAGAGAGAGAGAGAGAGCTGCAGGAAAAGGGAACATCACGCACGCACGGGGTGTCGTTGTGAAAGCAGTTGTTCCTCAACGTCCAGACATCCATCAAAACTTATTTTTACGCGTTATTTTTGACGGGAATCGCCGCACCACCCGAGCGTATTAAATACAGCGTGAAACGGTGGTTCCCTGCAAGGGGGGTTTAATGGGAGTCTTTCATCGATAAAGCGCTTCTTCCCACACCCCCACACCCCCCTTGACGGACCTTCGCTCGAACCGAACCGGACTCGGGCGCTGTCCTCACCGGGGGGTATCCGATCCCAGTTATATTTTGACTGCGAAACCAACACTCCGAAGTCCGAATATGGCAGGAAATCTGAAGAAAGGTGGGGGGCTTATTGGCATGATGAAGGACGCTTTTCAGCCTCACCATCACCTACACCACTCCCATCACCAGCCCGGGGCCGTGGACAAAAAGACGGTGGAGAAATGCTGGAAATTCATGGATAAGGTGGGTGACTATCAAGCAAAAACACAAAAGATAGGTACCATACAGAGACGTTGTAGCTAACTTAGCAGCCTTGGTCTCTTGTTAGCTTAGCCGGATGGCCTGCACCGAGGAGTCATAATGCAATATGGCAGGGCTGCTCTGCTAAGGCAATTAAGTTAGATGAATGGTTTGCTGGCAAATAAACTATATTCAGCTAACTTTAGTCAAATACTTTGGGAATATCTAGCTTTATAGAGTAACGTTAGGTCATTTTTTGGTAGCCGTCCACCCCAGCTTGCCTAGCAGGACTTTTGGATACGGTACAGGGTCCTGTGCTAAGTTAGTTGTCCTAGCTTAATAGCTTGTGGTATTACTTAATTGGTCAATATTGTTTATATTGTGGAAAGAGTGGGAACTGTTTTGACCTATTTGGACAAATGTGACTCCTTTTGTATGTGAACAGTGTGAACATCACAAAGTTGGTTTTAGCCACCAATATCTGACGTTCCTCCTAACGTTAGTCCTGTTGCTGGTCATTTAACGTTAGTTGGTTAAATTGTCTTAACCTTTAGTGTAGACGTGGATAATGGTCAGTTGATCTGTTCTCTCAGACACTACTTGTTCCTGTTTCTATGCAATGTTTTGGATAAACAGGAAGCGTCACATCAACTTTTTCTTATTATATTGCATTGGTTTTAAATGCAAGTATTTAAAACATTGGTTTTAAGTGAAAACTATACACTTATTTTCTATTCTGAAGCATTCTACCTTAATCCATAAAGTCGTACATAAGAATGTATTTAAAGCTGGTTGTTTTTGTGTTTAATGGAGATCTATCCAAGCATGATTTGTCTTATGATCAGGTATTATCAGATGTTATGCACACTTGCACACAATACCTGATTAACCCTATAAAACCCACTGTATCATAACTGATAAATTAATTTCTAAGGCCTCTAAATGATCAAGATAATCAAAAGTTTGTACACAATCTACTGCATGCTCTCTGATTGATAGTTTACATGTTTTTTTGTTGTTTTTTTGCAAGACCTTGAAAAAATGTCCTCCTTCAGGTCGTGGTACACATGTCTTTTTGTAATTTTTTTAAAAGTAAACACAGTAACTTTTATATCGTTAGTTATATTTTAAGATGTACCTTTACTGGACTGAAACTTGGGTTTACTTGATATTCCAAACAATTTTTTTAGAAAAATAATTTTAAAAGAGCCTGATGTATCAAATATGATGCAAAACAGAACGCATTTTGTTTAAAGGTTCAATAAACTGTTCAATTTCATATGTCAGGTAATCTGAGAATTTAAGCATCTGACAAGAAATTGTCTTGTAAAATAGTTAACAAAAACACATTTTTAAAACGGTTAGATGAACATCTGTCTACCAGAGTGGTTTCTTTTGTTGAATTTGCTTCCTCACAATAGAAAAGTTAAAGCTGCAGTTCATGGAAAAAAGCTGTGGTTACTGACCTCACACTTCCTGTGATGTTCACACTGATACATGAGCAAAACGGTGCATCTTTCACACAGTACTCGTTTTTAACTTACCCTATTAAAATGGGAAAACACTTAGATACTAAAGAGGCAATTTACTTTGGTAGTTTTGAGATGTATGTACAAAGGAAAAATATTTATTTGTCACTGAGAAAAGAAACGGTTACTGCTTTCTGACTGAGAACTTTGCAACTTCCTATTTGCTCAGTTTCACACTGGGTAGTTTGGTTAGTGCACATGTGACATCCCATTTTCTTCATAAGCAAATCTTCTCATTTTTGCAATTTTAACATTGTAAATTTACGCTATTTGTTAACTTGTGGTGAGTCTTAGATTACGAAACCCTTAATGAATGTTTAGTATGAATGTCAGGCTCAGTGATTCAGGATACTTTGTCAGGAGAAGTTCAGCTTGCAAAACAGACCTTTCTGAAAGAAATGTTTCTTCATAGGACTTAAAAATGTATTAAGTCTGTCCTGACTTGGCTATTTATTATCAAAATTGAACTTTGTCATGTTATACGTTTAGTTACATTCTCTCAATCCCTTGTAAATATTCAACCTCTTACAAACTCAAGAACCCAATGGTGGCTCTTCCCAGTTTGACTCTTAATATGAAAAAACTTTGCATAGTCAAATGAGAATGAACACAAATGAAGTTCTGTATTTCCCCTATATATGCATTTCATATTCACATTAACAAACACAAATTATCTACACTTTGATTTCATCATAGGGTTTAGTAATTATGAAACCACAGGCCAATTAAGAACATTTTATTTGTAGTTGTTGATGGTAGGATTTGCATAATATGATGTGGTTTATCATGATACTATGGATACAAATGTAACACCATAAATAATATAACTTGCATTTTTGATTGCATACATATTAGTGCATATTTAATGGTTTCTATTTTAATTGACTTCCTGGTGACGTTTTTCATGCTTAAGACCAAGCAGATGTTTCTCAGACTATTTTTCTTAATTCAGATTATCACTGGAAGCCATAATGATCGCTTGTCTGCACGTGAACACGTAGACGTATGCATGTTTGCTGATAATTCTCAGGACGTCCTGTCGCCACAGTCTTATCTCTTGGCTGTCAGGACTGGGGGTGCATGAGAGCCAGAAGTTTTGGAGCACAAGTCAGACTGGATGGTGACCCCCCCCCCCCCTCTGTGATGTCATCAGCTCTCCCCACCCCCCAATCACAGCTGGTCCTGTGCTGGAGACAAAATAGATAAGAGAGCGGCTGCAAGCCCTCAGAGCAGCTGCACACAGCGCCAGCCTCTTATTGCCGAAACGTGCGCTTGTGGCACGGCGCTTCTCCAACTGCTGGGGTGGTGACATTTGAGCAGTTTCCCGTTTCCTCAAATTTCCCACCCACGTCTTAATCAATAGTTCAGAAGGTGATGATGCGTGGCTTTAGTCCAGACAGAGGAGAGGCACTATGTCTGGATTAAAGCAAAGGCTATTGGACCATTAGTATAGCCATTAAGTTGTTTGGCTAATGAAGTGGTTTGAGGGCATGCACTTAATTATGATGATTTATTGTCTACAATGGATGTTTTTTGTTTTTCTTGGAATATTTCAACAACTTTGTGGCCTCCAGTAGGGTTGGGTGGAATGACTATATATATATGTGTGTGTGTGACGATTTGTATGTTATTACAATATATATTTGACAAGTTGAGATATTGCTATATAGGCTAGTTGATTGATATAACGTGAAATACACCACTGTACTAACTCTGGGGTCAGTACGTGTTTTTTTATATATTTTTTTTAAAGAAATCATTAGTTTTATTCAGCAAGGATGCATTAAATCAATCAATACTTTGTCACATTGATAGTATGATCACTGGTGAGCTTATATATTCTATTTTATCACCGTGAACACCTCTCTTCCAATCAGAATTGGAAGTTGGAATTACTAGTATATGTTTTTAATGTTAGTTTTCATTGTCTTTACAATTTAGTGTTAATGTAAAACTTGCCCTGATGTCAGGTATATTCATATGAATCTTTAAAATAAATCAGGAGTTGATTAAAAATAGAAAATAATAAAATAGAAAATAATAAAAATTACAAGTAACTAACCCTAAACAGTACAATTTATACAATAATATTGCACACACACACACGCACGCACGCATAAACTCACATCCATGTTCAATTCAATTTACTTTTATATGTGTAGTGCTTTAAGCTGCTTTGAAACCATTTGTAAATGAAAAGCTCTATACATATAAAATTGAATTGAACATGGATGTGAGTTTGTGTGTGTGTGTGCGCAATATTATTGTATAAATTGTAGTGTTGTCACGGTACCAAAATGTCAGTATTCGGTACCAATACCAGTAAAAATTCACGGTTCTCGGTACCAATTTCGGTACCAAAGCTTAATTTAGATTAAATTTACATATTAAAGTGTATATCATGGTTACAAAGATGGAAACTGTATTAAAAACACGTTACAAAAAGGTTCTATTTGATAGATGACATTAGATAAAATGACCTAACAATAAACAATAATTTGTTTAGTTTATAATGTATAATATACTGTAGCAATTATTCTCCTTGGGGTTAATTTAAAAATGTACTAATACATTTTTAAAAGCAAAAGTTTTATCTGTTAACATCATTTAATGCACAATGAATGAAGTGAAAAAACATGAACAATCAACAATGTTTGTATTAAATAACATTCACAAACATTAAACTTATATATTGTTCACTCAATGTGTTGATGTTAGATAATGCATTAATGTTAATGAATAGTATCTTATTGTAGCGTTACCAAACTATACAGGAGATAAAGCATGTTTTATTTGACTTAACTGTAGCCTACTTTTATTTAATCCAAAACTGCCAAAAATGTCACTCTTTCTGTCTTCAAAACGTGAGAACCCTGTAGCTGATTTCTAATGCAAGGGCTAGAAATCAATTAATTATTTGTTGATATTGCCTCGTCATCACGGAGAGTGCAGTTCGCCCTGCTTTCTCCTCCTCTCCACAAGCGCTCGCTCTCGCGTGTCTCCGCTATGCAACCATGAACAGTGGCGCGCCTGGAATACAAGCTCGCACGTCGCTTCTATTATGAGCGCGTTTGCCGCGCGCCTACATTTGAAATTTGCACGCGCAAAAAACGCGCTATGTGTGCGTGTGAACGGCCCTTTATGGCAACGTGACATTAGCCTAATTCAAAATATGTCCATATGTGGCTCTTTCCTCCTTTCGTGTCAACAAGTGGATCAGAGCCGCCGCATTAGCAGCGCCGGTCGCCATGTTTCAGTGTTTTTATGAAGAGGACGCAACTGTGACAGCGCATCATTAACCCGGTACTCGGTACCTAGAAAAGCTGGTACCGTAACCGTTTAATTTTTTTAGTACCGACTTGGTACCGAAGTACCGAGTTTTTTGACAACACTAATAAATTGTATTGTATTGTTTAGGGTTAGTTAGTTAGTTACTTGTTTTTATGTTATTACTGTTATTACTGTAGTAACTAGTACACATATAGTAACATGTAACTACGTCACCTTAAAAGAAAGTGTTACCAATACTTTTATTCAGCAAGAATGCATTAACATTTTAACTTTGAAAATGATAAAATAATAAAGCTTTCTTGGGCACCAAATGGGCATCAGCATATTCGAATGATTTCAGTGTCACAGGATCATGTGACACTGGGATAACTTGCAGGATAAATTGCATTTTAAAATATACTAAAATATAAAAACGTTATTTTAAATTGTACAAATATTTCACAATGTTTTTTAGTTTTTACTGTATTTTTGATTATCCAATAAATGCCACCTTGGTAAACACACAATAAAAGACTTCTTTTAAAAGCATGAAAAATATTACCCACCCCAAGCTTTTAAACTAGCCTATAGTTTCTCTATTTTACGCCTCTTTCCTTGTATTTAGAGTAGCTGTTATGTATTTTAAATGAATTTCCGTGGACTGACCTAATGAAAAACTGCAGTCATTTCAGGGTGATTTTCAAAGCCATTTTCATAGCTTACCAGTATATTGTTCTTTCTGGCATCATATTTGCAACACAACATTTTCATTGGATTCTCACTTTGCTTCTCAGTGTTTTGAAAAGATGCCATATTTAACATCGTCTGATTTTTCTCTGCTCTGCAGGTGGTACGGTTATGCCAGAACCCCAAGCTGGCCTTGAAGAACAGTCCTCCGTACATCCTGGACCTGTTGCCAGACACCTACCAGCATCTCCGCACTATTCTGTCCCGCTATGAAGGCAAGATGGAAACGCTGGGCGACAACGAATACTTTCGCGTTTTCATGGAAAACTTGACTAAGAAGACCAAACAGACCATAAGCCTGTTCAAAGACGGCAAAGAGCGAATGTTTGAGGAGAACTCTCAGCCCAGGTGAGCACAGATGAGTTTCTGTACACCATCTTTAATTACAGCTTTTCAGGTCACCAAATGTCTGATCTTAGTGGCTTCATAGGCTGCAAATGTTCAAAAAGATGTTTGTTACGGTCTGTAGTGACCATCAAATGGAAAAAGTTGGGTTAGGAGTGAAAGCAGACATCAGAGATCTCAGGCCACCTCTGTGCAGACGTTTCCTGAGCTAGTTCATGTTTTGTTGGAATGCTCTGCAACTTGGTTTGGTGTGAAAGGCAAAAGCAGAAGCAGTGAAACATGGTTTGTCAGTCCTTGAATCATGTGAAACCGGTTTCTTGAAAAATTTGAGTAGAGGTTACGTTGAGTTAAGCTGAAGCCCAAGTCGTATATCAAAGATGCAAATGAAGTCGAGCATGCAAGCGCTCAAAGATCAGCCAGTGGACTGAGTGGTTGTGTGAATTTGGCTCCTTAAAGGGATAGTTCACCCAAAAATGAAAATTCTGTCATAATTTACTCACCCTCAAGTTGTTTCAAACCTGTATGAGTTTCTTTCTTCTGTTGAACACACAAGAAGATATTTTGAAGAATGTTGGTGACCAGACAGTTGCTGGACCCCATTGACTTCATTTTTGGGTGAACTATCCCTTTAATGATCACCAAAACAGTGCAATCGAGTAAATTATTTTGCAGTGTTCTGTTTTGCAAGAACACTCTTATTTTGTCTTGTGTTCTGAATGGCACGCACACATCCGTTTATGTGTGAGAGTACACATAAACTCTCTCAGCTTAAATGTTTAAACTGATAAGTCTTAAAAAGAAGTGAAAATTATCAGCTTTAGTTATGATGCAATGCTGGCCCGATTGTACATGGGACAATTCTGTCATGTCCCGACTCCTAAACGCGAGAATGAAGTTTTGACGCTTGTCTTGTCCAACCCATTTTGAGAGGGAGGGAGAGAGAGAGAGAAGATGCAGCACCGCTGTACACTCAAGTAGTTTGTGAAATTGCGTCTCGGAGAAAGTTTTAAAATGATTTGATTTTATAATCTGTGTGGATTAAATTTAGGCTACTCATACAATCTACATGCTAAAGTGAATCAATGTTTGCGAGGGAATTTCCCGCATTATAAGTGGTAGACCTGCAGGAATTATTAAAATACTTGAAAGTATTATCCGTTATATTAGTTAAAGTACAATAAATGTTAATTTCGATTTTGAAGAATTTTTTTTTATAAGAATTGTTGAAAGGTGTCTTTTTAATAAATGCAACACGTTCCCAAAGTCATGTAAAATAATCGTGATTTCAATCCTGACTAAAATAATCGTGATTATTTTTCACACTTTCTGTTTTTCACACTTTCTGTTGTACAGCGGCTTCTTATATCAAAGGCCAGTCATCGAGCCAACATATGTTTCATATTTTTCATACTATTTTACTTCTCTGAAACAAGAAATTAATTTTCTAAACATTTAGAGGTTTGGGACCTTAAGAGCTTTCATACAAAATCTTTTTGCATGACGAGGGCCTCTATTTGAGCCGCTTTGGTGGCAAATTCTCAAATCTTAGCTAAAGCTTTTTTTATGTCATTAGACACTGAGGCTTTACTTATTGTTGCTGAGGGGGTGAAGTGTTCACATTGAGTGAGAAGAGTTTAATGATTAACTCTGACACATAAGTCATGCTCTGCACCATGCATACACACTGCTCTTCCTGTTAACGCATTCACTTCCCCTTCCTGTTTCTCCTAAGCCCCCATCAGCATGCACTGTTGAGACTAGCTAAAACCTGCTACTTCTTACACTGACTGTCAGTGACAATTTAAGCTTTATAGGACCATTTTCAGCACACACAGTGAAGAAAATAATTATTTGAACACCCTGCTATTTTGCAAGTTCTCCCACTTAGAAATCATGGAGGGGTCTGAAATTGTCATCGTAGGTGCATGTCCACTGTGAGAGACATAATCTAAAGAAAATTTTTTTAAACTATTTATTTGTAAGATACAGCTGCAAATAAGTATTTGAACACCTGTCTATCAGCTAGAATTCTGACCCTCAAAGACCTGTTAGTCTGCCTTTAAAATGTCCACCTCCACTCCATTTATTATCCTAAATTAGAGATGCACCTGTTTGAGGTCATTAGCTGCATAAAGACCCCTGTCCACCCCATACAATCAGTAAGAATCCAACTACTAACATGGCCAAGACCAAAGAGCTGTCCAAAGACACTAGAGACAAAATTGTACACCTCCACAAGGCTGGAAAGGGCTACGGGGAAATTGCCAAGCAGCTTAGTGAAAAAAGGTCCACTGTTGGAGCAATCATTAGAAAATGGAAGAAGCTAAACATGACTGTCAATCTCCCTCGGACTGGGGCTCCATGCAAGATCTCACCTCGTGGGGTCTCAATGATCCTAAGAAAGGTTTAGAAATCAGCCCAGAACTACACGGGAGGAGCTGGTCAATGACCTGAAAAGAGCTGGGACCACCGTTTCCAAGGTTACTGTTGGTAATACACTAAGACGTCATGGTTTGAAATCATGCATGGCACGGAACGTTCCCCTGCTTAAACCAGCACATGTCAAGGCCCGTCTTAAGTTTGCCAATTACCATTTGGATGATCCAGAGGAGTCATGGGAGAAAGTCATGTGGTCAGATGAGACCAAAATAGAACTTTTTGGTCATAATTCCACTAACCGTGTTTGGAGGAAGAAGAATGATGAGTACCATCCTAAGAACACCATCCCTACTGTGAAGCATGGGGGTGGTAGCATCATGCTTTGGGGGTGTTTTTCTGCACATGGGACAGGGCGACTATGTATTGCAAGATTTTGGGGAACATCCTCCTTCCCTCAGTTAGAGCATTGAAGATGGGTCGAGGCTGGGTCTTCAAACATGACAATGACCCGAAGCACACAGCCAGGATAACCAAGGAGTGGCTCTGTAAGAAGCATATCAAGGTTCTAGGTAGTAGGGGTGGGCGATTTATACCGGTAGACACAGTAAACCGGTAGAGATTTGACTATCGTCTCAGTGCCGCTAGACATTCACAGTGCTGAATGGCTGTCCCAGTGTTGGCAGCATTCGGTTCCAGAGTTCTTAGTCTAACCGTTGTACTGATGTTTTATGCGGATGCTATGGTGTACTGGAGCTGTCCGTGAGACATTTACAGTGAATAATTTGTGGCTCACTGTATTTTCACACAGTTGACTGTTTTAGAATGCTGTTGAAACTTCTACCACATATTTATCCATCTTCCATAGTAGGGTTTCCTTATAAAGAAATGCATATTGCATAGTGCCCTGATGTCCATCTCTGTGAAATTGAATGTGCTCTCAATTTAGGTAGCCTGGGATTAGTCTGTCATACAGCTGTTGTCAATTAAGCCAACTAATTCTGATTTTCTGACAGATGTTGCATCCTGAATTATTGTAGTTGTATTATCTAATTGTGATTATGCGTCCATACTATATTATTCATATCACTAAATTCGGACCATGCTTGACTTTTCGTACTCATGTTTATTTGGTTATCTTTTCATCTTATCTGCATGTTGTAGGTTTGCATGAAAGGACCAATTTTAGCAACAGGGAAATGAACAGCAGATAGGTGAATTCAGATGCATGTGCGTCTGCCAGGTTCATTAACAGTTAGGCATTATACAGTTGTGTGGTGTAACAGAAATTTGTCAGCTTGGTGGAGTTTTACTGCGTCCAATTTCCAATTTGTTGTAGTCACAGCTCTGTCATAAGATGAGTTAAGTCTTAACATCCTTTTACATAATCATTCTTTCTGTGAGTTATGAACTTGGAGAGTATAAATTAGATGTTTCCTCTGTACTGTTTCACATTTCAGACTACATAGATGTAGTCAGCAGGGAGAGGACAGCCCATTCATGGAAGAAAATTAACATTTACCGCAGTAACTACAGTTTCCTAGTTTTTTGTTTTGTTAGTTATGCCATGCTTTGTTTGTGAACATTTTTGCCTGTATATAAATGCTAAAAGTAGACTTCAGTGTATTCAATAAATTCAGCATCAAGATTGTGAACGGCTCGAATGTCTGCAGCAGACATGCATGTCTGCAGAAGACTTAACGTTGCAAATTTTATTACAGGAAAAATAAGTTAGTAAACAATCCTTTTCTCAGTTTTTCATATTGTGCAAGCATGCCACAAAATGTTTTAACAAAAATTTGGCAAATCCCAGCTGATTGCCATCAATTCAGTCTTATAGACAGTTGAAATGTATATATAAACTGCAAATTCAGATATGCGATTCAACTGCCATCTTTTATCTCCTATTCTGTTGCGTGCATTTACTGTAATCATTTTAGAAGCTTGTTTTTTCACAAGCCTAAAATGCAAATAAAAAATTCACAACAACTTTTAGCCAATGATCTGTTAACCCATGTTTTGTGGTTTAACACTATTAGTTTAAAAAAATCCTACTCTTATCAAAGAAAAGTACCATCAAAGAACACCTATCAAATGATGGTCCAACAAGCAGTTTTGTATAAGCAGATATGTTTGATAGTAAAAGTCCTTGGTCAAAGCCTTATTCAAAGTCTTTATATTTCATGCAGAAAATGCAGTGCCAGGCTCATATCTGTGGGGTGTTAATTGAGCTTTATTTCTATTACAGTTACAGTCTCAATTGCTAACAGACTATTCATGAAATAATTCACCATTTTCTCAAAACTATAAACATAGTCTTGTAACTACACACCTCATACTTGCACGTCAAACTCAAATATTTCTGTCAAAAACATATTTTCTCAGATGACACACAAACCCAATACTTCACTGCCTAGAGGAACACCAGTGCAATTAGTTCAAAACGCTTACAACCCGACGCACACCTTGGCATTAGAGAACTTAATTATAACTAAAACGTGGTGTAACTGTATGAATGAAAATATGAGTACATATTTGTCAGTTTAACAAAACTTAGAGCTGATGATGCTTAAAGGAATAGTACACTCAAATGTACTCGCCCTCAAGTTGTTCCAATGTATGAGTGTATTTCTTTTGCTGAACGCAAGATATTTTGAAGAATGTTGGTAACCAAACAGTCGATGGGCCCCAAATGATGACACAATTAAAATTTTTGGGTGAACTATTACTTTAAGACATTTGTTCATTTAGTGTTTCTGTAAAAAAAATTAAAAAATAATACTAATAACAATATAAAACATACTGAGGTCTAATGAGCTTCTGGGTTAATGAATATTAATCACGTTGTCTGTGTTCGCTCTAACTGATTTGCTGATTTAAAAAAAATATATATTTTTTTTAGAAAGCATAAAGAAATGGAATTGTGAAGGAAATTCTAATTCTAGTTGGGAAATCATTTTCAACTATTCATAAATAATATTTGCATTAAAATATGCACATTGCCGAAGTACTTTTATTTGTATGCCTAATATGACAAAAAAGATTCTTCTTTTCTCATCACACAGGAATTACATGAATCGTGTACATTTTCAATTCAAAATGGCCGTATCTGAGAAAGACAAGTAGTTTGCATCACTGGATGTTACTGTAGGTCGGTTAACATTTCTATCATAAAACAGTTGACGTTATTTACATCTTACCTTACTCTTTCAAAGTTAAACTGACGCTTTGCACTTTAATTTATGCTCTGCTTCTGTAAACAGTTAACCTGCTTTGATTTGATTGGGGACTCTATCACTTTGACATTTTTAAACCTTTTTGTCATACTAACAACATACAGACACTGTGTAATGGAGTTTCACAGAGCAGTGCAAGTATTTCTAATTAATGTCTATGGTGGTTACACAATTTATTAGCCAATGGAAATGATAGACATTATTTAGTTGTTGAGCATGAAAATTTTGTTTACTAATGCAAGTGATTTCTTGCATTTTAGAAGGTTGTATTACAAACCTCTAATTGGGAATCAGGAATCATGTAGTGTAGTGACCATTGTCTATTACAGTGTACACCAAAAACAGAAGTTTGTAGATAAAATACAGCAATGAGCTTTAAGACAAGTTTATTTTCATTACACTACTGTAAAGTGATCTTACAGTAGAAAGTTCAAATTCCAAAGAACTGATTATGAACTAGGTAGCCAATACAATATACTGTCAGTTACAACCGTAATAAATAAATAAATCCTCAGTACCCTTAGCCGAAATGCATTGCATTATTGACAATGACTATATTTACAGAACTATAGCAGTTCCTTGGTTACCTGACAAAAGACAACCCCCTTAGGTTGCCTCACGGTTCTGCAAAAACACGGTACTTGAGATGGAAAAATAGTTTTTCTTCTAAAACACTGCAGAAAACGAGAATACACAAAGACAATTATTTTTATCTCTGATATTTAACTAAACTAGGTTTATGTCAAGTTAACCCTTGGTGCCTTTAGATGTTTTTAGTTTTTTTTTCTCCCCATTTAGCATTATTATTAGCCATATTATAAGGCATTTCATAATAAACAATGTTGGTTCATTCTGTTCTTAAGAGGTAAACTGCACCCCCAGTATTTTTTTATCTTTTTGTCCCAAGGCCTTCTATGTGCCATACATGTCTAAATGTAAACAAAATAACAGTAACAAAAGTTCACATTATGGTGGTTTGAGTTAATTAAATTCTACACTTGTGTCTATGAATGAGAACATGGTTGAACTTAGGGTAGAAAATGAGGGTATGTTTGTGTAACGTTTTTCAGAAAACAGAGAAAATTGTAATGTGTGTAAAACCAGATGAAATAGCTTTAAGAAGTGTGTCATAGTATTGAGAACTGAATTAATGGTTTGGGAAATTGGGCCAAATAAATCAGTTACAGTGTGTTAGCAATCAAGAAAACTTGTTATCGTTCATTGTGTAGCGAGTTTCATTGTTCTCAAGAGATTGCAGGAACCAAGTAACCCTGAAATTAATGGAGCTGAGCACTGAGCAGTCAATGATTCGGTTTTGTGTATAAATTGGTAAACGCGTCTGAACTTCCGTCAAAAGGATTGTTTTGTCAGTTTTTCATGAGTTTGTTCACACAGGGAGCGCTTCGGATGGAAACACTGTTAACACGTCCGAGGATTGTATTGCAGCTCGAGTTACTACGTCCTGCATCTCGCTCCACACAGAGCCAAGCCGAGCCCAGCTAAGCACGGTCGAGAGACGCACTCAAGCAGTGGGACGTTGTATTTATTTATGGCCTACTGAACACTAATGGATAATGCAGCTCTCATATTCTTGCTATATTACTCTCCTTATGTTATACACTCCAGACGTAACACGCAACAGACATGCTTTCCCATCTCTTTCACTTTCAAAGTCACAGTTCTCCTGTTTCCTAGTCAAGGGTTATGTTGAGCTGGCATTCGTTCTGTTCTTTAGTTCTTCCTCTGAAACACTGCTCTTTAAAGTGATAGTTCACCTGAAAATTACAGGTTTCTCACCTTCATATCGTTCAAAACCTAAAAAAATCATAAAAAAACGTATTGCACGTTTTTACAAAAATATTAAGCTGCACACCTATTAATATGAAATGTTTCTTGAGCATCAAGTCAGCATATTAGAATGATTTCTGAGTAATGAAACCAATGGAGTAATGTTGCGCATTGTAACAGGCTTTTCTGTGGCGGGAATAAATTACCTTTTAAAATATATTCAAGTAAAAGGGTTATTTTAAAGCAGAAGTCACACAACTTGTCCATGTTGGCTTCTGCTTCTGCTTCATTTGACTAGCTTCTACCAAGTGACAGATGAGGCCTTTTTAAGCCTATTTATTTTGCTATCTCAGCTATGCATGATTAAATGGTTACAGGTTAGTTTATTTGCATTTTCAGAACACACCACTCGTCAGAGGACAACTTCTCTAGAAATCACTTGACACAGTGGATAAGAATAGATGCTGTCAGATCATTAAACAAAATTTGTTTGTACGAGTGTGTTTAATCTCAGGGCACCATGTTTGTGTATTTTATGTAAAGGGGTGTGTGTGTGTGTGTGTGTGTGTGTGTTTGCTTGAGTGTATGACTGCTGTCACCACCACTTCCTGACAGAGATCCGGTGTGAAGCCAGTTCTGGACAGTTAAATTTGTCTAGGGGTGGCTGCATTGACAAGAAAACACAGAATTCATGATCTGTTCGAGTATTCTCATGAAAACGGTGTTTAGACAGATAAGTGTCCAGTTGCAGAGAAAGTACCTTCTTTAGACGCCCGCAAGTCTGATATTTGGGGAAATGTTAAATGTTTTTGGGAAGTTGGCTGTTGAAATGTGCATTAGTTGAGCAATTGAAATTGTGTCATTTAGTGCGAACTGGCTCTATTGTTTTTGTGTGTGGGGACAAATGAAGGCAGGCGCTAAAGAGAGACTGTAGGTGTGACTCTTCTGAACTGTAGACTCTTTGATAATCAGCCGTGGGCATGAGCGGACCGCTCTCGCTTTCTCCAGTTGGCTTGGCTGTTTTATCACGGAAAACAGGAAACAGGAAGGGAGCAGCCAGCTGCAGGTCAAAGGTCAGGCCAAAAGAGGAGGAAAGCTGACAAAAGCACAGTATCTAGGCAGGGCTTGGCCTACAGCAATAGCGAGGAGAGGCCGGCCAACCGAGAGATTGGGGAGGAGGAGCAGGCAGTCGTGAAACACAAATAATGAAGCACTCTGTCCGGCACTATGCCTGTGCCTAAATTGAGAATCACTTTTTTTTCTTTTTTCTTTTTTTTTTTTTTTCTTTTTTTTTTTGCTCGTGAAAGATCACGATTCTGAACAGACAGCTAAACAAAACAACATGTAATTTTACTACAGATTCTAACAAAATGTTCATTTTTCCAGTATATTAAAACATTTAATGAATAAAAAAAGGTTTTAATCTATTTGAATGAATGATTCGATGACTCGCTCTGAGTCGCTCATAAAGACTTCACTCGTTTCATTACTGGATGAATCCACGTTTTTGAACGAATCTCTTCGTTCAAAATGATGAACGTTTGAATGATGCGTACATTTAAGTCACTATTGTCGCCACCTGCTGGTGTAATGATGCAATTGAAACAGTCGTTAATTGAAGCATCAAGTTACGTGCAAAAGATGGCTACCGTAGACATAAGTGTTTATATCCAAACTAAACTTTTATACCAGTACTTCTGTGATAATTTGAATTATTGTAAAAAATAAAAAACTAATGATACTGCGTGGTTAAGTCTTTTTGTGAAGCTGATTCATACCTAAACATGGCAGCTGCTCTCTCTGGTTCAGCAGCAGCACGAACACAGATCTGAAAGCTCGCTGTGATCATACTTGTCAAAGGTTTACTAGACATTGCCGAGATCTTGCGAGTGTTTGAATCACTATCTTTTAACAACTAATCTAAAATGTATACACATTTGAATACAGGATGTATTGGTCTCATCTTTCTAATATGAATTAACCTATTCAAAGACATCAATAGGCATTAGAAATGTCATTCATTGTGATTGTTTGGGAGCATTTTATTTATTGTTCTGAAGAGTGACGCCTCTGACTGAGTACTGCTAACAAACACAGTCCTCAGCACGACAGCTTTAGTGAGTGATTGAGTGGGTCCTGTTGCATGAGCTTTGTCGTTCTGTGCATCTGTGCCCTAGTTAGTTTGAATCTCCTAACGAAAGCCTCTCCTCTCCCTCATGGTTTCAAAGATGCACGTTCGCAAACATTTTGGTTGAAAGTGTCTTTATAACACCAAAGGCCTGCAGCCTCACCACACAAATGCCATTGCTTAACTTCTCTTATATGTCCTCGTGGAGCGAGGAAGCATGGCACAGCTGGCTTAACCAGGAGGAACATTGGCACCCTTTTGCCACAAACAACAACTGTTCCCAGAGCCATAAAGGAGTATGTAAACCCAGGCTGTGAGGACAGTGGAATTTCAAAACGTTGGATGGCAGGTACATCTTTGGTAACACTTTATTTTAAGGTGACATAGTTACATGTTACTACATGTATTTACTATAGTAATAACAGTAAATTATGTATAATAAGTAACTAACATAAACCAAAGCCTAACCGTGACTCTATAGTAAGTACATTGTATTAATACTCCGTTGTATGGTTGTCACGATACCATAAAAATTACGATACAATACCATCTGAAATATCATGATACCATGCAGTATTGTTAATCTACATAATGAACCAAACATGAAAAATTAACATGAACAAAATGAACTTTCATGAATACATTGAGGAAAATCTGGTTTGTTTTCATTTACATCTGAGTACTTCATTAATTAGAATGAATAACTGGCTATTGTTACCAACCAAATGAAATCAGTGTAAACTAAATTCATCACATTATTATGATTAATAAGACGTTGCTATGTTGATGAATGGAATTATATTAGTCTAAATCCTCTTCGTAAAGATGTTTACAACTGTTCCAGAAGTGGTCAAATGAGCAACAGAAAAAATTTGAGAATACATTCTTATATAATGATATTATTATGTTGATTAAGTGATGCTTGAGCTTATTTAATTATTATAATTTCAGACCCTTTCTCCCGATAAACTGCAGTGCGATCAATGACGTGCAATTGCAATTTTATCTAATTCAAGCATCAGGAAACACTCAATAAGGCACTAATTATAGACCGCATTTACTACACAGGGCACAGCAGCAAGGCAACCGCACTCGGAAAAACCTCTTTTGTAACGTTTTAAATAGAGTACCTGCTGCACATACAACTTTCCTTACGGTACTACTGTATTGATGAAACTACCGTTTAAAAAAATACAATGGCATTGCCAATATTTTGAAGTTTTAGTATCGCAATACTACCGTAGTACCTGTATACCGTGCAACCCTTCTCAGAAGTAAGTGAATTTACGTCACCTTAAAATAAAGTGTAACCACTTTTAGTTTACAGTGTAGAAAAAATGCATGCATAGGCTATTTGTATGCATTATTTATTTGTTTTATTTTTATTAATAATAATGATTATCAAAAAAGCATTGCTTGCACACACCTATTTTTCTCTTTAGCTTACTGTCATTTCTTGTAGTTTACACTCCATTTTTTGCAGTTTTGTAACACCCCCTTTTTCTCACTCGGCCTTGCTCTCTTTTTTCTCATAGTCCAAGGAAAGATTGAGTTTTTGGAGGCAGCTGCGGCACTGCCACACTCAGATTCTCTCTTGTGCATGTCAATTCCCTAGGCTGGAGAGCTTGTACAATCCCCCACTGTGCTGCCCTGTAAATCATGGCTTTCTTTCCACTTCCTCCCCCTGGCGTGAAGCGCGACCTTCCCTGCTCTCGCCTGCCTGCCTTGGGCTTATGTGCCCAGAGTCGGTGGAATCAGAAAAATGCAGCAGGCATTCAGAGCGTCCACCTCAGTCCCTGATACTCCCTCACTCATGGCCACAGAAATATCCAATCACCAGGCCAGACTCCAGAATCTGCTGACGTTTACATGTTTCTGTGCTGATTTGGGGAAAATTACCTCTATTATTGCTCTTGATAAGATCCAGATATTTCCTGTTAAGATTTGCCAAGTTTGATATTAAATATTGTGACCCCTTAATCGTTATTAAATTACTAACGCTGTTTTTTTTTTTGTTTTTTTTAGATTATCAATTATCAAACCTCTCAGTGAAAGTAACTGTTTTCTTTCCTATTTTTCAGACGGAACCTGACGAAATTGTCGCTGATATTCAGTCACATGCTCGCAGAGCTCAAAGCCATCTTTCCCAACGGCCTGTTTCAAGGGGATAACTTCAGAATCACCAAAGCAGACGCCGCAGAGTTCTGGAGAAGATCCTTCGGGGACAAGTGAGAAGCTTAATGTGCTCTTTGTTTTCGTTACATATTAACGTGACATGTTCCATGAAAAAACAAAGGAAGATGGACTTTGACAATCTTTAGGAAAGCAAAACATGATTCTGGTAACATAACCTACATTTCTCTGAATTTCAGGACCATCGTGCCTTGGAAAGTGTTCCGGCAGGCCCTGCATGAGTTTCACCCCATCAGCTCGGGCCTGGAGGCCATGGCTCTTAAATCTACCATTGACCTCACCTGCAACGACTACATCTCCGTCTTTGAGTTTGACATCTTCACCAGGCTTTTCCAGGTGCGCCGTTAAATCACTTCATCACTTCCTCCAAGCACAAACTAGCTCCATTGTCCCTGAGCTCTGTGTAGAGGAAGGTCTGACAATGACTATTGTTGTGGCCGTGTGCTGTGGGTATGGAGGCGCTGTTTGAGTGTGCGTGTCAGTGCTGAAGCTTCAGCTCTCATGGCTGAGAGCCAGCCGGAATGGAGGCCTCTTATCGCCTTTTGTAGCTCAAACAGGCTTGTCTGCACTCATCCGAGCACACAATTTCCTGAGAGTAGGGCTGAAAGACAATTTGAAAGTGCTTCAGCTTTAGAAGAGAGATCTTTGACCTATTTTAATGACAACTTCTGCTAACCTATGTGGTTTTTTTTTTATCTAATTATATACCTAATGAGAGCAACAATGCAGAACTGAGACGTTTGAGGTTTTTCTGTTTTTACTTGATTTGATACATTTTTATACTGTCACCACATAATTTGTGGTGCGTGCTTGGGCAAAATCACGATTATAATTTCTCATACTTGGGGTTGGGGTTTGTACAAATATTTAACTATATGGGTTGACAGATGATACGCAAGATTGACATCTATTTATAAACTACCATTCAAAACTCTGTGGTCTGTAAGATTTTTTAAATGTTCTATTTAGAAATTTGCATTGCACTTGTTTGAGTGAAATACAATAAAACCAGCAGTATTGCTGTTTTCTGTTTAAATATGTATTTAAAATGTTATTTTTTTATTTAATTTTGTCCTGCGATGGAGAAGCTGAATTTTGAGCAGCCATTAGTCTTGTCAGTTGAGTCAGTGTCACATGATCCTTCAGAAATCATTCTAATATGCTGATTTGAAGAAAAAATCTTATTATTATCAACCCTGTTAAAAACAGGGTTTTTTCAGCGTTCTAAGAAAAGCCTTTATTTTAAAGGTGCAGTGTGTGATTTTTAGCGACATCTAGCGGTTCGGTTGCGAGTTTGCACTAAGGGCTCAGCCCACTGCTCACCCCTCCCTTTCGAAGAAGCTACGGTGGCTAAAACGGGACAAACATAGTCATCTGAGACAGCAGAGAATAGCCAGAGTAAACCAAGTTTCTGTACCACAGTCCATTATAAACCACATCATGGATAAAGTTTACAAAGCCATAGTCAGGTGAGGATCAAGGGTCTAATACATAATATAATAATAGTAATCAGCTGATTATCTCACGAACGTAACCAGCACATTTCTCCCCACATAGCAAAGCCATAATACAGCGAGGGAGAAGAACCACATGAAACTATGCAACTATATATATTTTTTCTAACAGGGTAGTAAAAGTTTAGCTGGCTAATATGAGCTGTTACTGTGGCTGAGCTGGTTAAAGCATAAAGCCTTGTTTATACTCGACGCGTCCGCATGAGCCCAAAGGTGCGTGCGGCAAAAATGACGTGATTGTAACAGCGCGCGCGCCTCCGCATCCCCTAGACACCACTTACTACTACACACAATAGGCTTTTTTTTCTCTAATTTTGGAAACTCGATCGACTTAAAATGCTTCCAAGATCGACGGGTTGGTTATTCCCGTAACTGTTTTACGGTCAATGACAAGAGTAGCCTACTAATCAGCTGTCTCACGAACGTAACCAGCACATTTATCCCCACATAGCAAAGCCATAACACAGCGAGGGAGAAGAATTAAGTTAGGCTACATGAAACAATCCAACTACATATTTACACCACTGACAAGGGAAAAGTCACTACTCACGGTGTTTATGGCTATCTTCTTTAGCTTTCTGCGGCTTCTCTTTCAAGGTAGTGACAAAAAGCGCTCTGTAACGCTGTTTGTTCGCTGTCGGCTACGGTAGAAACATGACGTCACAATATGTCGACCTTCATAGAAGGGGATTCCCGCGCCTATGTAGATATAAATGCCTCATTCTAAGGTAAAAAAAACATTACGGTTTATTAAGTAAGTTCTTTATACACAACTGAACACATAGTTATGGATGTCATATTGTATTTCTGTTAATAGATACTCAAAATTTTTACACACTGCACCTTTAAATATTAATTTACAAATTTCACTTTATTTCAAATGAAATCTTACTGACCCCAAACTTTGAATGTTAGTGTCCCGAAACAAATGCATTGCAATGCCCTTGCACCATCCGCAGCATCCTGATAACGAATTTTGCCATTGTCTTCAGGAAATGTACAAATCTAGTCATGTTGATTTTTCCATGGAACAGTGGACTATTGTGATTTATAATAGGAATCTATAATATAGCAGCTGTTGAATGCATCATCTGACGGCTGCTTGGCAGCACAGTGCTGTCGGTGTAATGAGCTCATTATTCAGAGTGCTCCAGTACAGACATCACAGCGGTCCAGGGCTTTCTCATCCTCTCTCTCCTCAACAGGCCATAATCACATCTGTCCTTTAATTAGCCTCTGTTACTTCACTTCAGAGCTAATTTGAGGAAAAAGGGGGGTCAAGATAATTTTTATGGCTGATGCAGCCATAATCGGATATGGCCTTTTGAAACATTCAATAACCGAGCTAACATTGACAGCACATCATAATTCAAGTCGGTATTTTGGTCTGTTAGACAGCTTAAAACGGCTGTGGCATGGCTGGTCCTGTGCCCGTTTCAGTTGCAGCGTACAGCGCTTGTGCTGCACCGTACCTCTGCTTCGTTCAACCAGCCCAGCAGCCAGAAATAGACTGGCTGTTTACAGAAAGCCCGCAAAGCTCTTTGACGAAGCTCCACGTTGCAAGGTCGCGCTTCTCATCAGCATGTGAATGAACCCACCCTGCTGGACAGCCAGTCACAGGCTTTTTTTATTCCTTCAATTCAACAGCCTTTTTACTCTGAGGCCCTATTTACACCTGGTATTAAGATGCATTTTGGTCAATTGGATCACAAGTGAACGGCGCTAAATACAGGTGTAAACGGAGTCTAAAACATTTTGAGCTTGTCCACTTTCGACTACTTTCAGAGGTAGTTGAAAACGCATTCGACCGGATTGCTTTTGTAGTGTAAATGCTCATGTGGTCGAATATGTTCGAACAGCCGCAAAAGACCGCCTTCCTCCGCCTACTGACCTAATGTGTAAACATTATGGGAAGCACTTTGCCAGACGTGATTTTAACTTTGTCAGCTGAAGACCCAAGTTTGGTTTGAAGACAAAAAACGTACCAAGCACTTGCGGCTGTCCGAGCAGAAACGAAAGCTGATGCTCTCCGCATGTCTTTCCGTCGTCTCCGGGTGCGATCATATGTAAATTGCTTGAGCTTGATTTGTCCATTAGATAGAAAGATTTGAAAAAACACACATATTTACTGGGCCATAGACCCTCCTCAAAGAAATCAGGACAGAAGTGGTTGAAAGTGGACAAAAAAGACGCTTTGAAACACCAGATGTAAACGGGTATGTGTCTCCCTTTTCTACTTGTGATCCGATCAACCAAAACCCATCTTAATACCAGGTGTAAACAGGGCCTGAGTGGACCTTTTGTGAGACGGATACCTCAGTATGAAAACCGGTTTTGTTTTATGTGTTTGCTCAGCGTACACAAGCATGATTAGGCATCTCGGTTTATGGTAGTAAATACTGAAGATCTTTAATAATGATAATATGTAATCTGAGAGGGGGAAAGTTGTCTGTCCCTATATGGATTGGTTGACCCATATTTGCTCTGCAACTATTTGTTTCACGTAAGCGTCAGGGGGTGTTTCAGGTGATGCATAAAGCATTTTGAAAATGTGTGAATGCAGTCGCTCTGAGGTGTCTGAGACCACTTTTCCACAGGAACCGTCACGATACACTACAGTCACTACATAACATGTTTTCAACAAACAAACATGGTGGATCATGGTCTTTTAGTCTTACTGTTCATTTTTAGCTTAAGTCATTGAATTCAACATATTTACAGCATATTTTAAATCCATTGTAGCCATTATGATATTTGTAGGTAATTTTATTCCAAACAATTAGTAAAAATAAAGTGGCTAGCGTAGCCCTGCAGCTCAACCGAAACCAAAATGGGGTATCCGTCGACTGAATGCATACTGCATCACGCACTTCAAGTGTAGACGACAGTCCGTCTGTGTCCCAAACTTTCAATTAGAGCTCTGTGATTCTTAGTCGAGCTGATAAAATTAATTTTCAAAGAGAATTTGATGATTTAGATGCATGGGTCCCAGATTGTAAAGTGAGTTTTTGCTCTTTCATCTTTAGACAGAAAAATTTGCATGCGTAAGCTAAGCCGTGGGCAAGCTGTTGATCGGTTTCAGCACACTCAAAAAAAAAAAACAAGGACCATGTCTATATTCTCAGAAGCGTTTGTCAGTCAGAGGAAGTACCAGTTTTGTTGCCATGAACGCGAATGAAGTCCTTTAAAATTGGCTTCTGAGAAATAATACTCTCTCACTGAAGTAAAATATTGTCACCTGCACCCTTGATGGAATATATATTGACCATTTGTCTCTATTGATAAACTGTGACTGCACAAGTTCATCCAACACCACAGGACTGTTGCAGTCAAAGGAAGGAAGACTGATGTGTGTTTTAAATTTGTCAGTATGTGTCACTGCACATTTTTTTCTCAGTTGTGAGGTTTGGCTTCACACCGGCATCTAATTGGACTGACATTAAGTGATGTTTATATACAGCATCTGAGTTTTCTGGTGTCACTGGCATACATAGTGACTCACCACACCATCCCCAAAATGCTCTGTCTCTCTATGACTCAGACTTCTGGTCATCTCTTAAATGGACATTAGAGGTCATATCAAAAAAGACTAGACTATAAGAAGTATAAAAAATATAAGAGTTTATTTGCTGTCAGTTATTTGCATGCCACTAAATTCATAGTGTGAAAAAAAAAACTAAAAGTGTCATAAAAAAAAACAACCTAACTGTGTATCTTCTGTTTTGTTCCTTTTTTTTTCTTTTTTTTTTTTATGTAGCCATGGTCGTCACTGCTAAGAAACTGGAACAGCCTGGCAGTGACTCATCCGGGGTACATGGCCTTTCTAACCTATGATGAAGTTAAAGCTCGTCTGCAAAAATTCATCCACAAGCCCGGCAGGTAATACACACACCGTCCGCACCCCTCATCCATGCACACGTCACTGGTGAAGGGGTAGTTCACACAAAAATAAAAATCTATCTAGTCATTTAGATAATGACTCCTGTCGTTCCAAACCAGCATTACCTTTTTCTTCAAAACGACACAAAAAGATGATTATTTTCTTATCTTTTTTCACATTGTTTTATCTTAGTTATTTTATTTAAACTTTTTAATATCAATATCAGTATCAGCAGTCAATATCAGCAGTATCACATGGCAAAGCAAAGTTTAAGTTTTAATTTTTTAGAAACTTTATTTAAAAAAATTAATAAATTGTTCATTCAGCCACAACTGTACCCATTTGACTTAGAGCTCTCTTCCACTCTCATTACTCACAACTCTACGGGCGCCGCGGCAAAAATGGCTGCCCACTGCTCAGGGTGTGTGTGTGCGCACTTGGATGGGTGAAATACAGAGCACAAATTCTAAGTATGGGACACCATGGGTTTGGAACAACAAGATGGGAATGATGGCAGAATAAAACATTTTGGGTGACCTATCCCCTTTAATCTCAGTACTCGATGATCTTGGTGTCTTTGTGCTCCATCCATTAAGTGTTTTTCATTCAAACGTGCTTGTGGCGTCAGCCGTGTCACAGCAGCATTATCTGCGAGACTTACACAAAGAGTGACAGGAGTTGCATGCACCGTTAGTCGCTTGAATCCCCCCTCTCAGTGGACTGAAGGACAGCGTGGTACCTCCCATCAATAGATGTATTGTAAAAGTACCATGATGTCACAAGCACTCTCATTGCAAAGAAAAGCAATCATATGACCAACACTAATGCACTGTCCTGTTTCTTTTAACTCATGTCATAAGTGTCTGTTGTAGCGGTCACGTTTTGCCCTTGGTTACAGCTATATCTTCAGGCTGAGCTGTACACGGCTCGGCCAGTGGGCTATCGGTTATGTCACAGCTGATGGGAACATCTTGCAGACCATTCCTCATAACAAACCCCTCTTTCAGGCCCTCATCGATGGCTTTAGGGAAGGATTGTAAGTCAAAACACCGGCTCAGTCTAAAACTCAATAATGAAGCAATAAATGTCACACTTTACCTCTCAGATCTTAAGTGTATCTTACACTGTTTATTCCTATTTTAGCTACCTTTTCCCAGATGGCCGCACTCAGAACCCTGACCTCACAGGGCTGTGTGAGCCCTCACCTCAAGACCATATCAAAGTCACACAGGTCTGTTTTTGTTTTCATTCTATCAGACAGCCACCTAAATCTTGAATCTTGATTAATTTGGATAATACCCATCATTCATCTCCTACAGGAGCAATATGAACTCTACTGTGAGATGGGCTCTACCTTCCAGCTGTGTAAGATCTGTGCTGAGAATGACAAGGATGTGAAGATCGAGCCCTGTGGCCACCTCATGTGCACTTCCTGTCTCACAGCCTGGCAGGTAAAGCTGAAGA
The DNA here is from genome assembly GCA_031834385.1 of Semotilus atromaculatus. Classification (NCBI taxonomy): domain Eukaryota; kingdom Metazoa; phylum Chordata; class Actinopteri; order Cypriniformes; family Leuciscidae; genus Semotilus; species Semotilus atromaculatus. Next base: position 12,334,486 of record JAULUF010000015.1, read on the forward strand.
CCCTACAGCCATCCATCTGTTTAGACACATGTCCATGTTTTCTTTATTCTCGGTTCTTTTCTCTCATAGGAATCAGAGGGTCAGGGTTGCCCGTTCTGTCGCTGTGAAATAAAGGGCACCGAGCCCATCGTTGTTGACCCCTTTGATCCCAAGGACCCCAATAGCGGAGGCTCTTACGGGGGCTGCAGGGGCATGTTTGGAGCCGAGGGAGCCCCTTCGCCCAGCTATGACGATGACGATGATGATCGTTTGGAGGATTCTCCTTTCATGATTAGCAAGCTGGTCGGTTCTAAAGTGAGAAACTTTCTCTTAATTATATTATGGACCATTCAGCTTTGCTAATCCTGCAAAAAGATGTCACCTACACCTTAACCTGTTTTTCAGTGAACAGAATTGATTTAGCTGTCGCCTGCTTCAGTAAATATATATTTTTTTTTTTATGTGTTTGATGCTCCTATTTTGAAGTTTAATATAGGAATTCCCACAAATCCAAACCAAATAACTTTTCCTGCAGACACTTCACTATTCCTCAGCCACAGATCGCTGTAACGGCTCTGAAATGATGGCTGGAGAATTTAGCGTCAGTAATCCGTATAGATGTATGCTGAATGCTTTGGCTTGTTTCAGGTGGAGAGACCGCCCTCACCGCTGTCAGTCGCCCCTCAGGCCGCCGTTCCCCCAGTACCTCCTCGGCTGGATCTGTTTCCTCTCAGACCCACCAACCCTCCCGGGGCCTCTAGTCCAGGGGCCACATCCAAGGTAAATGCACTGCACGGAATGTTTCGCCAAGTTTTTTTTTTAACCTTAGTTTGGAATGTATTTGGCATTTTTTAAACACTTCAGAAGGAAATTTTAGGAGTAGCGAAACGCTGCAGGATGTTCAGGTGCTGTTGCAGTTTTGATATCTAGTTCATCATTCACAATACAGGCCCCATCCCATCACAAGGACAAGCCATTACCGCTGCCCCCGGCTCTAAGGGACCTGCCGCCACCTCCTCCCCCAGACCGACCTCACCCTACTGGCTCTGACAACCGGCTCCCAAGACGCCCTCTCCCCAGTACACCCGGAGAACCTCCTCGCGACAAACTGCCTCCTGCCCCTCCTAACCGCAACATGCCGGACTGGAACTCCCGGCCCGTACCCAAAGCCCCATCACAGCCACCAGCAAGCGGAGAGTCTCGCGGATCTCGAGAACTCTCTAACAGACACTCTCTGCCTCTCCAACTTCCTTCCACGCTCGACGCAAGAACAGAAGGCCCACGAAACAATGGTGCCCCCGGTCTTGACCACCAGCTGGTGAGGACACACATCCCATATTTACACCATGACATAAGCCCAGATAGATTTTTAAAATGTATTTATATCTAACCCTCATGTGCTCAATGTTCAGAGTTTCGTATCATCCATTTCTGGGTCGGAGTACGACAACCCGAAAGTAAAGCCGTCTGCTTCAGCTAATGCCATCTATTCCTTGGCAATCAGGTAGGTGCCACAAACCCAACATAAAAGCTTGTGCTGCATCAAATATATTGAGTAAATAAATAAAACCGAAATCATGATATAGTTAATGCGATTAGTACATTTTTTGGTTTAGTTCAATAAAATATTTTACTGCTGGTAATGTCATTTTTGTATTAAATGCTCAAATTTTATTTTATAATTGTACAATTGCTATGTATTATTCTGTATGTTTTTTAATCACAATAAAAACAGTATTTTATAGTCGTATTGAATGGGTCAAAAGCGGTGGGGATGTCTTGTTTTTTTATTTATTATTATTCTGTTGACTTAATGGTTACTGAGGGGTTTGAAGTTGTTCTTATAAATAGTGAAGCCAAATGTAAACACCAAAATGTATATATTTTTTTTCCCAAATTGTTCAACCCTAAAAGGAACTCTTCAATGTAAAAAGTCATTTTTCAGCATAAAAAAAAGCACTCTAGCAAGATCACTAATCATTCTAGAATTATAAATTCTTTCCAAACCAAGCTATTCAAGTCACCTGGTGAAATGTCCTGTATTTTTTCATATTGCAGTATATATCGCAGACAAAGCCCAAATCTTGCCATCTCCATTTGTTCCTGTAGCAATAAGAACTTCCTGCACTATAAACCTGTTAGAAAAAGCGACATGTATGTGTTGACTCTTTGTCCTGTGCTGACAGGCCTCTTCCAGCTGTTAAGTCGCAGACAGGGGAGGACGCCTCTGAGAACGATGAGGAGTCAGAGTACATGACTCCATCTTCTCGACCAGTGCTACCCTCTGCGGCAGGGGAGGCTGTGCCCAGACCACCTCCTCCACTTTCTCTCAGTCCCAGGTAAAGTTCATTCACCAGCCATGGAAGTGCAGAGCACCAAAAGAGACACTCTGAATAGAATCACAAGCACATTTTTACAATCTCTATCAGTGAATTAAAACTCAGCGTTTACTTGTCCAGAAGTTTGCTCAATGATTTGGAGTCAGAAAGCCCACAGATGTATGAAGCCATGTACAATATCCAAGCCCAGGCCCTCACCACATCTGGACCACAACAGGCCAGAGACTCAGGTACTGTGATGTGTGAAGATCTTCATTTTCATACAGACAGTCTGCCAGTATATTCTGCCATCTGAAATACTGTGTCCGTCCTTGTTCAGATTACTCTGAATTGCCTCCTTTGACCTGCTCTAATGGCCTGAGGGATCATGTTGGTGCATGTGGTGAGGAAGAGGAGGAGGAGGAGGACAGCTATGACTACCCCAAGCCCCATCTCCATGCCAACCTAGCCCGACGCACTCTTTCAGATGTTAACCCCACATCCTCAGCCTTCAGCCGCCTTTCCATAGACAGCGAGCTTGGCGCAACCGCAAGTAAGTCATGCCCAGTGTAATTTTTATTTATTTATGTGTGTGTGTTCTTGTGTATATATGGTTTATGAGGACACAAATGTGTATAATGACATGGGTATTACTACATAAACATGATTTATGAGGACACGCCCTATGTCCTCGTGAACCAAATGGCTTGAAAAACAAACAGTGATTACTAATCAGCGATTTATTTGAAATAAAAAAAATGCCAAAAGTCTTCTGTGATGGGTAGGTGTAGGGTTAGGTGACAGAATATACAGTTTGTACAGTATTAAATCTATTACACCTATGGAGAGTCCCCATAAACCACATGTATGTGTGTTATTTTGAATAATATTATGAATGTATTAATATTTTGAATAATATATTTATATCTTCCAGTTTCTTTTTCTTTTCTTTTTTTTTCTTTTCTTTTTTTTGTGCTACTCAATTTTTAAGTGTTTTTTTCCAGTTTTTTTTTTTTTTCATTTAATTATTTTAGTAGTAATTTTCGTCTTTAGATTTTCAAGTAATATATTCCTCTAATATTATTTTTATTTTATTTTATCCAACTCATCCATTTCCTTTTTCTTTTCATATGTTGGCATAATTTGTTTTTGTCTACAAAACAGCTTCATGCATTTAAGCATGAGATAAGTCATCAGTCAACTGTGTCCACATTTTTTGGTTTATATTGTGTTTTATTGTAAAGTTTAAATATATTTACAGAGTAAATATAGTACTGTGTAATTTCTGTTTTACACCTATATTTATTTTAGATTTCAGCCCCATGAGAGTGTCATGGTTTGCTTATTTTGGAACAACAACTGCAATGTGACCATTATCTTAGACTTCAGTGTGTAAATATAGAGACAAATTTATGTAAATTGTGTTTGGCAGTCATGGACCCCTCTGAAGCCCCTGAGCGGCCTCCCAAACCTCTCCCCCGCCGCATCAACTCTGATCGCAGACCCAGCCCGGTTCCCCCCGGAGCGAGTCCAGTGCCCAGCCAGCAGATCAGCAGTGAGATCGAGCACCTCTTGAGCCAGGGCTACTCCCATCAGGACATCCAAAAAGCCCTTATGATTGCACAGAACAATATCGAGATGGCCAAGAACATCCTGAGGGAGTTTGTGTCCATCCCTTCTACTGCACATATCTTAACATAGCGAAACTTCTCTGAGCACCCAGTCTCGGCCCGGCCACACTCATCTCGCATTCATCTCGGACTCCAGAAGAGACGAGCGCGTCCTGGCGCTCTTGCTCTTGTGACCACGAGAGCCCCTTTCTCCGTAACACTTCTCGGATTCTCTGTCCTCCTTTGAGCGTGCAGAAGAGCGAGGGGTTCTTTTGCGACCGCTTCTTCAGCCTGACTGCAACGCATGTCCTCTGAGGACAAAAACAAACAAAAAAGACAAAAACGTGTATGTGTTTATATATGATTTAATATATAAATCAGAATATTGAGTATAGTTAATATATACACATGTATGTTGGAGAGGGTCAGGGTTAGCTGCAGAGTTCAGGGCGTGTGAAGTATTAGGCCTCGGAGTTCGGATAGCTCAAGGGAGTTCAGTTTAACAATGGACTGGTGTGGAAAAATGGCCTTTACTTGTGTTGCTTCGGTACATTTTGTTTTTGAGTGTGTAATTTTCATTTTCCGTCTGTCTAGTAGCATGCCGTACGTGTCGGTCTCCACAGCGCAGCCACCCGTTTCAGAGATACCGGTCAGCCCAAAGCAACCCGTTCTCTGCCTGACCCTTGACCTCCAGGGTACTGTGTGAACAATTTTTTTAATTTCTTTTTTTTTAGCGCGTGGTGGCGGCTGGCATCGGAAATGGGCTCTCCGTCAGCCTTGATACATCTGTGTAGCATTACTGTAACTGTACTGTACCATGAATTACACTTCCCAAATGTTTAAGGACAGCCAGTCCTTCAGATTCCCAGTAGGAACATGCTCATGAAGGGTACACACATCGGATGTCAGGGGACATGTAACCAAATTGCTCTAATCTGAATGTGTCATTAATATGGTGGTCTCAGACAGACTTTTGTGAAGTAGTGTGTTTACTAAAGATAGTGTTCTCTAACAGATTAAGGGGCAACAGGTTGGACACAAAGTGAAACCGCTTAGTAATAAAAAATAACAAAAATAAGTATTTGCTTATAAAGGTCCAAGGCCTGGCCAAGTTTCTGTATTCGGTGGGGACTAAAATCACTCTTGGGGAGGTTTGGACTTGTGTATGAAGCTGTTCATCTTAGAAACCATTTCATTTGATCACCTTAATATATTGTTATTATTAATGTTATTATTATTATTTGATTTATTGTTATTAATACAGAAGTGCTTTACTGCTGCTATTATTGTTAGTGCTAAACAATTAAGCCTTAAATGTACATTTGTGAATACTGTGTTTAACCCATTTTAAAGTGACAGTATCGGTTCTGTGTAATTTGGTAATGTAGCATACTTGAAATCAGAAGCAACTTGCGCAGGTGTAAGCCCTGCTGTTATTTTTTTCCAGTCTGTGTGTGTATGTGTGTGTGTTTGTGTTGTGTACACATGGGACGTCTGTTTCCATCCAGGTACGTTGCGTTTTGCTTGAAATACATGCGTTTTCATTTACCGAAATGATGAAATGTGTCACGGGGCTCATCGCGGAAGGCCTTATTTATGTTTTTTCCTTGTCCTACGAGGCGGTGTTGTTTACCCTGTCAGCGATCTTACAGTGGCGGCCCTGTTCAAGCCATGATCGCAGTGCCCATAGTCCGCCTGCTGTTCGGGAGAAGGTTCTTCCCAATCTCCCTTTGTACTCAGGAATATAGTATATTTCAACAAAATCTACATTAGTGACTCCGTACTTTAAACCAGTGCAAGTCTGTCTCGTAATCAGGGTCAAAACAATTCTAGACTACTTTTAAGTCACTCTCAATGACATCAGTATCATTTTCTCACCCTCATGTTTTTCCAAACCTTTTTGTTTTTTTGTTTTTGTTTTTTTCCTCTGTGGCTGGTTTTTGTCCATACAATGAAAGATAATTGGGACCAATTTTGGAGACCCCATTGACTTTTATTGTATGGACGAAAAAACACTAAGACATTCTTAACAATTTCTTATGTTCCACAGAAGAAAGTCATACAGGTTTGGAATGACACGAGGCTGAGTAAATGATGCAATTTAAATTTTTGGGTGAATCATCACTTTCATTTTTCAAGTTATTGCACCAGCACATTTGAATGCACTAGTAATCCGTTAAAGTGAGTCTGAGTCTCTCATGTGGGACTCTGGGATTCATGATTGATGTCACGACATCAAAACTGGCCCAGTTTATTCTCTACTAGCCCCTAGTGTTCTTGAAAATGTTGCACTGGGATTGCAGGTACTTCCACGTCTCAATCTTGTAGGTACACACATAACCTTGAGAGCTTACGGTCAGGCGAGCTGTTTATTTTACGTTGTAGGATGATAACTCTTGGTTTGTAGTTTCTGTTGCCTTGAAGCATATGATGGTTCAATACTGAATTTCTTCTTGTTTTTTTTTAGTTTTTTTTTACTGCAACATATGAAGTCTAGAGATGAGATACACTTTTTTTTAAAAATCATTTCATTTTACTGTACTACTATTTCTTGATATTGATGTGTGATGGACGTGTGTGAGTTTGTGTGTACAATATTTGGCACAGTGTACAAATTTGTGCTATGATACTGTCACTTTAAAAGCAAGCGTGTAAAGTTACTTATACATAGAATACGTGGAAATGGCAATGTTTTATTTCATTTTGCATTCCTGTACATGTCAGAATTTTATTTTTGTTTACTGATGTGAATATTACTGTGAGCAGTGCCATATGTTTAGATATGTCTGTAATTTTGTTCTGCTACCCAGAAAAAGGCCTTGTTAAAGTGTAAAGAGTGAATGATATCCCTCGTGAATTTTTGGACAAGTTTCCATTGTCGCTTCTTTGGCTTGGTCAGTGAGATCATAGTGAATATCTGTCTGTTTACTACAATGTCTCTAATCAGACCACAAGAGGGAGCTCTCTCCTCATTTTGCCATAACTTGCCTGAGTATTTCAGGGTTTCTTTCTTTTGTGCTAATTCTCATATCACTTTGGAAGTATGCACAGTGCTATACTGTTAATTAAAACAATAGAACAAATATCATGTTCTCCTGTTTGTTTTTTCAGTAAAACATTGCACAGAGCTCTCATTTTCTAATTTGTGAAAAAATGTGTGAACTACATTATGATTGAAGATCAAATATTAAAGGGATAGTTAACCCAAAAATCATTTACTCACCCTCATGTTGTTCCAAACCTGTATGAGTTTCTTTCTTCTGTTGAACACAAATAATTTGAAGAATTTTTATAACCAGACTGAGACAGCTGACGGTAGCCATTGACTATTTTCTTTTCCCATTATAGAAGTCATTGGGGTCCGTCAGCTGTCTAGTTATCAACATTCTTTGAAATATCATCTTTTCTGTTCAACAAAAGAAACTCATGCAGGTTTGGATCAACATGAGGGTGAGTAAATGATGACAACATTTTCAGTTTTGGCTGATCATTCTAATAAGAATTGTTTTTTGGACACTCTGTTTTAAAAGATGAAAATTAAATTAATTTGGTCACAGTTAAGTGAATATAGGGAGGAGGGGTGGAGGTATAAAATAATTTCAGCACTTAGGTTTGGTACTAACTTTTGATCTGAATAACTGGCAGTTTAAGTATTCCAGACATAAAAAGCTTAAATTATGGTTTCATCATGAACATTTTCAATTATTGTAGGCATATAGAACAGCTCCCAGACAGCAACATAGTGTTGTGAAATCCACAAGTACGGATCTGGGCCAACACTATGTTTCTGTCTGGGCTGTTTTTGATTAACAAAAATGAATAGGCCAAACAGTGACAAAATTAAGGCTCGAGTAAACCAGCCATTTTAATAGAAATTTAAGCACAATTTAAAAACAAGCATTAACAAAAAATACTACTGACAAAAGAAAACGTTGTAGCATACCAGAGGAAATGAAACGCATAAGAACTGTTGTACAGAGCCAGTGGGTCTGCTTTGGTTACAGTAAAGGGTACATACTGCATAGATTAAGATACCTGACTTGGTACAACTTCAAAATATGGATCAGAAAAAAAAAACAAATAATACAATACTGGTTTGTGACCAAAAAAGTATAAAAATATATATTTTTCTACTGTCCCTCAATGTGTTAAATGAATGAAGACTTCCATATGCATTTTAATATTCCCTCTAAAATAAAAAAATGGGAAAGTTGGTTTTGTAATTCTTTTAATATTTACATTCAGTGCAAGATGAGGACAGCTGGTCACTGCAGTGAAAAAAATAATAATGGCAAAATACAGCTGAACTCTACAGGGAACTTCATTTCTCTCAGGACATAGGGACATTTTTAGCTCAAACTTTGGCATGAATGTAACTCACTCAGCTCTGACAGTGAACATAAGGAAGTTAATTTGATATAGCTAATAATGATTTAAAAAAACATAGGCATGACATGGACCCAACATTTTGCTTACATATTTGGAAAAAGGTCAAATATGTCAGAGACTTTCCCTGACAAATGTATCTGTCTAGAGATTGCCCTCAAGCTTCATCATTGGGCATTTTTTTTCAGCGCTGATCCAGAATAACGTTTACAGTAGTGAAGACGGCTCTTAGTGTTTCAGTGCATGGACTATGATGTGAGAGCAGGTTCAAAACACATTGACAGCACAAAGCAAAAAACAATTCTTCGGCATTTGTCAAATGCCCCTCAACAATGGGACTTCAATATCAAAAAGATATTCAGGCACAATCTTTCGAATGTTGTTTCAGGCATTTTAAATAGCTAAATATATACAGTATTTCATATATATATATATATATATATATGTACACTTTGCAAATACTGGAGCGGGGTCGTTCATGATGCTCTTTTGGATCGGCTTGCTGTATATTGAATCAGATTAGGAGGTCAAATACAAAACATGGGCAGAGAAAAAGTAGAATTGAATAGGAGTTGAAGTGGAGGGGGAAATGTGGACATGTTGTGAGGTCTTTGAGCACTCATGTTGGGATTGACCCTGAGACGCAGGGCTGTAGGACAGAGGCCGCTAGTGTCTCTCCGCTTGTCCATGTAGTTTTCAGTCTTTGACTTTAATTGAAAGGAAAGATCATCTGGTTTTCGTGGCACGTTTTGTCAGCCTTACAAATATTGGGTCTTGTTTAAGATTGGGTTTGAGTTCAGTGGGCTGTAAAAGAGCTAGTAAAGAAGCAATGACCTATTCGGTAGGTGACTTTTTGTCTCCGTTGACTCCCTGTAGAAGCACCGCCTCTTCAGATTTACCACTCTTTATCTCCATCACAATATCATCCTTGCTGGCTTTTTCCTTCGTGCTGGGGAAAGAAAAGCAGCAGATGAGGCATTCATGTTTTCTGTCATGATGGTGTTGGCAAATACTTAAATGTACATCTCTCCAGACACATTTAATGTGGACTAAACATTGGATACTAGGACGATAAGGCGACTACTTTTAGACTATTTAGCTTTAATAAAATGTGTTGTATGTTTATATTTTATTTCAGTTTAAAACAATTTTAATAATAGTTTAAGGTAATAACAACACTAATTTTAAAGGTATTTTCTGCAGCATCAAACGAACCTACAAATTCAAACATTTCTTAGAAATTGCTTTTAGTAAAAGCACATACAAATCCTGCTTTCCCGAGCGTCCGCAGGGCAGCCTTCCTTTCTTGTAGAGGAAGTAGAGCACACTGCCCAGTATGGCTATGAGGAGCAGGCAGATGATGATGACCGCGATGGCTACTCCACTGCCACCTGAGAGGCAGACGGGAATGAGAGTCAGTACCTTGACAGAGAAGAGGAAAAGCTCACACCTAAAGTAAAGCCTGAAAGACATACTTTGGGTGAACATTTCCTACATGTCTAACTGAAATATACAAAGTCTTTGCTGAAACACTTCATTTCCAAAAAGGTTGTGAGTAAAGTGATCTGAATGTGCTGGGTAAAAAAAAAAAAAGCAGTGATGATGTGTGTCGTTGAATGAGCGATAATACGAGCAAAGCATTCTGGAATCTTCATTCATTCATTCATTCATTCTAGAAGGGTAAGTGCCACCATCCTCCATAAAACACATCTATGGCCATTGCTTATTATTTAGACCAGTTTGGTTAAAGTGAAGTTTAGCATAATAAATGATTGCTTTTCACACAGCGGGGAAGATGTGTGTGCTTTCACACAGCGTGTGTGAGCGATGTTGGTGGTGAGGGGTTAGGCTGGTGATGGAAACATGACAAAGCTGCAGTACAAACCTTTCTCTGGCTGTTTTGGTGTAATGGTAAATCCTGTTGCTAAGATGCAAATGGATTGAGTTACCACATAGGCAGTATATTAATACATCAGTTTTATTATAATTAGATCATGGGTGCTGTCCTGGACCTTTAGATGAAGTTACTGGTATAACATGTACATTTTAGTGTCTTGTCTCTGCTCTCCTTGTTAAGGGTAGACCAGTGGGGTTTAAACTGCGCTCTAGGGAGCTCAGGGGTTGCCAATGGTCTTAGTTTTTGGGTAGAAAAAAAGTTATATATAATATACTATGTAAGATAATATATATACTTTTTATTATTAAATAACACATTACAAATAATATATTTATCTTACTAAAGCCTAAATTCCCTAATATTATTTGCAATATTATATTATTTCATTTTAATAAAATAATAATAAACATATATTATAGATATACAAATATATGGTATCATTTAATTTAAAATGTATGTATAATAGAATTTTCCAAATATTTCATTTAATTTCTTTAGGATTTATTACAATTAAAAATAAAAGTTTATTATTTAATAATTGTGTGTAAAAATATGTAATATTTTGGAAATTTTCCAAATATCTTAATTACATTTTTCAATTAATATTCTTTTAATATTCAATCATTTCATTTTGGCCTACATACATGAAAATATACATCTACTTCTATATTTTGACAGACACATTATTGCTATTAACTTCTTGTGTTGCATCTGGTTAGAACATGATGCTAGAAGCATCCGCTGACATTGAGACAGGCTCATTTTGCTATTATAACTTTGTTTATGCCTGTAGTCAGGAAAATAGTCTCAGAGATAAGGGCTCTGAGGACCGCCATAATAAGGAACGCAAATGTCAGCTGATATCCTAAAGTGAGAGAAGCTGCTTGGCCTCATTTGCCCTGATGCCAAACTGGTCCCATGAGGTCACAGGCAGTCAGCCAGGCCTGATGCGAAGCCTGATTTTGTCCACATGAGAGCATTTTCACCATCAACCACCTTCTTCTGTTACAGTAAAACTCTGTGTTCAAACTCGCACTGCTTTTGACTGCACCTCCAGAATAAACACCACATTAGCTGCCCTCTCAGATGACTGTTTATACGGCACAGATACAAACACAAGTGTGTGTGTGTTCTGTTACAGTCTAAATACGGTGACGCTGCATTCATGGAAGTAGATGTAAAATTTACAAGTATCTCAAAGTTTTTTCGAGTGAAAGCTTCAGAAACATACCTTTAGGTCTGATGGCTTGGATTGTTGTTGTCACACGTCCAACTGCAAAAGTAAGATGGTATGAATAAGGTTGTATTTGTTAGCATAATTTAACTCTTAACCTAAAATGTACAAAACTTTTTAATAAATTGTATACTTTTTTTCTGTGCAATACATGTTTGTTTGTTTTTGTCTTGATTTGTTCATTTATAAACTAATAAATTGTGTATACTAATACATTATTAACTTTAAAACCAATATGAACTAATGTTAACTAACAATTTTTATAGCAAATTCAAGTTAAAATCACATTAATTAAAATATAAATTATATGATGTGTGCAAAATACTTCATAATTAAGGTTGTATAGTTAATGCAATAGCTAATATAAACTAACAATGAACAAAATTCTTTTCTTCTTAAGAAATGAATCATTTTAGTCAGCGAGGATTAAATTGTTCAAAAGTCACATTAAAGACAATGTTACAAAAGTTTTCTACTTCAAATAAATTTCATCAAAGATTCTTCATCAAAGAATCCTGGGGGTAAAATGTGTCATGGTTTCAACAAAAAAATAATTAAGCAGCATGACTTAATTGTAAATAAGACAGCATGACTTAATAATAATAAATGTTTTTGAGCAGCAAATCAGGATATTAGAATGGTTTCTGAAGGATCATGACACTGAAGACTGGAGTAATGATGCTGAAAATTCAGCTTTGATCACAGGAATAAATTACATTTTAAAATATGTATATTAAAATAGAAACATTTTATTTTAAATGTACCGACACTTAAGGGTGTTTCCAGTTTGGAAACAGCTGAAATGACAATAAACAAGTGTATGTTGTGAACAAATAATGACTATGTGTGAAAACACCAATAATTTTCTGAATAGACATATTTTTTTTAACATTTCAATTCTACAAAAAGAATATTGTTTGTCCATGACACCGACTGCAGAGTTAATGTGACAAAGATGAATCTAGTTTTTTCAAATGTGGTAACAGTATTCATAAACAGAATATACATTTTTTAAGTAGAGGAAATCATATAGTCCGAAAACAAAAACTCACTTGCATCAATGCTGAGAGAATCATTGTCTGTCCCAATCTCATTGTCGGCTCTGCAGTTGGCTGTGAGTGCAGACGTGGCCTCCACAGAGATCATGCTGAGAACACCCGTGTCTGTATTCTGGCTCTCCACAATCAGCACAGGGACAGGTTTGCCACTCTATATATATATATATTGTCAAGGTAATATCCATTTAAAAGAATCTATAAACCTGATTAAGCATGTTTTCACTCACAACTGCACAATAAAATTACAATGAAGCTTACAATGAAACTACACTTAAATTCTGATGAGTTACTAGCAAAAGATGTTTGGAATTGTCCCTGATTGGTCAGAAACCGAGTGATGTAAGGATACCCATCGGTCAGAGAGGGTCCAGGTGATATTGGGGATTGGGTAGCCTTGTGCATAGCAGGTCAGGTTAACAGGACGGTCCATAGTATTGGTCGAAACCACTTCTATCTTAGGCTTTCCTAAAGCAGGTTTTAGACATTTTTAGTCGTGAAAGCAAACATTTTTGGTTGTTGTTTGTTCTTCTGTAACATTGATGATGTTTTTATACTGATCTAATTAGATTTTCTATCCCCAACCCCTGAAAGAAATATTCCTGAATTTGTAGACTTTCATTAAGTATGTTCATTAAACCAAAGTTGATTTCAGGTTTTACTATCCTTGTATGTGCATATGGTTAGGGTTTGAAAGCAAAACCTGAACCACAAACAAACCCACCTCGCACAATGATTTGCACAGACTTCTGTTCTTGTAGCTCAGGCAGGGAAGGGACCGTCACTTCACACCTATACATCCCAGCGGTGTCATAGGAGGCATTGTGTAACTCCAAAACATGCTTCTCTACCACTTCTGACCTGCCATCCTGCATTGAAATACACAGTCAAATAGATCTGTTTACAAACTTGAGCATTTCAAGAGCACTGTTTATCAAAAAGGTTTATTGTATTCATGGATATTTATTTATGTTGTAGGTTTGATCTTGTGTCTTGGTCTTGAGATCTTTGGAAAACACATAAACGTGGTCTTGGTTTATATTTGAGTCTTGTTATTTAAAGTCTGGGTTTTAAAACTCTTGATTTGGGTCTCGGTGTAATGATCTTAGTAGTCTACACTTTTAAGTTTGGGGTCAGTACATTTTTAAAATAAATAAATTATTACTTTTATTCAAGGATGTGTAACCCAGGCTAAAATCTGTAAATCTTTTCAATATATATTATATATTGAATACAGGGACGTGCACAGACATTTTGAGGGGCAGGGGCTCAAGTGAAAAAAAAGGGCAGTTCTCATAATTACGTATTTGTTTTACTTTTTTTAAACCAAAAAGTATATATATTAACACAATTCTGACTTCCTTTTTAAAAAAAATATTTAAAAAGTTAATTTTATCTTGCTCAAACTCACGCAATTGTTTCATTTTGTTGGTTCACACAGAAACCATGCATGGTCTCCTTAGTATTCAAATTTTTTTATAACATATATTAGGCTTCAAAAAATAAAACAGCTTTTAATTTAAGTGAACTTCAAACAATCCTCACATAAACCCATAATAAATGTCATATTTAGGCTACCTGTGCCCTTCCTGTCTAACAGGTAGCTCATACAGAAACTGAATAAAGTTATCAGGCAGTCTGCGCTGCATAAATTATAAATTATATATAGACTAATCCTTATTAAAGCTACACAAGTTATTTAGTCAAGAGCAGTGGGTAATTTTCTCTGTTCCCTTTGTTCTTTGATTAACTTTACGGACAGAAAGCTTTATTGGTAGCTGGCCCTTTAAGACCAGCCGTTGCCGAGCCAGAGACGCGGATCTCACACGCGCCTCATTCTCTCACAACTCTTTATGTCCATCATAAGACTGCTCTTATGTTATGAAGATACTTGACAGTTGACAAACTACATTTTGGCATAATTGTGTGTGTTATTGTTCGTTCAAGCGCGAAAGAGAACAGTAGGCTATATGGCGCGCGGTCTGTGCATGCGCATGATTTCTGTGAGTCACAGTGAGGACATTCATATGAGGAGAGAGAGAGAGAGAGAGAGAGAGAGAGAGAGAGGGAGCGCTTTATAACTCCTGACCTGATATTTAGATACACTATTCAATAAATATATTTGTTTGACAGGGAAGCTGTGCGCAAACAGGAATATTATTTTCCAAAATAAAAAAGCACCCCAGAAAAAAGGGCACTTTCTCTCCAGGAATAAAAAGGGCAGGTGCTCAAGCCCCTTTTGATGTCTATGTGTGCACGTGCCTGATTGAATATATAGTATTTAATATGAACAATGAATTGTTATTCATTATAACACGTAATGAACGTCCCCGTTCCTTTAATATATCTGCGCGGGGTACGTGCCCTGCGACCTCACGTAACCCCAGTCATGTGATTATGCTTAGCCAATCGCGTCTTGGAGCACGAGTGTTTAACCGGGCCGCGGCGTCTTCCTCAGAGGTGTGGGGAAGCCGATCGACGGCTGTGGACAGGTTTGTGTTTTACAAACTATTCAGTCTTGTGATCGATTCATGCTTTTAATTTAAGCATATCATTGTAACTTTTTAGAACAACTTACTGCAGGGAATCCGTCGCCGCCATCAGGTTACGTTTACAGAGGAACTGGTGAGTAATCTGAATGAATGAACTAAATGCTGGAGGCTAAAATGTTAAGTCGGTGGTGCTGAACATTAGTATTAGCATTGCCTGCTCTAAACAAATGGTTTTGATTCATTTTATGCTGTTGAAGTTTGTCATTTTAATTTGGTTTACAAATAGATTTGTTTGCATTAAGTCTGTTTATATGCACTAAGGAAATCAGATTACAGTACTGTTGGAATATTTGTTTGAAATTTGTGCAGGTAATGCAACTGCAATGTTGCCTTTTTGATTGTGTTGATTTAATATTGCATTTAATGTTTATTATTTGTGGGTTGTACTACATTTATTGTAATGATTACACATGGTACATGGAAATGATATTTGAGTGTGGAATTAGCTTAAGTTTAATGCAAACTTAGTTCCAACTCAGCCCTATTATTTACTGGTCCTGTTATTGCACTATAGGCCAGGTTCTCTCTCTCTGGTTGGAGATAAATGATGGCGAGCTGAACTACTATGGCTGGGAACCCACCATCTGCGCAGCATCCACTGAACAGCTGCCCTACTGGTCTGGGAGGAAGGTTGTCCACAGTTTGTCCCCCACACACTTCTCCATAGACTAGCGCTTCAGTTCCACATGCACATCCTTCCCTTTGATGAACAATAACCTATGGACTTGTTAATATAAACTCTCATAAAACCCTTGTGGGTTGTCGCGTTGGTCTTGAAGAAACGGAACATCGCTGGGACAGTTTCTTTTCTTTTTGTTTTGTGTGTGGCCTTTTTTTTATAATTTCTGTTATTATATCTTACTTGAACAATAACCACAAAGTGCCTTAACTATAATCGGTTAAACTGCAGTCTGTAAATATTTTAGTTTTGTTTTTCAAAAAAATTTCCTTCATCATCTTTGTTTGTAAATATTTTGTTTAATCATATTTCAATATATGGTACCAGCACCAAATTCATGTTTCTGTGTTGGTACTGACCACCAGCTCCTGTAGTTGAATTTAGACTTCTGTGACCTAACTAGCCTATACTGTTTATCTCCTATAGTCACCTATTTAATTTATTCTAGCTAATATTAATGACATGTTAATATCCGCTAGCAAGTCCTATGACCTGTTACAGATGCATCAAATTTATCAAAAGTGACAGTCAAGTATTTAATATTGTTACAAAATAATTATATTTTAAATAAATGCTGTTCTTTTGAGCTGTTCTTGTTGATTCATAATAAAAGCAGCATAGCTGTTTTTAACATTGATAAGAAATGTTTCTTGAGCACAAAATCAGCATATTAGAATTATTTCTGAAGGCTCATGTTAACATATGAAGACTGGAGAAACGTGTTTGTCGTAAATTACATTTAAAAACATTAAACTATAATAATAAAAAAAAACATTTGTAATAGTATTTCACAATATTACTATTTTTGATCAAATAAATGTAGCCTTGGAGAGTATTAGAGACTTCTTTAAACAAAACAAAAAGCAAAAAAAATCTTACTGACTATGTTTCCAGCATCCTAAAATAGATAAATGAGATAATTTATGTGATTGTTTTTGAGTCCATCTTCTTGTTGTACCTTATACCATACTGTGTATGTGGGTAAAGAAGACAAGGCGTTGCAGGTTAAGGTGAGATCTTGCGTCTGGTCCAGAACTCTCTCCTCTGGTGTCACCACAATATGATCCAGATCTAAGAAAGAAAAAAAAAAAGTGTGTTCTCACCATGGAGAGAAAAGCCGACATAATCTTACCAACATCGGCCATAGCGCAGGAACTGCTGAGGAACGTGCTCTTACAGTGTACTGTGATATTGATTGAGTCCTCAACTTCATTGCCTGTGTCAAGGTCTAATGACGAGCACTGATATGTTCCGCTGTTTGATCGCATTACTTTTTCCAGAATCCGTATTTCATTCTCTTCACCCAAAATCTGAAATTGACAAGCGAAAATAATTAAAACCGCAATGTACTCCAGAACTGCAGTTGATCAAATGAATATTTTCACATGTTTGAAAGATTTCAGAACAGCTGACATTTAAGTTAATTTGTTTGGCCCTTTTCACAATAGATTTAGTTTCAAAGCAGCTTCACTTCATTTCAATCAGGAAGTATTGTTATCAGCCCGAGATTGTCAAAGTAATGTCCCTATCCCAGCTAACACAAATATGTTCTGGGAACGTTTTTGCTAACATTCCCATTAAGTTATAAAAACATTTCTGAATGTTCTCTGGACATTTATAAAATCCTTTTTTGAACTAGTAACATTTAAAACCGTTAGACGAACATCCAACTAAAACATTTCAGAAAAAAATCCTAAAACAATGCATAATGTTTTGAGAACATTATTTAAAACCAGATAACTTTGAAGGATCATTGTATTAACGTCATATAGGAAGAATATTTGTTCATAACCCTAAGAGAGCCTTGCTAGAATGTTAGCCGAAGTTCGTACACTTCATGTATTCAGTTAGGCAGACATAACATGTACGAGTACATCTTGATTATATTACCTCGTTATTTTGGAAAGCGAAAGAAAAAATGGGCTGAGGTTTTCCATTTCCCTCACAATGGATCTCCACGGTGTCGCCTTCTTTTATAAGCCTGTCGGTTGTATTTATGGACAGCGTTACCTCTGTTGTAGGGTCTGAAATGATTCAATGAAATAGTAAGACACTGTGCATTGTGCTTGGTAGATTCAATAGATGGCAGCACAGAGCACTGTCCACAAATAAATTATAATTCTGCTGTAAATCCACAGGAGAAAGAAAGTAATACAGATTTTGAATGACATGAGAATGAGTAAATGATGACTATTTCACTTTTTTGTGAGAACTAGCTCTTTAAAGTTATTATAGGCTGAAAAGATGTTGACTTACAAAAAACTGTGATTTTGATTGGATTGGACTCTGCCATTTTTGATGCACCAGGGACAAAGTATTGGACCTCACAGTAGAAAATGGCATCTTCATCTTCCTTTATGACCTTCATGAAAAGTTTACTCTCAACTGCAAACAGGCCACTGGTTTTGACTGTCACTGACTCCTCGATCTCTATCTCTAAAAGGGATGCAGATGGGTTTTGTTTTGTCATTGCCAAATAAAATCACATTTTGTTTTGTGGAATGTTGACTGAATGACCCTGTATTTACCACCATCTGAGTGTTGGAGAGGGAATCTGTCCTTGTACCATGTGATGTTGGGTCTAGGATACCCGTTGTCAACTTTACAGTTTGCAACCTGAGTAAAAATACCATAATTATGTTACATTCATGAAAATGTTCAAAAACAAGTGGTTGTGTTGAGCTCTACCTTTGATGGCTCCTCTTCAGTAACAGAAATCCCTGTGTGTGTAAGTTCAATCACAGGCAGAGATGGCGAGTCTAAAAGAGAGAGCGGTTTAGTGTTAGGATAAAGGTGAAAATAGGTCAAGTAGCATATGATGGTGATCCCTCAGCCTGGCCAGGCTCTTCTACAAGGGACAAGCATGTTTTGTCTTACTGAATACTTGGAGACGAGTGCGTCCTTCACCACTGTCTTTCAACTCATCGTGCACCATGCAGATGAACTCCCTCTGGTCACTCAGTTCCACCGTGTGAATGGTCAGAACGGCGCCTCCGACTGCATTCTGAGCATCATGATAGTGACTGACTTGGATCCTCCCGGCATAATCACTGCCCTCTTCGATGATCTCAGTCTGATTATCATAGTAGTAGATTCTTATCCTGCTTTGGTCCTTGCCTGGCAATTTCTGTACGAAGAAAAATATAGTGATGTTCAGATTTCCAAATTGATTGTATGTCTATGGATTTGTTTGTATATTCTATTGAGGTTATTTGGGTGAATCTTGGGTGAAAAATTATATATTGTATAAATTGTAGTAATTTTTTTGCAATTTTTACAATATATAAATTTTTACCCTAAAATCAAAAGATACGCAGAAATATAATCTCATTCTCAATGAAAAAGATCATTTCTCAACTGGAGAATTTTGGAAATATTCTTCATTCATTTTTTTTTTTTTTTTATTGTAAATTTCATACTATTATAAAAAAAAATTAAACAACAATGTAAGTATACATTGCATGAGTAATTGTACTGAGTTACTGCATTACAGTAACAAGAAAAAGATACTTCAGCAAAGATCAGTATCATTTTCAGATTTTTGGGGTGATAATTGTAAAACAAAAGTTATTGTAAAATGTGAATATGCCTGTTTCTCACCGTAAACCAGACTATCATCATTGCTGGTTCCTTCAGACTGTACATACAGGGGATCTTGGCCTGGTCTTTTAAATATACATCCACCCTGTCTTCCGTGCTCACATCCACTGCGGCCCATGCTAATAAAAAAAACATCAAAACACACCGATTTGTCAATAGGCCTAAACTCAAAACTCAAAAAAGTCAAAGAAAAGTCGAATAAACAAAATAATGAGGCTCAAAGTCTATTTGTTGTACATTTTTGTGATCCCTATTCCCTAAACCCCTTCAGAATATCATTGAATGTAGTGACTCCTTAACAGGAAATGGGGCATGGGGAAAACCACTTCTGATTGGACCACGCCACCCATGTTCCCATGTCAAATGCCGATTTAGTGGGAGCAAAGCAGTTGAGGGAGAAGATATTATGAGTGGAATTTACTGAGCCCACCCATGTCCAGATTAATGTGTAGCATTCCCTCATGTCACGCCTCAGGAGGAAGAAAGACTCGATTTATCTAGAGAATAAGTGTCCTACTGTTTGCCAGAAATGAGCTGTTCTCTCCCTTAAAGCATCTTAAAGCTTTCTGAATCATGAGGAGGCTGAAACTATTCATCCTCAAAAACATGATCACTACAAGACAAAAAAAAAATCTACTAGTTAATCTGGCATGCTGTTTGTTTGTTCTGTGAGGAAAATGGTTTGCTAACTCACTTCACAGCGTAGACTAATCTAGACTTGCATTTCAAATTGATTTTTGCGAATGTTCTTCGGTAACCTTTCAAATATATTGTAAATGGCCTTTCAGGCCTCTATGTGGACCTGTGGGCACTACAAGGGGATAATTGAGTATGAAGAATGCTTTCACATTACAGAAATCTGATTAGTTTCTCACAACAAAGGCATTTCCTGTGCATTAGCGACATTAGCGCAAGGCCGACGATCTTTGTTGTGGATATCAAACATTCACCTTGTTCATGGAGTACAAAAGGGAGGACCAATGTATCTATAATGCCATGTTTCTGAAGTTTCTGAAAACTAATGTGGTGATGAAACATGCTCTTATTTTTCAAACAAATTGAATTAAATCCTTGATATTTTTATATTTATAGCCTATTGGTGATGCTGGTGGTTTAGTTAGCATGCTAACGTTGTGCTGTCTTTTGAGTGTCTCACACCAGCATCCATGCTGTTTTGCACATTGCAATATCAATGTATGTATGTACATTAACATAAACGTTTGAGATCAGCCTCGAACGTTAAATGTAGCCTTGGTGAGTATAAGATACTTCTTTCAAAAACAAATTCTTTCAGAGCCTAAACTTTTAAATGGTATTGTATATTAAAAATATATATATTTCAAGATCTGCCTTTCTTAAGCTAAGAATCATTACAATGTAAATTTGTAATCATCTATAAGCATAAACACCCAGCATTGGGTGTCATAATGTCTAGCATTTCCCTTGATACAACCATACAGATTACAGAGATAAAATGAAACATAAGAAAGAATAACAGTGTGCTCCCATATCTTGCCCAACTAAAAACGATCTCCAGACAAATGAGTCTGCCAAGATGCCACGGCAGCAACCATGCAGAACAGAACATAACAAGCTTCAATTATAGTTAAGAGATTTAGACTTCGCAGTTTGACTGATTAAACATGCCCCTCTTTTTAGGCATAGAAAAGCTCTCAGACAAAAAAGAATGACCAAAAAAGGAAGAGAAACATCACATGTGCCCGTGAGCCACTGTTGACAGCCTGGTGTCTCCACAGTCTGGAGTGCAGATAACTGGTACTGACGGGTTGTTTTGTGTCATCAGTCGAGTCAATATTAATATAAGTTCTCCTTTCAGAGCACCAGTACTGGGCAAACACTATGACAAAAGAACAATGAAGCAGAAGTTTTTGCCTGGGTTTCAAACAAAAGACTTTGAGCAGGAAAAAAACAACTAAAGGTTTCCCAGGAAAGCTCTTGAGACATGTAGGCCTAGTCCCAGGTGAGCCCAATATTAAGCAGCTGTTCTGCCTCTTTACCTTTACACAAGTTGACAACAAAAATAGCACATCCTGTGACTGTTGGAAGAGAAATAGAGGCAGTCTCAGAGTAAAGAATGAATTTTTCCTCAGACAATGGAAATCACCCCATGAAATCCTGAATGCACAGCAAGAGAACAACTACCAACAGGAAGTCACAGATACTATAGCGTAGCATAATAACATACATGTACATTTACATGTATATACACTAATACACAAGGAAGTCTCTATTTTTAATAGAGATCCACAATATTTTGGTACTATACGAGTTATTGACTGATATAAAATATTTTTTAAATCAGTCAATATTGTATATTTAATTGTGCATACATTTCCTTTATTTTTCCATTCAGCCTTTGCCATCATCTAATGCTCACATAAGGTAAATCATTAAAAACCCAAATAATTTAATTACACCGATAAAAGTAATCTTTAGCAAATTTGCCTAAATTCACTAAGTTCACAGAAATAATGTAAAATTTGAATATCAGAAAAAATTGTTGCCTCGGCCAGAATTGCATTATCAGTGCATCCCTAATTTTTTAAAGGTACACTATTTAACTTTTTTTGTTCATTATTAACTTTATCCCCACTATTTTCTGTCAATTTTGAGACAACGCTTCCACTGCCATTTATGGCATTTTCCATGTTATCACTGTTAAACTGTAGGGGGCGCTATTACGCATCTTCTGAAAAAGGCAAAAAAGGAGCAGAAACAAGTGATAAAAACATTGCTTATGCACGTTGTAGGAAAAAAACACAATTTTCTCAGCTCTTTGTTCCCCCTCAGTTGGCAATCTGTTCAACAAAATACCTCAATGACCTGCTGAAAAAAGCCAGGGGGCCCGAGATTCTTCACCACCTTTCTCTCCTCTAACAGTTTGGTTTTCGTGGGAAATTGTGTACATACGTCACTCGCCCGTGCTTTTTCGTCATATCCGTAAATAGAGGAAAGTTGCTCCGGCTACTTTGACTCGTGTATATGGTGTGGGAGACGTAGGTTAGTTGTCACAAAGCACATTAAATCTCCAACCTCACCCATCAATCACCCATTTAAAAAGAACAGAGAAGAGTCTGCTGGCAAAAAAAGAAAAGGCAACAGAGCTCGTAATAAAACAAGAATCAACACTGACTTGGCTTTTTGGAGATGGTGAAAACTGATTTACTTTCAAGTAGCATGTCTATGAATCATGCCTGATATCCTTTCCATCTAAACCGGATATATCTCTTAAGCCTAGTAGTAAATGTTTTATGAGCAGTAGATATAACCATATTCAACGGCACAGTCACGGTCGCAGAGCCAAAGCACAAACAAAACCCCAACATACATGCAGTTTTGTTTTTAACCACTATAAGGCCCAAAGTTACATTGTGTACCTTTAAGATTTCTTTAATTAATTTGTGTATCTGGTCATGAGACAAAAAAATCCATACAATAGTATTGATATATGAATGTCTGTGTGCATGATACTCCAGTGCTATATGGGATCATTGAACTCATCTGACCTTTGTGACAATTCAACAGTCAAGCATGTATGAGAAGCACACTATACACTGAATCATGTCATATTCTAGTCTGAGCTGCTCATAATGAGCTTATAGAAATCCCTGACAGCCTTTGAGGACAGCCAAGCACAACTGGGCCTCGAAAAGGGAAAAAAACTAGGTGATCTCTTCCCAAACATTCAATTATTAACACAAAGAATCCCCCATGGATGGGAGTTTGACTCCTTTCTCCAGATTCCATGATTCTGGAATGATCAACGCAACCCTCTGCTTGCCATATACAGTAGGATCCTATAAATAGTCATTGTTATAAAGCACCTGTTTTTAAATTGTCTTTAAACTGTGGATTTCAGATGTATGTTGTGCTCCTTTTATTCTTGAGCATACAAAAACTCCTACAGCTGCATAAGCGAAGTGCTGGGGCCACTATATCAATCACCACATGCTTTATTTAGAGGTCGTTCCACAGACTTAAAGCATAAACAAACACTGACGGCCTACAGCAGCTCTGCAGTATAAGCTACCACTTCCTCTGATGAATTTTGGTTTCTTCACAAATTACGCAGATGTTTGTTTAATACCTAATGCTGCACAAGTTGTTTTATTAGGGTTGTTTATTTGGCCCTGTAGATTATCTTGTGCTAGTTGAGAACCTGCTGCCAAGGGAGATGACTTGTGTTATGGGACAACAGACAGGAGAATAACTGTGCTTGGCGACAGCAAGCCTGTTTAATAGAGGATATTTCAATGTGCATCACCTCATGTGGCAAATACAAGGGTTAGTTGACATGAGTTGACATCACATGTAAGTATAACAGTACCATATCAGGTGTGTTTGGCACTATGAAAAGGTCTCCTATAATGACAGCGAGGATGCAATGGACCAAAGACAGACATTCTTTACTAAAATTACAGCACTTCAAAGTAGGCTGATGCAATTATACACAAAAAAGCTTTTTTTTTCAAGATTTACGCATTTAAAATAATAGTAAAATTTCATCAAAATGAATTGAATAATTCTTAAATATTATACAAATAAAAAAACTAGAGCTTAAAAAACATTTTGTGTAAATCTTAATGGAACAAGGGAATGAAGGACCATTTAGTTTGTGATTCGTATTCATAAATATATATATATATATACACTCACCGGCCACTTTATTAGGTACCCCATGCTAGTAACGGGTTGGACCCCCTTTTGCCTTCAGAACTGCCTCAATTCTTCGTGGCATAGATTCAACAAGGTGCCGGAAGCATTCCTCAGGGAGTTTGGTCCATATTGACATGATGGCATCACACAGTTGCCGCAGATTTGTCGGCTGCACATCCATGATGCGAATCTCCCGTTCCACCACATCCCAAAGATGCTCTATTGGATTGAGATCTGGTGACTGTGGAGGCCATTTGAGTACAGCGAACTCATTGTCATGTTCAAGAAACCAGTCTGAGATGATTCCAGCTTTATGACATGGCGCATTATCCTGCTGAAAGTAGCCATCAGAAGTTGGGTACATTGTGGTCATAAAGGGATGGACATGGTCAGCAACAATACTCAGGTAGGCTGTGGCGTTGCAACGATGCTCAATTGGTACCAAGGGGCCCAAAGAGTGCCAAGAAAATATTCCCCACACCATGACACCACCACCACCAGCCTGAACCGTTGATACAAAGCAGGATGGATCCATGCTTTCATGTTGTAGACGCCAAATTCTGACCCTACCATCCGAATGTCGCAGCAGAAATCGAGACTCATCAGACCAGGCAACGTTTTTCCAATCTTCTATTGTCCAATTTCGATGAGCTTGTGCAAATTGTAGCCTCAGTTTCCTGTTCTTAGCTGAAAGGAGTGGCACCCGGTGTGGTCTTCTGCTGCTGTAGCCCATCTGCCTCAAAGTTCGACGTACTGTGCGTTCAGAGATGCTCTTCTGCCCACCTTGGTTGTAACGGGTGGTTATTTGAGTCACTGTTGCTCTTCTATCAGCTCGAACCAGTCTGGCCATTCTCCTCTGACCTCTGGCATCAACAAGGCATTTCCGCCCACAGAACTGCCGCTCACTGGATGTTTTTTCTTTTTCGGACCATTCTCTGTAAACCCTAGAGATGGTTGTGCGTGAAAATCCCAGTAGATTAGCAGTTTCTGAAATACTCAGACCAGCCCTTCTGGCACCAACAATCATGCCACGTTCAAAGTCACTCAAATCACCTTTCTTCCCCATACTGATGCTCGGTTTGAACTGCAGGAGATTGTCTTGACCATGTCTACATGCCTAAATGCACTGAGTTGCCGCCATGTGATTGGCTGCTTAGAAATTAAGTGTTAAGGAGCAGTTGGACAGGTGTACCTAATAAAGTGGCCGGTGAGTGTATATACACACACACTACCGGTCAAAAGTTTTAGATCAGTAAGATTTTTTATGTTTTTAAATGAAGTCTATTCTGCTCACCAAGGCTGCAATTATTTGATAAAAAATAAAAAAAAAAACAGTAATATTGTGAAATATTATTACAATTTAAAACAGCGGTTTTCTATGTGAATATATATAGTGAAGTCTAATTTATTCCTGTGATCAAAGCTGAATTTACAGCATCATTACTCCAGTCTTCAGTGTCACATGATCCTACAGAAATTATTATAATATGATGCTCAAGAAACATTTATGATTATTATCCATGTTGAAAACAGTTTTTAAATTTTTTATTTCAGGATTCTTTTATGAATAGAAAGTTCAAAAGAACAGCATTGATCTGAAATGGAAAGCTTTTGTAACATTAATCACTACCATTCAAAAGTTTGGGGTCAGTAAGAATTTATTTTTTATTTTTGGGGGAAAGAAATTAGAAAATACTTTTATTCATCAAGGATGAGTTAAATTTATCAAAAGTTACAGTAAAGACATTTATAATGTTAGAAAAGATTATATTTTAAATAAATGCTGTTCTTTTGAACTTTCTATTCATCATAGAATTTTGGGGGAAAAAATGGTACACGACTGTTTTCAACATTGAAAATAATAATTTATGTTTTTTGAGCATCAAATCATCATATTAGAATGATTTCTGAAGGATCATGTGACACTGAAAACTGGAGTAATGATGTTGAAAATTCAGCTTTCAAATTACATTTTAAAATATATTAAAATAAAAAACAGTCATTTTAAATTGTCATAATATTTCACAATATTACTGTTTGTCATTTTTTTTTCCATCAAATAAAGCAGCCTTGGTGAGCAGAAGAGACTTCATTTAAAAACATAAAAAATCTTACTGATCTAAAACTTTTGACCGGTAGTGTGTATATATATATATATATATATTTAGTTTTTAGTTTAAGATTTGTACAAAATGTTTTATTAAGCTCTAGTTTATTTTACTCATTTAAAATTCTTAATTCAAAATATGTAAGGATAATTTTACTATTAATTGAAATGTGTAAATCTTGAAAAAAGGCTTGACAGTTTTTTGAGTATAGCAATATATTACACTGATTAGCAACCACAATTAAAAAATCAGCATTTATGTTGATGATTTAATAAACATTTCACATTTTTTATAACAAAATAACAAAAAAAGAGCTGTGCAACATATTTTTACTTTCATATTTTTTATTAATTAAAATGTTGTTATTATTATTTTTATTTAGTTACATATATTACCTTAAATGCACTATTACTTATTAACAACACAGTGGCAACCTTTCAGAAAAATCTGGTAATATAAGGCAAAAAACCCTACAGATTAAAAAATAAATAAACCATCCACTCTTAGCATACCATTTTCAATGTTAAATAATTTGAGATGCACAAATTCCAATTATCTGTACTATTCTGAATGGGACACAGTCAATATAAGTAATCATGTCATGTTAATGTAAATTAATATGGTTCCATCATTTGGCTAACCTAACAAAGGTGAGCTTTTCTTTAGGACATGTCATAAAAGCAATCTAGCAAACTTTTATTTTGAGCATGAATGTCAGGTTGTTGGTGTATAAACCTCTGCATGCTGTCAGTCAAACATCAGAGTAAAGAGACAGGTGTGCTCTGAAGAAGAGTACTTCCTATTAAAGCACAAACGGCAGGCACTTCTATGCTTCCCAGATAATTATTGCCTTGGCCTTAGGTTCAGAGTTTCTTTTTAAAAGGCTTTAATGGGTTTAGAGTGAAGATCCTGTACTTCAGCCTGGGCTGCTGAATGACATGGACAGAGTGTTGGAAAGCCTTAAGAAGAGCAGCCTGAGCCAAATGCGATACAAAGCTTTTTATGTTATCGCAAGATCTTTAAACCAGTTTTATGGTGAGATTAAAGTAATGAGAACATAATCACTATTTATAAGCCCAAAATTTTACAGTGACTAAGCTGGAGCTGATGTGACCTTGGGAAAGCATAACGTTCTATAACCGTTGTCTGAGTGTTTTATTATTACTCTCAAGTGGAGAGATAACACACACAAAAGCAGCTGTTAAACTCCATCTCACACTCCCAGAGTGTCACACACACACCAGCAACCCACAACATGGAACGCCAGCCTGTCGCCCCCCGCGACGGCCTTCCAGATTTATAAGAATAAACGTGCACTTAAAAATGTCTTGATTGGTTTACAAAAAGCATCTGTCTGAGCTCACACACACACACACACACACACGCACACAAAAACTTAACAATCATAACAAATGGACTTCGTCTCTGGAGTGTATTAGCAATGATCTCTGTGGACTTTTCCTCAAGCATCCTCCCATGAACCTCCACTTCCCCTCTGTCCTTTTTTCCCACGTCTCGGACGAATCATGTTCACTGCATGCTTGGAGAAAGCAAAAATAGCTGCTCATTTCTGGGGTATGGGAACAAGCAGCAGGACATTATTTATGCTGCATTGATTGTGATGACTTGCCCTGAGAAGAATGGGATATGCGATGGAGATCCCTCATTGGTTGAGCAGATCTAAGCTCTAAAGATAGCCGGTATCCCGACGTGATGGAGCGCTAGAGAGCGGCCCATTCCTTTTTTGGTGTACTGGAAACTGGCATGATGTTGAGTTCTGCTTCACAAGCCTCCCAGTGTGCCAAAAGACCGGCATTTACCTTGTGACACAAGTATGCGGGATAGAAAATAAAATAGATAAAAAAGAAATGTTTGTTAGGTTAAACATCTTTTAATCTCCAGAAATGGAATGTTGTGATGACAGAAAAAGTGGAAGTCTCATATTTTGAAGGCCAGAATTATCTAAACAGAAGATCAAAGAGAGGACTGGACTGTCCAGGAGAAAACTTTGAAACAGAAATAGACAACAAATGTACTCTTCTACATATTCCATGTCCCGGGGTTTGATTTTTTTTAATCAAAACTATAAAAAAAAGAAAAGAAAAAAAGTGTGACAATATTAATTAGGTGTATTTAGAATAGATGCGATGATGTTGTACATCGTACAAAAATTTTTTTCAGTCGCCATCATTTCCACCACATAATGCTGACATAATTTGAGATGTGGTGGGAATTTTTATTACTTTTAGAAAAAAAATTACTTCCTGCTAATGGACACTTTAAATAAACTAGTGAGTGTGAAAAGTGTTTTAAGAAAGTTTATTTTCTAAAAGTCTACAGGGCCAAAAGTGCCCATAGTTGAAGAAATGGCCAAATGCTTTCAAAAATATTTTTGTATGTCCCAAGTGTGATCTATTGGACCTACATTTGTTTAAACACAGAAACCTCAGTTTACTATTGGAGACTGGAGAGTCAAGTATGGGTGGCCTACTGTAATGCAGCAATGCAATATTATAAGAATAAGTATGTATGAGCTCTTGCCAAGCTATACTCAATAGAAAAGCATAATGTCAAATTGGTAGTTTGTCCCTTTAAAAGGCTCTCAAATTGGAGGTGATCATGACATCATTCTCTGAATCAGACAATGATTACATTTCAAGTTTTTCACATTTACATTCGAGTCTTAATAAGCGATGCATTGATTCAAACAGCACATTCCTGTTGGCTCAAGACTGTGAGCTGTTGTGTCTGCCTGAGGAGGAGACGGTCATACAGGCCATAAAAAGCTTCTTAGATGTTTGTGATCAGCAGAGATTGGTGTTTCAGGAAACACCATAAATTATTAAGTTGCATAAATGAAGGATGAGAAGAATCCGCTTTTCCTTGTCAACATCAGCTCCCTGAGGAACATCTATCCCTGTTCACTAGCTAATAGCTGAAGACCTTCAAAGCCTGAGCCAGTGGCTGTTTACAACCTGCTTCACTACATGGATGCAAATGGATCCCCTGAAAGACTCTAAAAGGTCCCGGGGGCTACAAGAAGATGGAAGGAAGTCCACAAACAGACTTGTATGTAGTGTTTGAACTGAAAATCAAGACGTTTTTATCTTAAAAAGTCCACATTGCATTGACAGCACATTTGCAGCGTATTTAATATTATGATGGTAAGAAAATCTTTCTTAAAGCTACAGTATCAATTAAAACAATGGCCTTAAGCTACTGACACCATAAAGCCAAATTTCCAGCACCGCCACAAAAAGACTGTAAGACATTTCATCTGCTTTGATCTAACAAATGGGGTAACATGAGCGGGGTGAGACCACACAATGGCCAGAGTGGCATTTGCCCACCCAGAAAGATGGCTGCCGTATAATATTGCGTTGCTAAATAAAAGTATTAATTTCTTTTAGAACTTTTTTTACGGTATTTAAAACTTGCAGAGGTTACAATGAATTGTAGAAAGATGCAGGACCATCTAAGCCAGCTGTGAATTTCAGAAAACACCTTAATGGTTTTGGTTTACAGCAAAAAGGTGGGAAGGTGCCAGTGAAAAAGGATTTTATATGTTGTGTCAAGAACCATCTAGAGGGATTTGTGGTGGTATGTATCATGGGGAAAACTTTCACTTATGGCAAAGGTCCAGAATGAAGAACCAGGGACATAAGACTCTATAAGGGGGAGCAATGAAACAGTGAGGGAAGTCTCTGAGGAATGTCTGGCATCTCTGGCTATATGATGGCTGGGATAAGATGACTATTATGGAGCACCCTCTGTCCCGCAAGCCAGACGCTCCACAATTCACGCTCTGTCATCAGCAACTAACCCCACAAGTGTCCGTTTTACTTGCAAGAGGGAAAGGAGGCACCATTCTACAGAAATTAGGCACGCCTGCACCAAATCAGGATATATGCAGGATCCACAATGACAAAACTATTTCTCAGGTCATGAATTCTGAGCTGAGAACACGGAGGGGTCTGTATGACAGAGGTTACAAGGTTGGAAACCTAATAAATTACTCTACTGTGCCTGATGAATGCAGTTTTCTATCCTGTCTGTTGACGTATTTACAATGAAACATTTCAGGATATATCAAAGAGCTCATCCCTTAAAAAAAGATAATAGGCTTTGGTTAACATGATTTGCTATGTGTTAATGATAGTCAGTGGCAGATATTGAGGGGAGGGACATCATTCTAAAGAGCATTTCATTTGTCAAAAATCTGTGTAGTACAGGATGAGTCATTAATATTTTCGGTCCATTTTCCTGGAAGAGAAAGACTCACAATTTTAAATGCATATATCAGCAAAAAAACAAAAACAAAATTCAATCAACTTAGAGGTTAATGGCAATAGACTGACAGATGTGACTCTGGATGACTATATCAGACTGAAAAATCTAGCTATTTTTCTGCCATATACTGATATGATCTGATTTCTCCTCATAACAGCAAACCACGGCATATCAAGCAACACTTTCGAGATATATTTTGCCTGCTTTCAGAGACAGACAGGGGCCTGTTTTCTAGAAATCAGATCACATGGCAGAGCTCTTTAACTTAGCTTTTCATGTCAACATTATGAAGGTGTTTGAACCTGAAATCCTCCTCAGCTGTCCTCCTCCACATCTCACTAATGTGTTTATCTAAAAGACTTCTGTATAATCAAATAAAAAACGATTTCAAAAGAATTTCTGTCTTAAGGT
Source organism: Semotilus atromaculatus (assembly GCA_031834385.1). Classification (NCBI taxonomy): domain Eukaryota; kingdom Metazoa; phylum Chordata; class Actinopteri; order Cypriniformes; family Leuciscidae; genus Semotilus; species Semotilus atromaculatus. The sequence goes on from JAULUF010000015.1 coordinate 12,365,282, forward strand.
GATGTCAGAGCTGCTCTGATCATTCAAGCTAAAGTGTGTTAAACACTTTCTCCTACCCCAGTTCAAGGTGAAAAACAACCATAAGTAAGCCATTCATCGGCTGATATCCCAGAAAGAGTGTAAACACTGTGGCTCTAAACTATTGTTCTTTTTGTTTAAGCGATATGACAGCGGTCAACTGTAAGGCTCAACCAATGATGCGTGTTGGTTCTTAGATTAAGACACTGCACAGACATGGCATGGCATGTATTATTTCAGTGAATATAATAATCATGACTTAAATGTGGGTTTCAAACACAGAGGGTCCTATTATACACCAGGCGAGATGCAAGTGTTTTTTGCTAGTTTCCATTGACCAACAAAAACCCAGTCTAAAATCAATGGCGCAATATTTTTCATTTATTTAAAGAGCGTGTTAGTAATGTGCGCATATAGGCGAGTCCACAACGCACGTACACTGTGCTTATCACACACACAGGGACACGCAGCAGCACACAAACATGACAAATATTTGTAAATTAAAAGTATTGCAATATAAAATATTAATATTGTGTACATAAAGATATGGTGGAATGACTGGAATCTGGCTTGTCCCGTAGATGGTCTGTTGCATGCTTTAACCTTGCGCACGAGCAGATCCGTTTGCTTATAGTCTAAGCGTGTAGTCTTTCCGGTTGCAAATTCCGCCATGTAAATAGCAATCTGCCATGGCACGAGTGCTACTGGCTTTTAAAGGGAATGGGAGATGAGACTCTGATTGGCTTAATGCATGTTACGCCAACAACACACCCATTACTTATTAAGAGAATAGGGACAGCCCTTTTAGACCACATATTTCCCATTGTTATACTAGCAAAAGTGGATTCAGACAAGTACACTTGTGCCCTGCGCTTTAGACCATTCACTTAGATTGTTAAAATAGGGCCCCAAACGTCAAACATCACGTGACAGGAAAAACTTGCTGCATGCTTTACCTCTTTTCTGCAGGCCTTTACATAGAGAAAAAAGAAGATATGTTACATGGCATTATCAGACTCTTTATTTACTGCATGTTATGGAATTTATTGCATTTTACTTGCTTGTTTTGCAGCCCTAAAAGGGGCAGGAAAAGGGGTGGGGTTATATTGTCTAATATAAAATATAAAACTCAAATATAAACTTACATTTTGAAAATGTAAAAAATGCTAAATGTATAAAAAACAATAACAAAATAAAAATTGCTACACATATTGATTCGGCAGCTAAAAATACAGCCCAAAAAAGTGATTTCAACAGAAAAAATTTGCATAACATGAAAAAAACAACAACAAGGAAGGAATTTGAAGGCACCATTGATGCGTCACGTGCATGTTGCACATATCCTTTGTTATGAGAAGAAGCCAATCCCAAAATACACTGTGTGGAGGATTTGTTTAATTAATCATAACATTTCTTTTCCTTGCAGGATTAACATTTATATGCTTTGAAAACTAAATATCCCCAACACTTGGGCCAAAGTTAGTGTGTCTGAGAGTTAAAAGAGAAAACAAAACTAGACTATAACCTCATGACCTAACAACATTTAAAGTATCAAGGAATCCAAATTTGCTTATAGGCCTACTTAGTAAGAGATGTTTACTTAATAACAGAGAATCTTAAACCCTTTTAGGACTGGATTAGTTTAACATGGAGAGGTAGGCTAATAATCTAATATACTAATATACTAATATTACTATGCAAATAATGGTAATAACCAGAGCTTCTCAGTGATTTTAGACCCGTCCGAATGTGCCATCTCAGTAATCGTTACGGACTATGTCAGTAAAGATTATGGAGACTGTTGAAAGGTCTGGAAAAATTACCTCAGGTAATACTAATCCTGTGCGAATTGACCCACTGTAAATATGTACGTAAACATTTAGTAATTTTCCGATTAAAATAAGTTTTCTGCATTTTTTCAAGTAATGGAGGCACTTGAAACAGCTTTCAGATTGTGGGTCTGTGGTGAAAAAGCACTTGTCAGAGGCACGAAACTTCTTTTAGCTTTAGGTAGGCTAAGTGCCTATTACCAACAGAATCCAATCAGAATTTAATGAATAAATCGATTAATAATATTGTGATAATATTTTGTGTCAGTTATTTTTATTCTATTTTATTTTGTTTATTTTTTTAATGCACTTCAAGTCAATGTAGTCAGAACTGGTGTGTGTGCATGTGTTTGCGCATGTGGTATCAGGAAGCAACGTAATACACACATGAGACAGGGAGGTGACAGCAGTGTAAATCGAGTTACCCCTCACTTCTGTTAGTTTGACTGATATTTCTTATCTCGTGCGAATTGGCCTTTAAAATTACAGACGTCCTGTGGTAAAAATTACATTACTACATGTACCCTTGTAAAACAAATCCCGTAGAAATAGGGCTTTACTATTAGTTTAGCAACGTTCTTAAGTCAATTGCAAATCCATTGCAAGTATAGTCTCTCACGCTAGTAGTGTGGTGCACAGTAGAGCACTCCAGTTCATTCACTTATTAGGTTTGTTAAGACAGCTCTCTAGTTGTTGAAAGGGAGCTTTAATTAGAGATTAATTGCCATGTGATTATTAGTAATTAAATATACAGTTGTGTGTGTTTCACATTTTAAGGGCTATTGAAAGACAATACCTCCATTCAGAGGACAAATGACCCTCTGGTCATCCACATCCACAACTCATAATTTCCATCCCGATCTCCAGCACAAGATGATCCCGAGCTCTATTTTAAGGACACATAAATGCTAAAAAGTTTCTGAAGACCACAAAAATGAGGCCAACCACAATGCCAGTTTACTTAACTGCTGCCATGCAGCCTTCATATTGAGCATTAAACCAAGGCTGCTAAAATCTCTAAAGTCTCTAAGCTCATAGTGATTCTCAGTTGCACATGAGACAGCAAATTCAACAGAACATGATTTACAAACATAAAATTAGTTTGGGCTCGGGATTTGTAAGCTGACAAACTGATGTTCTCCAAAACTGCACTGTGGTTCTGTTTAAACTCATTCGGCCATGCCATGAAAATATTTTGATTTCTTATGTATACATTTTAAAATATTACTTGCCAACAAAATATTCTGGATGAACTCCAAACAAACTCAAGACTGATGTACAACTACAATGACATATCATGCCCTGCAACCTCTACGCCACCCAAAGTGTCAAACCACCATCTAAATGGCATGAAATTTTTAACTTCATCCCACATCTGCAAACATTATTGATGTAAAGGGATCCATTAATACAACTTAGATCCATTTGAAATGACGAACCATGCAGATACATGAACTGTGACCTATTCATTGTCAAGTCTAGCAAACAGAACATTTTTCCCATAGCACATAAGCATTCAGATTCTTTTATGAAAAATATTGTCCAACATGATTTGTTCTTATTGAGTTAAAGTAGCCAGGAGATGCAGAATGTTAGAAGCAGTTAGACTGTGGCACATGGCCAGAGCTGAGCAGAGTGCAGTTCCTCTGAGGCCTCGACGCAGCCTCCAGACCTCCAGAACAAGAGCCGCATTCAGGCCTACTGCGTTCCCAGCGGGCAGGACTGTGGGCCCAACCGACTTTTGCAAATTGAAGAGTTCTGTCTTCAGATCACAATACTGTTTCCTCTAACCATTATGCATCTGATGTCCCAAAAGTACAGCAAATGTTCTGGAGAATGAATTAAACTGGGCATCATTTTTGGACTAAATCCGGACAGGAAGTGACGTTATTCTCTCAGGAATATTTTTTTCATAATTTGGTGACCCATGTCTTTCAAAACCCGTATGAATTTCTGTCTTCTTGAGATTGTCCAGTCTGCTCTTTTCCATACAATGAAAGTGAATGGTAACCACGGCTGTCAAGCAGGATTATTTTCAGTGAATTCTCACGTAAATCTTTTTTATAGCTTCGGAAGACTTAGAATATAGTACAATATAGAATGGTATGATGCTTTTTGACTTTTGTTGGAGTTTAAAAGGCCACAATCACCATCCACTCGAATGGAAGAGAGCAGCTTGGACATTCTGCTAAACTAATTTTCCACAGATGAAAGTAAAACATATGAGTTTAATTTAAATATGTGTGAACTATCCCTTTAAGAAAGACTTGCAGATGTAGCCTGTTGTCTCTTAAACCCTTGAATCTTTCAAATTGACTTAATCTTTGCTATGATTTAAGAAAAACTCAAAATTCGTTCTTTGTTTATAAGTAGACAGTTAGTGTGGTCAGGTTCAGAAATGGAAGTGAAATCTTGAATCTGTCTTCAGTCATGTTATCAATAATGCAAAGTTAGAGTGTGTTGAACGAAGACTGAGAGAATTTATTGTCTATACATTCATTATTCGTTCATCATGCACTGAAATGTCCGCAGAAGTTATTTTCTTGATAATTTGTTCGCAAATTATGAACAGGGATACAATACTTATAAAAGAAAAGCATAAAATAATGCATTTATATAAACTACTGTATACACTACCGCTTTCAACTCTTTTCAACAATGATAATAATAATAAATGTTATTTTAGCAAATCAGAGTGATTTATTATGACGGATCATGCGACACTGAAGACTGCTGAAAATTAGGCTACATGAAAATCTAACGCACAATCTTAGGTTTCTTTGTTTTATTACGATGCTCCTCTGAAGATGTGAGAAATAATAGTCCACTAATGAGAGCTTTTAATTTTCTAATCATCCGAAATGAAAACTATTGTCTATGAGTCTCATCTAAGTAGACAGTGATTGACACTCTCTATTATGGGACTAACCTCTGAAGTTATGTGATCCACCAGACCATATGAATATGACTTTATGCACTGCATGACCATGTATAATGAGCTTGACCATTCATAGTTATTTTCAACCACATTCCCAAACAATCAGATAAGTTTGCCATGAGTATGTGCTGGTCATAAAAGGAAATCGGTCTGAAAGTAATTCAGACTCTGTTTGAGCAATCGGGGTGAATCATAGCTGTAACACAGCGAGAGAGGAGTTGTTGTGGGGGTGGGGTGGACTCTTTCTGAAACCTGAACTTGAGCACGTTCTGTGATTGTTTGAATGCCAGGTGTGAGCAGCTGTTTGCTGGGACCCACATACAGAACAGTGAAAGCAGTTTGGGAATGTGTCCACGGATCTAGTCAGTGCTGGTGACATTAAACAGCTTTATCTACACTGCAAACAAATCTCTTAATCAGTATTTTTGTCTTCTTTTTGAGTCAAGATATTTAAACATCCTTAATATGATCAAATTTGCAAGATAAAATGGCATAGATATTAAGCCGTGTTTTAGAGTGTTTATTTTTTGGGTAACAACATAAGGTGCCATTAGTTAATGCATTAACTAAATTGATAATGAGCAATACATATTTATTCATCTTTGTTAACGTTAGTTAATAACGATATAATTGTTCATAATAGTTCATGTAAGCTGAAGTTTATTAAACTGATAATATTAACAGATACTACTTTTAATTTCAATGTATTATGTTGAGATTAACATAAACTAAGATTAATAAGTGTTTTTCATTGTTAGGTCATGTTACTAATGTTCTTAACTGTAAACAAATGGAACCTTATTGTAAAAGTGTAATTTTTTTTCTTACATTATTTGAAAAAAAAATCTAGTTTTAAGAATACATTGTGAGGTGAATCTCAGTACAAAAATACTGATTTTCATTTTCATTATATAAAATATCATTATACATGTGACCCTAAACATAATCAAAGAGCACATTTCAACCAGACAGTTGACAATTCTTTCCAAACAGACCATCTGTGTGTTTTAAACTGTAGAGGTAAATGTGCGGCACAATAATTTTTTATTCCAAAGCAGATTTTCATTTGACATCCTGAATAACTGATAATGATAATATTTAATTCTGGAAAGCCCTCCACACACAGCTCATATGATGATATCAAACAACACATACCACACTTTCCAACATTGTCTGATTCCCTTGACCACCATGTCATTAACGTTTGCTTGAAATTTTTAAAGTGCACACTGCAGTTTTGATATAATTTTTCACAAACCAGTTTTACACATAGCCCTAATTTTGCAAATTTTGCGCAAATAAAACTTTTGCAATGCTTGAAATATTATAAACTGTGAAGTATTTAATGGAGGCAGATAAATTAAATACGCTTATTTGGAAATGACTAAGCTCCAAGGAATCAAACATTAATAAATCCAGCTGCAATGAATTGTGGAGCCTCTGATCTCACTGTTCACTTACAGAGTTCAATACCATCTACCATCCTTATAAGAGTTTAAAGTCACAATTATCTTGACTTACTGATAAAAACATGCTCTTGACGGTAACAGCAGCAAGTGACCCTTGCTTGAAACATTATATATGGTGTAGCATTTGTCATGCTGGACTCTTACTTTAACATGTTTAATATTCAAAGACATAGCTTATCCCTTTTAAATGAAAGCAAATAATTGTAATATTAAAAATCATGTTTAATTTCTATTCCAATAATGTCCCTCAAAAAAATACTGTTTTCAAACAGGTTTCCAGAACACTTCGCCTGTCTGTCATTGGTTGGCCAAAATATAGTTGCAAACTCACACCTTTGGTTGAGCATTTCTATGTTGGGCTGGTCGGGATGATCAAACAAACAGAATAATGTTTTGATAAGGCCATGTGTTTACATTTTTGGGAGAAAATTTGTAATTTGAAAAAAGTTTGAAATTTGAAATTTGAAAAAAGTATTTCAACTAACATAAAAATACAGAAAAATGACCATTAATTTTATTAAATGCGTCTCCTCATAAAACTACAAAAAATGGGAAACAAGCTTGTCAAATGCAATAATGACTTTTCCTGAAAACAAGCCAAGCCTTAAAACTTCAGTTTATATAGCAATAGTTTAACAAGAGTGCAGGGATTTTTAGCAGAGATCTGGATTGTGTCAGTTTAATCTCAACAATACTGCATTACCCAGACACATATTTATACAACACCGATAGACACTGAATTTCATACGCAGGTTTCTTCTTCTGTTATAAGGACCAATATCTAGAGCATAGATATGGATAGAATGGAAAAGTAATAAGCATACAGATTATTCCTGGAAACTGAGTGGTAAGAGGCCACACTAGAGAACATCTATAGGTCTGAGCAGAAACAGAGAGCAGTATGAAGGGGAAATGACTCTCAGTTGAGCACAGTGATTGAACACTAATGGATGGTCAGCTGCTATCCATCACTCAAATAAACTAGGGCTCAGACCCAGAATGCCTCTCATCAACAACAAATACTGTAGCACACACTGAATGCAAGGCATGCAGTAATCATCCCTAATGACATGTGATGAACACAAAAAGCTCAGACAGGATACGGTCATATCTGAAGTGGTCATTCCTATAGCACAGCTTACTTTTTTAACCTCACAGACTGGAATAGATTAAATAAAACTTCCCTGAACAACCTTCTGTTTGGAATAAACATATTATGCTTTATGACGTAGCTATGTAAAGGACCTTGGGAGTTGTAAATCTCTGCACCAATAACAGAGATGCAAGATGGCGCCAGTTTGTATAAAACAAAGGAGTGTGAGTCTGCAGAGTGATACGAGAGATATTGAAGTAGCGGCTGTTTCATTTATCCAGATGAGTGGAATTATATTCAGCTTTGCCATGGATGACAACGAATATTCAATAATAACAAACAAGTATTTCAGAGCACCATGTCATTAAAAGAAAAAATATGTGCCTTTTACTTTTTTACATTTTGTTTAGAATATACATGCTATTTAATGGTTTAGGATTAGTAAAAAAAAAAAAAAAAAAAAAGGTTAAACAAGAATGCTTTAAACAGACTTTTACATTGATACAAAATTTGAAATACAATTTTTGTATCAATGCTTTAAATTGATCAAAATGACAGACTTTTACATTGATACAAAAATGTTATTTCAAATAAATACTGTTCTTTTGATCTTTTTATTCATCAAAGAATCGAATAATGTATTACGGTTTCCACAAAAATATTAAGCAGCACAAGTTTTCTGTCTTCATTGCAAATACGCATATTAGAATTTTAAAGAATGATTTCTGAAGGATCATGTCTGGAGACTGGAGTAATGATGCTGAAAAATCACTGGAATAAATTATATATTAAAATCCTTTTAAATTGTAATAATATTCACAATATTACTGTTTTTAATGTATTCTTCATCAAGTAAATGAGCATTAGAGACTTCTTACAAAAACATTAAAAAAAATCTTGCTGACTCCAAACTTTTGAACAGTAGTTTCTTCAAGTAGCTTTAATGTTTACTAGTATTATTATTAACATCACGCATGAATAAGAGCATCAGTTTCAATCTCAAGACAACTATTTCAAGATATTTTGACTAAATATAAATATATTCTATATAACTGACAATAATTCAATATATTTTAGCACCGCTAGCATGCTTAAGACATACTTCCTTGTCCGATATATACAATTAAATACAAAGACCTTGACTGTTTTACTACATGTCTTTGTAAGAGTAAATGCACATTATCTTTGACATATAGCGCTGAGATAGAAAATGGCCTTTAACCCTTAATTGGATGGTGTCAAGAATGACAATTTGTTTCTTTATGTGCTAAAATGTTGAGATCCAAGTGCTCTAAGTCTTTCAATGACTCAGAGAGGGAGGCATCTCTTCAAAGCATCACTAAAGCTTTGTTCACTGTATATGCACTTCATACATGTTCAACCCCCCTGGAATCTGACACAGAACAAGAGAGCTGCAAAATACCACACCACATACAAGAGAACATATTAACACAAAGTAGTCAATTGTTTCTTTTGATCTGGCTAAAAAACAGGTTAATGTATTGTTGTCTAATAAACATCTCTGAATATTTGGGCTATTTCTTTAATAATGTGCTAATGATGGATTCAACCAACTTGGAATAGTAACTCTAAAATGGTCCTAAATAGATATCCTAAATAGTAATCAATAGTTAGTTTTGATTATTTAAAGAGATATAATGCTGCAGAAGCAATAAGTGCTGCACATTTACAATCACTGGGAACCGTTATGGATAATATTACACAGATAAAAATCAAATGCACCAAAACAGACCTAATCCATTTATTTTAGACTACTGATCTTGTTTCAATTGGAAAAGCAGATAAAGTAAAGCATGTAGCAATGTCCTGAAAGAGTGTTTTAAAACAATTTTCTTTAAAAAAAAAAAAAAAACTGTCAAAAATTTTAACAATTGCTCTTATTTTTAGTTTTTTAGACAAATTACAGGAAAAAACACCTTTTGGGGAGAAATAGTGAAATTAGTACATTAAAGTATAGTCAGATTTGACCATATCAGTTTGTGACAGCGTCCGTTCAGTGTTAAAAAGGCTGAAAGATGTGACACTACAGGTTAGGTCAGAACAAAAAAGGTGTGCGGGAAAGGAAGTCGAGGAGGAGGAAAGCAGGAGGCTGAAACAGTTGGTCAGCACAACAAGGAAAAGCATGAATAGTGGTCAACGGAAGAGAGGATAATTACGCAAAAGATTGAGAATAAGTAAAAAAATAAGAACTAGTGAGGAAGTTCAGCACAGATGGGAGATAAAAGGCTGAGTGAAACAATGTATGACTAAAAACTTAAAACGTCAGTTAACAGATGCTTCTGAACAAAGAAAATGCCATTGATGGGGATGCAGTTCCTTCCTTTCCTTGTCGATCCTCACGTTACAAAAATGTACTAGGCCACTCCATCATATATTCAATACAGCTCCAAAACACACCTGCAAGCTATGATCCTGTGATTCATTACAAATTAGATAATCTCGTGGTAAACAGTCTTAAAAAAGCCTGAATGTTATCTAACCAAAGACCACGTGAAGGCAATGACATAGACCTGCTACTGTGTCTGGCACAAAACTCCTTTCACTGCTCGGACTGAAGTTCCTCCAGTTAAGAACATCTCCTCACATTAGGCTCCTAATGCTACAATAACTTTGTTTTACCCATTAGTCATAATAACACTGTGTCTTTTTCTACTAAATTAAAATGCATAAAATGAGGAGTGTTACAATGTAAAAAATGTCAACCTTAAAAAAAACTTCAAAAAACTTTAAATAATACATTACATTTAAAAATCTATAAATAAATGAAATGAAAGAGACTTTTAAAGATCATTAAAGTTAATTTCACATTTTTGGCCAAAGAATATCAAGGTGAAATACTCAATACTCACTAAAGACTGCTTAAGTTGAAATCAGCTAAATAATTTCACTCTCTTTTAATTCAAACCTGCATGTGGGTGTTGGTAATGATGTTAACACATTTTGTTGAATATTTTTTTTGCAACGTATTTGTAAATTTTACATTTATATAAAATAATAATAATAATCACTGAAGTATTCTGTAACCTTGTTTATGATCTGAAGCATAGCCTAAATTCATTTGCTTTTGAAAACCATTAGTTTAATTACAATCATCCTAAGAATTTGAAGAGTTAAGCTTTTATCACCCCAGATGCAGCATGAATTGTGAATGCATTACGTGTACAATGTTCTCATTAAATTCTCATGAACGATGAAAGAATCTCACCATTTATGTTGTAAACTTTCCCGCACAATAGAAACTTTGACTTACTTTTGCACGTGAGGACGATCAGCCCCACGACCAAGGGCGCGATATAACGGAGGGTCATGTCTTGCTGATCCGAGGTTTGATGTAAGGAGATTGTGCGCGCTGGAGAGCTGAAGTGTCCTGTAGATCATCAGAGAGGGCAGATGTTTGCACAGAGAGCGCGTGAAGTGCGGAGAGATGAGTGGGAGGAACCTAGTGGGCTGCGCCCTACATGCCACACTGCAACACTAACGTACTTGAAACACGGACATTAGCAATAGTCACGATTTAAATCGTTAACATTCTTGTCATTTCAGCTTATACGTGTATTTTTCTTGAAACTATAATGTATAAAGTTTGTGAACCCTTCAGAATTTTCCATATTTCTGCATACATTTCACGTCAGCTTGAAGGATTTTGACCCATTCATTTTCAAACACTGCTTCGATTCAGTGATGTTGTCAGTCTCCCTGCATAAACTGCTTTTTTCAAGTTCTTCCACAACATTTCTGTTGGGTTAAGGTCGGGACTTTCATTTTGCTATTCCAAAACTTCTGCTTTAACCATTCAAGACTTATGTTTTCACCATTCAAGACATATGTTTTCGGGGTTGTTTTATGTTGAATCGTTGTTCCAAGACTGACACCCTTGACTTTGTGATGCAGCTTCTCATTTAGTTTGAACATATTGGTATGTCACTTACATGCCAAATGGCAATATTAGTTTTTTTAATATAAGTTTTTTTTAATTATTATTCCATATTGGCCGAAATTGGATTTTGCTTATTTAAGGTATAGTAGGCTTATTTCACCTATTTAGATATTTAAAAACACCAATACTTTTCAAAATGATACTGGTATACAGTAGGCTATAATGTTTTGATTTCTAAATATGAGTAATTTAATTTTCAATTTATTTAAGCGAAATATAGAATATTCATATGAATATATTTAATTTAATTATATTCATGATAATTGGGGGGGGGGGGGGTACTGTACTCTGGGTCCGGGCCAAACTCCGAGCTCTCCCCCCGGACAGCACGCCAAATACGCATTAAACCTTGTCCACTCTAATTATATAATGTAAGTGTGAACTCGTGTGAAATTTTTAGTAATTCATCGGTCCACAAAACATTCCAAAACTCTCCTGGCTCATCCTCATGGTCTTTTGACAAACTTTGGACTGGGAGTCATGTTCTTGGCTTTCCATGCTATTCTGCCATGCACATCATTTTTGATCAACTGTCTGAAGACCCTTTGCGCTTAGCGTTTAACACTTAACAAGCAGAAGCAAAGATCTCCTGGGATATTCTTGTATTTTGCATCCTTTGCATTCTTGCAAGTTTTATTCATTTTTATTCAATATATTTATTAAGAAGGGCATGACTTCTAAACTCAAACATGAATTTTATCCCAACAAAGACATTCCCTCATGGATCATTTTGTTCAATACATTTGTGAAAATGAAAAAAAGTACAATAATAAAATTGGATTTTCTTTATCTAGTTCACGAGTTCGCACGTACATGAAATCAAATGTTGTATTTATGCGTATTGTGCTTGCTGTCCGGGGGAGGGCTCCGAGCTCGAAATTTTGCCCAAACCAAGAGTACTCCCCCCCCTCCTAGACCCAGCCGAATGTGAGGTGATGGGATGGTGGAGGGATGCTGAGAAGTTGGGGGAAAGCTTAATTTATACTGGCCTCCCCTTGAGCCCTAAAACTTCATTTAAATTAGTTAAAGATCTGATGACAGTGCAGGTCAAATTAATGCAAAAATATGGGTTTTCTAGAGATGTGGGGCTTTGTATGTCTCCTGAAGTTTCTGGTCAATATTTTTTGACATGCAATCTAAATGCGTGAGTAATACCTGATATTTATTCAGTCGATGGAGCCTGAAGCCTCAATCAGTGCTTTCTATATTTATCAACAGTCATTATAAATTATATTGTTCTTGATAATGAGCCTTTTAGTTGGCTTTTTAAATAGTTTCTAAATTGACTTTATTTGAACTGTCTACCATTAGTGGACGAAAAACAGATTCAGAGAGCCTGTAATCTGATTATCCATCCAATGATCTACTGCTGATAACTAATTACAAGACAAACCAAGGAATATGTATTTGAAAATAGGCTGGAGATTTCCTGTGGGACTACAGTCAAGAATCAATTTGACATGGTTTATCCCCTCACATGACCAACCCAATGTTGAGATAAAAAAAATAATTGGTTGAAAGCTCAATATGAAAGAATATAGTGAAGGCTGTATTCGTCAAAGTAATATGTGTCACGATCTGGTTGTTTCATGTACCTGTTTCATGTCTGTCATGTGATCCTGCCATGTGTTTCCTTGTCTGATTTGTCATGTTGTCATTGGTTCATTGTTCACAGGTGTCCCTTTCTTGTTATTAGTCTTGTGTGTATTTTAGCCCTCATGTTTGCCATGTGTCTGGGACAAGTTTTGTTCCATTGTATGATAAGGTCCATGCCCATGTCCCCATCCATGTCCCCATCCATGTCCCCATGTCCATGTCCCCATGTCCATGTCCCCATGTGCATGTCCATGTCCCTCTCCCTGTCCATGTCCATGTCCCCATGTCCCCATGTCCCCATGTCCGGCCATGCATTTATTTTGAGGTCATGCTATGCTTTTGTTTTATGTTCATGTTCCCCTAAATAAACTGCACTTGGGTTCCCATCTATGTCCCCATGTCCATGTCCATATGTCCCCATGTCCCCATGTCCATATCCACGTCCCAATGTCCCCATGTCCTAATGCCCATGTCCCATGTCCCCAGGTCCATGTCCATGTCCATGTCCATGTCCATGTCCCCATGTCCCATGTCCCATGTCCCATGTCCCCATGTCCACATGTCCACATGTCCACGTCCGCATGTCCCCATGTCCCAACATCCCCATGTCCCAACATCCCCATGTCCCCAGGTCCCCATGTCCATATGTCCACGTCCGCATGTCCCCATGTCCCCATGTCCATGTCCTAATGTCCGCATGTTCCCATGTCCCAATGTCCCCATGTCCCCATGTCCCTGTCCATGTCAATATGTCCCTGTCCCTGTCCATGTCCCCATGTCCATGTCCCCATGTATATGTCGACATGGGATCATGGGGACATGGGCATATGGACATGGGGACATGGGGAACTGGGGACATGGACATGGGGATATGGGGACATGGGGATGTCCTAAGTCATCCCAAGTGCCGTTTATTTAGGGTAACGTGATCGAACATAAAACAAAAGCATGGCATGAACTCAAAATAAATGCATGGCCAGACATGGGGACATGGGGACATGGACATGGACATGGACATGGACATATGGACAAATGGACATGGGGACATGGGGACATAGATGAGAACCCAAGTGCAGTTTATTTAGGGTAACGTGAACGAACATAAAACAAAAGCATGGCATGAACTCAAAATAAATGTGGACATATGGACATGTGGACATGAACATCGACATGTACATGGGGACAAGGACGGGGACATGGACATGGACATATTGACATGGGGACATGGAGACATGGGGACATGGACATGGACATATGGACATGGACATGGACAGGGACAGGGACAGGGACAGGGACATGGGGACATGAACATATTGACATGGACATGGACATGGGGGATGGACAGGGACATGGGGACATGGGAACATGGGCATGGACATGGACATATGGACACGGACATGGACATGGACAGGGAAATGGGGACATGGACATATGGACATATGGATTTAGGGTAACGTGAACAAACATAAAACAAAAGCATAGCATGAAATTAAAAATAAATGCATGGCCGGACATGGACATGGCGACATGGCGACATGGGGACATGGGGACACGGGGACATGGAGACATGGGGACATAGACATGGACATGGACATGGGGACATGGACATAGGGACATGGGGACATTGGGACATGGACATAGGGACATGGGGACATTGGAACATGGACATGGGGACATATGGACATAGGGATGGACAGGGACAGGGACATGGGGACATGGACATATTGACATGAGGACATGGACATGGGGACATATGGACATAGGGATGGACAGGGACAGGGACATGGGGACATGGACATATTGACATGAGGACATGGACATGGGGACATGGATATAATAATAATAATAATAATTTGTTACATTTATATAGCGCTTTTATCTGGAAAAACCACAGTACCCTCCAAGCCAGAGCCTCTGAGAGCCAGAGTCTCTTCACGCCATGCCTGCTGAGCCAGAGTCTATTCACGTCTCTCATGTGATCCTGCCATGTGTTCCCTTGTCTGATGTGTCATGTTGTCATTGGTCTTGTGTGTATTTTAGCCCTCATGTTTGCCATGTGTCGGGGTCAAGTTTTGTTCCACTGTACCAATGTTTGGTAAGCTTTGGTAAGGTTTGTTTTGCTCTAATTTTTTTCATGCCACACCATGCTTTTGTTTTACATTATCCTAAATAAATTGCACTTGGGTTCTCATCTACACTTGCCTCCAGTGGACTCCTTTACAATAGATAAGTTGTTAGCTGTCAACATCATACTCACAAATTACAGCCGTGTTCTGGCAACCTCTGGTAATGTTTGTTTGCACACCTGGAGGAGAGTGTGGCGGTGCTCTGCTGACTAAACACAAGAGATGCAAATTCAGTTGGTCACATTTTATTTCATAAATCAATCAAATAAATCTTCATAAATCACAGTAAAATTTTATTTGTGACAAGTTGTCAAATTCAAATTACTTTGGTTGTTTTAAATAAAATAGACCTGCAGATAACACAATATCAAATCAATGGCATTATTTTGAGAAGGAACAAATGCATTTTTCAAATAAAACATTTCACAAAAGTTTAATTAGAGTTAGAACTATAGATATACTGTTCAAAAGATGACATGTTGGCATTAAATAAATGATTTGCACACTTCCTGGTTGTCAAACATTAGTGGAACATGTTCATAGTCAATGGTTGCTTCCGAAAGCTGAAAAATGCTGCCTTCAGAGGTATAGGTAGGAAGGCTTCAAGGCACGTCTGAATCCAATGTTAGCGTCATTTACTGTCTCCTGAGATACCTTCATTCAATACATTTTTGAAGGCAGCATACAGTGAGGGAAATAATTATTTGATCCCCAGATTTTGTAAGTTCGCCCACTTACAAAGAAATTAGGTTCTATCATTTTAATGGTAGGTTTATTTTAACAGATAGAGACAGAATATACAGAAAAAATCCAGAAAAAAAAAACATTATATAAAGATTATAAATTGATTTGCATTTCAGTAAGTGAAATAAGTATTTGATCCCCAAGCAAAACATGCCTTAGCACTTGGAGAAACCTATATTGGCAGGCACATGGATTAGACATTTCTTGTAGTTGGTCACCGGGTTTATACACATCTCAGGAGGGATTTTGGTCCACTTCTTACAGACACTCTCAAAATCCTTAAGGTTTCTTGGCTGTCGCTTGGCAACTCAAAGTTTCATCACCCTCCACAGATTTTCTATATGATTAAGGTCTGGAGACTGGCCAGGCCACTACAAGACCTTAATGTGCTTCTTGAGCTACTCCTTTGTTGCCTTAGCGGTATGTTTTGGGTCATTGTCATGCTGGAAGACCCATCCACGACCCATCTTCAGTGTTCTGGCTGAAGGAACGAGGTTCTCATCCAAGATTTGTCGGTACATGGCTCAGTCCATCAGACCCTTAATACAGTGAAGTCGTTCTGTACCCTTAGCAGAGAAACAGCCCCAGAGCTTGTTTCCACCTCCGTGTTTGACCATGTGTTCTTGGGGTCATATTCAGCATTTCTCTCCCTCCAAACACGGCGAGTTGAGTTGATGCCAAAGAGCTCAATTTTGGTCTTATCTGACAACAGCACTTTCCCCCAAGCCTTGTCTGAATCATTAGATGTTTATTGGCAAACTTGGATTTCAATCCATTGCGGCATTGTGTGTTACCAATGGTTTGCTTGGTGGCTGTGGTCCCAACTGCCTTGAGTTCATTAACAAGCTCCTCCTGTGTAGTTCTGGGATGATTCCTCACCTTTCTCATGATCATCCTTAAACCATGAGGCGAGATCTGTCATGGAGCTCCAGACCGAGGGCAATTAATTTTTCATTTTTTCCATTTCTGAATAATCACACCAACAAAAGTCTCCTTCTCACCAAGATTCTTGCTGATGGTCTTGTAGCCCATTCCAGCTTTGTGCAGGTCTACAATCTGGTCCCTGACATTTAACGGCTCTTTGGTATTTCCCATGGTGGTGGAGAGGTTGGAATGGAAGATACAGATTCTGTGGACAGGTGTCCACTGACATTAGGAGTACTTTCTTAAAGTGACAGGGCTAATCTGTGTAACACATGGGCACATAACGAATCTGTGGGAGGCAGAATTCTTGCTGGTTGGTAGGGGATCAAATACTTATTTCACTCGATCAAATGCTAATCAATGTAAAATTTTTACATAATGTGTTTTTGTGATTTTGTTTGGTGGATATGCTCTCTCTATCTGTTCAAATAAACCCACCACAAAAATGATTTACCCTTCATTTCTTTGTAAGTGGGCGAACTTACAAAATTAGCAGGGGATCAAATAATTATTTCACCCTCTGTAGATGTATCATTCACTGCCTTTAATATCCCACAACCCTGTGCTTTACATTCTGTGACAGTTAAAAAAAACGGTTTGTGGTCATTTTGTGTGTAAATGTACATTTTTGGAAAACGTTTTCCACTTCTGATGTCACTTTTCTAGTGAGAAATTACTATAGTAATTGAATATTTGCTTAGTTATCACCAAAGCTTGCTCTATTTTGCTATAGATCCTTAATCCATTATGCTGCTTCAGACGTCTGTCCGAAATCGGTTTTATGATACCTTCCTGCACAAATGTCAAAAAAGTCATTGCCCGATAATGCAGCGATATAGGGCAGCGATGAATATTTTTATACATCGAACTAGACCAATAGTTCTAAAAAAAAAAAGGTTTGCATTATCCATGCAAAGAAATTAAAGTATTTTAAGTGAGGCTAGAGTACCATTCTGGGTTTGGAGTGTATATGTCACACTCTCATTTTACAAATGTATTATCAACTGGTTTTAACATGTAGAGAAAGAAAGATATAACTATTCACTCAATGAAAGAATGTGAATGATTGTTATGTTGTAAAATGCCTCTGTATAAACATGTTTAAAGACAAGATAAATACAAAATTTAGACAAGCTTATGGGGCACGTCTCTCTTCTCAGTCCATTAAAGGCGGATCATGTTTGACAAGCTCCGCTTAACACAATGTGTTCTGCAATTAGAACCATTCACATGACTGAATAAAGAGTGTAAATCCTGTTGTAACTTACAATAGAAAAAGGGTTGTGATTTGACCGATGATAACGCACCAGAATGATTAACATCTATACATTGTCTTGATTTCTTGAAGTGGTGGAAAGAACCCTGCTTTTCCTTCAACAACAGGAAGGAAGTAGGAAAGAGGTCATTCTTTCCATTCTGGATGCTGGGGAATGTTTTTCTGGAGTTATCTGCTTTTATGAGAGGGGCTATTGTCTGTTAAACACAAGGGTGGTGGCTGTGAACGTCTGAAGAGTGAAGGGGCTCAAGGGCAGGGAGCAGAAGACATTTAGGGTCCTATTCTGTGCAATAGAGTCTTCACAAAACAGGGTTTGTTTTTAAAAAAACTGACATCAGTGGTCTTTATCACAGCAAAAATGCTATTTCTGTGGTGATAGGAAGAATTTATCTATTTTGACTTTTTTTTAACTATATTAAGATTTACATTTGTATATTCAGAGTTATATAATATATAAATAACAGAATAAATATGTTAGCCTTTGTAGGCTTGCATATGCATATCTCAGAATTTTTTTGCAGCACTAAGCAGCATTTCCTTTGTTAGGAATAGAAGTCTGATGGGGAAGGATCACGCCCTGGCAAAAATTACATCACTGGGAAGGCAAATTTTCACAGACTAAGAATATAAGCCCAAGGGATTGTAAAATTTAACAGTTAAATATTTTCTCTACCCCTTTCATGCTCCCTTCCTTTGCTTCTTTTTAAACTCACTCAAGTGTTGAACTTGGCTGGAGCCTGTGGGCTGCTGTGGTATGTGAGGTCGTAGCCTAGGTTGTGACCAGACTGCACACCAGTGGTTTCTTCTGTTGAGAGTTTGTGTTTTCCCATAGAAGCTTCTGGATTACTGCACCATCAGTCTGTCTCTAACCAAGTGACTATTAATAGTTCTCCTCATATTGCTTTTGATAAACTTCCTGACTGAACACAGCACCAGCTGCAAGTTATCAGTCTTATTAAGTTTGAAATCTGGGTATGATCATTAACTTTCACCTTAATTGAATTCAGTAAAATTCACCAAAAATCACATACATAAAAAAAAAAGTTAAAAGCAAACAAACAAATAACCTTTAACAATTAACAAACAAATAAACAGTGTATATGCCCCAACTCTCCAGGCAGATCCTGCAGACAAAGATAAGTTTTACTCTGATCTACGCAGCCTTCTTCAAGATGTCCCAGCTAATGACAAGATTGTTATCCTTTGCGACTTCAACGCCAGAGTGGGCAGAGACTCAGAAACCTGGAAAGGCGTACTTGGAAGGCAGGGTGTGGGCAGCTGCAACGACAATGGACGTTTGTTACTCAAACTCAGCGCTGAACAGCAGCTTTTCATTACCAAAACCATCTTCCAGCAGAATGACAGTCTAAAGACAACCTGGATGCACCTTTGGTCAAAACACTGGCATCTCATTGATTATATCATAGTGCACCACCGTGACCTAAAAGATGTCCTTCACACCAGGGTAATGCCCAGCGCAGAGTGTCACACAGACCACCGCCTTGTCTACTGCAAAATTAGATTCCACTTAAAGCCCAAACCAAGGATAGGCAGCACCCCGAGGAAGAAGCTCAATGTCTGCAGCCTTCAGTCTGCCGCAGTCAGAGCAGTTTTCCAGGAGAGCCTGCGGTCTGGGCCAGAGGAACCCATCTGCCTAGCCGACTCGCCTACATCCCCAGAAGTAATGTGGCACAGCATCAAAACTGTTGTTCTGCAAACATCCGAAGATACCCTCGGATTCTCCATGAAGCAAAACAGGGATTGGTTCGATGAGAACAACTTAGAAGTCCAGGAGCTGCTGTCAAAGAAAAGATCAGCACACAAGGCCTACCTGGCCCAACCGTCCTGCCCACATAAAAAATGTGCCTTCCGCCTGGAATGCAGCACCCTCCAGTGTAAGCTGCAAGAGATTCAGAACGAGTGGTGGACCAACCTTGCAGTAAAAACTCAGCTTTGCGCTGATACTAGTGACTACAGGGGTTTCTACAAATCTCTAAAAGCGGCATATGGTCCCTCGTACCAAATCCTGAGCCCCCTGCAGAGTGCAGATGGGAAAAAACTGCTCACCGAAAAGGACTCTATCCTGAAGCGCTGGTCTGAACACTTTTACACCCTTTTCAATGCTAGCCGCTCAGTCCAAGAACCAGCGATTGAACGCATTCCACAACAACCAATGAAAACTGAATTGGATGTGGCACCAACACTAAAGGAGACTGAAGAAGCCATTAAACAGCTAAAGAGTGGAAAAGCTGCAGGAGTTGATGCCATCCCTCCTGGGAGCAGGGAAAACTCCCTCAAGACCTCCGTGATGCCATCATTACTCTGTAAAAGAACAAAGGGGAGAAGTTAGACTGTTCAAATTTTCGAGGTATAACACTTCTGTCCGTCGCCGGCAAAATCCTTGCAAGAGTTTTGCTGAATCGACTGGTACCCATGATAGCAGAAGATCACTTTCCAGAGACACAGTGTGGGCTTCAGAGCCAACCGGGGAACCACAGACATGGTGTTTGTCCTGAGGCAGATTCAGGAGAAGTGCTGGGAACAAAACAAAGTGCTGTACGTCAACTTTGTGGATCTGACAAAGGCATTTGATACCGTGAGCAGGCAGGGACTTTGGAAAATTCTGGAAAAGCTAGGCTGCCCACCAAAGTTCCTCACCATGATCATCCAGCTTCATGAAGACCAGCTTGGAAAAGTCAGATACAGCAATGACCTTTCGCAGCCCTTACCTATTGCAAACGGTGTAAAACAGGGCTGTGTTCTTGCTCCCACACTGTTCACCATTTTGTTCAGCATGATGCTCCAGCAGATCACAGAGGACCTCGACGACGCTGATGGCGTATACATCCGTTTTCATCTCGACGGGAGCGTGTTCAACCTGAGGCGTCAGCAGGCCCGTACAAAGACCATGGAGCTCCTGATCCGGGAGCTGCTGTTTGCTGACGATGCCGCCCTCCTTGCTCACACAGAGGCAGCTATGCAGCGAATCACGTCCTGTTTCACAAAAACTGCTCAGATCTTCGGCCTTGAAGTCAGCTTGAAGAAGACTGAAGTTCTGCATCAGCCCGCACCACAAAAAGAGTACCATCTACCAAGCATCTTGATCGAACAAACAGAACTGAAGGTTGTCCACCATTTCAGGTGTGTGATCTCGTCTGACGCCAAGATCGACAAAGAAGTTGACAACAGGCTGGCCAAGGCAAACAGAGCATTCAAGTCATTCAGAGTCGTATACGGAGGCGTCTGGAACAACAACAACCTAAAAAAAGACACGAAGGTCAGTGTATACAAAGCTGTTGTGCTGACCACTCTCCTGTATGGCGCCGAGTCCTGGGTCACGTACCGCCATCACCTGAGACTCCTCGAGCGCTTCCATCAGCACTGCCTCTGCACTTCGCCTCAGCCATTTGTTGGAATGACTTTGTTGCCAACACTGAAGTCCTTGAGTCAGCAGAGGTCACTAGCATCGAGGCTATGTGCCCGGTTGCATAAAGCACCTTAAGTGTAATTTTCCCTTAAGTTCGCCCTTATGTTTCCCTTAAACCTAAGGGTGTTGCAGAAAAAAAAACTTAAGTGTTACTTAAGGGTTCATTTAAGTGAAACGTCATAAACACTTATGCAACACCCTTAAGTTATTCTCTTAGGTAAGGGGAAATCGCCCCTTAAGTATCATACTTAAGGGAAAAACTTAAGGTGCTTTATGCAACCGGGCAATGGTCCTCAAGGTACAACTTCGCTGGGCAGGGCACGTCTCCAGGATGGAGAACCATCGCTTACCTAAGATCGTGCTGTATGGGGAATTGTCCTCTGGCTACCATAACATCGGGGCACCACGAAAGCGGTACAAAGACTCCCTGAAGAAGTGCTTGCTGCATCGATCATCTTCAGTGGCAACACAAGCAGCTGATTGCGACTCCTGGTGGCGCACAGTCCATCAGGCCACCTCCCTCTTTGAAGATGCCCGTAGGGCCAGTATGGAGGACAAAAGGAGAAAAAGGAAGAACCGTGTCCCCTCAGTGCCCATCCTGGACCAGACCTTTATCTGCAGCAGTTGTGGCAGGACCTGCCTGTCCCGCATAGGCCTTGTCAGCCACCAGCGTGCCTGTAGAAAACGTGGATTTCCTTCCTAAATCTTCGTTCGCGAAGCCAAGCCACGACGATGAACAATAAACTATATAAACAGCATTGTATTATTAAACAGTGAGAATTAGTCCTCAGATGCCATGTCTGTAATTTACAGCAAAACAGCCGACACCGATGGTCAGGGAGGCCATGGCAGAGCCGCAGCGACTAGCATCCGAGGTAGAGCCAGAGTGTCTGAGGACTGAGGTAGAGCCGGTGTGATTGAGGACCAAGCAGTAGCTGGAGGGAAGGCGGAGCCCGCTGGAGCCGAAGGGGTAGAGAGTCTGTGGCACAGGCAGGGTGATGGCTATGTGGAGCCTGAGGGACGAGGGAGTCTGGTGGAGCCGTATGAACGATGGTCTCTGGTGGAGCCGAGGGAGGGAAGAGCCAAGGTGGACCCAACAGGTCGATGGGCCGAGGTGGAGTGATGGGATCAGCGGCTGGAGGCGAAGCCGGGGGATCCACTTGCTTGGACAAAGCTGGTGACCGGAAGACCTGAGGCTTAACCACACTGACAGACTTGCTGAATATTGCAGTGGAGGTGGGAAAGGCGGATTCAGCGACGACAACAGCCGGTGCTCCACGCGGAGATCTGAACCATCATCGAGATAAAACCCAACATCTGGGATTAACCCCTTAACCCCGACTGTCGCGAATTCGCATCAAACTCCTTCCATTCAGACTGCAGGCGAGATAGCATGTGTATTCCCCCAATGCCTGTTTGTGCACATTCGGTACATACCCAGGAACCTTTTGTCTGCACAGGTTTCTCGTAGGACCGTTCAGAGTGGGAACTACATCCGGTTCACGGAAGATAATATTTTGGTTAGCAAAATCCGCATATCAAGGCCGCAAATGTGGAGAAATTGCCCAAAATGTTTTTATATAATTATAAATTAATTCAGGTGTCAAGGGGTTAAATGAAGAAACAGAAAAAAACTGACACAGACTAAATCCAGAGGAACTGCAGCAACATCTCCAAGACACTTGAAGAAACCTACCTGCAAATTTTCAGTACTGTGAAAAATTTTAGGCACTTGAATGCTGTTAAGTGAGGATACTTTCAAAAATAATGTCATAAATAGATTTGATTTATCAATTAACTTCAAATCATTATTTGGTGTGACCACCCTTTGTGATTAAAACAGCTTTTGTCCTGGTACACGTGCCCATCGTTTTTCAGGTAGCTTTGCAAGTAGGTTTCTTCAAGCGTCTTGGGGACATTACTGCAGTTCTTCTGGATTTAGTCCGTCTCAGTTTTTTCTTTTTCTTCATGTAAGACCACATTTGACAACACATCATAGTGTTAACACTTTGCAAGAATGTTTTTGACCCTAAATAAGAAAAAGTCATAACAGCAAGTAAATTGCAAAAGATTAGCAAGCTCTCTTTCTTGATGATGTGCACTCAAAAAGCAGTTTGCTCAATTAACTTATGAAAACACAATTAGCTAATTAAAGCTTGTCAAACACACAATTTTTGTTGAACAAACTTAATCAAAGTTTTGTAGAGCAAAAAGCTAACTGAATCCAGTAAACCTTTCAAAAATTTAACTTAACCAAACTAACTCTGTTGAAGCTCCTCCAGCTAATTGCTAACAAGCAAGCATGGTAGCAAGCTAACAGGTAGGCCTACTGTAAAGCTAAAGCTTTTTTTTTTAATAGTCAATATTGATGAGCCCACAAACTCTACAAAAAGGTAACCACCTTTTTTAACAAAAAGGTAACCACAAAAACTACAACATAACAAATGTTCAACATAAATGAACCTAAAACATTAATAAATATTTTCCTTTACTAAAACATATGCAAAACAACACATTTACTCTCCCACCCCAGTCCCATGCAAATCATGCTGCTAATTCCACTGTTCAATTTCACTCGTCAAAAAACATGATTAATGTTGTCTCAACACAAGCGGATTAAATTAAGTTCCATTTTCCAAACCGACTGCATGTAATGTAATTAAGTTGTGACAAAATGTTTATGAATTGTCCTACCCATTAAAGTTTCAAGAATATTTTTTTGGACAAGGAAAACTTCAATACAACTTAATCTTAACCCACATCTTTTCAACACAACTTTTTCATGTTGTTGGTCTGAACAGAATCCAACAGCTATCGTCACATACTGTATGACAGGAAATACACGTTTTCTTAAGGCATGGGTCAGTGAAACAATAGAACAGCCATCAACAAAATGACCTATTGTCGCAATCAATTCACCGGTATTTTGTTTCCCTCATGAGAGAAGGTTTCTTTTAATGCTCAAGGTAGCAAGGAGCAGACAGGAGCACTCAAGGACTGTCATAGAGTTTAATTATGTGGAAGTGACCTGTAGGAATGGAAAATACAGCAGTTATGTTTTGCTTTATGCACTAGAAGAAGGAAATCAGTCAAAGGAAATCTATTCCCCAGGGCTCTGTTACTTCCAAACGGGGCCTCAGATCAGTGTAGTTAGCTTATTTTCCCAAGAGGCCCTCAGCAGAGAATGTCTGCTTGGCCTCAAACAAAGGTTAAACCGTGTTTGACCTGCAGAACTGCATGGGGTACAACACGTCAAATTGTTTGTTTGTTTGTTTGTTTGTTTGTTTGTGTGTGTGTGTGTGTGTGTGTGTGTGTGTGTGTGTGTTTTGAATCTTGATTAGCATGGCATGATATTGATATTAAAAAACAGTTTTAATCTAGATGTTTAAAACAACATACACAATTAATGATAGCGGAAACATAGACCTAATTGTGTAACTGGACCTTTGATTAAAACCTTTTGCCTACAGTAGACCTACTTTGGGTAATAGCCTATTCCCATCCGTCATTCCTATTACAAACTGTGATGGCATGGTTGAGAATTTAAATCAAAACGGTTAAAATGGCAACAAAGTACAAAATGCACATGTCCAGGGACAAAAGCCACATGCCTGTAATAAAATCAGTGATTTAATCAAGATACAAAACAACTGCTCATACTTGAAAAGAGCAATATAATGATTTATTCATTTTAACTATCAATCACGAATGATGTGATTTTCTAAAGTCTATAATTTCGCCAGACACTATTTTATTTGTAATATAATCAGATAAATCATGCTACATGAAATGACCTGAAAGGTAAAGAAAATACAGGCAGTGAGTAGGTATGTAATAAATGCAGCCGTGTTTCTGCGCAGGCCGAGTGCAGAGTTGATCCACTTCAAACAACGTTGCGTGTTGTAAAGCGGAAATAACGGACTGAAACAGAGAGAGAGAGACACGCTTCGATTCTAGCCCATAAATAATCCAAATAAATAAGCGTCTGGCTTTTTCGTCGTCTTGGAGCTTCATAAAATAGCGCGGACGCTTGGATTACACCATGTTCTAAGAATCAACATTAGCTTGGGATACAGATCTGTACAACCAGCCGACATGAGCAGTTTCGATTTTCAAACGTAAACATCCGCCGAGCAGTCCCCGTCCATGTGTGAGCAGCTAACGTTACTTCACGGTGCTAATATGCTAACCATGTTTAAAATGAGTGTATCTTTCCAAAGCAGAGGACATGTAATTCCCAGATAATGCTCAGTTTTGATACGACTGGAATTGCTTTTATTTAAATCTTAAAGGTTTGCCAAGACGACACGTTAAGACGCGAATGGGTTAGCACGCGAGCTAACTTGGCTACCAAAGCTGTTTGTTTGAGTAAGCACAGACTGAACTATGTCGTTTGACAGCACAAATAATATGACAGATGATATATAGTCCATTACGGCGAACTAAGGTGACATTTCACAAGCAGATATCCTTATTATGGGTCTACTGAGCTTGATTTTTAGTTCAGTTGGAAAATGCATAGATGTCATTTGCCTCCTTCTGGATTTAAATTTTGTGATTGTCAACTCATTAATTCAACTGTTGGTGGCAGTGATCTCCTTTGTCAGTAGTCTGCCTATGCTACTCACAAATTCTGTGTCAGAGTGCTGGAATCTCACTCTGCTTTGCATCATCACCATGAGGGACGGAGTGACCGTCGTGACCCATAACATGGTCGGAGGCTGGACGCAGCTGCTCGGAGGCATGCTGGAAAGCTTCAAGATGATCGGATACCTGTCTTCGCATCTGCTACTGCGCACCAAAGAGCTTCTTCACCGTGGCCTGCTGTCGGGACACAGTTTGCTACGGCAGGCATGGGAAGGCTGTGGCATTGTGTTCAGCCTGTTGCTGTATTTCGTCAACACGATCATTAACTTACTTCTCATTGGCACGCAAAATTTATACTCCGTGTTGGCCAGCACTGTGGAGGCAGTGTCCTGCCCTTTGCAGAAAGCTCTTGAGCTGACCCTGACTGTGCTGACCTTCCTGTACAGCAGTCTCGTTGGCACCTCTATCCTCCTGTGGACACCATGCAGACTGGCCATGGAGTTCCTGGGATCTGTCTGCCAGATCTTCATGAGCGTGTTCTTGCTCAACTCTTACGGGCTGCTGCTCACGTTGGTCATCATCACGAGTACCACCATATACCTGAATCCAGCGCTCCCAAGACGGGTATCTTTGCACATAATCAACTACATCAACACTGTACCAGTCCTGCAGCGACTCAGAAGAGCTCTACACCGCCTCTACGTCCTCGAGAGGAACGTGTGGCAGAGATTAGCCTGGCATCGTAGCCGGATAGGTCTCCTGGTGGTTCCTGCAAGGAGAGAAGCTGCGGAAAGGGACGTTAGACAGCCCGAGCACAACCCTGAACCTCAAGTTGACCTAAACGCAGCAGATCCAGCTGTGGAAAACGCGCCTGAGGACACCAACCAAGCAGACGATCCTCTAAACCTGCCGCTTCCAAGCTCCAGCGCTCACAGGCCGCTCCGGAAGTTTCCATCTGAGGACAGTTGCAAAGGCCCTCCGGCGGACAACCTGCTGAATCTTCTAAAGGAGCAAGAGGAGAGGAAGAAGTGCGTGATCTGTCAGGACAGCACCAAGACTGTCGTGCTTTTGCCGTGCCGTCACTTGTGCTTGTGTAGAAACTGCACCAACATTCTGCTGAGCCAGCCCATCTACCAACACAACTGCCCCCTGTGCCGCCACATGATCCTTCAGACCATGGACGTGTATCTCTGAGGGAAACGTTTACGGATGTGTTTCTGTCATCCTCAGGTTATTTGAGCAGCACTGTTCATGAACTGTGGGAAACCACGTGTTCCCCTTTCGTCTGTTCATTCCACTACTATTGCTTGTATATAAAGTTGAATCACAATCTTTTATAAATTGCGATGGCGAGGCAGATGACTGACTGTTTTCTTATGGTTTTATATACATTGTCACTGTTTTCATCAGCTTGTGAAATCAACAACACTATTTTTCTCATACAGCAATATCAAATGAATGTAAGCTTTGTATTAACAAACATCAAAAACAATGTGTTAATTGTGAAGATGAAAGATTTGCTTAATTGAGTGTTTAAGGGGAACATTTATGCTACAATACTACTAACGTTGGGCCTTAGTAATCGTTGTCTAATAATTTTTTTGCCTGACTGTAAAGGTGATCAAAGGTTTCATGTGAACTTCAACATCATATAGATTTTTTTTTCAGTATTGGAGAAATATTTGTTTTGCTTTGCATACTTTGTTATCATTCCACCAAAGCCTTTTTGCTCTATTAACAAGTGTCACTACAATATTTTCACAAGCCATTCTACAATCTGATGTATTCATGCTGTTTTTGTCATTTATTATTGAACAGCATTAAGGCTCTCTCACTGCTTAAATGGTATTGATCAATGCAATTTCAAATCGAAAATGTGTGCTTGTTTTTTGAGAGATAGTAATTTAATTTGGTTACCGGTAAAAACCAAGTGGCAGAAAGGCTTTTAGCTCGGTTTTGTCCAGTGGGTGTTGTTAGAAATCACTATTTTGGATAAGATGTACATTAGAGACACAAGGTACAGACCTTACTGGTATCTCTTGTTTATTTTGGTCTGATATGATTTTTCAATCCACAATTGCATTCCAAATGGCACAATGCGCAAGACAATCAAGTGCATTGAAGAAAAAAAAGAGAAAAAAAAGCATTGGCTTTGTTGTCCTTTTGAAAAATATAATGACTCCGTATAGTCCCTAATTATTTCTGTCCCTCTCGGTTCTGTTCAGTGCAGGTGATAAGCACTAACCCATGTTTTTTGGTTGTAATTTTAAGGTTTTTAAACATTCCATTCATTCCACATTTTAGCCCCAAGCCTTTTGTATTCTTGTACCGCTGATGTTTGTTTTCTATGAAGGTCTCAATTGATGATGCTTGTGGGTTAAGCAGATGTCTGTCTCTCCAGAGGCCTGGAAAATATCAAAACCACAATCATTAACTATCCAGATGAACAATAAACAGTATTTGACTATGGTCGTATTGTCTTTGTCTTCAGCACAACTTGTTTTAGTTTCGTCATTGGACTAAAATGAAGTTCACAACAATGTCTTTGATTGTGATGCCTGGCTTATTCCACTTCTACACTGAGATCAGCATTGTGGGACTTTATGAACTGGAGGCCACTTCCTCCAGTTGTTATTGTTAATCATGACTTTTCCTAAACCTGATCCAATGTTATCTATATCCCAATCAGTCAAATGGGAAAAAAAATTTCACATTTGTCAACCACTTTTTTCAGCTTTAAGTGGTTCATTTGATATAAGGTGTGTGAAACGCAAGCATTATCCTATAAGTATAAAAGGAGACACATTCAGCACTGGACAGCTCCACATCCCAGCTTTTTTAGCAAGAGGAAATGTGACTCTCACATTGTTGTGCTTAGGAAGTGAGGCATCAAAATGAATTTAACACAGTGTAAACTTCCTATTTTATAAACAGAGATGAAAGAGAATTTACTAGTTTGTTGATTGATTTATCAATTTGATTCCAGCTACAACTTAATCTTTGCTCTCTGTTATATGTGGTCTACCCTCTGGCTAAACTTCCTGAATGACAAATAAATTAGAGCACTTCTTGTATATCAACCAAGTATAGGACAGCTAGAATAGACTCAGTTCAGTGGGTCATCCGATTCACAGTGTATATGTCAGTGTGTCTGGCCCTGGGACCACTGAACCAATGTGGACATTCTTGAGTTTATTTTACAAATAGGAAGTCCTGCCTCAGGGTCAATGGGAACGTTCCTGTCTCAGGATGAGAACTGGGAAATACACCAGTTCCTCACACCCACACAGAGACTTCCACTCCACAGGGGACTTCCATTACATCTATCATTCTTCATACATCATGAAATTCCATAAGGATTTGTCTGAAAGGGGCAACTATTGAGTTAATGGATTTTTTTTTTGTGGGTACTATCACTTTTGTACAAGACCTTTCTCTGCTAATTCCTGTTTTTGTATGCTGATAGTACATTAGTCTGGCTATGATGATGAATGGACGCCCCCTGCTGTTATTAGAGCAAAGTACACAACAAAAAATATGAATGGAAATTTAACAGACAGTGTCGCTGTTCTACGAGAAGCAAAAAGGACATCTTAAGTAAAATACAAAACAAATATTACGAAAAATAAGACACTGTCCAACAGCGACGACACAGGCAAAAAAAATAAATACAAAAAATCCGCATATCTGCAAGGAAAATGAAACGACGCCCACTGCTGATATTAACAAAAATAAAAAGACGTAATAAAAGCAATAGACCTGTACAGATTATTTAAAAAATTAGATTTTATGATGTTTAAAAACCAAAAACAAAGAATTACAGTAAGTTAACTTTAACTTTGACTTGATATATATATATATATATATATATATATATATATATATATATATATATATATATATACACTAAAATATCTGCCAGTCATAATAGTGGTAAAGATAAAAGTATTTGGGAGTTTGACTCAGACACCCTTTTGAGCTCGTTACTGTCTGGTTGCAGTGAAGGGGCAGGCCATGACCTCATGGAAATGAACTGCACAAAAGGGAGGATACAAATGTATATCTCATTCTTCTCAAAGTTACTGCACAAACATTCTGTGTAAGACTCTGCCAGCAGCCTGGGGAAAATTGGAACTACTTGTCTTAGAACAAAACATTCAGAAAAGCAGAAGGGGATAGCGAATCGGAGAAAGAAAGCTATACATTTATACAAGGGTCTTGTCTGTGTTGTGTGAATGCAAAGTTAAAGCTTTGTCTGTAAAATGATGAGGCTTGATTACATAATGTCTGACTCAACACAGAGAGGCAGGCAAACACAAATCATGGATTTTGGCCTTTTACAAATATACAGCTGTTTAAAGTCACCATGAAATCAAAATGGGTGATTCTTAATCATTATTATTTTTACAGAATGTTGCAGAGTTCATAACAAATGATTTACCCATGCACATCATTGTTTTAAAATTCATGTGACTCATAATCTTTAATCAAAAGCATTAACCTCCCCTCTCTCTTGAAACGGCATCTTGGAAGATGGGGCTAAATATCCCCATCTGATATATATATATAATACAAATGTAATAAATATCCTCCAACTGATAGCAAACTGGCATTCAGATCTGCCTCCATTTGGTTAGCAAGGCCAAACTTCCTATGATCCAATCAATTCCAGGTGGTCTTAATTAGTCAAAATTTGGGTGGGCAAAGAATGTCAATCATCGATAGTGTAGTGATGTATGAAGCACCGGTGCGGTAACATTAGGGAAAATTCTCAAGCAAAATGTATGAAGTAGGCCTACACCTCACACATGTCACTTTTAAACCAAACTGCTTTCTGTTGGTCAACTGGGCAAATTTGTGCGATCAACTTGAACCTGTTGCATGGGGAATTCTTTTGCACAAAATTACAAATCGTGTGGATTCCTATTGAAATGACTACATTTGCCTGTGAAAATTTTCCAAACAAATGTAATTGCTCGCACCTTTACTCAGAATCACTTCCAACCCAAGCAGCCTTGTATTGGTCAAAACAGGGAATTTGTGTTCAAAGTTTAACAAACTTAAATCCAGGGGCATTTACTGGGGCACAGGCCCCTGGCCTCATAAAAAAATATTTTGAAAATTGCAGATTCGTATTGTGATGACTGAAATTTGCCTGTGGGATGTTAAGATACAAAGGTAAATGTGTCTTCACCTACATATATACTCAAACACTATGATACTGTATCACATTTTATGACTCCATAAAAGATAATAGGATATTTCACAAGAATGGAGACTGGAGTTTCAACAAATCATTCTTGGAGCCTGATCATTTCAAAGAATCATGTGATTTGGTTTAAAAAAAAAAAGAAAAAGAAAAAAAGTCTAAATGATTTGTTCTTGAATATGATGCACAGTATTTGTATGATGTAAATATTGTACTCATTAGTTGTAATTATAATAAAAAGAGTGACCTGTAACAGTCTTCAAAAATTCTCCATTTGTGTTTCACAAAAGGAACAAAATCATACAGGTTTAGCACAACATGAGTGAATAAATAATTACAGCATTACCCATTAAAGGCGCTCTATTGCTTTAAATGCACCCTGAAACATGAAACCACAGCTCTCCATTTCCTGGCAGTAGAAATTGCTTTTCCTTATACCATTTACTGACAAATTAGGTAATTATGGGTGTCATATTTTATTGAAGTCATATTCCAGAGAAGTGTTGGAAAGTATTTATTGTACTTTTTAACTAAATATAGACTGCCACCAGAATAAACATTTTGTTAGAAAACAGCAGAAGGTTTCCTAAAAAAAAAAAAAAAAAAATGTATTCCATATTTCCAAAGTAGTAACATTTCATTTCTGAATTTCATACATTAATTCTTAGCATGGCAGCCCAGCAGTCTTTTTATTCTGTATGACTAAATGTGGTTATAACTGAATATTCTGTGCAGTGCTGATCATATCTGATTATATTGAAATGATTACAAATGAAGGCCAATCAAAGGCCTTTGTCTTATCCGTGACCGTGCTTTTCCACTTTATGAAACCTGCATGTGGCAAACAGAAAATTAGGTGCAGTGTGCTTTAAATCTATGCAAAAACAGCAGAGTTTTTCCAGTCTGAGTACACTAGGAAACCAGTGAAAGTGCTGTCTGTCTTTGGGCTGGAGTAAAAGCCAGTGTACTCGCCCAGGGCCATCTGCACCCACACCTGATCTCCTGGAATCAAGTGTACTAGTGTTCCTCCAGACAGCGAGGCTGGTTTGGACCAGTTCCCGAAGATCTGAAAGTAGGAGGCCACAGTGTTTCCGTTCTTTATGAGGTCAAACTGCAAGCTGGAGCGGTAGACTGTGGCGTGAACGGCGAAGTAGTAAACACCCGGCACTCTGCACGTGAATTTTCCGGTCTCTGGGTTGTAATCGCCCTGCTCGTTCAGAATCACTTTGTCGAAGCGAACCGCATCCCCTGCCGCCAATGGAGTCGTGCGGGCCTCAGAAAGTTTGGCACTAAAAGCTGATTTGGGGGCCACCGCACACTCGCCCGGGGTCCCTCGCTCGCCTTTTCCCCCTGGATCCCCTCGGTCACCCATGAGGCCCCTCGCGCCCGGCTGACCTGCCATAAGCATCATGGGATTTTCAAGGTTTACTACTGACATTCAATAAAGTGCTGCAGATATTTTTGTAGGCCAAAACCAGGAAACGAGAGTGGGGTTTTTTAAATGGGTTTTTGGATAAATGCCTGAAACAAGCTCAATATATTTTCATGCTTTATTTTACAACATAAAATACATCAGTAATACCCCCTTGTTTTCTTTTATAGCTTTTACGTGTCTTGAAAAAGGCGGTTGCTGACAAGTGGCCAATTGGGACTACGGAGGTTGTTGGGGACATTGACGTCATCACGGCAAAACACGTTAAGTCATCTATTTACCAGTCCGCTTTAACAGCCTCATTGTGTAGATAATCATACTCTTGCAAACAATTCTAAATCACAATTTCAATACAAATGTTTTTTTAAATAAAGTTGAATTCATGCGACCAAGATTTTTACTTCTGATGATTGTAGTTAGGCTTCAAAATTCATAAATTTTATTTGTGAAGATTATGATGAACAAAATGTCTAAGAATCATAAATAGTTGTAGGTCACAGAGCTAATTTTCTGCAAAAATCTTGTTTTTTTTTGTTTTATAGAGGGGACCAAGGCGATGCTACCCTTTGATTTGGCCTACAAAAATATGTCATAACTGCAGCACATGGGAGGAGGTGGTGAGAAAAACACCAATGAGGTTGGTATTTTTGTACCTGGTTCTCCGCTCTCCCCTCTTTCTCCTTTCTCTCCTGGTTGAGCGTCACGTCCGTCACGTCCATCCCTGCCGGGCTGACCGGGGCTGCCATGCAACCCAGGGGATCCTGGGATACCTGGGCTTCCTGTGCACAAACTAGGGATCTTGTTGTCTTCAAGTGAGTTAGACCAATGTACTGCAATAACAAGCAGCAATGAAAGAGGCCATGTCTGCAGAGATGTCATCGCTCAGTCTGTGGAGAAAAGAACAAAATGGAAGAAAACTTAGTCTCATAATCTTGTTTCAAGATGATTTCAGCATCACTCAGGCTGAAAATGGTATGTAGTCTGCAACATAATGTGAAAAGCAGTGAAGCACAAGTCAGAATGTTGCATTATCTCACCTCTTGGTCAATAGGGTGAGCATGCCAAGGGAAAGTTTATAGAACATATTAATTACTAAAGCACAAGCTCAACTGTGTAAGTGTAAAAGAAGACTTAGAAATATAGCCTAGGGATTCATATCTTATAGCCTACATTGACTGGAAATGGTGCATACGCATAACAAAAAAGTTATGTTGTCTGTGCATTATATTTTGACTTGGACAAGTAATTTGGATCACTATTATGATACTTTTAGTGTTTTTTTCTTTAAATCATTTTGTAGCCTGACAGCCCCAGTACTCATTTCACTTTCATTGATATTAAAAAGTGTGGCCAGTATTTTCTTACAGAAAAAAAGGAAGTCATAAGGGTTTGGAACAACATGAAGGTCAGTAAATGAAGACCGTTTTTATTTTTGTGTGAACTATCCCTTTAATAACTCACTCCAGTTACACTATTTTCTCAGCTGTTTTTCCATCTACAGTACTGAGGGGTTAAACCTGATGTTTGTAGTTAGCTGGTGAATAAAAATGCAGAATGTGCTAATCACTATAATACATGTTACTGTCTACCATCTCTCATTGATGAGGTGCTGAAGACAGTCAATATAATCAGGCTGCAACACACACAGTCTCTACAGCATGAAGTATTCATGGGCTTGTCAGCTCTCGTAATCCTGTCTGGAACGAAGCATTTCCAAGATTTTATGTCTTTGCGTAAATCAGCAGGTTTCTATTCAAGTCTACTGTCTGTCAAACAGCTGTTTCTTATGAAAGTTGAGAAACTGCTGATGATTCACACTGAGAAATACACCCAGACCACCAAAGCATTCTTCAAAAATTCTGCAGAATCAGTTAAAGCACTGGGATCTTTAATTTAAGAGAAACATCTGTCCTAGGACATCTGGACAGTTATCTCTCGGGACCGTGTTTATGTATTTTGGTTCTAAATGCTTTGCGCAGCTCAATCCGTGAGCCATGTTAGGACATACGAGGAATGACTGCCAAAGAGCGCAGAACAAATACCGTCATTCCAATGTCAACTTGATGGTCTGATTTCCAAACAAAGAATCACTTGCTCTCATACGAATCACATTTTTTTATTATTGCAGCCTTGCATTGACACAAACATTGAGGTACATTCCTACAATAGAAACTATATTACAAATTCAACTTTGTGCTGAAATATGGGATGAATCCGTTCTCTCTTTAGGCGCTTATCTTGAAACTACAGTGCATTATAAATGTGTCTCAACTGGCATTAATCATAAATCAGTAGGAAGTTTTCAGATTTTTCAAATATTTGGGTACAGAAATGTGAATTGCACTGAATGTTTGTCAGTCTCATTAACTAGATAAAAATTACCAAACTGAGATCAGGAATGAGTTTTAAAGAAATAATCTTGAGAAAAACAAAAGTTACATAAGAGACTGGAACATTTTTTCCATTTAAAGACTCAGCAGTGTTATTTCCTAGTAAAGAACATTATTGGTAGTCAAAGTGAAATAAGTTTTATCTGCGCAAAAGTGTCTAAAGTGCAGACTGTCAAGGGAAAAAAGTTATTTGCCTTTAAAATCAAAACCAAAAAGTTGGCGTAACATTATTCAAAGCAGTCAGACCCACCATGATTTCACCTATTTCACAATTATGTAAAAAAAAAATCAAATAAAAAAAGTCAAACTCACCATTTAAGTTTTTGAAGCTCCACTGGATTGACAGTCTTGAGCTGGCAAAAGAGAAACGAGCTGTGGAACTCCTCTTTTCTTTGCCGTCCAAGGCGTCTGGGAAAAAATGAGCACTCCTAGCACTCCCTTCAGAGGAAATGGGAAGCTATTGGAAGCCAATTAGAAATAGAGAGGCTGGGAGATGGGGAGGGAGAAAGAGGGATCATCCAAGGGACGGAGCCTAAACGTTTGTAGCTTGTCCAACTTTAGAAGAATAAACATTATCTGATACAGTAGAGCCTTAAAGATGGGGTCTTGGGCGCCAGCGAACAGCCTGGCGAGACCCTTGTGTATTTAATTAGCGTGTGGTTTACAAAGGAAGGATGCCAGTTTATTGTGGCGAATTTGCAAGAAATAAACCGTTCAAGGATTACAGCCCTGTGGTCAAGTGGGAGATTCAACTATTCTTGCGTTAAAATAACAAAGCATATTTTCAAGACAATGTAGATGATTATGAGACAACCATTTTATGTAAACAAATGCTCTGGATTCGTAGTCGCCACATCAATATGGGGGGGGGGGGGCATATACCTATACCTTTTGCATTTGAAAAAAATATGTGGTTATTTCTCAGTTTAAATGAGCAGTGAAAATCTGCAGGAATGAAGGCTGGGAGATATGCTGAAATGGGTGGCAGTTCAGACACATGGTTCTAGTTACTTTTGTAGCTTTTTTTTTAGAGGGCAAAGCTTCCCCATTAGGGATATCCAGGCCTGTCTAGAACACTTATCCAGCCTCGTAATTCTCATTATAGGTCTTATGCCTCAAACTACTTCAGGCAGACTGCTAGTGGCTCCTTGTTGTCTGCAAGGTTTCATGGGGCCAGGTACTTCACATTATGAACAGCTGGATGGACTAGACACCTTCTTGATCTCTTGGTGTGAATGGTTTCAATAAAGTGCCACATTAAAAAAAAAAAAAGTTTGTTTTAAATCATACTTTTGTCTCTTTAACCCTTAAAACTAAAGAGTTTGTTCTTAACACTTTGCCCATGTAAAACCAAGTTTAAAGTGTTTTAACTGCTTCTTTCAATAAAACCATTTTTATTATATTATGACAAAATTTGCTCAATCCGTTTAGAGCAGATTGAAATGATCAGGAATCAAGTGTTGAAAATAAACTTCAGCAGCTCTTTCCTAACAATGGGATCCTTCAAATGGAAACGTAGCGCTACAGGTGTTGTACAGCCAGAAACAGCACATTACATCTGCCATTATGCATTACTGACATTTGGCACACCTTTAAAAATAAAGGTTCTTTTTTTTGGCATCGATAATTCCATGAAAAAACTGTAACATACATGGAAACCTTCCAATGCATAAAAGGTTATTCAGGTTATTAAAATTAAATAAAAAAGGTTCTTCTGTGACATTGTTACGAAAACCCCCTTCGGAGCTTTTATTTTAATAGTGTACCATGTTGTCGTCACTTGACGTCCGATATAAAATATGGGTCTTGATGCAAGACCAGGGAACTAGTAACAATTATGCAAAAGGTTAAACAACAAGATATCCAGTTTGAGTAAACAAGACATGTTTATTATTTAAACTATCACTTAAATAAAAAAAGTGCATAGAAAATAAACATGATTAGAAACTTTCCTTTTTACAGTTGTTATGTACAATTTTTTCCTCATTATACATTCATCCTTAAGTAGTTTGTGGTTTAATATTTTAGAATAACAAATTTTCCTTCATTTTTCTGAAAAACGGTAAAACACTGATGGGGCAACTTGGAAAAAAAAAAAACGAAATAAAAACCTTAAAACTGTCAGTATCAACATCAACATGATATCTCGAAGCTACAGGGGAAAGGAAGTATTGGTAAGACAATGGAAAACTTGCGTTTTCCAAGTGAAACAAATTTAAATCTCTCCTTCTCAAGACCTCTCTGACTCTCTAAAGTACCTCAGATGGTCTGCAACTTATTTCTGTACAAAGTGAACCAAGTTAAAATTCCAAAAACAGGGAGCGCTGTCACCTGCTCTCAGAAGGAGCTTTACCTCAGTGTACATCAAGAGATCCTTGCAGAAATAAATAAATAGAATGGTTACCATTACTCATTACAGAACATCACATAAGAAAAAGTACAACTTAAGATCCAATAGGAGAGAGAGGTATAGGTGACATGGCTGGGTTTAGGCAAGGACATTTTTTTTCCCTAATGTCCACAAACTGTTAAAAATGTACAGAGTAAAATAAAGCCAACTACACCATCAAAAGCAAACAAAATATCAATGCTTAAAAAGTTTACAACCACATTTTACATTAACTTGTTTCATAATATAAATACCGCTCCTTTCAAAAAAATAAAAACAAAAAACAAAAAATAAAAAACAAAAACCAACAACTGCAATGCTCCATTGAGGGAACATACACAGGCACAGGAAAACAGGTACTTGATCTTGATATTAAAATGATGCACAATAGTTACTCTAAAGTTTATCTGTAACACAAAACCATTACAGATTATACACTGAACATTGCAATTAACCATTATGAAGCTGCTGTTTGCTACTGTAACTAAGTTTGTCTGTCCATTCCGTATATTGTGTAGATATTGAAATACAAGTTACTATTCATACACGTTTAGTTTATATATATATTCATGTATATTGTGTGTATATATATGTACTGTTGATTATAATTACAGGACAAGGTGTGGTACCACTTGCGTGGTGTGGAAGAGTAAAGTCCAGGAAAACGACAAGAGCATGTCTGCTTCTGAAACACTGACCGATTACTGTTACACCGGTTTATGGAGCATCTGAAGTTGTATTGATGTCTGTGCAGGAGTCTATTACAAAGCCCTTAGGATTAGTAACTGCATTACAAAAAAAATAGATTAATAAAATAAAAATCTTATTTCGGTATACCCTGCAAAGATTGCCATTGCTGTATAGTCTGTCCCGTATCTTCCCAGTCTTTCATGTTGGAAAATAAAATAAAAAGAATAAAAAGAAAGATTAAACAAAATTCTAGAATACATTCAAAAACGGCCTAACTGCAGAGTTCAGCACGTCCCTGCTCCACAGGGGTGCCAGGGCGAGAGAAAAGTTGGGCAAGACCCCCAAGAATCCCTGAAAAAGATGGCTAAAACACAAATTCTGATCAATACAAACACGTATACAAATATGTGGCAGCAGCCAACAAATGCTCAATGTGAGGCAACGTACAGAACTCTGATCTTCAGTGCCTTAGTCAAAAATAAAATTCTGGGAAAGGTCAAAATTATTGCAGCCTAGGTACAGTGAGGGCTGTAAGGGGGGGGGTCTGCAGTGGCCGAGGAAAAACCAACAATTTTATTAGAGTTAAACTTACGAGGCAAAAGAACTGGCCTTGAAAGTGGCATTCTAAGGAAGCCACGGATGTACACAGCAGCTTCGTCTAGAGGTATGTACAGATCCCAAGCCATTCTGCAATACCCACATACTAGTGCTACAACATCCCTTTGAAAAGCATCGTAACTTTACATGAAATGTATAATAAGAGACAAATGTCAAGTGGAATCTGTTTGTGCCCTAGTTAAAATAGCTTTGAACGTTTCTCCATAGTCTGGAGATCCTCAGCTGACTGTCCAATCAAGTTCAAATGCAAAAATACATGCAAAAAATTAAACCACCAGAGAAATTTACAGAGAAGGCACCAAACTTTTGATCTTAAAAACGGAAGAACAATCCACAGAACATCCACAAAAAAAATAAAGCCATATCTGTCTCAGCCTTATTCAAATAGGGGTCAAACAAAACTTGAGCCCTGAAAAGAGCACAGATTAGGACAGGTGTTGGTGGTGTCTACATTTAAAAAGACAAAAAGATGATACGAGCAAATAATGTGCATTGACTGAATGGCTGGCTGGAGCGTCCATGCAGTGCCAAGGCAACATGTGTTGAAGAAGACTGGGAAGAAGACTGATCTTCAGTGCACAAGACCGTGAGGAAACAAGAGCCCTCCGCCCTCTCCTCCTCCATATAGTGCTTTACAAGTAGTTTTAAATGGGATAGCCTCTGTGGCAATTCCTTGCTTTACACCAATCTCTAAGAAAATATTTTGATATAACAAAATATATGGAATAAACTTTGGGACTTGTCAGTAGCTAGAATGCTAGAGAGGGATTTCATGCATTTTTTTTTTTTTTTTGACATTTTCTCCAAGTTTTGAAAATGCAAAGAGGGCCTTTTAGGGGAAGAAGGGTTGTTCTTGCATTTAATTTTAAGGCTGGCACTAAGAAAGGAGAATCATATCAAACCGATCTGCACTTCGTTTAGCTCACACTAAACCTAAACACTTATTTGAAATAATATTTGAATGTCCGTGCTTGACTTGGGTTCACAACGAGAGCCTCTGGTGGACCGCACTCTGTGGGAGCAGTAACTGCTTCAGTCTTTGGAATAGAAAGAAACATTCGGGCTACAAAAAAATAAAATCCAACTAAAAAATATTTTATAAGACAGCACTATAAAAATGTCTGGACAAAGCATTAGTGTTGTAAATCTATTATTTCCTACAAAAATGTTGATAAAATAAATTATGTTTTATTAAAAATATAAATACCATTGTTAAGTGCTATTTACCAATGAGTGCTTTTTTTAGTCATTTGTATAGAAAAATATACATATTCACATATTCAACTAATTATATTTCTGTCAGTGACAAGACAGAACAAAAATAGTCAAGTTTTAAATTGCCTCATAAAACAACAACAACAACAAAAACAATCTCAATTTCACACAAGACTACGGGCCTAGGGAGAGAAATAAAAAAATAATATGGTAATAGCATTTGGACTGAGCTAAAACCAATTCAACCTACAAGGTTTCACAAGAAGCCTTGGATCATGCAAATTATACTTTTTTTTTGCAATACATTATGATTAAGCTACTTTCTCTCTGAATTACTATAAAAATGTATAGTAAATAAAAGAATGTCATTACCCTCAGACCTCAGAAATTGCTCGGGTCCATTGGCTGTCAGTCCACCAGGATCTCAACCCAGCAAGCCCCTACAGATCCCAAGCTCTTTGCTGGCCTACTCTTCATATCTTAAGTTTCTTTCAACCACTGACAAAAAAGAACATTTACAATCTTGTCTTTCTAAGGACCATTATTCCAGAGACCACTGCTCCCCCTAGTGTTTCCCCTCATCATCTCTCCTCTGAGATAATATTTACAGTCTTTCATACAGAGAATCAGGCCCAGCTTGGCAAGGATGACCATGGATGCTCTGAAGGCTTCAATGTACATTCAAAAAGGGAGAGATGTCTAAACACGTCAGGCTAAAAAAGGATTATGTATTGTCAATCTAAAAACATTAAATCTTTCCCTTCCAAAATTGCACTTTGGTGTTGAATGGAACGATGCGGCATTTTTTCAGTAATTTGTCGCACTCAATAAGTAAGGGCAGGCCAGACTACAAATTTAAAACTGTTCAAAATATCCTTCTTTGAAAAAACAAAAATGGTCAAATAAAAAATCATATACAAAAGTTAAGAATAAGGGGGCACTGATTTCTTAAATCGGGCATTAATAAAGGGGACATAAGGGCAATCTTTACCATTGTGACGCTGCTCAATTGTCTTTTCTAAAAATTAAACAACTTAAGAGGCACAATACCATTAACCTTCTGATAACCTGAGCCTGCTTCAGTAAAAAAAACCAAAAAAACATTTAAAAATGTCTCTTCCCTGGCATTACACACCCTTGATAGCATTTCACAGACGGTATTAGCTTGTGAGTTCGCTTTCAATTGAGGAATTTGCGACACGTCTTCGCCCTGCAGTTGCAAGGCAGCTTATTGCCTGGTTCTTCAATGGGGAACTTGTAATCGTATGTGAGCTCCTCTCCTCTATAGATTT
Source organism: Semotilus atromaculatus (assembly GCA_031834385.1). NCBI lineage: Eukaryota > Metazoa > Chordata > Actinopteri > Cypriniformes > Leuciscidae > Semotilus > Semotilus atromaculatus. The sequence goes on from JAULUF010000015.1 coordinate 12,406,502, forward strand.
TGCGCATGGCAAAAATGACAATGTGCTTCTGACCGTCAACATTGACCACGCGGGAGTAGCAGTTGGGCTCGCAGGAGTGGTTAATGAAACGGGCTGCACTGCCGTGCATGGTGGCATCCACCACCTCGTAGTCATCAATACGAAACATGTAGCAGCCAATGCCCTGTGTAGATGCAAAAAAGAAGAAACACTGGTACAGTTGTTTGTTTTAAATGCATTGCACTAATAGATGACCAAGTATTAGATTTCTACCTTGCCATCATAGTACTTCTCCCGGTTGTCCGTGAGGACAGAGCGAATGACATTGCCAGAATACTCAATGACCATCTCTCCAGCGTCAATGTTCTTCCTGCAGAACAGACCTCTGCCGTGTATGGCTGATCTGTAAACAATACATAGGATGAATAAGTATGCAACAAAGATGCATGCTTGTTTTCAATCAAACCATTTTTGGTTTAAATAGAAAGTGTATATACCTGTAGACACCCACAGCTTCCCTGGATGCTTTCTTCAAGTGCCTGAACCTCATAGGCAGTGGCAAGTCCATGCTGGTGGCCCGTCTGTGAAAACACCAGGTGTTTTGATGCTTTAATCCATAACTGAAAAAAGGTTAGGACAGGGTCAGTAAGGTGACTCACCGTGCAGACTTCTGCAGCATCTCCTCCTCATCCTCATCCTGGGGGTTGTACACAGGAGGCTGACGGTGTTTGGAAGCCAGGAAATTAAACATGTCCAGAACTGATCGCCTGAAATTATGAATTCAAGCAGATGAAAGTCAGTTAGTGTTTAAAAGATTTCACACTCACAACAGTATTATTTGTAACCCTTTTCTATTGTGCAAAGGTTTAAAACTCTCAGGGATCGGAAACAGACCACCCTGGCCATGACAAATACCTGTGGTACACCTCAGCACGGGCAGATCCATGAGGGTTGACAGGAGGATCTTCTGGCTGCTCAGGTTTATGGAAGCGGAACCTGTAGTTTCGGCAATGCCTAGCTCCATACAACTGCTCCAGCAAAAACACTACAGCATCGTGAACAACACCCAGCATCTTTAACCCATTCACTCCTGAAAAAGAAAAGTGATTAGAAATACAAGATGCGCTTGCCAAATTAACATGATCAATCAAACAAAATATGTATAATGTTTACAATAAATGCTCTATTATGTTTTTACCATCAAATGAAAGTGCCTTGAGTCTAGCATTGGACCGGGCTTCTTGCACTTTATCTGTTAGGGACTTCCAGGCCTCTGAAACAAAAAAGGATTTTGAAACAGGAAATTAATTTCACAGAAGACTGATTGTAATTATCAAACAAAGAAACATTAAAATCCATATCGCGTCTAAACTTCGTATTACACATCATTATCTAGATCTTACTTACCCTCAATACTTTCACAGCGAATTTGAAATCCATCATCACTGCAGATTTCAAATATGAGCCCTTTCTTGGGCTTGTAGTCCAGAGAGGAGTCTCTCCCATTGTCCCTTTGATCAGGTGTTTCCACTGAGAATGCATTAGATCCTTTCCCATCACCCTTACTAGGTAGTCCTGCAAAAAATGTGACAAATGTATCTATAACCACTGCCACATTTAACAGAGAGATAGACAGAAATACCTGACCTTTTACACACCTGCAGTCTTTGGTTTATCATTATGTGTGTCCATGGTTTTATGTTTAAGAGCAGAGGAATCAGCTGTCATAGTGGCACTGTGAAAAGAAAAAAGGAAAAGAGTTTAATTAAGTCAGATGCCTAATGGAAAATTTAAGATCGATCCTTATTATCATTTACCTATTTTTTGAACCAGTTTCATTTGACTGCCCTGTATCCATTGGCTCAGGTGATGAAAGTTCTCGGTCGCTACAAAAGGAAAAAAAAAAAATTAGCATTTTTCAACTTTCAAATTTTTTACCAACAATAAGCAAGATGGCATTATAAAATTTCAGACACTTACCCTGGAAAACATGATAATTGGATTGCAGATGCGTCAACAGTTGGTGTATCTGACTGAAGTCCTTTGTGTTTCTTTCCACTGCTCTTATCTGGGCCTGGTCGAGGTCTTTTAGCCTTTTGCTTTCCTTTCCCAGCAGTTGAAGAGGCAGCTCCAGCAGATAACTTTGAGGATTGTTGCTGATGTGGTGGTCGAGAGATGGGAGAGGTTCGTGAGCTCTGAGTGAGGACACCAACGACATGACCTTTGTTCAGTTCTTGAGCGATTAGATTAGGGGCAAGAGAAACTTGACCAGCTGAACTGACATTTGGGTCAAGGGTTTTATCTGCCAAGACTCCTTTCTCCACCTGCTGGTTGACAGACATGCTTATGCTTTGGTTTGGGGGAAAAACACAGATGCTACTTGCAAGGGACGTCTGGGCAGGGTTAGTTAGATGAGACATCATTGGGGTTCCTGAATGAAGAACCATCTGTTGCTCTGGAAGGCTCAGGTTGTGAGGGTTGATAAGGAGGTTACCTATAGGTCCTGTGATCTCAGTTGAGCTAATGAGGCCTGGGGCGCTCAGCGATACAGAGCTTGCTCCTAAAAAGTTTCCAGGTGCACTGGAAGGCACCGACACCACATTCAAAACGGACTGACTTGGGTTGAGCCCTGACACAGTACATGGGAGCAGGTGAGGTGAGGAATCATGTCCAAGTATGCCAGGCTGAGTTGTGGTTGAAATAGGCATGGGCTGTGGAAGGAGAGTAGGCTCCAAGTACATTACCCCTTGCTTTGGGCGTTTTATGATGTTAGGAATTTTTCTATGAGGTGTGGCAGTTGCAGTTATAGTCCCTAGTTCCATCAGGCCTGTCTGAGCAGGGATTCCTGCAGCCATTTGTGAAGGTGACAAGTTTATTATCATATTGGGCCCAACATCAGAAGGAGCAAGTGTGGGTTGAGTCTTTGGACGCGCCTGTTTCTTGCTCTTATGACTCTGAAGACGAGAAATTAGGCGTTTCTTGCCATGTCCAGAGGGGAGCATAGTCGGAGCTGGGGTGATGGAGGATGCACTAGATACCATAGCAACACTAGGGGCATGATCATGCCTATGTCCGGCTTCTGTCACACCAATATGGGGATCATGGGAGGTGACTCCTATGATGAGGCCTGATGTGGTGCTAGGAATGACTGGCTGGAAACCAGTATGAGAGGTGCCTGTGAAAGCATGGATTTGTGGGTGATGAGGTACAGGCACTAAACCTTTGCCGCCAGCAGGAAAAATGGACTGAGAGGTGGAGATGCTACCACTGAGGCCTGTCAAAACAGGGGCACTAGTGTTCATGACACCTGTTGCACTAACAGATGGTGCAATCTGGATCTTTTGGGGTACACCATTGGGAAGGGTTTGCAATACATAGAGTGGCTGCAGATGCTGGTTTAACACTATCAGTTTCTCTGGGCCAGGCTTCAATTGAGAGGCGGTAGCTTGAACAGCAGAGCTTGCAATTGGAGTGGGACTTGAGCTAACAGTGGCAGCAGGGATGAACTTCTGACTCTGGAGAGGCAAGGTGGGTGAGCTGGAAAGACCTGGTGTGATAGTAGTTCTCGTCAGATCTCGGTTTCCAGTCTCTCCCACAGGTTCTACTCCAGGACTTGTGATATGGTCGCCATCAATGCGTGCAGGAATGAAGTGTTCTGGGGTCATGTGACCTTCCGGAACCTGGGAATCAGTACATCTGTCCTGTGGGCTCTTGCTGGATACAGTGGACCCTGTTCTCTGTTTCTTCCCACTTTTCTCAACTCCCGATTCCTCTGTGGCCAGAGCCAACATAGTACGGTCGGAGGTCTCTGAGATCAATGAGCCATGATTTTGATTATTTACGGTGGGACTTCGGGTTGTTAACACAGAGAGGTCTGAGGGCAGCTCAAGAGGAAGACCATATGACTCCTCTACAGCAATGGAGGTGTTCACCCCACTTTCACCAGGTTCAGCACTGGCCAGTGGCTGAGTGAAATCTTCAAAAAGCATGTCCTTTCTTTGGTTAACATCCACCCCATAACTCTCATCTAAAGAGAATGGTTCAGCAGAAGGAGCTTCTGTCTGCTGTCCCAAAGACTGCATTGAAGGAGTATTGAGCACAAACTCCATAATATCAGAAGGCAGGATGTTACCACAGTCATCACTGTTGTTGTTATCAGAGTCAGACTTGAGGAGATCCGTGGTGAGTGACAACTGAGTTTCAAGGGGGTCTTGTCCTTGTGTTTTCACACTCCCTAATGGAAGACAGTTATCCTTCTGATTTTTACGACCTTCACGACTGTTACCACTTGTGTTATTTTCTGCCTCCTTCCCTGAGTCGATGCTTGATTTTTCTGTCCTGCTTTCTCTACCCTTCCTTTTTGTTGAGCTTTTGTGTGTGGACGAAGTAGTAGCTGTGGCTGTGCTGCTAGTGCTTATACTAACGTCACTCTCAGAACCATCGTCCACACCATCCAGCTGGCCAATTTGTTGCAGCTCCAAATTCTTGGTAGCTGTTGATACCTCATCACTGTCATCTTCATGCTCCTTTGCCTGGTCCCTCAAGAACCTGTGGATCTGCGACCCTCTTCCCAAACACTGATCAATACCTGCAATAGACGGAAGACCAGAGTTGGGGTTTATTATGGTGCGTGTGAAGTTGTAATAATACGTGTCCTTATTTGAACCAATTCCTCCTTCTTCGTCTTCTCCACTGTCTGCTGAAGATGATGTGCTCATATCATCTGCCCCATCGACTTGTCCTTCAGCTGAACGCTTGCTGCTCCCAGTCCGCTTCTTCATGGAGATTTCACCACTTCTGTAGAAGGGTATGTCTTCTTCACCATACGACCGGACACCATAGAAAGGGGTTAGCCCAAAGAACATGTTCGATCGAGCACGAGCACTCCGTCTTGGGTATCTGCGTTTTGCTGAACCTGCCGAACCATCACTATCCTCCTCGTGGTGCTTATCGATGCTGCCTTCGTCCTCTAAATTATTGTCCTCCCCATCATCAGCACACTGGTGATCCAACAGATGCTCTTCAGGATCATCCGGGTGGATGTGGCTGTCTGATTCAGAGCTTTCAGAACTTGCAGATGGGGAGAAAACCACTGCTCGGGAGGACCTTCTTTGCGGGCCCTGGTTGCTAGGGGTAACGGAAGTGTAAGTGTTTGTGTTAGGGGATATGCTGACAGCTTTGGTACCATTAGGATCCATTTTCTGAGACAATATAGGCAGCCTCTCAGTTTGTTTCTTCACCACTGGAGTAACCTCTTTGCTTGATTTAGGGTGTACCTGTTGTGGTCTAATACCTCTCTCGCCTCCTGCTTTCGGCTGAATAGCATCCATGGCTGAACTATGCTTTTTCTCGAAGCTAAATCTCTCTTTGGACTTTAATGGGTTCTCCACTTCCTTCTGATCCAATTTATTAACTTCCACGGTACCAGATCCCATGTTGCTGCTCAGTGCGGTGTCTTTATTGCTAATGTTGTGAGGAGGTGGACCCTGACCTTGTGTTTTGACATTACCGCTTTTAGAGATGCTGTTGAGAACTGGGTTTCGGTTCTGAGGAGTCTCTTTTCTTTCTTTTGAAACATCCCTGCTCACATTCATTTTGACTTTGGAGTGTTTTTCTTTGGTGCTACAGGTTCCATGACTAACAGTGACAGCAGCACTTGCCTGGAAGCCACGCTTTATTTCTTCTTCTCCCACCTTGGTACCAGACGACCAGAGAGGCTTCATTGCCGCTGCTGGGCCAGACGCATAGTCATGAGACTTCCTACTCCCACTTTTGCTGTAAACCGATTGCAGAGACCCAGTCTTTCCTGAGTCTTTTGATCCAGCCATTGATGTCACATTTCCTTCCTTGATTGGATTAGCTTTGTCTTTTGGAAGAGTGGCAAGTGGGTGACTGGAAATAAAAGCTCCAGCTGGTAGGTCAGTATCTTTTGTGGCTTGTTTCCCTTTCTCGGTTTTTAAACTGCCACTTCCTCTCTGATGTCCTGTCAAAACTGCAGTTCCAAGAGGTGGTGACACTTGACCTACGCTAGCTGGTTGCGATGACTTCAAACACTCAAAATCAGACTGTTTTTTGGATGCCTCTCTACTACCATCTATTCTTTCAATGAAACCAAAACCGATTCGACGCTGTGCTCCGCTGTTTACTGAATTTGCCTCTCGGTTGTGAGATCTCTCTCCAGATGGTACTCTTCCTTTCTCTGTGTCTCTGGGTAAAGGTTCCTTAGAGGTTGAGGACAGGGAAGGGGCAGATGAATTGCCTGTCTGACTGGATACTGTGCCTTCCTGTGGAGGGGAGAAAAGCTTTTGCCTAGGTTGTTGAGTGGAGATGGAGGAAGTGCTGTGTCGACGAGATCCGATGCTTCGTAGACTGGAGTTCAGCAGAGGGTCCCCCACAGTCACAATCTCATGGGCTAAACCACGAAAACCATCTAAATGGAGAGAAAACACATTGAACAACATTTAAAAAAACGTTTTTTAATAAAGGAGATAAAGCAATATAAATATTGTACATAGTAACTCCTACCTGGAGATGGAAGTGGTCTGGTTGAGGGAGAACGATTACATGGTGGGTAGCTGGGGTGTCGGTTCCTAAAATAAACCCTTTGTTTCGGTGTGGAAGGCACATTTGATGGTTTTATGGAATCTGTGGGTCCAGGCAAAGCAGCGTCCACTTCAGCTGAAATGTTTAATAATGATCAGTTTTTAAAATGTCAACAAAATGCCTCAATGAGGACTATAATAAATCTAAATCTACTCACATGAAACAGGTGGAGGACTATGAGCAACTGTGTGGTTCTCTTCTTGAGCTACTGTGTTGTTATTGATAGTTTCGGTCATAGTGGGGCGGCACACTAAAATTCTACATTTATAAACGCATCGCTTACGGGCATCTAGGGTGCTCCAGTAGACCCTTGAGCATCTGTGTAAATAGATCAAATGGTCATATCATTTTATATCTAATGTTTACTGAAATACAACACTATAATTTCAAAGACTTACTGGTATCCCACAGGAAACAGCTTTCTCTCACAATCTGACAGTTCAGTTAGCATACCAAGACAGTCAATGGTCATAGACCCTGACCAAAACAAAAGTGGCATTTAATTTTGATGTAGAGTGCTTTGTTTATTAGTTATCAATAGCAAGCACTGTGCAAAGACATACATACCTATCATCATGTGGATATTATCTGGTTCAAGCCCATTAACAAATTTTTTTCTCAGACTGATTCCCTCAAAGTCCACAACGACCCTCCGAGTCACTTCAAAGCCAGACTCTGGCACCGCCTTTAAAAAGGTTTATTTATAATAAATTCAACAATTCACAACAAATATACAAAAATATAACTTGCTTACTGATGCATGCATGATTCCTTACCTCGCCCTTTATAAGATCTCTGTGATGCTGACAGTAAACCTTCTTGTCCTCTAAAAAGGCACACTGCTTCTGACGTGCACACATGAAATGGTAATTGTTGGTACAGGAGGTCAGACAACAACTCACCGTAGCTCCGGGTTTGTGACAATTCTCACATTGCTGAAAAAGCAAAGCATAATGCAATCTGTTTTTGGGTGGGGAAAGACTTTTTGCCTATAGCCTTTTTAGTAGGCTTATTCGGCAACAAAAAGAATTACATAAATGTGTATTATGTCACTGTAACTCAATCTAAGCCATGTGTCGTGTTTGTTAATCATGTACCAGCTGTTTGCCTCGGCCAACTGCCATGTGGACATTTTTGAGAGCACCGTCAACATCCTCGAACACCTCTGCTGACCACAGTGCACAGTTCACATGGGCCCATTCATTCTGGCCAATATAAAGCAGTCTCCCACAGTCCTAGAAAACAGATTACCCAAAGTCTTACAAATCAAAATCAAAAGCAACACTACAGAAGATTTTTATCCTTAAAATAATGTTTCCAAAATCGTTTCAGCGGTTCATCAAGTCGTAACAGGGTGAAAGGCACTTCTGCCTTTGCTTTGCGGTCCTATATCTGCTATAACCACACTATGTAAGTTTGCCAGCTCGGGTCACTTTTCTGTAGTTTGAATGAGACATAAGAAAACTACAAATTTGACTTGCTTTATGGCAAGCGTTACAATTGGACATTGTTCAATCTAAAGCCAGTGCTGGATAAACCGCGAGCGTGCGTGCGGCAGTAGGCTAAATTATTTATGACAGCGGTAATGGACAATTCCACTTCTAACCTGTAGGGGGACCGCAGAGGAAAAGTTCTTTAGTGTTGCTTTAAAATGCCATATAATTAAAAATCCATCTCTATACATACTAATGTATTGTTTTTGGTTTGTGATTACTCACGTTTGTGTTCTTATCTCCATAATTCAGACAAAGCGCACACTGTCTATTGTCACCAACACCAGGAGGAGGGGGAATCACAGGGCTGTTTTCAGGGCTGTGGTCTGAAATCAAAAGACAGTGTTAAGACAGTTTCGTTTGAACTGAAAAATAATCAGAATGAAATAGAATGTAGTTATTTGTCTCCTAACAGTATGTACCATACAAATAGTTCCTTTACATGCAAGTTTTTATAGTGCTTTAAAACAACTTTCTCACCATGGATAAGCATGGGTGGAGGAGGAGGTGGTGTGGAGACCATCAGGGAGTTGGGTTCTCCTGGGGCTTTAGGATGGGGAGCTGGGATGATCTTTTTCATGAGCACAGGCTGCTCAGCCCTGGCTATCTCCTCCCTCTCCTGCCACTGGGCATAGTTGTGATCCAAAGAAGGGGGGAGAACAGCATTGGGAAGCAGTCCACTACTGCAAAGATACAACACTCTTGTTAGTCATGTCTTTGTTACACAACATTGTTTAATTACCTAACATATGAACAAATGCATGTTTATACAGCAGTAGCATTTAACATTTTTCAATGTCACATAACTATATGCTAAATTGCCTAGGTGCTCAACAGCAGTGAGAGGAGGAAAGTATACAATAGAAAAAAAAGTGGCAAAGGCCAAATAAATAAAAAAGAATAAAAGCTGATAGCATATTTGCAAATTTAAATAAACATTGTTCTCTTTAAAGACACTATTCAAAATCAGGCATGCATACACACACACTTAATAATTCATGGTAACAAATGAAGTATACAAACATGCAAACCAAATGCCAACCACAAGACTTGTCAAAGCACCCATGTGAAATGTGACACTGCCTGTCGACCTCAAACAATGGAACTAGACCATACAGGCTGCATTCCCTATGGAAAGGTGATATTTCTGCTCTAGAAGAGAGCAAAGAATAGACAGACACTCGACGGTGAGGTTGTTTTCGATGCTCATATACTAGCGTAACTGGTCCCACTATTCACCATCAAACTAAATATAGTTTGTTACTGAATTTAGTTCTGAAAATGGTTTCTGACCAAAGAATTTAAATAGAATGATTCCAAGTAAAAATGTAGAAAAAAATAAATCAAACAAATTGAAACAAATCATTAGATGCATGGGAAAGACTCACTTAGAAGAGACTTTGCACGTCTCCCAGAATTTGGACTCCTTCACCTTGTACCATGGAAAAATTCGGTCCATTTGCTGTAACAAATAACAGTGACATCAGAAACAATAATGTAGAACTGCAATATGTTCCATTGTCAGAATTGTGTGTCCACCAGCTTTTCCTCACCAGGATAAAAAAAGACTTGAGCATGCTGTTGGCTTTCCTGCTCTCTAGCTGACCTCCGTCTGAATTGAAGGCTGTCTGGATGATTTTCACAATGTCATCACTGAACTCCAGCTGAAAGAGAGGAGCAGAAATTGACACCTGGCCTTCACATGTATTTGACCGGTATATGAACCCAGCTGCATTAGAGGCTCAAAAGGCAGCAGGTCATCTTTCAAAGAAGAATAGAAAGATAAAAGCTTTTTGCTTTGTGTTTCAAAAAGGACATGTATATAAAATCTTACCACTGATTTATAGCATCCAGAATCCATTTTCTTCTCCACAGACTCCAAATCGAGAGGCGAATCATTTGGTGGAGAGACCTCTGTCAGCACAGGGGGGTCAGGGCCCTCTGGGGAACGGCGTGAGGGAAGGCTCTCTTCTGTCTCTGGGTTCAACTCAGGTGGCTTCATAACAGCCTGAGGCAAAGAAGATAGAGCCATCACTAAGTTTGGTGGTGAAAAAATAGCTGGTGAGAACTTCTAGGATTGGAGATGGCAATTCACCTGTCTGTAGCGAAGCAAGTGTGTGGATGTACGGGAGTTGAGCAGGGAGGTGAGAACTTGCCGCATGGATTTCTGAATTTCTTTCTCTAAGACAGCCCGCCACTCAGCGGAATGGGGCTCAGTGCAGTTTGTGCAGGTGTAGACCACACTCTCAGGCAGGTTAGACAGGAGCTCATACATATCATCTAAATGTATAAAGGGAAAGATTACCTATATAGTGGTGTATTACAGAAACATCCAGACTCTAGAATGCTACCTTATCTTTAATAACCATAGCCATGTAAGAACTGATCAGATCTTAACTAAATACTTACACTACAATTCAAAAGTTGTGGTCAAAAGTTGTGGTCGGTATTTAGTTTTTTGAAAGAACTCTCCTCAAAGTCTCCTTCATTTCACCTCAAAATGAAAATTTCCTGATAATTTACTCAACCCAATTCCATCCAAGATGTTCATGTCTTTCTTTCTTCAGTGGAAAAGAAATTAAGTTTTTTGAGGAAAACATTTCAGGATTTTTCTCCACACAATGGACTTCAACGGTAACCAAATTGTTGAAGTCCAAATCAATGAAGTTTCAAAGGGCTCTGAACGATCCCAGCTGAGGAATAGGATCTTATCTAGCAAAACAATGTCATTTTTAAAAAAAAAAATTTTTTTAAATTGATATACTTTTTAACCACAATTGTTCGTCTTGTGCTGGTCTGCAACGCGCCAGGCATTACGTAATCACATTTGAAAGGTCACGCTGGACGTAGGTGGAAGTACCTCCCCATTGTTTACAAGTGTGGAGAAGGAGGATCTTTCAAATGTTATTGTATGTTGAATGACATATTTGTCTTTGTGTCAGTTTGTTGTTTAAAATGGTCCTTTTGTGTGTGTGTATCCTGGATGTTTAAAACAATGGGGCGGTACTTCCGCCTGCGTCCAGCACGCAATGGACGTAATCACTTCCAACGTGATTACGTAATGCCTGGCATGTCGCAAACCAGCACAAGATGAACAATTGTGATTAAAAAGTATACATTTATTTAAAAAAAAAAATTAAATGACTGATCGTTTCGCTAGATAAGACCCTATTCCTCAGCTGGCATCGTGCTGAGCCCTTTGAAACTGCATTGACTTGGATAACAATTTGGATACCGTTGAAGTCCATTGTGTGGAGAAAAATCCTAAAATGTTTTCCTCAAAAAAAAAAATTTGTAATTTCTTTTCCACTAAAGAAAGAAAGACATGACCATCTTGGATGGCATTGAGTAAATTATCAGGACATTTTCATTTTGAGGTGAACTAATTCTTTAAGTCTGCATTTATTTGACCAAACCTACAGTAAAAAGTAATATTGTGAGAAATGTTCAATTTTAAATAACTTTTTAGCCATTTGAATGGGCCTATATTTTAACATGCAATTTATTCCTGTAATGTTAAAGCTGAATCAACAACTTTTATTAGTTGAATGTCATGGTGTAATGCCACAAGACAGATAAGAGATGTTGAGAATAACAGATAATTCACCAGTTAAACTTTCACATTTGGCATGGACCCAGCAATCACACTTCCTGCACTTCATCATTTTGCCATCACAGTCATCGTCATCATAGCACTTATTACAGAGTGGGCAGAAGTTGCCTGGGAGAAGAAAAACATTGATTACATTAGTTAAGCGATAGTTTAGAAACATACAATAAATATCCAGGATGTATCAGAGCATATGAGCGGAGTGGAGCGGTGAGAATATCCGCTCCTCGCTCACGGAACTGTTCACCCCTCCGCTCCCCCGCTCAAAGCCACATCAGGCCGCTCCGCTCATCATCGCTCAGCGCTCAACGCAGTTTGCTTCGCGCTCCACTCAAATCTCCCCCCGCTCGCTTCAAAAAAGGAAAAAAATCTGCATGTATTTCACTATTAGCTTAGACCACAGCCTTACCTCCAAAAGAACTAAAGAGCAACAACTAGCCTACATTTTCCAAATATAAATGTTTTATTTCAAATAAAAAATTAGGCCTGGCCTATGTAAGAAGGAATAAATAGCCTACAAAAAAGTCCTGTAAAATTAAACGAATAAATGGGCCTATATAAAAATTATATAAACACAAATATAGATAGAAGTTTTAAAAGTAAATTAACTATTAGGCCAGAATTGTGATAACTGAACTTTCGCGCAACAGGCACAATTTATATTGGCTTAGGCCTATATTCATTGTACACACATCCTGAGGTAAAATTAAACGAATAAATGGGCCTAATAATATAAATAAAAATTATATAAACAAAAATATACATAAACGTTTTAAAGTAGGCCTATAACCTAAATTAACTATTAGGCCAACATTATGATAACTGAAATGTTGCAGCGCGCATTAAAATTTAAATAGGCTTATATCAATTGTACAAAACAACTGCTGTAAAATGAAACGAATCAATGCCTAATTATATAAATAAAAATATACAGGCTATAGACCTACAACAAAGTTTTAAAAGTAAATTAACTATTAGGCCAAAATTCTTATAGCCTAACTGAACTTTTGCGCAGAGTGCACGTGGATTACCATTTAAATTGGCTTATGTTGTCAAATGAAAAAAATATATATAATTTTTTTTTAATTAATTGCTTTCCTTATCTACAGTTCTTTTGAGTTCACCTTCAAGAACACAAGTTTGGACAATGTCAGTCTGAGGCTTCGGGTGGTTTCTTTACAGCAGGCCAGCAGCGGAGAAAACCCTCTCTGCGCTCGCAGACCCACTTGGGCGCTGAACACAATGCAAGCTACTTTACCCAGGCGGGGGAAAAGACTTAGTTAGTTTTATATTAATCTACTGTGTATGATGGATTCTGGGTCAGGCTTGACTGAGCATGCTTCAGACACGGGGTGTGAGCGCTGAGCGAAATTGGAGCGGGAAATAGAGCGACGCTCCGTCCTTTTAAAAATGCCGCTCTGCGCTCTGTCCAAGATCCACCCGCTCGCGCTCCCCGCTCGCTCCCGCTCCACTCCGCTCACATGCTCTGGGATGTATAGCACTGACCTTTAGCTAAGAGTTTGGCACAGTCATGACACAAAGAGAAATCATGTGACCACTGAGCATCCCATGCCTTCCCTGGTTTGGTAGCTCCACAACTCTTGCAGCACACACACTTGGTGCAAATCTGTGGCAGAAGGAAAGATAATTATGGGAGAATGTAGTAAAAATATAACAGATGTTACCGACATCTAGGATTGAGAGTGTGTAAGTACCCAGACTCTTTTCTTCTTGGTGGGTCTGGTAGGGTGGTTGGGTCCCAGGCACTCAGGGTGATAGCTGTTTCGGCACTTGTCACACTCCAGTAGCTGCTAGATGATGGAAAGAATAAAAATTGTAGTTCTGATTCCATCTAGGTATTAAGCGTTAGTCATTTCAAGGTTTTGGGAGAGGCTAGGGGCTTTTAGAGAGAAAACTCAAACTTGGAAGTTGCTTATTCGGTTATTAAATTTTATTGAAAGGAAATGATAATTCCAGAGAGATGACATGTATTTTTCATAAGGAGGCATTTCTCATTAGAAAATACCAAATGAGGACATTCATTGATCCGAGCAGACTCTGAGCTTTGAGTATTCAACTTTTTCATTCATCTTCAACCATTACATCAGAATGTTACAACCTTTTAGATCTGATTGTCATATAACGTAGCATTGTGTGAAATAAACTCTTTAAGAATAATATCAATCTGTCTCATACACATGGTTACAGTAGTGTGTTAATTTTTTTCCATTAAATCTGGAGGTTTTAAAACTTTCCTCACTCTGTTCCAAAAGTGTCTTTTAAAAATCCCTTTTGTTGATATTGGAAGGACTTTATTACTCCCATGATCAGAGACTCTGAAATACTAAATATTGTACTTTAGGAGAAAGCTTTAAAACACAAAACACCTGCCATTGAGTTACTTGCATAGTAATTATTCTATTAGTCTCCCTTAATTAAATTGTACCTTTTTTGTAATGCATTTATGCAGACATTTCTGGATTCTAAAGCATCTCTGATCTATATTGTGACAGAAATGTAAATTAATAGAAAGTCTTACTTTTGTTTTCTGATACTTCCGACCACAGACATGGCAAAAGCGGCATCGACGACAACACCAGTTTTCCCACTGTTCCTCGTGGGGGCGTTCTGTCTCCCCCAAGCAGAAGAGGTGGAAGGGTTCACAGCACACCTGGCAGAAAACAAACTGAAGAAAACAAACCATAAGAACACCTAATTTTTTTTGCCTTCAATTCATAAGACAGGAATTACAAACAAAAGACAGCCCACCTCTACATTACCGCTGCTGGCACAAAGAAAGCACACCACCGGTGGGGTGATTGGCACAGAGGTGAGAATGCTGAGCCCACCCATCTCCCACACATTCTCAATGTCATAGTCCTCCTTAAAATCAACTCTGATTCGATGCACTCCATCGCAGGGCGCTTTCTGCTTGGCGGTGCCCCCAGGCGAAGGAGTGCTCTGGGAGTTTAAAGTACTGCTGTCTAGTTTGGGTATCTGTTTCTCCTGTAAACAATGTCATTTATATTACATTGGGGCATACGTGAGAAGATTTACCCAAAGTGACAGTGTATTCAAGGTACATTTTGTCAGTATGTGCATCCCCTGGGAATTGAACCTGTGACCTTGGCATAATTTGTGATCTGTGCTGGCAAAACGAGTCACAATAAGCAACAACAAAAAATATAGAGTTATTTTCACACTCTCTACCTTCAATTGATGTATAATTGAATGGTTGAAATCAGACAAAAAAATGACTGAGCTACACCTGTTTGACGTCGATAGAGTCAGCAAAGTCCATTTTGAGAAAAATCGAGTTAACGTTTTCTGAAGGTTCCAAAACAAAATCACCTAGCAACCATATCTTAAAATCCCTGGTAATAACACCAAATTTGGCACACACCAAGTCAAAACCATATATCTTTCTATCTATCTATCTATCTATCTATCTGTCAGAGCGAGTAAGATCGTTTTTCATAAACAAAGGAAAGGTACTCCTCTCAGAAAACATACAAATAAAGACAACTTTAGATGTTTAATTGCTATTTAGAGCACTGGGATCAGTGTTATAAGGACTTATTTAACTACTTTTTGTGAAAACCTCAAAATCTGCATTTTTCACTCGTTTTGCCTGTACCTCGAAATTATCCCGCGCGCATTCCGACTCCTTTTGCAAGCACGGGTCACATTTGTGCTATGAATCTGAATCTCAGGATTATCAACATGACAAAGAAAATCAACCACTATTCATAGGGGGAAGAGGCAAGAGACAAAACTGTTTTCGCAAAAAGTTTGACATAAAATAAAAACACAAATCTGCCTGCAAGATCTGCTTACCTTTTCTTTTGGTTTAGGCTTGAGTGGTTGAACACATCGAGAGGTCTGTTTCTTTAGCTTTGCATCAGATGCTAAAAGATGACATGACCATAAAACAAAAACCATTAAGGCTATGTTAAGTCAGGGGTGTCCAATCCTGCTCATGGAAGGCCATCTTCCGGCAAAATTTAGCTACAACAGACCGGCCTGGACATTTCTGGTGATCCAGACCTTGATTAGCTGATTCAGGTGTGTTTAATTATTGCTGGAGCTAAACTCAGCTGGAAGGTGACGCTCCAGGAGCAGGAATGGACACCCTCTGTGTTAAGTTAGCAACAGTAAATATCCTCATCTCTTTACCTGTGTCTGCTGCAGAGCTGGACTGACTTTGTTGCTGAGATTTCTTCTTGGGCTCAGTGGGCTGGGACTTTGCAAGACCTTCCTTTTTTGCTGGCATTTGGCTTTGCTGCTGCAAGGACTGTGCTGGTGGGGAAGATGGGGCAGCGTGCAGAGACGTGGGTGAAAAACTGGGCTGCTGCTTCCGTTCCTTTCTAAAGGCTGAGCTCAAAGGGGTCTGAGATTGCTTGGGATCGTCAGAAGCACTTGAGAGCAGAAGGTCCTTTGGGGAGGAAGCTGGTGAAGATGGTGATGAAGGTTGCGTCTGCTTTTGTTTGTCCTCTCCTTGTGCAGGTGGTGGAGTTTCACTTTTCTTATGGGGAGGGTCATCCTTTGGAGGGGGGCCTGGCTTGGGGCTTGATTCAGAACACTGGGATTTGTGATGGGAATCCTTTTTTTCAGTCAATTTATTCCTCCTCTTGTCCTTTTTACCTGAAGTCAATGCAAACAGACAATACATTAAAATAAGACCATATCTGGCTTATAATAAGGTATTCTGAGAAAACTGACCTTTCGCCTGCTTCTGAAGAAACTTTGACGGCATCCACTGCAAGTTCTGACACTTCCGTACTCTGTAATGACAAACACAAATGTTTAACAGGCAATTTTAGGGTGCAAAGGTTTTAGGGTGCAAAGGTTTTAGGGTGCAAAGGTGCAAAGGTTAATAACCCACAGCTTATTATATTTATAACAAAATTTCACACTCACTTGCAACACTGCTTTTTAATATTGCGCCCCCCAAATTTGGGCTTATCCAGGCAGTTGGTGCAGACCCCACAATCATTTGGGACTTGGCAGCCTGGACACTGCCCGCAGCGTCGAGAGCGCCGGCCCTTTCTGGGTGGGGCCTCATGGACCGTTTTCTGCCTCGTTACTGGCTTAATAGGAGGTGTGGATGGCTCCGCCTCCTCTGATCCCGCAACTGATGATTTGTCTATTCAAGTATACCATTAAACATTTAAAAACTGTCACTTTTTTTCCAACAAAAATCAAACTAGGTCTAAGATGTTTTCTCACCATCATTTCCCATGGAAGACAAGATCTTTTCTCTCTCCTCCCATGGCAAGGCACTAAGGGTAGGCATATCATCTGGGAACACAGCACGATTGCGACCCAGAGCTACAGCTGCACGACGACACACATGCTTAATGCGTGGACCACGGACTGACGTCTCAGAGGAATCACTCTCTTGACCCTGGACAGAACAAACAAATGGAAATGGCCTTGTGCATTTAGGAAAAGGAACCTAGGAACATTATCCAAAGAAAAGGGGACAACAAACGACAGGACATACCGGTAATTTGGGTTGATCTGCAGGTTGTAAATCTCTCTTTTCTAACTTATTGAGCTGAGCTTTAGCTTTTTTCAGGAGTCCTGCAACGTGCCTGTCTGTGACTGGCCGTACATCAACATGACCTAATACGAAGCCCAGAGATGTGGTTACAGGGGGCTTTCCCATCTGCCCCGCTTGAGTAAGAGCACTCAATTTCTCCTGGTCCTTCTCCCTCTCTACTCCCTCCGCTTCAATAATCTTCTCTGAAGGTCTGCCTTTTTTGGCCAGACGACCCTTGGATGACAAGGCCCCAACAGGTTGAACTGCTGCAGAGTCGCTTGGGGAGGCCTCTGCACCAGAGTCAACTGTGACTGACTTCTTTCGACCCGCTGTCCTTTTTTTGCTGAGAGATTCTTCAATGTCCCTGGCCTCCACCGGATATAGGCTGGATGTAGAATTGGGGGAAGTCTCTGATGGAAGGCTTTTCCCTCTTTTATCCCAGTCTTTCCTTACATCTCTTTTGTTTTCCTTTTCACGCTCTCTACTCTTCTCCGTCTCCCTGTCCTTCTCCTTTGTACCTGTGTCTCTAGTAGCAGAAACGCTCCGGTCCCTTCCTGCTTTTCCAGTACCCCCACTTGATCCTTGAGGACTGGGGGTAAAAAGAGGGAAGAGCTGTGAAGATGAAGCAGAACTCCCACTCACACCGAGACCTCCTGCTGCTCTCAGCCCATCGGAAACTCCGTGGCTCGTAAGACCAATAGAGCCTGAGGGGAAGCCGCTGAAAGAAGCATGAGTTAAGGCACTGGCTGCAAGTGCACTGACTGCGACTCCAGGCAATGGGCTCGAATTTCCAGTCACGCTTATGGGAACAGAACTGCTAATCATGGATTGTTCAGAGGTCTTCCCTGTTTGAACTCCTGACTGACTGCTCCTGGTAGTCATTGAGTGTGAAGGTGACCTGGGTTGTCCACGTGAGAATCTAGACCCCTTTCTCTTTTTGTTTGACGTTGGTGAGACCTGAAGGGGAGACAGAGAGCCAGGGCTGCTCCCTGAGGAGGATGGGAGGGTGACAGACTCAAAGATGCGGGAATGAGCTGGACTCGGAGTGAAGAAAGGGGGACGAAGTAGTGGGCTGCGCTTTTGGTGTGGCGTTTCAATCCGTGATGAGGGATGCTGATGGTGATTGTGGTGAGGATGATGATGCAGGGGGGAGAAAAGTCTGGTACCTGTCCCAGCTGCGCCACCAGGTGCTGGGAATCCTCCTGGTGCAACGCCACCGCCACCAGGTCCTGGTGGCATGAGTCCCACATCTTCAGCGGTCAGTGGAGGAGGACGAAAGTTGTCGAAAGTGGGCTTGCGGATAAGGCCCTCCTTTGCATACTTGGCAGAGGAGAAATACTTATTTTCTGCACATGACAAAGACGTCCAGCGGAAAGTGGGCTCTCGTAGTATGGAGCGACGCTTGTCATGAGAGCTGGAAAGTATTGGAGGGGTGGGCAGAAAAGGGGCAATGGAATGTGACATCATCCACGGAGAATGGGAGTGATGCTCAGATGCATTGGATGAAGCTGCCTGGGGAGGCTGAGAAGGGCTGAGAAGAGGCGGCGGTGGTGGGGAAGAGGATAATGATGCAGTGGAAGAGGCTTGTTGAGATCCAGCTTGTGAAACCCCTGGGGCTGGGCTGATGATGACCTGTTTCCTTCCACCAATCAGGCTGCCCCTACCACGTGCCACTAAAGCACCCCTCCGATGACTCTGAGCTTTGCGACCCCGTCTGCTGTGCTCCATCAACACTACATGGTCTGGCTCCGGCTCTGACGGTGATGAGGGTGGGTGCGAGGTGTGGTGCATGCTGGCCTCCGTCTCTCCCTGAGAGGCAGGGGAATGATCACCCTCTTCCGAAAGGGCCTGGGTGCCCTCAGAGGCCTGGGAATCACAGGAGGAGTCATCAAGACTAGGGCTGCTGGAGCGAGACGACTCACCAGAAGAGAGCTGAGAGGAATGCTGCGAAACAGCGCTGGAGCCACAGGATGCAGCACTGCTACTGAAGCGCCCATTGCTAGTGCTATTGTTGCAGCTGCTGTTAAGGAGACTAGCTGCAATGGCAGTGGCACTGCCAGTTGGGACAGGAGGTGGTGGAGGAAGGAGAGTCTCAACAGCAGGGCCTGCCCCGGGTGTGGCAGTGGTTCCACTTGTGACGGTAGCTGTGGAAACCAGAGCTGGGGAGGATGATGCTATGGGTTGAGGTGCTGGAGCAGATGCTGCTGTGTCCAATCGAGCAATTTTCATGTGTGTTGGTGGAGTACTGAAACTGCCTTCATCATCAATAAACCGTTTTGGAGTCTTGATGATGCGCAAGGACACTGTGCTCACAACAGGCATGATAAACTGCCTGATGTTTGTTAGCTGCGTTCGCCTTCTGTGCTTCCCAACCTCAGGATTGGCAGTTCCCTGGGTGCCAATAGCTTCTTTTGCCAATAGTTTCTTCTTCTGGGCCCCTTTCTTTGCCTTCTGCAGCAGCTGCTTTGCAATGGTGGCATCAGTGCGTTTGGAGGGAGGGACAACCCGCACAGGTTTGATATGGCGAGGGCTTTGACGTAACCCTAACGGCCTCCCGAGTTTAGTTGGAGTCATTGGGTTGACTGTTGTAGAGGAGTCATTGGGATCTGGGCTAATGCGTTCATCAGCAGGATGAGAAGCCCTTAGCTTAAGATCATGTGGAGAGCAGGCACCCAATTCTTGTTCCTGACCAACCCTGAAGGCCTTATGTTTGGCAGTCCCAGATGCTGTGGTAGACATCTCTAGGACTGAGGAGGCGTTAGCAGCCTGAGCAGCAGCGGCAGCAGCCTCAGCTTTGAGGCGCTCAGCAGAAGGCGGTCTGCCCCGTCTCCGTCTTTGCACACCAGGAACTGGCACACTCTTCTTCACAATGGCCTTCAGCTTAGACTTCAGAGGGCTCAGTTTGGCATCCCGCAGTCTTTTTGGTTTGGACATCTTGGACTCTTGGCTGATTTTGAGAAGCTTAGCCTCAGAACCCTGATGGTGCCCAGACCCAAGCGGAGTTTGCCTTTTCTCCTTGTCTTCATCCTCCACACCATCCTTGCGATGTGCAGGACTGGAGCTGCACTCCAATGCTGTGTCATTACCATCTTCAGGCAGTGCATGGCCACTCTGTTGCCAGCTCCTCTGGCTGGCAGAAGCAGGAGGGCGGCCTCTTTTTTTTTCTCCAGTGCCAGGAGGCCTCCCTGGTGGTCGTTTTACCTTCTCTGTAGGAGCTGTGGGGACAGGCAAATGAGCTGTCTCAATACTAGTGCCAAACCTTTGTGCAGCTAGAGACCTAGGAGGACGTCCTCTGGGCTTCTTTTCAGGTGTAACTGGACCTGACAGAAAGAAAAACAATCCATTAACAAGCACAACATTTCTTTACACTTAAATGCATCTCAATTACAATTGAGCAAAATAGCTTAATTATTTTACAACACACTTGGAGAAAAAAATACTAGGGGTGTAACGATAAATTGTTATATTTAGATATTGCAATATAAAAATGCGACAATACGTATTGTTGACGTAAACAATATGATTCGCAATATAATGTTAGTTTTATCCGAGGCTCAGTTTATTGTATTTACTTTTTATATGGTTTAATTCACCAATATTTTTTTATTTGACATCATATACTCATCGTTTCAAACCTGAAGTATTTTTTCAACTTTTTTTTTTGGAAACCTAAGAGATTTGTATCCCTCCATTTAAAGTAAAATCCTCTAAAACTTAAGATCCAAAAAATGTCATAAAGCCATTGTAAAAATAATCAATCGAGTGGTCTAATCCAAATCCAAGTCTTCTAAAGAGACACTTGGCTTTATATGATTTACAACGCACATAGGCTACTGTAAACAAACACGGATGTTTTGTAACATGAGTGTATCGTTACACCCCTAAAGAATACACAATTAAGAGATGTAAATATTGTTTACCTATTGCTGTCCTTCCAGGGCTGTGTATTCTTCTGTTGTCACTGACTGTGGTAAAGCCTCCAAATTCCTCCTAAAGAAAAGAAAATTAAAGAAAAAAAATTCTCAATGAACTCGAGATGAGATTTAACCCGAAGAGATTTAGTTTTTTCTAAATGCGTGTCCACAAAACCAAAGTGGCTATTGTCTAAAGAGTAATTCAGTTTTCATGACTGAAAAAATTACCACTTATGTTAGCAATTAAAATATAGAAATTTAAAATGATAGATATAAAGATTATATAATATCTATATTATTTGTTATAACCTCTAGTTTAGTGTGCATTTTTAATTCAATTCGTTTAACCACCATTCATCCAAAACAACATCTAGTGTAGCCTTAACATGACTTTATAATAAATAAAAAAAATGCAATAATGCATTAAATGAGCCTGTCATCATCACCGATAGATCAAGCTCCATAACCGTAATGAATCAAGAGACAATTCATCTGAATCCAGTAATCAGGTGTAAACTGTAAATGAAACAATAGGCTATACCCTACATTTTCAGCCTGGCATCTATTTGCCGGGTTGCCCAAAACAACAGACTATTAATCGATCAAAAGTAGACAAACCAACTTCTGTGTTCTTCCAACAACTTGAGAAAGTAACAAACACATCTGTGATGGCACCTCCAACTGAGATATGACTAGTTCAGCCAATTCCACTTAGGTATCCTTAGGAGATGCTGACGCTGGGCTGCATGACATCACTCACTGTTAGGACATCTGTTGCAATGGCCGTATCTCCTGACAACTGCTCCACCTCTGTCAATCAAACAGGCTAAGCTTTGCAGACGTCCTATGATAGGATTTAATAAAGCTCCAGGCTTTTATGATAGACCTGTGCTTATCTCACACCTGACATGAGGGATACAGGAAGGAATGCTGATTACATGGTCCATTTGGGATCTTGGCTTTCTGGTCTAATTCTGTCACAACATTTTAGGTAAGCCATAATTCTAACTCCATTTTTGAGTAAACTTAAACGCTCCATATCCCTTTAAGTCAGCCACATTTCCCACATTTATCAGATTTTTCAACAGGCTTACAGTGCAGATAATACTGTAATTACTGTCTGCTCTGCAGCTGGGCACGCCGTGTTTTACGTTGTGATAAATGTCTCAGTCATTGATGTGTCCTTGGTGTGAATTAAGTTATACTTACAAGGACACACACAGAGAAAACTCACGTGTACTCTAATTGTCTGTATGTGTAGAGGAGAGTTCCACAGATCAGACCATTTAAAGGATGTTATGGGCCTAACTGAAACGGAGCACATCAAAAGGAATTCCCAGTAACTTCTAAAATAGAGCCGAATTTTTTTTGCAAAATCAAGTAATCAAGGCGTTAGGCAGCCCTGTATTTGACAAAGGAATGCATTTAAAATCAGATGAGTTTTTGCATTAAAAAACAGCTAGATAGAGTGGAATTAAATGGGAAAAAGGAGAGTTTACAAGACACATTTTAAACCTGCTAGTTTCAACGCTCGAATAAAAATGGCCAAAGATGCCTATCTGCATGTGTATGGCTGTAGCACTGGTGGTCTGAAGGGGATGAATTTACACACAACAGAAAGAGAAAAACTACAGAAAATTAAGTTAATATGGAAATTAATAAATGTATTTAATAAATATGATTTCAACCAACCAGAGTAGAGTGTGGAAGTGATTGTAATACGGTGATGCTGACAAGCTGGCAACAAGCGCAACAGCGATGGCATCAGCTCAGCACTGGACAATGCATCAATGCCACTCATCTCTATGAAATAAAGCATCAGCTTAAGCATTGCCCCAGCGATGCATTGGTCATTGGTTGAGTCTTGTAAAGTGCGCTCAAAGTTAAAATAATTTCAACACCTTGTTTCATTAATAAATGAATAATGAATGAAAGGTTTAATGGCTCAATCTCTTGGTCAGTTCTTTTATGCATGGTGTGGTTTGTGTTATTCTCCTGCGTGTTCATTCAGAGTGTTTGGATTATGCTAATAAAGCTTATTTTGTTTTTGAATCTCATTCCTCTTATGCTTGCTGACCACATCGTAACACTTATTTATACAGAAAAAAAAAAAAGGTGATATTGCATATCGTGATATTTTGCCACTCAAAATCCCCGCAAGGGAAATTCCTTTACAGCAACAGCCCTATGTGTTCAACCATTTGCTTAGTTTGCTGTGTTACAGTACTGCTACTACAATTACAAAGAGTAAATGGGTCTTCCTTACATTGAACAAGCACTGACATCATTTCACTATGTACTAGGCCCTACCTCTCAAAAGATGATTAATGTCTGCGAGTTTCTTAAACAGCCCATTGTGTTGATTTTCAAGCCTTAGGGGGCATTTCATTTCATATTCTTTATTTATAGCAGCATGTGGGGCTGCAGCTAAATTCCCTTCGGTCCAGTTTGTAGAACAGATGCCGCCGGAGACTGCACACATACAAGTCTAATCTCACTAACAAATCCCCATTCAGCTTTAATTTCAACATATGGTGACAAATTTCTTATGGGAAGCTGACCAAAATTAAATGAGAGTATGTTATTAGATGATCAGTGTTAACAGATCATATATATATATATATATATATATATATATATATATATATATATATATATATAATGATGATCTGTTAACAAAACTCAAAATCCAATCATCGATGGGTAAAAAGACCAGTGAAAATCAAAATCAAAATGAATACCTGATTCAGATAAGGCTGAAATAATGCACAACTCTCCAGAGATAATGTTCACAGTGAACATTTACTGATAGTGTATTCATTAGTCCATTTTTTTTTTCCTCCAGCTCTTTTGGATGCAGGCTCTCAGAGCTACAATTACTTCATTGCAGCTTTACTGTTGAGCCAAAGGTGATAGAGTACTAGAGAGCTGCGAGCAATGGAGCTCAAAGTCAGTGTGACACCATGAGTAGCTCTCAATGACAGCACGACTCTGCCTCGGGCACTCAAAACCATGCTCGCGCACACACACTGGCTCGCACACACACACCCTCCTCCACCTTGTGTGCAAGGCACACTGCAAGATGTAAACAACATCTCTAGACAAGAGGAAAGGGAGGAGGGGAGGAGGGACAGGGGGATGCAGGGTGGGAGAAACAGGGTACAGAGCATCATTCTGACCATAAAGGCATGGAGCGAAGATGCAGCAAGATGAAAAGGCTTGGTGGCCGACAAGCACATGAAAAGCTAATCTAAACAACCCACCCACACACTACAAGTTCTCTGACTATCCGCTCTGACGGAGCTGCTCAATCAACACCCACGGCTTAGACGGAGGGGGGAACGGTGATACTGGGCTCGAGAAAGTGACACTCGGCTCAGCCAAGGCGCCCGAGCACCTGCTGCCAGTGCAGGATGGGGGAGGAGAGATAGCGGTAGCACAAAAAAACACTTGTTTGTTATTCTCTACTTTCCTCATTAGTGTTCCCTTCCCTCTTCTTTATTCCCCACCCCAAACAGTTTAGAAATCACTTTGAAACCAGCTGGTTAAAAGTAATTGTAAAAATGTCTCAAAAGTTTCTTGTACCCACAACCATTTCTTTGCTGAGGCTGGTTGGTTTTATATTTTAAAAACTTTTTAGGTTCAACTACTGGGTTTTTAAGAATGTCTAGTTGTGAAAAGGGTGATCATCAAAACACCAAGCAAACACGTGAATATAAACAGTAAAGGGACAGGATCAAATCAACATCCTCCCTTCTAAAAAGAGCAGATAAAAAGCACTTGTTTGTGTCACTTCGAAGTTCCCTTAAATAAAAGGTAAGCATACAAGACTATTTGTTTACATAAACTCCTTGCATCCTGTTCCGAGCAGATGGTCACAAATCCAGGAAAGTTGCTCAACATGGCATCTACAGTTCGCTTAAGAAACTGGGCATAAACTGGCAAGCACACTGCAACCTGGCAACTCTCCCTCCCCAGAGCGGGACATAATTGCACTACTGTGTGTGTGGCCAATGATACCAAACACACATACACCTATAATCACAGTAAGCCAACATATCCACATCAAGACATGTAACTGATTATCATCTCTAAGCCTGGGGATATGTTATAGTAAGGCCTTTCATAAATTCACTGAATCACCATTTTCTAAACAATGTGAAGTTTTGACAACTGCTGAAGCATCAGATTCCCTCAAAAATGCCTATAAAAGATAAATGCAAAAGATTAAATTGGGGTCAGACTGATGGCATTCCCAGCTTACGGACAAAATGAACAAACCCAGGACAACTCATGGCAAAAGAAACATGTCTGGACATATGACAACAGAAAGAAAAAAAAGAAAGAAAAAAAAGAGCACTTTACGTGGTCACATTATGAGAAAAAGTTTGGGTTGTTTCAAAAACCCCTTCATAAACAAAACAAAACTGGCAGGGGAACCCCAGTAGTTCGCAATGACGATTACTCAAGCCCCTCCAAATACTTTCAAAACACAAAAGGCATCAGGAGAAATTTCCCTTCATGAGATGCAGATTTAATGCACTTATTTTGCTCATGCACCCACATTCAAAGCACCCAGAACTGAGTTTCTGAAACAACATGTTCCAACACCTCACACCCACGCTAATGAGGAGCCGTGGCTTTTAAGATAAAAACAAATGTGCCTCCTGCAAGGTGTAATGAGGGACATAAATTTGGAGAGAGCTGCTCCATGCGTTCAATGGCTGCTCCTGCTCCCCCCAGAGCAAAAAGAGAGGACGAAACCCCCTCTGCCCGCCTACAAAAGCAGAATAAAGCCATGGATGGGACGGCCTGTGTCTAATTCCCTCCCAGCGCTGTCCCAGGGGGAGGAGGGCTTGCTCTTCACCCTTTGATATCCACGTCTGTGCTCTTTCAGCTGCCTGCACTCCATAAAGGCTGGAATAAAAGCAGACACAAAGCTTCCTGCTATGATCCACACGCTGTCTAGGGGACAGGGCCCTCTCCAGATAAATAGGCCAAACACCTGCTGGACTTCTTCCCTCCGTATAGGCCACGCCATTCATTAGAAAGCAGCGGAGCAAAGCATTCATTTGCTGTATCCATTCAAATGCACTTTTGTACGAGGCCTTGATATTGATCCTCATTCTGCTTCTGTAAGCGGGGCTTTACTCTGGACATTAAAAGGCAAGCCAAATGGCGTCCCTCACAAAGAAACCGATGAATGGAGACTTAAACAGGACACCTCCTGAAAGTAACAGTTGTCTAGCAAACAGCCTCAGATTTGTATTTGCACTTTAGATTTAGACGAAAATATGGTTTGGAAGATCAAAGCGAAAGCAAGCTGCGATTTCTGGAGCTGCAAGAAAATCACGCAGACGTATTTACCTCTATGTAAACATTTTAAGCCGTCCAAATGGGTTAATGATGTAGTCTAAAAGGCTGCCATCAGAAGTGAAATCCTATTGGGGGCCCTGTGGGCCCGTGCTGTTGGATTTGGGTCTGATGGGAAGGAGGGGCGGCGTGCTTCTGTTTACTGAGCACGCTACTGGCCTACGGCTGCTCTGTGAGCTCAGCGGGCTGTGATGAACCAGAACAATCCTACCCAGGCACAACATCCCCTCTGAATGAAACTACAATGCTGTGTCCGCAACTCGCATGAGCTGCAAGCTCCTCTGGGATTTTAGCCGTCTGTCTGGCTTGTATACACTACTTATACGTTTCACAAATGGATTCGTGTTTTAATTGAGCACTCTTCAAAAAGGCTCCAAGAGTGTTTTAAAGCATACTGAACTGCAACAAATGCACAGGAAAGAAAATGTATGGTTTGGTTGCTATTTTTACAGTTAACATACATTGACATTCACAAACTTGTTTACATCCATACTGAGGCATATTTATGAATGAATCAGGACATACAATAAAAAATAAAAAAAAACTATGTTACATACATAGCCAATGTTGGCTACTGGTTAACATTATTCAATAGCCTGCATGGCCTAGGTGACATCATGAGACAAAAAAAAAGTTGTTTTAGAGGTGGAGCAAGTTATTACAATAATTTGAGCCTTAATTAAAAGCATTAGTAAAGCCAATAAAACTATTGTTTTCAATAACACAAATTTTAACACTAAGACTAAAAAAAATAGATGAAAAATGTAGGTCTGTTTTGATTTAATGGTGACTAAGGCACATTTACATACATGTAGCCTATACAATTATAAACAAATAACGGTTGACATTGGATCTGAGTGATTTACCGTGGCAAACAAACCACAACAATGTACAAAAAAACTGACTAAAGCAATAAGTACAAGACCTAAATATTTTATATTAAATTAATTCAATATAAGTAGACTGCATTTATACACACGCCAGAAGGCATCATGTCTAATAACCACAAATCCACGCTCTTAAATCTGCGCCACGGTTTCAAACGCAAAATTTCCCGTATGCGAAATATAAAATCAAGCACGCTCTGTTTCTGGTTCGCGCTTGCTCTCGTTTCGATCTGCCCGCGTTTCCGATGCGCAGCGCTCTACTACTGAGAAAGGAAGATGGTAGTTTGTCACAGTACACACCCCCACACATAACAACCTCCGTCAAACACGGTCTTTTATTGCAGCCGCCGTTTGCACCGCTCAAAACACTGCATTTGCCGTGTATTTGATTAAACATATGGTCCATGTAGCCTCGGCGAGGTTTTGCACAGGAATCGCTTGATTCCGGTTAAAATGACATTTTTTTCCGAATGCGTACTGCTACTACGCAATATCTGAGAGGGAAAAAAAACATGTCCACCTCCCATTTTCCTGTGCATCAGTGGATGCTAACAGGCTAACGCGTTAGCCAGCCTCCTCTCGAAGGTGAAGGAGATCAAACAGGAGAGGTTTAAAATTACACCATACAAACTTTTGCAACTAAATAAACGATTTGTGAACATATGGCCCTCCCTTTGCTACAAAAACACACGAGGCTGCATATTTTTATAGCAACACTGTTTACTACTACTAGCATCATCCATTTCTGGACCCAAGCTAGAGGGCAATGTATAGCGGGGGAAAATAATATCAGAAGTGCACACATGCAAGACCACAATAGTTTTAGCAACAGAACATTACATATTCTGAGCTCAATCTACCCTTTCGTCTAGGCCAACACTTTAAAATGAAGTTTAACTACAGCTGGGACTCTGCGTGCTATCGCTAACGTTAAATGCTCAGACAACAACAACCAACTGTCACAAGGTGGCCAGTCCTGCTCAAATCTGATCGTTTATGCTTATTGAAAAACCCTAACCATTTTATTTATTTTAAAGAGTAAATTTCGTTATACACCACCAGTTTTTTTATCCAAGCTGTCTTTTGGTGAGATAAGCTACATAGTGAGCTAACTTGGAAATCCAATATTGTCATCAAATTTATAATTTAATCTCTTTTTGGGGTGAAAAGCACAGTTTAAAATGACCAGAGTAACTGAAAGGTGCTAAATATCTGTAAACTTCATCCGTTATATGTCTCTAAGCTCATTTGGACTTGATTTAATGGCAGAAGCTGGACGTTAATCTGGGTATTTTCAGTTCTTTATATCTTAAAAAGTGCTTTCACAGTGTTTCAATTCAAAAAGCGGTGTCACATGAAACGCACGAGACTACGAGTTAAACTGAAGTTCAGCCCAAAGCAACCTAACGTTACAGTTATCTGGCTTCATATCTCCATCCTGTCAAAAATGGCAGTAAACTCTTCAGGGTCCCGAAATATGATGCCCGCTCGCTTCAACAGACACATAGACTACAGAGGCACAGCAACATCAGTCATTAGTTTTGAAAAGGTGAGTGTTTTGATGTGGGCTAGTTAGCAGTTTAGCCTGTCAGTGGTCCCATAGTGAGAAAAACAGCACATGGATGGAGGCATGTGTCTGCTGCGCAGCAAAATAACTAGCACACTCACTCACTCTCCTCTTTGAGCAACTTAGAGCTACTACACAGCCGCGGAGTTATTTGTAATTCCTGCATTGATCGTGAATGAGGCTAACGCTTTAGCCTGGGTCCCGCTTACCTCCCCGCTGCTGGAGCCGCTCGACTCCCCCAAAACATCCCGAAATTTCTGCAGGTTGCTGCTGATGGCAGCGGACACTTGCAACGCAGCGTCGAAACCGGGCCCGAGCCCGTTCGCGTTCAGATTAGTCCCCGCACTATTTAGGAGGGAAGCATTGACTCGAATTCGGCCCGCTTTCTTCCCGGTGCCCGAGCTGCTGCTCCCTCCGGGCCGAGCAGGGAACCGCCACCGACAGCTGTGCGCCATTTTACACTCTGCCTGCCTGCCCTAGGATCAGGAGCTCAGTGTGGGCGTGGCCCCGAACGAGCGATCTTAGCACACGGCCGCTCTAGTCTAGCGGTCAGAATGGATTATCCATGTTTCGGGGTGGTGGTACCGAGGACCCCGAGAAGATCCCAGCGCAGACTACGCTCAGTGATGTTTTTACGCAGGTTCGCCGGCGATACTCAAGGAAGGAAAAAACTCTACATCAGGAACAACAACACTGTTTAGTAAAATTCCGTACACTTATTGTGTAGGCCTTTATGTTTGAGATATAGTCTATAAGAACTTAATTATATTACAGAAAATAGTTACGTTTTAAGCATTTGCTGCTATTAATGTAATATATTATTAGCTTGGAGAAATGATACTTTATTGCATATCTATTCCGTTTGGTGACGGTAGGGCCCCTACCGTCACCAAACGGAATTGCAAAAATAGTGACTGTTTCCGCACAGGTTTCTCTGAACGCCACCATCTGCTATTGGTCGGAGAAACAAATAGCCCCGCCCTGAACCCACGACATTGGTTGAGGTAATGTAGCCGTGTCAGGCTGCTCAAACTGCAATGTTTTGATAGCATCCATGAGACAGAGGTTACCCTTTTTGGATAAAATTGTCTTGTAATTATTGTGAATTTTAAAGAACCACAAACATAATAATACAATAAATCTCTGAAAGCCTTTGACTTTTACAAAAAGTTTTAAAAAGATTCAAAATAATTTACACATCACTGCTTTTTATTTTGGAAATTTTAAGTACAATACAGATTTTTTATTTTTTTATTTTATTGCAATAAACAAGCCATAAGCACAATTAATATATGATTTAAAAAAGTCTAAGAAATAAAATTAACATAAGTGAGACATGCTGTTATTTGGGGCAGTTCAATTTATTCATTTGACAGAATTATTAATCTAATACCACTATAGAAAGTATGGTTGTTCTATATTCAAGAGGGACATGTTAGTACATTATATAACTACCGCCTATAATGCTAATAAATAACTCAAGTTCAGGTCAAGTTATTTAATTGTAATTAAAAGAGACAAAAGAGTGCATATGCACAGCTCAACAGACAGAAATATGACTACAGGACTTAAAGCATTCTGTTTGCTTTGAGAATTCATGGGGGCAGATTAACTGATTGGATGAGGTCTTAAGCGTATGTGGGAACAAATCATTTAGTAAGACTTAAAACCAACTAACTCACTGAAATGAACAATTCAGTGAAAATCAAAATGCAGATATACCCTAAATAACTTAATGGGTCGGTCTAATGCAACTCTCTCAAAACTGAAGCCACTGAGTGGACAGTGTAATATCAATGCCATATTTTAAGACAAATGTCAGTAGCAAGGTCCATCCACCCAAAGCATGCAGTTTTGCAACAGTTAACAAAAGGGCATGATGTCACTCTGCATGAGAGAGGATAGCTGACTCAGCAGTCAAACAAGTCATTACTCGGGACATATTGCACTGTTAAAAGACAATGGATTCTTGAAAAATGTACAGGAGCATTTCCAAACATTTCAACAAGAGCTCAATATTCTTAACGAGTCTCATAAAAGTGCATATTATAGCAAATGCTTCTTAAGTTTCAAGCATAAAATGTTCGTAATGAACAAAAGCACTTTGACAAATGGTCGAGTTCCTGACCAGCCCAAAAAGAATCTGACATGTGACTGATGCATTATAGAACACAAATGACTTTAAAACCAATAGGTACAACTATGAAACTGAAACTCTGTGGAATATAATGCTGATGAACTTAGTATTCAAAATATTCTATGATAGTTTAATCTCTTTTGCAGCCAGCATTATCCACAACTCCTTCCTTAATACCAAATGAGGCCACAACTCTTCTTCCTTAATATCAAATAAGGTACACTGCTTATATTCTAACTTAAAAAGTCAAGCAATGCATATAAAATATTGCATACATATGAATTAAGTCAGAGGTAGGGCAAATGCATTGAACAGGTAAGCAAACCTTATACATGTCATCATCTGTCTATAAACAGAAGTTTAATTTCCCACAGTGAACAGCTTGGAAAGGCAAAATGCAAAAGTTTGAGTTCTGTCTACAGAGACCTCGAGTGTCAGAGAAGTCTGAGAGAACAGATAGCCGAATATGCTACAGTATTATGGCATTTTGAGATTTGCATTTGACCTTTGAGGAGCACACCAACACCATGAATGCAGACGTGCTCCTCCAAATGTGGTTTTACTGTTCTTGTTTCAAAGCGGTATGAAAGAGGCCAGAAACATCTGAATGGCTTAGTCATACAGAGCATGCCTGGGTGCTGGGGGAGGGGAGTAATGTGGTTTAGCCACTAGGTCCCATTTGCTGGTTGCTTTGCGTATGATCAGCAAGCCACTTCATGATCTGTTGCCTGAGCTCTTCGTTAGGCCTTATCTGGTCCATGGTGAGCGGACTGCGGTTGAAAGGGTCTGTCTGGTCACTAGAGCAAAAAAGACAAGACCAACACTGGTATTGGACTTTTACCTAATCAAGTAGCAGTTGTGTTATTGTAAACTTCAACCAAAACTATTAAAACAATTTTCTGTAAAGCTGAAATAAATTAAATATAAATATAGGATGATGTTACCTTTGCAACTGTTAAAGTACTAAAATGACTAAAACTAAAATAAAAATAATAAAGATATAGATAAATATAAAAACTAATAAAAAAAAGTAAAAAAACACACAATTACTAAAAATTATAAAAGCTAATCCAAAATATCAATAAGCACTATAATAGTATATAAATAATACTAAAATAACAGTCATTTAGCTGTCCGTAATGTTGTATACATGGCTCACCTTAGTAAGTGTCGTGCTATTGTTGAACGGTCCACTGTGACATTTGAAGAAGGTAGCAGCACCGGATCAAGCATCAAGGTAGACATGATGGGATCCAGGAATTCATCCGGAGCATCAGAGTAGGTCTCCTCTTCTTGCTGATGCCTGTCTGCAAGAGACTGAAGGAGACACAGAAAACCAACAAGATTACCATAAACACACTCATGACTTCCTAAGAAAGTTGTTTATCTAAGATATGCATAGCGATTAAATTAACCTTAATTTTATCTGCTAGGAGACTAAAAGATACAATCATTTCGCCAGGCTTGTTGATTTTCTTGAGGACGCGGACAGTTTGGCAGAACAGAGTGGGCGAATATGACCTTCCATCCTTTGGGACAGTGGCGCAGAAATTTTCTTCATCTCTGTGGCCAAAAAAGCATCCATAATAGTTTACTTAGTTAATATTATTCTCAAATAAGTAAATAAATGCATGCCTGGTTTCACAGACAAGGTTTAAACCTAGTCACAGACTAAAATGCATGTTTGAGCTCTCTTAACTAAAAGCAACTTGCACTGGCATATCTTAAAATATGTCTCTCAAGATGCACACCAGTAATGTTTTTTTTCTAAGGCACATTTATAAAAGATACTTAAATGTCTTAATTTAACGAAGGCCTAATTCTGGCTTAATGTAAGCCCTGTCTGTGAAACCAGTCCTGAGAGTAAATGTTAAATATACAAACAAATAGCCTACCCCAGGTTTAGGTAAATAGTACAGATGTCTGACACCAGCTGCTGGGGCTTGAAGTCGAATTCACTGAAGTCTTTCACCTTCAGGGCGCCCATCTTGGGGCCTACCAGATGCTGCAAAAAGTAGTTGAGCATCGAGATGATCCTCTCAGCAAGAAAGGGGTGAACAAAAAGACCTTTTATTTCTGAAGGGAAAAATAAATACATTCAAAGTCTGAGTTTCAGTGTTATTTTATATTCTCTAATACACAAGTTCTTCTCTCAATGATTATTTCAAACCCTTCTGTTCAGGTCTAAATTGGTCAGGTAGTTTATAACCCCCCAAAAATGAATAATAATTCAGCGATGTTAATATTTTAGTGCATTCTTTCACGTCTCTTACCAGATGTGAGAAAAGCCAAGGTGCCAATGGTCTCATTTGACATGATGTTGTGGAAGCGACCCAGCTGTCCAAACATCTGCAGACTAGATTCTTTCTCTCTGCGGGCGTCAGGGGCCAGACTGTCCCACTCTCCCCGATCCCTCTCCAGCTGGAGGATCTTGATCTTACTTAAGTACTGGAAGGAACAGATGCATTTGTGAGTGACACATCTTTAATCTGTCAATTAAATGTTTCCTGATATCAACCAGAGGTTAATATATATTAATGTAATTAAACAACCAAGCTAACTTGAACAAACAAAATCTGTTACCACCACTGTAAATAGTTTGGATTTGCACAAAACATAAAAGCAATCTGCCTTTGCAGACCAGTACCTGTATAGCCTCGTCAAGTAAGAAGATGGCATCATTCATGAGGAGATTGAGAAACCTTAGGAAGAGTGGCGGATTCATAGCTTCAAGGTTTTTAGAGGCATAATCCGCAAGATGCTGTGAGGAAAAAAATTTTTTTGTTGGTAACACTTTACAATCAGGTCTTATTTGTTAACATAAGTTAATGTATTAGCTAACAAACTAACTATGAGCAATATAATTTTTTACAATGTTTATTAAACATTGATAATGTAACGATAAAATACAATTGTTCATTGTTTATTCACAGTGCATTAAGTAATGCTAACATATACAACTTTTGAATTGAAGTTTAAAGGAACACGCTGACTTTTTGGGACTTTAGCTTATTCACCGTATCCCGATTCCCCCAGAGTTAGATAAGTCCATACATACCCTTTTCATCTCTGTGCGTCCCGTATATATAGCATTTTGCTTCCAATAAGAGACAAAATAACACCAACATTTTCCTCACTTATTGGGAGCAGTATGCTAGCTGGAGCCATTTACTTCCAGTCTTTGTGCTAAGCTAGGCTAGCGGTGGGTGCGTCAGACAGAGTTACGGCACGCACAGAGATGAAAAGGGTATGTATGGACTTATCTAACTCTGGGGGATACGGTGAATAAGCTAAAGTCCCAAAAAGTCGGCGTGTTCCTTTAATAAATTCTGTAGAAGTATTGTTAATTGTTAGTTTATGCCGGTAACTAATGTAGTTAACTAATGGTAACAAATGAAACATTGTAAAATTAATGAATTATTTCATTGTTTTATTTAATATATTTTGTTATTTTATCCTGTATGCTTTTCTTTTTCTTTTATATTTTCTTTTTAATTTTATTTAATTTAAGTAAATATTTAACAAAATTCCAAAGCAACATAACATATTATTATAATAATAAAATGTCTGCCTGGTTCTCACCTTAATGCTCTCCCTGTAACTCTCTTCTCCCCACATGTACTTTAGAATGGCATACATTGGCCTCCTGTAATTAAACTTCTGCTCAAACTGATGAGGATCACCTGAGGAATAAGTCATAGACAAAATCTTATACAGGCTGTAATAATCAAATAAACATAAAAAAAACTTCAGAAACTGACCAGTGAACTCTATATCTACAAACACTGTAATGAGGGCTTCAGCAAGTTGGGGTGCATGCCGATATGAGCTGAACACCCTTTGGCGCTGGAACATGATGGGCTGGGTAACGCTAGGTGACAGAGTCTCCATATGGGGCATCACTGCCTCAAGAACTTCTGCCAGCTTTGCCCGCAAATGAGGATTCTTCATTCTGTGAGTAAATATCATAGAGTAAACAACAAGCCACATGGCATGCACAAAACACGTGAGAAACTGAGCATCACACGGGCTCACACCTATCAACATTGCCCATGAACACAGTGATGAAGGTCAGGACATGTTCTAAGCTTTCCGCCGAGGACTCCAGCACCTCGTCAGCAAAGCGGCGGAGGAATATGAAGAAATCGCCCATGTTTTCAGCAAAGAACTCTGTGAAAGAGACAGGAGATTTGGTCTTCAAAAAATTGCAGCGACTGCCAAGGTATTTACTCAAAAGGAAAACAAAATTGGGGATACCTGGCACAAAGCATAGCAGGCTGTTCTCCAGTGCAGGTAAGGGAAAGGTGAGCGGGATGTGTTCAGGGCCCTGGTTGCCCAGGCTGAGTTGAACCAGCAGGGCGGCGCAGGAGGCTTGGAGGTTGAGGCAGTTTTGTAGCATGGCGGGCTGCGTGGTAGCAGCCTTGGTTGAAAGATAGACTGTCATAAGGCGTTCAAACTGTTCCCGTAGCTCTGTGGCCGGGCCTCCACTGAGCTGCGTGTCCCGCCACGTCCCCTGGAGCCGGTGTAGAGACTGATTCATCTTCACCATCTGATCATGAAGTCTGACAAACAAATATCATTAAAACATATGTTTATTTTCTGCAAATCAGTGTGTTTCCAACAGAATGCTGTTTTAGCCCCCGCATCCTCATGACTGATCCTAAATACATATATATAATATATTTATTGTACATAAAATATAGTGCCCTGCACCCACTAGTAAAATTTAAATAAAAAATTATATCTGGTGTCTGAATAATTTTTGGTTTGACTGTGTGTGTGTGTGTGTGTGTGTGTGTGTGTGTGTGTGTGTGTGTGTGTGTGTGTGTGTGTGTGTGTGTGTGTGTGTGTGCGCGTGCATGCGTGCGTGTCATGACTCTTTCGTAATGAAGTGTTACCTATGGAAGCCCAGGTACAGGGTAAGTTGTGTAAGGATGAGGTTTTCTGTGAGAAGGCTGTATGATTGGGCAAATTCAACCGTTTTTTGAAGGGGCACCGGTATCAGACATGTCTCCTTGTCCAAACCTGTAGAGGGAAGTGTAATTAGTTTAGATCTGAAAAGAAATAGAAAGAAAGAAGAAAAAAGTGTTAGAAACGTTTAATAAGGTGGAGCACAGGTAGTTCACCTCTTGCGTGCACGTTTCTGTTACGCCGCTCTTCCTCACTCAGCTCCTTATGCAAGCAGTACGTGGGGTTAAAGGTCAGGAGTTTGGGGGAGTAGGGTCGAGAAAACGGCTGGCAGAGCTTGAGCAGGGCAGCTCCCAGATTCAAGAAGAACGCATCTGAAGCAAACATTTGGAAGAATAATTCGGGCATCTGGTTTGCCCAGATTTTTGCTCGCCCCATGTTGGCCTGCAGGCAGCCACCCAGCCACGAGAGCAGCAGGTGGCGTGTCTCGCTGGATTGCTGAAGCAAGTTTTTCAGAATCTGATACAGCTTATCATGAAACTGCCCCATAAACTAGCACATGGAAAGACAAGAAACGAAAGGGGTTAGGTGGCTAGCTTCATGTCACAAAGCCTGAAAACCTTTTGTGTCAATTTTGTGCTCACCTGGTGAATATTTGACTCTTGAACCTTCATTTCCTGTGGGCTGGAGCGAGAAGGATTGAGGAAAAAGCCATGGTTCTCAACCACACCAGGGGTTTTCAGCAGACATGATATATTCAGGATCGTTCCCAGAAGTGTTTTCTGATACTGAATCCCACTGTTAGGATCTTTGGGCTGACTGTGCTCCATTAAAACCTAGGATCAGAATATTATTATCCAAAAATATTTCAGATCTATTAGAAAGGAAACTGCAGGTATCAAAATGACATTAGCATTACTAAGCAGTGCAAACGAACCTTAGAAATATCCTTTTGACGACAGAAGTACAGGAGAATTTCCAGATAGGAATACAGCAGCAGCTGACAGAGGTCTAAGTCTTTGACTCGGCCTTGGAAAATATCAAACACTGGCACCATAACCTCCCCGAAGGTCCGCACCTCTTGGTCAGTCAACAGAATAGCGATGACCTCATCCAAAAACTCCACAACTTCCTCAAACTCTGCAAAGACCATGACACAAACAAATGGAATCAGTTAAGGACCTTCAAACATATCTGTAACAAAGTTAGATGTTATGGGAAGAAGGAGGCGCGAACCAGCGAACAATCAACACACAATTTAATAATAAATAAACAAATACAAAAACGAAAGTCCCTCATGGTCGACTGCCGCCACACATAATAAAACAAAACATCAAATAAAATCCAGGCCTGGCCTCTCTCGATCTCCACTGTCATCACTCCTCCTATAATGCATCCACTCCTCCGTGAGAGATACGAGACCGGTGCGTAGCGCAGGTGTCAGGATCAGCAATCACGCCACCGGCCTCGCACCATTCTCTCGCGGCCCTCTGCCTCGTTCTGCTCGCCACAATATCACATGACAAATCAAATGTGACACTTACGGGCTCCTCTCACAGCCTCCAGCAACAGGTCCAGAAGCTGCTCATAAACATTCTGACTGATGTAGATCTCTGGGGTCAACAGTACCGTGCGGGCATTGGACAAAGTCAGGTTTCTGCAGCGAACAGCATACGACAACAGCTTCTCCGGGACTTTAGTGACCTGTGTTGTTTTGAATTACATAAACACATTGAATCAGTCACAAACAGTGAGTACGAGCATAAACAGTGCAATGAGCAGACACATTTCATTCTTTTGGCACAACCATATAGGTCGACAATGTATAGAGTCTGCAGAAGATACCTCCTCCTTAGCTCTCTGGTAGCAGGCATAAAGATACGGTATGGCACGTTTCTCCCCAGCATCACGATCTGCTGAGAGATTCACTACACTGCAGGAGGTCATGTAAATGAGATGGTTACCTGGCTCTTGCAAAAGCAGCCTGTTGAACAAAGCCTGGAGGGTGCAAATGAAGGAATATTATTTGTATATAATATACGTGGGAATGTCTGTATACACTGTATATTACACAAATTTGGAAAAGAAAGACACACTTAACATATTGTACCTGCTCTATGGTGTCCATGTTAAGCCAGTCCTGGCCATCAAGATCAGCGGCCATTTCCTCAAGGTATACACAGCGTGGTGGGATGCCATTACCACCTCTTAGACTGGGGTCACCTGGAAAGATATCAACCAACATGGATCATTACAAGCACAATATCTTAATACAACAGTAAATACATTCTTGGTGCATATTATGAACTCACATATTCACAACCATTTAAATGTTTGGGCTAAGATTTTTCTATGCTTTTGAAAGAAGTCTCTTATGCTCATCAGGCGGCATCTATTTGATAAAAAAACAGTAAAAACAGTAATATTGAGAAATATTGTTGTAATTTAAAATAACTGTTTTCTATTTGAATATATTTTAAAAA